>CM055123.1:380957833-382157833 GCA_029206835.1 Rana muscosa | reverse complement strand
GTTTAATTATTATGTCTCTCGGTAGACCATCTTTCCTTAGAGGACCTAAGGCCCTATGTGCTCTATCTAGCTCCAGGCGGTCTTGTGGAATTTCTGGGATTAGGGATTGAATCATATTTTGAATCGCTGCCGGGATGTCAGTTATGGTTTCTGGAAGTCCTCTAATACGGATATTATATCTCCTGGACCTATTTTCCAAAACGTCGATACTAGACAAAGCTGTATCTAATTGTTCTTGAATAAAATGGACTTGTTCTGCATTTTGATTTGTGGCGGACACTGTTTGATCCAACTTACACTCTATGTTCTCAATTCTGGCTCCTAAATTCTGAAAATCAGCCTTTAATTCTCCCGTGATTTTAGCCGCAGTTTGAGAGAGGCCCCTATCAAGTAATTCAGCCAGGGTCTGGTACAAGTTGGCCATAGAAAATGTACATGTATTGGCCAGAGAGCTGACAGGACAAGAGCTGTCCTGATCCATAATAGGATTAGCCAAAGGGGTTAATGCTGAGTTCTCCTGAAAATGTTCCCTCAGGGATTCATGAGGGGGATGAGATGGAGAGATAGTCTGTATAATAAAGCCAGATGCGTGTGAGGAACATTGTTGGGCTATCAGATCTGCCATATTAATTCCCTTTGAATTTACCTCAGCACTGTCGCAAACAATCTGTGACTGGGCGGCCATCTTGGATTTTCGGGCGGAATTTCGATCGGCCGTTGCGGCTTACATTGAGCCGTAAAAATTATTATTTATAGATGGGGGGGGGGGTGCCCGGGAGTCTGGGGGTTCTGTGGATACCAGTGGTTCCAAATTTCGTTCAGTAGAACCGGAGTTATGGGCGCCGCTGTGCTGGGGTGGTGAGGAGCTACTGGCTCAAGCAGCCATCTTCAGAGCTCCGCCCACAATGCTCCCAAGTTGGGTGTTTTTTAATGACATGGATTTACTTGATGCTTTCTAGACCATACTGGATCTGGTTATCCATAGATAAAACAATAATTAAAGGATAAGTTCACCTTTAGGCACATGTTTCACGTTCCACCCATTTTTAAGGTGGAACATGTAATATGTTCCCACTGCTGCATCCTCTACCTGACCCACCGCCTCTAGTGACAACGAAAAGGTTGGGATGAAGGCACTGATGTTTGTTTTCAAAGATGTTATTAGCATGGCTAATAGGCTTATTCAATTTCAAAAGTTCATCCATAATCTTCATTATACCCCAGCCAGGCTGGTTCGCATGGGGTTTGGGTCTGCTGCCTCTTGCGGACTCGAGGGTGTGGACCTTTTCCACATGTTTTGGGTTTGTCCACTGTTGTCTTGGTTTGCTTCTTTGAAACTACTCTCCATCTTCCAGTGCCTCGGACACCGGAAGAAGGACTCTTAGGTATTTTAAATTATTTTATACCTCGGATGCTCATGTCCTGATCCGTCTGCTTTTATTTTATGCACGTAAACTAATTCTAGTGCACTAGAAGAAATGCTGTTTCCCCACCAATTCAACAGTTTTTTTTTTTTGCTTAGTGAATATTGATTTACCTAAGTTTTAATTGATCTACAAGAGTCGGGCTTGTCCTACCAAAGTCTGGAAGTCCTGGCTTGACATCCCTGAGTCCTTTTGGGGGGAAACCTCTGTATCTGAACATTCTTAATTTCTTTAAAATTCCTTATAGTGGTCTGTGGACCAATGGACTGCACCTTTTGTAATGGGTTGATGGTTCTGTAGATTATACTGGAGGGGGATAGCAGCACTGGTGTGAGTGTGCGTATCTGTGTGTTTGGTTCACCCTGTATTGATTATATTTCTTATTGGGCTTTGTGTAGCCCCCATGATCTGTATTACTTTGGTACCTTCGACTATAGTATCCATGGCTGTTATCTATAACATTCTCTATTTTTGTAATAATTCTCTTTTTGTATACAGATGCAAATCATAAATAAAAACCTCTAAAAAGATTGTGAAATTTGTACAATAGAATATGCACAATTTAATTCTAGGTTGGTCTATTTTAATATTTTCTGTTTTAAATTTTGGAAATCATTTTGAATTTTCACATCTTTTGTGCAAAATAAACCATTTATGAGAAAATATATGAGGAACCTTTCCATCATTTAGAATCAAAATAAAACTGAGAAGTAATTTAAACCTTCTCTGAAAGCTGAATACCAAGGATTCTTTCCTAATAAATAATTATAATAGGATTAATAATATAATAACGATATTCCAGCATTTACTTACAGTACCAGGTAGTTCAGTTGGTGCTGAGATTGTAGACAGCTGGAAGACTTCAGTAGAGGTCTACCCTACAGATAACAGGGTTGGCTTATATAGTAGAAGAAAACAAGTTAGGTAAACAAAAACTTTAATTAAAGTCTAATGTAAAAGTCACATAGTTTTTAGGAACACATAACTGATGCCACATGTATTTAGTAAAATATTTACCTGCTAGCCTCTAGGTAGAACAAATATTAGCACCCAATAAGCATTCCAAATATCTCCTGATCTGCTATTTAGACAGTTTTTTTCTAAAATGAATTTAAGTGGAATTCCTGCTTAAGTTTTTGTTTTATTTTATATACCATTTGGGAAGTTATTTTCTCCTACTTTAGTTTCACTTAAAATAGGGAGACCAGGCATCCTCAGTAATCAGGGACAGACCCCACTGTCTCTGGATAAAAAGTGTCCCCAATTCTGCGCCCAGCAGTGGCGGTGCTCAGGACACCATTCAGACTTCTATTTTATCTTCTATTCTCTTGACATCACTCAAAACAAATATTTCAGCATCCCCAACCTCAGGCCAGCCCATTAGAGGAGTGACATAGGATTTCTATAGCTACACTGCCTCAAATACCACTGCTTCATCCAACAAGGACTGGTGTGACCTAAACCCCCCCCCCCCCCCCCAGTGCCCCATCTTTTCTAGTTCCATTAGCCCACCATATTTGAATCCACTCCAGAAATCAGCCAGGGAATCAGGAGAGAAGAGAAAGACAGACTAGCACCCAGTTCTACTTGGTGGTCAGTCGTCCTCGAGTAAGACAGGCATGAGAGGGAAGAAATGGAGTAATCACGTAAGAAGAAATAAGAGTCCAGTGATATCTGCTGCTGAATCTGTCTCATACTGCAGAGCCACATTGTCAACTGTCTTTTTTGAAAGCTGGACAAAGTATTAATTAACATGGAAAGGAAAATACTGAGAAGACACTGTTGCACAGCAGGATTCTGGGATTCTGCAACTTTTAATTCTGGCAGCTTTTAGAAACTTTTTGCCTTTCCATGTTAGTTTATATTTTTCCCAGATTTAAAAAAATGTAACAAATTTATGCCAGATGTACACATATATGCAGCAGAGTGGTAGGGGGCTTAATGCTGTACTGTCACATATATGTGTACTTCTGCAATACCTGTCCTGTGTTTGGAAGGTTTAAGGTAGGCTCAAGCAATGTTTGTTCTGTGCAAAACCCTTTAAGGTGCACCTTAATGTAACTGCCAGTTATAATTTAGGGTGGATGCCATTTTCTGTCCAGCTTGCTGCAATTGACACACTGGACATCTTCACTTGCCATTGTGCTGTGCTACTATCCTAATATATGAAAAGTATCAAAATTCAAGTGTAAAGATCAATACGATCATTAAAACCAAGTCCAAGTGTAAAAAAGAGATGAAAAGTGCAGTCCAAACGTGATCAGTAGACAAGTAGGTGTGGAACTCAAGTCACTGACAAGAAAGGACGATATTTGATGTACAGTTGATAAGATCCTCCACCAGGTGACACCATATGAGGCTTACCAGATCGCAGTGACCATCTAATTAAAGATAGGTCAAAGCAAGCATTGGGCATATGGCATCATACGGGTCTTTATAGGTGTTGTCATCAATAAGAAGGGGCCATTCTGGTCATCTCACAATGTGTATGTGGGAAAGAAGCCTCATTCAGAAATCTATGTTTTGGTACCTTAAAAATAAAAGTGGAAACTGCTCAGGGGAGCAAAATCACAACCATTTTTTTTGGGGGGGGGGGGTTAGGTTCTGGTATGTCTTCTCTTGGCCAGTAAAGCCATTAAACTTTGTGTCCAATATAAGGGTTCAAAAAGCAAGAAGCCATAGAAACTGTAATTCTTATTGTAGTGCAAGATGGCCCCATGATTACAGAATCCTAAAGAGCAGTAAGGACAAGATTAAAGAGATCAATGTTGGGCAACCAAAAAGGTTAAAATGGAAGATCATTCAGGTCATGTGATTAGTAGTGTTGATTATTTAAAAGGTGGAATTAGATAATTGTGTAAGCTGAGTTGTGTTGAAGAAAATACTAGTTTATTGTCTTGTTTCAGGTTCTCATCTCAAACTACTGTAATCAAAGGATAACAAGAGCCTTAGAAAGAGGTCAGCAACTCAGCAACAACAGCCCTCATATGTCACTCTTAACACAGGGCAATTTTTAAGTAGTTGTAAACCCCCATAGGAGCTGCTGGTTTTAATTTGGGCCTTGCACGTTACCTCAATATTTGTTGTCTAGGGGAAGAAAGTCTGTAAAAACTCCAATGTTCACATAAGATGTAAAACCTTAAGCGGTTTTATTTTCCTTTGCATAAAATGTATGAAGAATAGTAGAAGGGTGAAGGGAAGGGGTAGGTTCAGGTACACAGTACAGATCACTGGAGAAAACTCCTTACTTATAAAGTCAGTCACCAATCCTCCTCAAGTGGGCATTGCTCACCCGGATAGGCCCCTCTCACCTGGCCTAGCAGCCGGAATGATGCACGAACAATGATCAGGACCAGTCTCTGCCACAGAACGGTTGTGGAAAAAATAGGATAATCTGGGGTCCTCTGTCACAGGACTTAATGCCTGGACTTCCAGCCAAGCAGTCAAGAACCTTTAAGCCGACTCGGCAGACTGCAAGGTGAACTTTAGCTGTGGTGCATCCTCCAATAGAATTACCAGGCCCTCCTCAAGACACCAGCCTTCCGCTTGGTCTTTTCCAGGACAGGTCCTCCCCTGGTTTCCTCCATTGAGTGGCCTCCTCCCGCGGGACAGACAGCACAGGATCACCATCAAAGTGCAGACCCAGTCAGCATAACTGGGCCTACTTGGTAAAGTTGCAGTCTTGGACCAACGTGGTTCCGAGGCCAAACTCACACAATACACCTCTCGCGCCAGGAGGGCCGCGAGGGGACGAAGGACGGACCCCAAAAGATGGCGTCTGCCCCTTAAGTACCCTTCCCCAGCATGCTCAGTGGGTAGACCACACCCACTGAACTGTTCCCGGGGGAAGGTACCCAATGCACTCTGGCCTGTCAGTCTTCCACAGTGGCCTGAGGTGGTAACGCCACCTACAGGCAAACAACACAGCCATAGCCAGAACAGAGGCTAATTTAGTATAATTATATAGAGTCTGAGCCAACTACCAGCTCAGACACCCACTAGATTTGACATAGCGCCCAGTCATTGGGAGCAGGGCGCTACACATATATCCATTGAAGGGACTATCCTCAGGTGATACACATCCTCCTACATACGTTGTATCTGTCTATTTGAAGTCTTCTCTTCTCTGCATCCATTCCAAGTGCTCAATATATAAGCTTGTCTGAGAGTTCAGGGGGCAAAGAGCTGAAGTTACACACTGCAAAGTTCAGTAAGGAGAACTCTGAAAGCTGATTGGAGGGGAAAGACACTGTTCACAGGAAAGGAGCTGAGACTGACAATCTGCTGGAGCTCCCTCCCATGTCACTATTTTTCTCTTGGTGTCAGGAAAAAGTATCAGAATTGATTAATGCTGAGAGCAGAGGAATTAAGCAGCAGACAGAAATTACACTAAAGCCTCGTACACACGGCCGAGATTCTCGTCGAAAAAAACATGTCGTTTTTTTCAACGAGATTCTTGGATAAGAAACTTGTCCTGGCCGAGTGTACACACGCTCCTTTCAAAGAACCCGCGGTTCTTTGAATGGAGCGAACGCGGTGACGTCATCGAATACGACGAGCATGCGCTCGTCACATTCGATGCCGTCGGCGCCATCTTGGTTCACCCTACCTATGCCTAGGAAGCTACCGCGCATGCGTTGAAGTCATTTCGAGCATGCGCGGGCTTCCCGGCGAAAAGGTAAGTGTACACACACACAATTTTCTCGTCGAGAAACAGGCTGACGAGAATCTCAACGAGAAAATAGAGAGCAGGTTCTCTATTTTCTCGTCGAGATTCTTGTCGCTTTTCTTGACGAGAAACCATACACACGAACGAATTTCTCGGCAAAAAATCTCTGCCAGCAAGTTTCTTGCTGGTTTTTGCCGAGAAACTCGTTCGTGTGTACGAGGCTTTAGTGCTTTTAATTGAGACAAGTAAACACAAAGCAGACCATTGCCAAACCATGGAAGTCCTCATCATTAATGTTTTCTGAAACTACGAATAGAATAAATCAAGCCAGGATCCTCTCGAAAACAGATGCCATATCCAACGATAATATACATAAATTTGAGAAAATATGGAATCCTTGGGTGACCCATTTTTTTTCTCCTAATTTTGACACTTCTTTACTAAGACCTTGGTAACTATTGTTACTAAGAAATCCCCGGAAACCTCTACTAATCCTGACTTTTTTCTTCTTATCTTTACTTTACTTTTAGTCTTTTATTTTCTCCTTATTCTATCCTGTCTTTTCCTATTTATTTTTATGTAGCGGGTGTTTGAATTTAAGGGAGGCATCTGGGTAGTAGTGTAACCCAGATGCACAAATTGCTAGGTGATCCGAGACCTTTTTCTGGTTCTTGGAGGACTCTGGTGGTGTGAGGTTCCTTGCGGTCCACAGGTGGCACTGTTGCCCTGGGCCGGAGCTGAACTCACACCGCAAGACTGTACCTTTTTGTCCTCCCCTGGAGCTGGTACAGCGGGGCGGGGAACCTCTGTGACGCAAAGGGAGAGGGGATAAAAGGAGCGGACACCCTTACCACGGGGTTCAGAGTGGAGAGTCAGAGTCAGAGGACGCGGCGCACCCAGGCACCTTCAGCTTGGGTGCTGGCGTTCCAGTGCTCCAGGCCTAGGTGCCCTTGGCCTGGCCGGAGCGGAGATGGAGTCCATCCCAGGCACCTTTAGCCTGGGGTGAGGTACTATGGCGGATGCCTGGGGCTCAGTACCTTCGACTGAGTTCCGCGAGGGTGGAGGAATCCGAGGGGGCCCTAACTCCTTGGGTGCCCGTGTCTGAGTTTGTGAGGACTGGTGTGCGGAACTTCTCTGAAGAGTCCAGCGCAGCATTGCTGGTGACAGAGAGGCCTCCTGTTTCTCCCTTGGACAGATCTCCTTCCCCTGACAGGGGCCGTGCTAGCGAAGGTAATTCATGTTCTACCTCATATAGTCAGTGGCAGTGACTATTCGCCACTGGTGATACCACAGTGGTTAGCAGGAGAAGGGAAGGGATTGTGCCTCAATCTATTCCTCATTACTACTCAGTAGAAGAAAATGTTTGTTGTTTGCCAAGAAGAATAAAACTGAGTTGGACCTATTCAATGTGTGGAACTCTGGTTACTAGGAGCAAAGGAGTCAGGGACGAAGTACTGGACTTGACTCTAGGACACCTACACAAGACCCAATCTTCTGGCCTTCACCTCTTAGCTATGGAGGACATGGGCCGTGGTGTATCTCATCCCTCTCCCCAGCACTGAGACCCCTAGACAAAGAAAGACAAGCCGAGTATGAGAAGGGGAGAGAGGGGTGAGACCGCTACATTTATATAATAAAATGGTAGCGAAACACTCACTTCTACAATGTTCAATTATAACGCAATAATAGATAGTAAGCTCTAATGTCCTAATATAAGTTACTGCATCTCGTAGTAATTAATACTATTTCTTTATTACATATTACTCTAAAAGTTAAAAGTTTAACAACTTTTCCATTTTTTGTTTCTCTTGATTAGGGATGAGCTTCGAGTTCGAGTCGAACTCATGTTCGACTCGAACATTGCCTGTTCGCCCGTTCGCCGAACAGCGAACAATTTGGGGTGTTCATGGCAAATTTGAAAAATCTATGGGAGAAATCTAAAGTGCTAATTATAAAGGCTTATATGCAAGTTATTGTCATAAAAAGTGTTTGGGGACCCGGGTCCTGCCCCAGGGGACATGTATCAATTCAAAAAAAAGTTTTAAAAACGGCAGTTTTTTTGGGAGCAGTGATTTTAATAATGCTTAAAGTGAAACAATAAAAGTGAAATTTTCCTTTAAATTTCGTACCTGGGGGGTGTGTATAGTATGCATGTAAAGTCGCGCTTGTTTCCCGTGCTTAGAACTGTCCCTGCACAAAGTGTCATTTCTGAAGGAAAAAAAGTAATTTAAAACTCACTCGCGGCTATTAATGAATTGTCGGCTCCCGGCAATACAGAGAAAAGTCATTGATAAAAAAAAAAAAAAAAAAAGCGTGGGGGTCCCCCCAAATTCAATTACCAGGCCCTTCAGGTCTGGTATAGATATTAAGGGGAACCCCGCCGCACATAAAAAAAAAATGCGTGCGGTTCCCCCCAAATATCCATACCAGGCCCTTCAGGTCTGGCATGGATTTTAAGGGGAACTCCACCCAAAATGGAAAAAAAATGGCGTTGAGTCCCCCCAAAAATCCATACCAGACCCTTATCCGAGCATGCAACCTGGCAGGCCGCAGGAAAAGAGGGGGAACGAGAGAGTGCCCCCCCTCTCCTGAACCGTACCAGGCCACATGCCCTCAACATGAGGAGGATTTCCCCATGTTGATGGGGACAAGGGCCTCATCCCCACAACCCTTGCCCGGTGGTTGTGGGGGTCTGCGGGCAGGGGGCTTATCGGAATCTGGAAGACCCCTTTAACAAAGGGGACCCCCAGATCCCGCCCCCCCATGTGAATTGGTAAGGGGTACAGGGGTACATTGTACCCCTACCATTTCACGAAGAAAGTGTAAAAAAATGTAAAAAAAAAAAAAAAACACACAAACACCTTGGAAAAGTCCTTTATAAAAAAAAAAAAAAAAAACATTCCAGCGATGAAATCCAGTGTCCCGCGGCGATCCAATGTCCAGCGCTGTCCGTCATTGGCTGAGCCTGAGCGGACCTGATGGGGAACTTCCTAAGCAGTCTATTACATGTATAGACCCGCCCCTTCTAAAGTTCCCCATCAGGTCCGCTCAGCCAATGACTAAGGCTAAGCGGACCAGATGTGGAACGTGAGAAGGGGCAGGTCTATTCATGTATTACACAGTGAAGGAAGTTCCCCATCAGGTCCGCTCAGGCCAATGACGTAGGCGGGGTCTGACATACGAGGGGGCGGACCTGATGGGGAACTTCCTTCACTGTGTAATACATGAATAGACCCGCCCCTTCTCATGTTCCACATCTGGTCTGCTGCAGCGCGCACCCCTGGCCTGGAGGGCCAGGTCACGTGACCCGAACTCCAGAACTTCGGAACTCTCCTCCCTCCTCCAGGCGGCGTCTGCCCCTTATGTATCCTCTCCCGGCATGCACAGCAGGTTGACCACGCCCTCTGTACTACCGCCGAGAGAGGACACCCCAAGGCACAGCACTGTCACCAGTGGTTCAACCCTGACCTGTCATGGCAGCGCCACCCACAGGCCACAGGGAACTGCACAACAGTACAACACCTAAAGAAACAAAATAACAGAACCTATCAATAAAAGCGGTCTGAGCCTGGCTACTAGCTCAGACCATCCAATAAATTTAGGCACATAGCACCCCTCAAAGTAGAGGGGCGCTACATAGGCAACAGCAGTTTTTGGAGCAAACCCAAAGAAGAATTGCTTTATTAGAGAAACACACTGAATTTATACAGACAACTATCAGATAAGAGCTAAACCCATTTTCACAGACAATGGCCACCTCAGACAGTAGAGTTAATCCCATTTTCACAGACAATGGCCACCTCAGACAGTCCGGGCACCCCCCTAGGAATACATTATACAATACATAGGAAGCCAAAAGTCAATTAGTGACCAGCTCCTTCTGGATAACTTGAAAACGCAGTAAAGTCCATGACAATGTCTGAGGTTTTCGACCATTTTAATGTTACACCGGGGATGTTTATTATTCTCACCATTTTTTTTTAAATGACATGCCTTTCTTCATGTGATTTCAGCCTGACGCATAAAAAGATACTTTTATTTGTTCAATTATTTGCTTAAAGCAGTGTGTGTTGACATGTAATCAAGGCCTGAAAACATTTTGATTAATTTGAATGCCTAGCAATAAACCTTAATTAACCTTCACACATACAAAGAAATGAGTCCAGGTGACAATACTTAAGGGAAAAACTCTGTGACATATGAGGCTTATTTAGCTCAAATGTAGCACTCACCAATGAGTCCAGTCTATGCCAGATATACCTTTTAAAGTAGGGTGACCAGACATCCCCGGTTTCAGGGGACAGTCCCCGGATTGAGGACACTGTCCCCGGACCAAGTCTGTCCCCAGTTTTGTACCCGGATTGGAATTGAACAGGGGCTGGGGCAATTTCAAAGACAGTCAGTGCAGAATTAAAAAATAATAATTCTGAATTACACAACCCCGCTCCTACTAGCTTAGGGGGGTGTATTTTTTTCCATTATCTGTGCCCCTTTCTGATGATCATGTGCTGGTCGGAGTGGAGGGAATTTTTCTTCAGTTTCGGGCGCATGCCCATTCAGCTCCGCTCACATGTTCTTCTGCCTTGGCTCAAGTCTCGGCCAGCCGCCTACCTGCTTATCTCCTTGCCTTCCCTAATGGAGTGATCTTACTCCGCTCCCCACCCAATAGTAGCCGGGGCACGGAGAGTAAGGCCTCGTACACACGACCGATTTTCTCGTCCAAAACAGTCAAGAAAAGTGCCGCGAGAGTTTTTTTGTCTAGAAAAACGTTCGTGTGTATGGTTTTACGACGAGAAACTTGACGAGAATCTCGACGAGAAAATAGAGAACCTGCTCTCTATTTTCTCGTCAGGATTCCAGATTTCCTCGACGTGTTTCTCGTCGGCCTGTTTTGTGACGAGAAAATGGTTTGTGTGTATGCTTTTACGACTCTTCCAAAAGCGCGCATGCTCACAAGCAACTATGAGACGGGAGCGCATCTTCTGGTAAAACAAGCCTTCATAATGGAGAGAGCACATTCGTCACGCTCATAAATATTTCATAGTTTAAATGTTCTGCATTGAATTCTTCGTTAGAATGTTACATTAATCAAAACGAGTGACCTTCTTTTGCTGCTGATATTCACACAGAGTTCTGCCTTATTTTTAACCTTTTTCATGCTGCTCTTTATAAGATTTATGTGTATTATATCGTGCAAGTTTTTAGGAATAATTTAAATGGTTAGATTTTTCAAAATGATGTTAATTATAATTTCTCAATGTTTTGATAGCGATCTCCCATTTAATTTTCGAATCTATATTTTTAAAATTTCACACCATGTTTTTGTGCTAATCAGATTTAGTTATTCTTTTGGGGGGGGTGATATCTGTGCCTTTTATTGTCAGTCAAATGTATCTGCTTACTCCAAAGCTTGATTTTTTTTATTTAAAAATACACATAGTCAAGTATGAACTTAAACAAAAAACACATTTATTCATGTTTATAAATTAAATAAAGAGAAGGCAGCGCTGGAGAAGCTGCTGCCATTTGTGCATCCCAGGGACCCCAGAGAACACAGCAACCCTGTGTGGACACTAAAATTGGGAGCTTGAGAAGGCCCACATTTCAGAACACAATCTGATGCTGGCCTCCCAGAGGTCAGGAACAGCAGCAGGTGAGATATATGTCCCAAGTGTGTGGTACTACAACAGGCTGCCTTCTGTCCGACCACAATGAAGCAAGGCCATCACTTCCTCTTCTTCCTGGCAACCTTCCCTGCAGCCTTTCCTGAAGCCTTTCCTGAAGCCTTTCCTGCAGCCTTTCCTGCAGCCTTCCTTCTTCGTTTGGCTGGAGGCTGGCCCACTGGAGGGGTACTCCTGTCAGGAGGAGGAGGTGGAGGTGTAGCAGAAGGGGGTGGGGCAGAAGAAGAAGGTGGAGGTGTAGCAGAAGGGGGTGGGGCAGAAGAAGAAGGTGGAGGTGTAGCAGAAGGGGGTGGGGCAGAAGGTGGAGGTGTAGCAGAAGAGGGTGGGGCAGAAGGTGGAGGTGTAGCAGAAGAGGGTGGGGCAGAAGGTGGAGGTGTAGCAGAAGGGGGTGGGGCAGAAGGTGGAGGTGTAGCAGAAGGGGGTGCGGCAGAAGGTGGAGGTGTAGCAGAAGGGGGTGGGGCAGAAGGTGGAGGTGTAGCAGAAGGGGGTGGGGCAGAAGGTGGAGGTGTAGCAGAAGGGGGTGGGGCAGAAGAGGAAGGTGGAGGTGGAGGTTGAGGTTGGGTCAGTTGGGCCACCTCACATATGGCGGTATTGGGGGTAATTTGCTCCATCACCCCCTTGTTGAGCAAGGTGATGAGCAGGGGCTCGCATAGGAGGCGTTGCTCCATGCTCATCACCTTGAACTTAGCCTCCACTAGGCCGGCAATGGCCTCTTCAGGGGATGTGGGCTCCTTGAGGGTGGCATGGGCCTCTTTAATAAGGGCCATTGCTGCCTCACTGGTGGTCCTGTCCCTCCTGCCTCTTTTGTGAAGCCGGATGGGAGGCACCTGGGATCTGGTGCTTCTCCTTTGCCCTGCCACCTCCTGTCTGCCACTGGGCCCTGCCACCTCCTGTCTGCCACTGGGCCCTGCCACCTCCTGGCTGCCACTGGGCCCTGCCACCTCCTGGCTGCCACTGGGACCTTCCTCCACCTGCCTGACAGTTTCCAGACCCTCCTCCTGGCTGATTTCATCCTGTGTATGAAAAAGGAACATAGTTTAATATGTTGGTTTAATCTTTGCATCAAACTTTGTAATCCTGATGGAAGCAATTAGAATGTAAATGCATAAATCCTTGCTTTAAATTTACCACTACATCAGCTTGACTATTTACCACACAATTAAGTGCAGAATAATGTCTACAGATCATGATTTCACTTGTGGAATACAAAATAATGTATGTCTCTCATCCTGACATATTTGGGAAACATTAATTTTATCCCACTACATTTTCAGTTAATACTATACCTGGCTCCAGATGGACAAATCAGGATCATCCAGGATGGCTGCCTCCTCTTGCTCCAGAGAAGGCTCAGGTTGGCTGCAGGGAAGTCTGGGGGGAAGAGTGGAGAGTGATGGCCTTGGCTCAATGTGGTCATCCAGGAAGGACATCCTGCTGTAGTACCACAAAATCGGGACATAAACATCATCTGCTGCTGCTCCTGACCTCTGAGAAGCCAGCACCTTAGAGCGTTCAGTCCTGTAGGTACCTCTCAAGCTCCCAATTTTAGTGTCCACTTGTTTTGCTGTGGCTGTGGGCACCTTGGTATGCACAAATGGGAGCAGCTTCTCCAGCGCTGCTTTTCTCACCCCTTTTTTTTTATGGATGGGGTTTTTGGTCTCCCACAGAGCCGGCAGCTCCCTTACCCGGTCAATAAATTCCGCCAGGAACTCTTTGTCGCTAATAAAGACATTCATATTGTATCTGCAAGTAAAATAAATTATATTTAAATAATGTGAGGCAAACAGTCTAACCTCCTTCACATCCTAGTCACCATATATATCCTCCACCAATCTCAAGACAGTATAGGCCAACAATTTTTACAAGTCTCACAAAATCACATACCTTCGTTCGCACGTCCGTCACTTGAACTCCTCTCTCCGCACACCGAACGTACTATAGTCACATGTGTGTTTGCTATATACACACCACGCATGCGTCAAAATTCGAACACGTCGCTCCGCACACGTCGCCCGCCCATGACGTTCTAACTAACATCTTTTCCCCGCCCCTTCTCTTTCGGCGCGCAGACAGATATGGCGGAGTTACAGCAGGTGTCTGATAATTCCGCAACTAGCGAGGAGACAAGCCCGGAGACCGAGGACACGTCACGATCAAGGAGGAGATTCAAGGCATCGAATATGTCTTTGGCGGAGATGGCGGAGATGGTGGACATCTTGGTCAAGGCTGATTATGATGCCAAGCATGGGCCGTATAGCAAACCAAATAGAAGGAAGGCCAAAATCCTCACTAAAGTTGTGAAGAGTCTGAGGGCGAAGTTCGGGGTGAAACGCTCAAATGAGCAGCTCAGAAAGAGGTGGTCAGACCTCAAACTGAGGGAGCCAGACCAGTTGAGGATCATAAAGAGGATGCTCGCTAAAAGTAAGTAAAATGACGACCTTTCTGCTATTAATCTTTTTAGAAACTGACATTTTTTTATTTTTTTATCAAATTGGACTCCCTTCCAAAATGTAATATTTTGAACTAGGTTGGGCACAGTAATCGTTCGTTACGTTACCGACACTTCGTTCGGCCACTATCCGCGGTTTTGGCTTATTTAAGAGCCACAAAAGTAATTAGACATCTGCCATTTTTGATCAAGTATTGTGGATAATTTTTAAGTCTAGATGATGTGTTTGTAAGGAGAATGAAATGCAAACTTTTATCAGTGTAAAGGAGAGGACACTCAGCAGCTGCTTCCACATCTGTACTTTGGAGCACTATAGTGTGGGCCACCAGACCCGCCTTTTTTGGGTGTCCCACACAGGTGCATCAGAGTTTATTTGTGGTGCCTCCATGTCCAAAAAATTACATCCAAATGTGAATACTAAACATATTTGGCGTCATAAATAATGCATTTTTCTTTAAATTCCGCACAAACACACACTTGTACCCCACTTCCAAACAATTTAGCCTGTTTTTAGTTTAAGAATGAGATTTTTACAGTGTGATAAATAGACCTTTGGTTTTATTCTCATAGGGGAGAGAAGACTGGGAGGAGGACACTCCAGGGAGCACATGCACCCCACAACTTCCAAGCAACCCCAAACTCCCAAAGATCCACAACCGAAAGATGTGCAGGAAGTTGAGGTGGAGGAAGGAGAAGTGCAGGAAGGAGAGGTGGATGACGTTGTGGATCTGGTCACCACAACAGGTCAGTATCTGACACCACAGCTTAGGGTAAGCGAGGTAGGCCTGCAGAGTTTTATTAATTTTTTTTAATGGTTTTTAGGGGATGGAAATGTTGTGAAGGATAGCACACGGTTCTCTGCTGACAGTGCCCTCCGCCTCATCCAGCAAGTGATGGAATGTAGCACGGAACTGGACCTAATTAAACAAAGAATCCATGTGATGGAACAAACATTTAAAGACATTCTCGATGTTTTGGGGAGAATTCAATAAGCCATCCAAACACATTTGTTTTTACATATTTGTTTTTATATTTTTTTATAATTTTTTGAGTAACAAACCAGCCAAAAATTGAATATGCACACAGTGTGTGAACATGTGCTATCTGCCATCAGGGGATATCCATGTACGTCTTTTGTGGGTGCAACCCCTTCCTCGTATCAAAAGTCGGTGAACTGAGGAAGGGGATGCACCCCCAAAACACGACCATTGATCACCCCTGATGGCAGATAGCACATGTTGACAATAGGGATCAGGATTGTAAACTTCCTATTTGCAAAAAAGTAAAAATGTGTGCATATTGAATTTTTGGCTGGGCAAGGGGTGGCAGGACCCCATATTAGGACGGGCACATAGAGACATAGTTTGTGTAACTGAATGTCTCAGATTGCTCAGAGGTATCCAATGTTGTAATTTTAGAAATGCAAGTGGTATTTTTGTATTTTCATAAGCCAAAATTTGCCGGTTTGTGGCCAGGCCAACCCCAAAGTAAAACAAAAAAAAAAAAAAAAAGAGAATGTGCAGAGAGTAAAATATTTGACCACAAACAACGTGTAGCTTCTTTTTATAATACTCTCTAAGCTTATTTGGTTCTTTTGTAAGGTAACATAGTGAAATTGGTTGTTATTTACTAAAGTAAAATACACTTGCCACTACAAATGCACGAAGACAAACTAGGAGACAGGAAAGAACAAATAATTAAAGGTTTAAACAAGATTTTTATTGGGATACTTAGACATAGGCTGGCATAGGAATTGCCCCCCTACCCGTGAAATACTCCTTGTATTTGTCCCGAACCACACAGGCATTTTGGGGGGGCAAGCCAAGACGGGCAGATTCCAGGCCCGGAAGGGGATTTGCAGGGGAAAGTCCAGCCTCTGGCAAAACTGAGGCCATATAGGAATTAGATTTTTGGCTCAGAAAGTTGTGTAGCACACAGCAGCATAACACTACATAGTTTATTTTGTAGTCCGCCAAGTGGATGGAAGTCATAAAAAGGCGGAACCGGCTGGCCATTATGCCGAAGGCATTTTCAACGACTCTTCGGGCCCTGGCCAGCCGGTAATTGAACACACTCTTCTCTGGGGTCAGGGTCCTCTGTGGAAATGGCCTCATAAGATGCCGTCCGAGTCCGAAGGCTTCATCAGCCATGAAAACAAAGGGGAGTCCTTCAATATTCCCTGCATCCGGTGGCAATGCAAGGTCGTCACTCTGGAGACGGAGGGCAAACTCCGTCTGGATGAAGGATCCCCCATCGGACATCCGGCCATTCTTCCCTACATCAACATAGAGGAATTCATACCGTGCTGACACCACCGCCATCAGCACAATGCTATGAAACCCCTTGTAATTGTAGTAGTAGGACCCAGAACGGGGTGGCGGCACGATGCGGACGTGCTTCCCGTCTATGGCACCACCGCAGTTGGGGAAGTCCCACCGCGTGGCAAACTCCGATGCCACAGTCTGCCATTCCTGTGGCGTGGAAGGAAGCTGTGGAGTGAAACAAGATGAAATAATATTAGAAAAACAAAGGCATACATTACAAGGAAATTCTATCCCAAAAAATTAGAGACCAACATCAATCTAATTATACGTTTATTAAGGTGTGTAAAAAAAGTATAATGGAAGGCTCATTTATCATATTCATCACCCCCTCTGATGGGCCATTACTAAATTATTTTGGGGGGGGGGATGTGTTTGGCCACAGGATAGCATTGCAGTGGCGGTGCGTCCAGAGTGGGCGCTGGAGCACTGTCCCCTCTCTCCTGTGCCCATCACTCAGAACAATACATAGGTTCATGCGTTGCATGAACCTATGTATTGTCTATGCCGCACACTATTCAGGTGGATGGCCTCTTGTAAAGCGACCGACATATGAATAATTGCGGCATTTAGGGGGTTAAAATTGCAGAGCAGAAACAGGTATTAAAATAGTCTTGCAAATTACAACCTGAGGGATGTAATTGGCTTCCTCAAAGAAAAATCGGGGACGCAAGGAGGGGGGCATTCCTTGTGTAAACACTGACAGGCTGCTCTGCCAATCATGTTCACCAAGTCTGTTTAATGGTAACATGATTGGCTGATGCAACATGAAGGGAAGGAGAAGACATCAAGGATAGAAGAAGGATGGCGCTGACCACAAGAAGGTAAGTGCAGGGCTGGGGGGAAACTGGCTGCATTAGAGGGGACTAAATGGCTGCATTGGAGGCGACAACTGGGGGCGTTTATTAGGCAACAGAGCAAAAAAGGAGGAAGTTTATTTCCGAAATTGGGGTTGGAACCCCCCAACATTTGGAGCAACAGGCGCCCCTGCTGGAAAAGTTAGTGAGGGGAAATATTTGGGGAGGATACAAAAGGGGCAATCTAAAGCTTCCAACATGCATGGGGACAAAGGGGACATTCTCAGCATATTACAATCATGGTAATTAGGGAAGGATGAAAGAAATACAATACATTAGCATACATGTGTAGCGGGGTCTTCAAAGTTAGTGGGATACACCTGGGGGTAGAGAGACCCAGGTGTGTGATTATGTCAGGGATTAGACCCCTTTTCTTATTCGTGGAGGATTGGGTGGTGTAATATTCTCTTTGACCAGTGGGTGTCAATGTACCTGCTGGCTCGAGGTAGAATCGCTGCCACAGTGCTACCCTTCATTGCGGGCACCAAGAGCAAAGCCACCCGAGATGGTGAAAGTACCTCGGCACCCGGAGGCCATCGTACAGCCAGGAGAAGGTGAGCGAGATGTGATGCCGCCTCTAGCTCGATTGCAGAGACTTTTCTCCCAGAGAGTCGCCCGTGAATATGGGTGGGAGTACCCCTACTTGCCTCGGGACTTATTGTATGAAGTCGAGGTCTTGCGACCAAGGTGGTATGACGAGTTTGTGTGGGAAAAACTCAAAGTGCCCCATGCCCGGCGATACCTGTCATGTTCGCCGCCGGTGTTTAAAAAGTTTAAAGACTGCAGAGCTGATTGGAGACTTGGGCGCCATATTCATGCCGATAAGGTGCTCATCTGCAGGAAAGAAGGAGAAGACGTTGAATATTCGGTGGAAGTATTTGACAAACACCTGAAGCCCTTGTTTCTGCCGGATCCAAGGTTCTATTTATAGGAGAAGTGAGCTCCTATCTTGTTGCTGTTGAAACTTTCTGGAAGAGACATTCCCAGATGCCTAGAACTGTGCCCTACTTTTGTTTTGATTTGGGCTTTTCTTTTACTCACTGGAGACTTGGGAGCTGTTGTTTTTTTTCTCCCTTTTCTTCATGTGCCAAAGGCAGAGACTTTTGGGGTAGAGTTAGAGTAGGAAAGCAGGAAGAATGAAGATCTAACCAAGTGTCATTACCGCAGCGCTGTCACCAGGTGGCAGTGTTGTGCAACGGTTGTTTGAAAATGTTACACATGCATTACTTACTTATTGGAGTGAGTGGGTCTCTCGGCTGACGGACCCACTCATGCCAAGTTAACACAGAGTGTTAGGATGTTTTTTTTTGTTTCCCTTCTGCAGGAGATTCGTCGGTCAAGGCTACTGAGTATGGGGTGGTTCTTAGACAGTGACGGGAGGGATTGTATATGTGTACATGACAGATGTTTTATACAAAAGTTTTAATGTTTTATAGTTCCTTTTTCTGTTGAGCAGGTCTTGGCACATACAGTATCCAAAATTTGAGGGATAGCCTCTGGGGCCCACTTCATGTCACCCCTCCTTGGGAGACATGGGTGTGCACCTGACGCTGGGGACCAGCGTCAAATCACCAGGGGGAGTGTGTAGCGGGGTCTTCAAAGTTAGTGGGATACACCTGGGGGTAGAGAGACCCAGGTGTGTGATTATGTCAGGGATTAGACCCCTTTTCTTATTCGTGGAGGATTGGGTGGTGTAATATTCTCTTTGACCAGTGGGTGTCAATGTACCTGCTGGCTCGAGGTAGAATCACTGCCACAGTGCTACCCTTCTTTGTCCCTTCCTGGAGATGGTACGGCTGGGGCGGGGAACCCGCCGTGGTGTCGAAGGGAGGAGATAAAAGGGGGGGCGCCCTCGCCACGAGGTCTGTCGTCTTGGGGGATCATCCCTTCACGCACCCAGGCACCCTAGGCCTGGGTGCGGGCGGTTCAAGGTTCCGGCCTAGGCGCCCAAGGCCTGGCCGGAATGAAGATGGAGTCCATCCCAGGCACCTTCAGCCTGGGGTGAGGTACTATTGAGGAGGCCTGGGACCCGGTGACTCCGACAGGGTCCCGCAAGGGTGAAGTTGCTCCAGGGCGCCCCTTGCGAGGGGACCCGCATCTGAGGTGAGGAGGCTGGGGAGGTCACCCGTCCGAAGACCCGGTGCAGTGTCAACCCGGTGACGGATGGGCCTTCGGTAACTCCCTTGGAGGACATCTTCCCCTGATAGGGGCTACAGCGCAGCGGAGGAGCTTTCATCAAGACTCCTGCAACCCCTGGTCATAGCACAGGGAGTGTAGGGACTAGGAACCTGTACAGTGCCTCGACCTGCTTCCCCATCGTATCATGCCGTTGCATTTGACTGTATGTGGAGATATGCAATAAACCTGAGTTTGGACTTTGATGGGTGTATGGACTCTGTTGATGGGAACAAAGGGAGATTCCGGCACGGAAGGACTGACCCTCATAACCAGCACACATTTGGCCCGAGGAAAAGATTGATATTGGCCTTCACCTCACCCACATGCATGGGGAGGACATGGGCCGTAGCGCACCTCACTCTGTCGCTCGACATACCCCTAGCTAAAGAGGTCGGGGTGAGGAGGCCGCTACACATGTAATACATAAAATGTGATGTTAAGGGAGAAAACTTACCCTAATATAGTCCTCCTGCAGGACTTGTATAATAGCAGAACAGGTGTCTGGGATTATGAGGCCCAGAGCCTGGGGGGAGATGCCTGTGGTGAACTTCAAGTCCTGAAGACTTCTCCCTGTCGCCAGGTAACGCAACGTGGCGATGAGCCTCTGCTCAGCACTGATGGCTTCCCGCATAACGGTGTCCTTCCTGGTAATATAGGGGGACACCAAAGCCAACAGTTCCTGAAAAACGGGGTCAGACATCCTCAGAAAATTCCTGTAGTCCTCAGGATTATTCTCGACGATCTCCCGCAGCAGAGGCATGTGGCAGAATTGGTCCCGCTGGAGCAACCAATTCTTGGTCCATGAACTCCTCCTCACACCATTCATGGACTGGTCTTGGTCCAAAACAAGCAGACCAACACCAAGCGCATGCACAGCACGAACTTGACGACGAGAACGTCCAGGCGACATGGCTAGGAAACGGTCGTCTAATCAGAACGTACAGAACAGAACGCACTTTAGAACAGCAAGGCCTATGAATAACGAACTGAAATTCAGAAACGAACAGGCAAGAACGCACTGTAAAACAGATACGACCTGCCTAGACGCCCTGAAAGTCAAGATACGAACCCACAAGCACAAACTGAAAGGCAGAAAACGATCTGAAAAGTACGAAGACTGAAAAGCGCGAATCGTCTCTTCCCAAACTTTTACTTCACACGCGGTAACACGAGATCAGCAAAAGCAGCCCAAGGGGTGGCGCCAAGAAAAAAGATCTTCCCCTTTATAGTGCCGTCGTACGTGTTGGACGTGAGCGCAGAGAACCACGAGGAAATTGGAAAATGACAGTGTGTACGCATAGAAAGCTTGACGAGAAAATCGACAAGCTTAACAAGAATCTCGTCGAAAAAAACGACGTGTTTTTTACGACGAGAAAATCGGTCGTGTGTACGAGGCCTCAGACTTGACAAGCTGTGAGGCGGGCGGCGACGGGCAGGGAATCGCAGTTTGCCGCCATTACTAGTAAAAAAAAAAAAATGTCCCCGGTTTTTATTTTAAAAATCTGGTCACCTTATTTTAAAGTGGTTGTAAAGGCAGAAGGTTTTTTATCTTAAAGGGGTTGTAAGGGTAAAAGTGTTTTCACCTAATGCATTCTATGCTGTACCTCAGGCTCTGTCACCTCTCTGTTCCTTCCTGTAACTCCCTGATGCTCTGGCTTAAGGTTTGGGCCTCTCTGCCTGTCCTTTACCAGACTCCACTATGCAGATATGCATATCTCTGGCTGCCCCTTGCTGATCCTCATTATCATAGAAAACCAGCACAAAACCACACTGTTATGTTGTTATGTTAAGCATACCTCCCAACATTTAAAAAAGGGACAAAGTTGTTGAGCGCGGGGGGGGGGGGGGGGCAGCACCGCGGGACAGTTAGTTATTTTTCCCAGGACTTTTAGAAGTTGCAGTGCTTGCTTGGAATCAATGTTGAGCGGGGGGGGGGGGGGGTTGCCGCTGGACAGGGCTGCTCAAACTGTTGTGCGGCGGGGGTCTGCGGGGCGGGTTATTGCCGCCGATCGGTCTTACCTCCTCCTCCTCCCTCCTCTGGCTCTTGCTGTGCAGGAATGAAGTGTCCTTCGCGGGACCACTGGAAAATGGTGTCCCTGCAGGAAAAACCCGCAGAATCCGTGCGGGTTGGGAGGTATGATGTTAACTTATTTTTTCGCCAGTGCAGGATTCTTTAAGAACACAAACAAGATCAATGTGAATATGGACTGGGCTCTAGTCAATAAATGTCTATTTATTTGTAGCGGAGCCTCACTCTCCCTCTCGGGTTCTCTCGTTTAAGTGGCTTGTGTCTAGGGGTACCTGGGAGAGGAGAGTGCAGGAACACTACGCCAAGCTCTCCCCTCGTATGTGTATGATGGTTGAGCAGAGTTACTTGAATTACCTCCAGGTCTGTTCACTGCATACGAAGCCTCATGCTGTTCCGTGGAGATGTGTCTGCCAATAACATAGAGCCCCACACCAATCGAAAGTCCAACACTCCTTTATTTCTCAGCTTTCAGGGTGAACACAATCAGTTGAACTTTCAGTAACAGACAGATAGGGGTGTGGATACGAGTAGGCCCAGGCACAACTGTACTCTCCTATTCCTTTGCTAGCGAATAAGCCTGGCGCACGGTCTCTGCCACCGACCGTGAGTTTTGGTCGCTGCCACCGACCGGATGAGCCGTTGAGGCCCCTGCCACAGCCTAATAGCAGGTCTCTGCCACTGACCTGAGTTGAATAGTTGGACCGCTGCCACTGGTCATTGAACATGAACCACCTTCCTCTTTGAACTTGGCCCCTGTTTGGGAAAGATATTCCTCCGGGCGGTCTCCAGAGGTTCACCCGGCACTGGCAATATGCTGTACCAGGTCTTCGGATGAGTCCCTCCTCCGGTCCCTTTACGCCTCTGGATTCGGGTGTCCCACTCCCGGGGCCCCCTAGGACAATCCCTCCCTCGCGGGACCCAGCGGAAGGTACTGGGCCCCAGGCCTCCGGCTAAGTACCTCACCCCAGACTGAAGGTGTCTGGGATGGAACACGAACTCCAGGTGTCCAGGCCTAGGCTGCCTGGACACCGACCGCGAACAGCAGCCCTCAGGCTGAAGGTGCCCGGGTCTCGAACCTTGTGGCGAAGATGTCCGCCCCCTTTATACCCTCTCCCAGCAAGCACAACGGGTTCCCCGCCCCGCCGTACAACCGCTGCGAGAGGTCACAAATGGTACGGCCCTGCAGCGATGGTTCAACCCCGGCCCAAAGTGACAGCGCCACCTGCTGGGCCACAGGGAACTATGCATCACTGGTGTCTTCACCACTTTTAAAAGTATATACCCGCTACATATTTAACAAGTCACATACACACCATAAATAGTTTGATTATTTATGATGTACATAGACACCAAGATAATTATAAAAAAAATCCAATATTGTTTGTAAAAATAGATTATATATATATATATATATATATATATATATATACACACACACACACACACACACACACACACAGTATATATACGTATATATGTATGTATTGCTGTTGTTGTTGAGTCGTTTAGTCGTGTCCAACTCTTCGTGACCTCGTGGACCATAGCATGGCAGGCTTTTCTGTCTTCCACTGCCTGCCTTAAAGCGGTTGTATAGTGATTTTTTTTTACTTTTACCTACAGGCAAGCCTATAATAAGACTTACCTGTAGTTAAAAAAAAATAAAACTCCTAAACCTTTACGTTTCAGCAGGTATACAACCGCTTTAAAAGAAAAGTATGGTTTTTTTTTTTTATTCATATTTAGCTCGGTGGATGGAGCATCAGACCGATCCATCTGTCCCCCACCGTCTGTGCACTGAGAACCGAGCCACCGAACATCGCCGTTGGCTCAGTTCTCACACATCCCCGAGAGGAAAGCTGCTGACTGTCAGTCAGCGTCTTTCCTCTCTGCTTCTCCATGCTCATTGGAGTGCTGAGCAGTGGAGGGGCGGGCAGAAGCTGTCTCAGCAGCTCGCTGAGACTGCCATCAATCAGGGCAGCTGGCGGATCCCGACTTGGAAGTCGTGATGACGCGCTGCCCCGACTGTTGGCAGTGACGTCAGCGGAGAGCGGACTTCAGACCGCTCTTCGCTGAAAACAGGTCACAGGAGTGCAAAACGAATTGCACTCCTGTGACCCAGAGGAAAAAAACGCAGCAAAAATACAGCCATATAGGCGTCAGAGTGCAAAGAGGGGGGGGGGGGGGAGTTGAGACTTTAAATGAGGCTCTTGGTGACAAATTGTTAGAGTGGTGGGTGGTAAAGCATTTATTAGAACAAGGATGCATGTTAGAATACATTGATTACATATACATAAAACGCACATTCAATGGTGCCGATTCCTGAAACGGTAATTTCAAGTAGTAACGCATTACAGACTTAGAATACATTACATAAAACGCACATTCACTAGTGCCAATTCCTGAAACTGTAATTTCAGGTAGTATCGCATTAAAGACATCAATCACATTGTAGGTTAAGAGGGTTCCACCACTATTCATAATAAGGTATGCATGATTAGCAATTATGGTTTGCACGATCTGGGGTCTTTTTGGTCCCTGTAAAATGATAAGTGATGGGCACATAACCAGGGAAGCGTGTAATGTATACACGGCGGGTAATAGCTCTACGCGTTTCGCGGCTTTAAGCCGCTCGTCAGGAGCATGTATATGGAGGTCAGTTAAATTACAGTTTCAGGAATTGGCACTATTGAATGTGCATTTTATGTATATGTAATCAATGTATTCTAACATGCATCCTTGTACTAATAAATGCTTTACCACCCACCACTCTATCAATTTGTCACCAAGAGCCTCATTTAAAGTCCCAACTCCCCCCCCCCCCCCCTCGTTGCACTCTGACGCCTATATGGCTGTATTTTTGCTGCATTTTTTTCTAATTAACAGGAATGGAGGCACATGGCCTTACCAGGCCTATGGCCTCATTCAAAGTCCCAATGGGATGGAGGCATTGACCTTACCAGGCCTATGGCCTCATTTAAAGTCCCAACTCCCCCCCCCCCCATTTTGTGACCCAGAGGAGAAGCCCAGCCTAAAAAGCTCAGGCTGGACTTCTCCTTTAACTTCATGTTCATTGTTTCGATGATGCTGTCTATCCAACTTGTTTTCTGTTGTCCTCTTCTCCTTTTTCCTTTCATGTTTCCCAGCATCAGGGTATTTTCCAATGAGTCCTCTCTTTTCATTAGGTGACCAAAGTATTTGAGTTTCAGGTTCAGAATCTGCCCTTCTAGTGAATATTCAGGGTTGATTTCCTTCAGGATTGACTGATTTGATCTTCTTTCTGTCCAAGGGACTTTCAAGAGTCTTCTCCAACACCATATTCAAAAGCATATCTACGGTATGTTCAAATATCTATGTATAGAACGGATTCATTTCAAAAATTAAGGAAAAAAGAGCTGTGCAAACCTGTATACAGTGAATATACAATCTAACAATAATCTGGAAATATTGTGCAATAACTATAACTTAATATAGTGACAAAAAAAATACATAGTGACAAAAAATATTTTTTTATATAATGTATGGTATGATAGGATTAACCGACACATTAATCGGGTTTGACCCCAAAGGAATAACGGTTAATCATATAAATGTCCATATAAGAGTCCATATACATTCTGAACATAAACAAATTGCAATGCAAATTGGAAGAAGGGTGAACTATTAAATTGCACCAAAAAAATGCACACGTGCACCACCACCAAAATAATGTGCTTACCAGAGGCAAGCTATTGGAATGCCAAACTATGAATCACTCGCTTCCTTGCAGTAGATAGAT
Organism: Rana muscosa; assembly: GCA_029206835.1. Taxonomy (NCBI): domain Eukaryota; kingdom Metazoa; phylum Chordata; class Amphibia; order Anura; family Ranidae; genus Rana; species Rana muscosa. The sequence goes on along the minus strand of CM055123.1, from coordinate 382,132,450 downwards.
ATCCAAGGATGGAGAGGAACTCTTGCGATATTGAAACTCAGTATTCACCAGTCATAAAAATGAGAAGGGGAAACCACATAGTGTATATCGTCCAAACAGCATTTATTCAAATAAAAAGGTGGTAACTTACATCAAGTAGGTAAAATTCAGGCATAAAAACATAGGAAGAGCCGGCCGGCATGCAGTCTCCCGTTCAGCGATGACATCAGCGCGTCAACCTCCCGACGTACGTTTCGCTATAGGTAGTGTCGTCTGGGAAACGGGCGACGCACTGACTCATCGCAAATTTATACACTTGGAACCGCGCCTCTGTCTGAGTCACAGGCAGCCCCACGACCCGGAACAGGAACTTGTGAAGGTCACGAAGTGGAACCATAATAAATACAATACAAAGCACATAAAATACTAATTTAAATGCTGGTTGGTATTTACAAAAATGTTCATTTATATAATTAAAAAATAATTGAACATGAATTAAAATATCTAAAAGACACTGCTGGGAGGAAGTGTCACAGGAACAGAGAACTAAATAATTCCAGATAGTCAGGAAATCCCAAATAATCAGGACGAAAAACAGAACCATCTTTTGGCCAAAAAGCAGAACAGCCACAGATTAAATTAATTAGTCACCAACAACATCTCACTCCTAAATAAAAACAAGGAGATGTGTATAAACTCAATAAATAATCATAGGGCTCAATCTAAAGACCCAAAACAGATGGCAAAAACCTTATATGCTGCCCGGGACTCAGACCGGATGTCAAAATCTGAAAAAGACAATACTAACTATAAATATAAAATGTAAATGCGAATTGAACTAGATTCCCAGATCAACCGAGAAACAAAAATAAAAATAAGAAATAAAGAAAAAACACAAAAAGAATAAAAAAATTCCACAATGCAGAATAGATAATAAAAGATATCAATCAGGAATTATCTATAAAAGCATTTAAATCTGTATCCACATTTAACCCGAAAGGGGCATAGCATTTTATTCTATGTATCCAAGACATCTCTAACCTAGAGATACTCCGTACTAGGGAATCCCCCCCCTCCACTGAGGGGTTTATCTGTCAATGCCAAGAAACAAGGTCTTGGCAGGGTTTTTGTTATGTACCTCTAGGTAGTGGCGAGACACAGGGTGCTTGGGGAACCCTGTCAAAATGTTCGTAACGTGTTCATCGAGTCTCACATTTATGGGTCGCTTAGTCCTGCCCACATATTGGAGCCCACATGGGCACTGCAGGAGATAAACGACCCCCTCAGTGGAACACGTTATAAAGGACTTAATAGTAAATTCAGACCTAGTGCTGGTGGATATAAATGTGTGAGTGCGTTTATGTAAACAGCCACTCAAAGAGCACACCCTACATTTCCTGCACTGATAGAAACCTAACAGAAATTCAAAGAAACCTCTCCTAATAGGGGGAGGATCCAGAATATTAGGAGCCACTCTCCCTCTAAGCGATGGAGCCACCTTATAAATGACCCGAGGTCTTTCCGGAATGGTGGAACCCAAGACCAAGTCGTTAGTAAGAATATGCCAATGCTTGGCTATAAGGTTCTTAACGTCCTGGTGCTGGATAGAAAAGGTTGTAATGAACGGAATAGGAGGGGGCCCAACAACTTTTGGTGGCCTGTCCTTAAGTAGCTCACTTCTATCGAGATCAGTCACACTACTAAGGGTTTGTATTAGGGAGTTGTGAGTATATCCCTTATCCAGAAAACGTTGGGTCAAAACCTCAGCCTGAGACAGGAAATCTCTATTATCTGAGCAGTTCCTCTTCAGGCGGAGATACTGGCTCTTAGGTACTGAATCAAGCCAGTTCTTATGATGACAGCTACCGACAGGAATATAGGAATTCCTGTCGGTGCTTTTGAAAAAGGTAGAAGTGGTAAACTGATTATCCACAATGCCAATACATAGATCTAAGAAGTTAATCTTAGTCTGGCTAGCCTCGAAATTGAGAAAAATACCCCTGGTGTTCTGGTTGAGCCCAGCAATGAAATTACCGCAATCACAACGATCACCATCCCATAGGAGGAGGATGTCGTCTATATACCTGGCCCACAGCACCACCTGGGGTCGCTGTTGGGCATAGACGACATCCTCCTCCCATAGGGCCATAAACAAATTCGCCAGACTGGGGGCATATTTGGCCCCCATGGCGACCCCTCTATCTTGTCTATAAAACTTTTGGTCAAACCAAAAATAGCTGTGTGAAACTGCGAAAGACAACAGTTCTAAGATGAACACAATCTGCTCGTCGACCAATTCGGAGTCATGTCTCACATAGTACTCAACGGCAAAAAGGCCCAGGTCATGTGGTATGACCGTATAAAGTGATGTGACATCGGCCGTCACTAGCCACATGCCAGGCATTGGAACATGCTCGGCCAATGTGTTATTCACTTGACGTGAATCCTTAATATGTGATGGCATTTTAGAGACTAGGGGGTTGTAAATAAAAGTCAATATACCTACCCACCCGGGACGTGTCAGAATCTTTGCCACTAATGATAGGACATCCCGGGGGCAGGTAGGGTGTTTATGGATCTTGGGAAGATAATAAATTATAGGGGTGCGGGGTGCTAAGGGTACGAGATAGTCCCTCTCTTTTTTATTTAAGATCCCCTGTTCCAATCCCCTTTGAACAATACCATCCAGGATCTCACGATATCTGAATTTGGGGTCAGATGGTAGGGGTGTATAGGTATCTCGTCATCCAAGATCCGATACATTTCGGCTAGATAATCCTTTTTATCCAATATAATGATTCCCCCACCCTTATCGGCCGGCCTTATTATGATCTCTTTGTTTTCACAAAGAGAATTAAGGCCAAGTATCATATCGTGATCCGATCTGGTTCTTTTATTGGGCATCAGATCTAGATCACGTAAGACCACATCTTTAAAGGTCTTAATAGCTGGGGCTAACGCCCCCGGAGGATTAAATAAAGAAGCATTATGTAGTCCAGAATGTGTGAATCCCTGAGGGATACCGGAATCTGTTTGTATAGGGTTTAATAACATTGTCAGGAAAGGCTTCACCCGCTGGTGGTGCTGCTGGTCCTTTGGACTGCAGTGCTAGTGTCCGCCAGCAGGTGTCCTTCTGCAGCCAATACCTCTGTTGGAGGATCTCACCTGCTGGTGGTAACACACGATACATGGACTGCAGTACCGGCATCCACCAGCGGGGGTATTCTGGCAGTGTGGGACAGACAGCACTTCCTGTGGTCAGCTGTGACCCGAAGCCTGATTACAGGACTTCTTTATATACCCGGCAAGTGCAAACACTCTTTGCCCTGGTATCTCTCTTCCTGACCCCCTGGACCTGTGACCCGGACTTTAGACTGTACCTGATCCTAACCTGCACCCTGCCTGATCTGATCCGACCCGATCCCTACCTTGAACCCACATCCTGTGTAACCTGATCCTTACCTTGTGCCCAACCTGCAGCTTTCCCTTCTGTTACCTGGATCCCTGCTCTGCAGCCTATCCATCCGTCCCCTCCCTGTCCCTGCTTCCTCCCATCCATACCCATCTGCTTGATTCCCTTGTGTATGACCTCGGCCTGGCTTTCACTACGATTCTGGTATTTCCCATACTTGTATATACTGTTTGTAGTCACTGTTGGTTTATTGCACTGCGTTTTATTGGTTGTTGTATGTTGGTCACTCACCGTAATAAATTATATATATTTTCACCTACACCCGTTTGGTTTCCTTTTATGAGGTCACACAGTCTGGTCAATTAACAATCTCTGACAAACATATGACGTTTAATACTCAACCTCCGAACAAATTTATGGACATCAATATATGTCTGAAACCTATTGAGTCCACGTGGAGGTGCGTATTTAAGACCCCCTATCTAATACCGATTTCTCTGCGGTAGTAAGAACAACTGTACTTAAATTGAATATCCCATTAAAGCTTTTTTCTTTTTGGATCATACTCGTTTACCTCCTCTAGATCCTCTCTTTGGCCTCCAGACCGTTTGGTGCCCTGATTTGTTTTGTGAAAACCCCAGTGCTGGCAGTTAGAAGGCCCAGAGTTGCTTATGGACTCGTCAGGAGGTCCATTCCTCTCATACAATGGGAAAAAATGGTTGGAAGTGCTAACATTGTAATCAAACTCATACCCTCGATCACCTGAATCAGAGGGTTCAGAGTGTTGAGGATCAAAACCCAAATGTTCGAATTGGTTGGGCCTAAGGCCCAATGGTGGACCCTGACTATATTGTGGGGGGCCTCCTTGACCATACCCCTGGTGTGAGGGAGGGCCACCATAATAATTATTGACTGGTGGGCCATAATTATAGTTATAATTAGGCCGATTGGATTGTGGTCCAGGATATTGATAATTCCCACCTCTACCTCTCGCTGAACCAGGATGTTGGTTGGATCCCTGAGGGCGTCGCTGTGGCAGAGGAGGGTATGGTGGGCCACCAGAATTGTTACCTCTAGCTCCACCAGATCTATTTGGTGATGAGTAGGATCCCCGTCTAGGTTTATGGGGAAGAGGGACCCTAGATGCACCCTTATGGGGGGCTTTAGTGGAAGGAAGGTCCGCTGCAAGAGCTATATTAGCGGAAAGTTCCATATCGGAATTATTGGCATTTGATTGTTCAGCCAAAAGCTTTTTTTGCCACTCAAAGACCACACCCCCTTGGTAATCTATGAGGTCTCTATTGTATTTCTTTTACTTTTTAACTTTCTGTTCTCTGTCCTCTTTTCTAAGATTTTAAGGAGAGATACTGACTTCTCCTTATAATCAATACTTTCGCTGAATGGACTGATTTTGTCTTTGATGACTTTGATTTCATCATCCAGTCGTGAAAGTTTGCCATTTTTTCTCCCGATTAAATACTGAAGGAAGTTAACACCAGCCGTATTAAAATATTTGAACCAGTCGTCCAGCTGGACGTCACCTTGTTGGGGACTAACTTCCCACCTAAGACTCCTGGGTACCATCCCATTCTTGACGTATGTCTCAAGGTAGGCTACGTCCCATTGTGTATGTATTTCTGATATGGTAAGATTATTTAGCCTCATGAACAGGCCACTTAAATCACCCTCATCATTATTGGTATATATTTCGAATACCCCATCGGTATTGACCACCCTGGTAGCACGGTATTTGAAAATATCCATGACTGGAGAAAGCAAGCAGTAAAAAAGTCAAAAATGCAATATGGGAAGGAGGATATACCGCGCTTAAATGGATGAAGAGTATTAAAGTGATTGAATGAATGGATTGATGAACCCTAAAAATGCAGCAAACTCACATGTGTAGACCAAACACCAATATGCAGAAAAAAAGGAAAAAAGAGCTGCGCAAACCTGTATACAGTGAATATACAATCTAACAATAATCTGGAAATATTGTGCGATAACTATACCTTAATATAGTGACAAAAAAAATACATAGTGCCAAAAAATATTTTTTTATATAATGTATGGTATGATATAATAAACCGACACATTAATCGAGTTTGACCCCAAAGGAATAACGGTTAATCATATAAATGTCCATATAAGAGTCCATATAAATTCTGAACATAAATGAATTGCAATGCAAATTGGAAGAAGAGTGAACTCCTAAATTGCACCGAAAAAATGCACACGTGCACCACCACCAAAATAATGTGCTTACCAGCACATAGTGTATATCGTCCTAACAGCATTTATTCAAATAAAAAGGTGGTAACTTACATCAAGTAGGTAAAATTCAGGCATAAAAACATAGGAAGAGCCGGCCGGCATGCAGTCTCCCGTTCAGCGATGACATCAGCGCGTCAACCTCCCGGCGTACGTTTCGCTATAGGTAGCGTCGCCTAAGGGAACGGGCGACGCACTGACTCATCGCAAATTTATACACTTGGAACCACGCCTCTGTCTGAGTCACGGGCAGCCCCACGACCCGGAACAGGAACTTGTGAAGGTCACGAAGTGGAACCATAATAAATACAATACAAAGCACATAAAATACTAATTTAAATGCTGGTTGGTATTTACAAAAATGTTCATTTATATAATTAAAAAATAATTGAACATGAATTAAAATATCTAAAAGACACTGCTGGGAGGAAGTGTCACGGGAACAGAGAATTAAATAATTCCAGATAGTCAGGAAATCCCAAATAATCAGGACGAAAAACAGCACCATCTTGTGGCCAAAAAGCAGAACAGCCACAGATTAAATTAATTCGTCACCAACAACATCTCACTGCTAAATAAAAACAAGGAGATGTGTATAAACTCAATAAATAATCATAGGGTTTAATCTAAAGACCCAAAACAGATGGCAAAAACCTTATATGCTGCCCGGGACTCAGACCGGATGTCAAAATCTGAAAAAGACAATACTAACATTACTCATATAAATGTAAATGCGAATTGAACTAGATTCCCGGATCAACCGAGAAACAAAAATAAAAATAAGAAATAAAGAAAAAACACAAAAGGAATAAAAAATTCCACAATGCAGAATAGATAATAGAAGATATCAATCAGGAATTATCTATAAAAGCATTTAAATCTGTATCCACATTTAACCCGAAAGGGGCATAGCATTTTATTCTATGTATCCAAGATATCTCTAACCTAGAGATACTCCGCACTAGGGAATCCCCCCTCCGCTGAGGGGTGTATCTATCAATGCCAAGAAACAAGGTCTTGGCAGGGTTTTTGTTATGTACCTCTAGGTAGTGGCGAGACACAGGGTGCTTGGGGAACCCTGTCAAAATGTTCGTAACGTGTTCATTGATTCTTACTTTTAGGGGTCGCTTAGTCCTGCCCACATATTGGAGCCCACATGGACACTGCAGGAGATAAACGACCCCCTCAGTGGAACACGTTATAAAGGACTTAATAGTAAATTCAGACCTAGTGTTGGTGGATATAAATGTGTGGGTGCGTCTATGTAAACAGCCACTCAAAGAGCACACCCTACATTTCCTGCACTGATAGAAACCTAACAGATATTCAAAGAAACCTCTCCTTATAGGGGGAGGAGCCAGAATATTAGGAGCCACTCTCCCTCTAAGCGATGGAGCCCCCTTATAAATGACCCAAGGTCTTTCCGGAATGGTGGAACCCAAGACCAAGTCGTTAGTAAGAATATGCCAATGCTTGGCTATAAGGTTCTTAACGTCCTGGTGCTGGATAGAAAAGGTTGTAATGAACGGAATAGGAGGGGGCCCAAAAATTTTTGGTGGCCTGTCCTTAAGTAGCTCACTTCTATCAGAGATACTTTTATAGACAAGATAGAGGGGTCGCCATGGGGGCCAAATATGCCCCCAGTCTGGCGAATTTGTTTATGGTCCTATGGGAGGAGGATGTCGTCTATGCCCAACAGCGACCCCAGGTGGTGCTGTGGGCCAGGTATATAGATGACATCCTCCTCCTATGGGATGGTGATCGTTGTGATCTCGATTATTTCATTGCCGGGCTCAACCAGAACACCAGGGGTATTTTTCTCAATTTCGAGGCTAGCCAGACTAAGATTAACTTCTTAGATCTATGTATTGGCATTGTGGATAATCAGTTTACCACTTCTACCTTTTTCAAAAGCACCGACAGGAATTCCTATATTCCTGTCGGTAGCTGTCATCATAAGAACTGGCTTGATTCAGTACCTAAGATCCAGTATCTCCACCTGAAGAGGAACTGCTCAGATAATAGAGAGTTCCTGTCTCAGGCCGAGGTTTTGACCCAACGTTTTCTGGATAAGGGATATACTCACAACTCCCTAATACAGACCCTTAGTAGTGTGACTGATCTCGATAGAAGTGAGCTACTTAAGGACAGGCCACCAAAAGTTGGTGGGCCCCCTCCTGTTCCGTTCATTACAACCTTTTCTATCCAGCACCAGGACGTTAAGAACCTTATAGCCAAGCATTGGCATATTCTTACTAACGACTTGGTCTTGGGTTCCACCATTCCGGAAAGACCTTGGGTCATTTTATAAGGGGGCTCCATCGCTTAGAGGGAGAGTGGCTCCTAATATTCTGGATCCTCCCCCTATTAGGAGAGGTTTCTTTGAATATCTGTTAGGTTTCTATCAGTGCAGGAAATGTAGGGTGTGCTCTTTGCGTGGCTGTTTACATAGACGCACCCACACATTTATATCCACCAGCACTAGGTCTGAATTTACTATTAAGTCCTTTATAACGTGTTCCACTGAGGGGGTCGTTTATCTCCTACAGTGCCCATGTGGGCTCCAATATGTGGGCAGGACTAAGCGACCCCTAAAAATGAGACTCAATGAACAGGTTACGAACATTTTGACAGGGTTCCCCAAGCACCCTGTGTCTCGCCACTACCTAGAGGTACATAACAAAAACCCTGCCAAGACCTTGTTTCTTGGCATTGATAGATACACCCCTCAGTGGAGGGGGGATTCCCTAGTGCGGAGTATCTCTAGGTTAGAGATGTCTTGGATACATAGAATAAAATGCTATGCCCCTTTTGGGTTAAATGTGGATACAAATTTAAATGCTTTTATAAATAATTCCTGATTGATATCTTTTATTATCTATTCTGCATTGTGGAATTTTTTATTCCTTTTGTATTTTTTTCTTTATTTCTTATTTTTATTTTTGTTTCTCGGTTGATCTGGGAATCTAGTTCAATTCGCATTTACATTTATATGAGTAATGTCAGTATTGTCTTTTTCAGATTTTGACATCCGGTCTGAGTCCCGGGCAGCATATAAGGTTTTTGCCATCTGTTTTGGGTCTTTAGATTAAGCCCTATGATTATTTATTGAGTTTATACACATCTCCTTGTTTTTATTTAAGAGTGAGATGTTGTTGGTGACTAATTAATTTAATCTGTGGCTGTTCCTGCTTTTTGGCCACAAGATGGTGCTGTTTTCGTCCTGATTATTTGGGATTTCCTGACTATCTGGAATTATTTATTTCTTTGTTCCCGTGACACTTCCTCCCAGCAGTGTCTTTTAGATATTTTAATTCATGTCCAATTCTTTTTTAATTATATAAATGAACATTTTTGTAAATACCAACCAGCATTTAAATTAGTATTTTATGTGCTTTGTATTGTATTTATTATGGTTCCACTTCATGACCTTCACAAGTTCCGTTTCCGGGTCGTGGGGCTGCCCGTGACTCAGACAGAGGCGTGGTTCCAAGTGTATAAATTTGCGATGAGTCAGTGCGTCGCCCGTTCCCCAGACGACGCTACCTATAGCGAAACGTACGTCGGGAGGTTGACACGCTGATGTCATTGCTGAACAGGAGACTGCATGCCGGCCGGCTCTTCCTATGTTTTTATGCCTGAATTTTACCTACTTGATGTAAGTTACCACCTTTTTATTTGAATAAATGCTGTTTGGGCGATATACACTATGTGGTTTCCCCTTCTCATTTTTATGACTGGTGAATAGGGATGAGCTTCGTGTTCGAGTCGAACATACGTTCGACTCGAACATCGGCTGTTCGATCGTTCGACGAAGATTGAACGATTTGGGCCGTTCGCGCCAAATTCGAGTGACGCGAACGGCCCACAATGCACTACGCCATTGCAGTGTCATCCAGGCGCTGTGATTGGCCAAGCATGCACTGTGACCCTGCATGCTTGGCCAATCACAGCGCCGGCAGCGAGGAGAGCAATGATTGGCCACAGACAGGATGCCTGTGGCCAATTATTGCTGAGGGTGTTTAGTACACGCCCCACACTATAAAAGGCCGCCAGCACGGCGGCCTAGTGTAGTGTGTTCCGGAGCAGGGAAAGACAAGCATAGGCAGGGACAGTGACATTTATTTCTTTCTTGCTTAACCTGGATTCCTTTAGTTTAGGGAAAGAGAAGGATAGGTAGGGAGAGTGTCAGTGTGTTTTACTGTGCGAGTCCTTGTTTCTAGGGACAAAGAAGGAAAGTGAGGGGAATTCTCCTTGTGCTATAGTGTGCTTTAAAAAAACATTTTTTCTAGGGACAGAAAACTCTAGGTAGGGAGAGTGTCAGTTTCTTTCACTGTGCGAGTCCTTGTTTCTAGGGACAAAGAAGGAAAGTGAGGGGAATTCTCCTTGTGCTATAGTGTGCTTTAAAAAAACATTTTTTCTAGGGACAGAAAACTCTAGGTAGGGAGAGTGTCAGTTTCTTTCACTGTGCCAGTCCTTGTTTCTAGGGACAAAGAAGGAAAGTGAGGGGAATTCTCCTTGTGCTATAGTGTGCTTTAAAAAAACATTTTTTCTAGGGACAGAAAACTCTAGGTAGGGAGAGTGTCAGTTTCTTTCACTGTGCCAGTCCTTGTTTCTAGGGACAAAGAAGGAAAGTGAGGGGAATTCTCCTTGTGCTATAGTGTGCTTTAAAAAAACATTTTTTCTAGGGACAGAAAACTCTAGGTAGGGAGAGTGTCAGTTTCTTTCACTGTGCCAGTCCTTGTTTCTAGGGACAAAGAAGGAAAGTGAGGGGAATTCTCCTTGTGCTATAGTGTGCTTTAAAAAAACATTTTTTCTAGGGACAGAAAACTCTAGGTAGGGAGAGTGTCAGTTTCTTTCACTGTGCCAGTCCTTGTTTCTAGGGACAAAGAAGGAAAGTGAGGGGAATTCTCCTTGTGCTATAGTGTGCTTTAAAAAAACATTTTTTCTAGGGACAGAAAACTCTAGGTAGGGAGAGTGGCAGTTTCTTTCACTGTGCGAGTCCTTGTTTCTAGGGACAAAGAAGGAAAGTGAGGGGAATTCTCCTTGTGCTATAGTGTGCTTTAAAAAAACATTTTTTCTAGGGACAGAAAACTCTAGGTAGGGAGAGTGTCAGTTTCTTTCACTGTGCCAGTCCTTGTTTCTAGGGACAAAGAAGGAAAGTGAGGGGAATTCTCCTTGTGCTATAGTGTGCTTTAAAAAAACATTTTTTCTAGGGACAGAAAACTCTAGGTAGGGAGAGTGTCAGTTTCTTTCACTGTGCCAGTCCTTGTTTCTAGGGACAAAGAAGGAAAGTGAGGGGAATTCTCCTTGTGCTATAGTGTGCTTTAAAAAAACATTTTTTCTAGGGACAGAAAACTCTAGGTAGGGAGAGTGTCAGTTTCTTTCACTGTGCCAGTCCTTGTTTCTAGGGACAAAGAAGGAAAGTGAGGGGAATTCTCCTTGTGCTATAGTGTGCTTTAAAAAAACATTTTTTCTAGGGACAGAAAACTCTAGGTAGGGAGAGTGTCAGTTTCTTTCACTGTGCCAGTCCTTGTTTCTAGGGACAAAGAAGGAAAGTGAGGGGAATTCTCCTTGTGCTATAGTGTGCTTTAAAAAAACATTTTTTCTAGGGACAGAAAACTCTAGGTAGGGAGAGTGTCAGTTTCTTTCACTGTGCGAGTCCTTGTTTCTAGGGACAAAGAAGGAAAGTGAGGGGAATTCTCCTTGTGCTGTAGTGTGATTTAAAAAAACATTTTTTCTAGGGACAGAAAACTCTAGGTAGGGAGAGTGTCAGTTTCTTTCACTGTGCGAGTCCTTGTTTCTAGGGACAAAGAAGGAAAGTGAGGGGAATTCTCCTTGTGCTATAGTGTGCTTTAAAAAAACATTTTTTCTAGGGACAGAAAACTCTAGGTAGGGAGAGTGTCAGTTTCTTTCACTGTGCCAGTCCTTGTTTCTAGGGACAAAGAAGGAAAGTGAGGGGAATTCTCTTTGTGCTATAGTGTGCTTTAAAAAAACATTTTTTCTAGGGACAGAAAACTCTAGGTAGGGAGAGTGTCAGTTTCTTTCACTGTGCCAGTCCTTGTTTCTAGGGACAAAGAAGGAAAGTGAGGGGAATTCTACTTGTGCTATAGTGTGCTTTAAAAAAACATTTTTTCTAGGGACAGAAAACTCTAGGTAGGGAGAGTGTCAGTTTCTTTCACTGTGCCAGTCCTTGTTTCTAGGGACAAAGAAGGAAAGTGAGGGGAATTCTCCTTGTGCTATAGTGTGCTTTAAAAAAACATTTTTTCTAGGGACAGAAAACTCTAGGTAGGGAGAGTGTCAGTTTCTTTCACTGTGCCAGTCCTTGTTTCTAGGGACAAAGAAGGAAAGTGAGGGGAATTCTCCTTGTGCTATAGTGTGCTAAAGCATTCCTCATCAACCATCTTTGAAATCCTTGTTTTTTGGACAGTCAGGGAAATTGTCGTTGTGCTATTCTGTGCAAAAGCAATCATCCTCAACCATATTTAGAAATCCTTAAGTAAAGGGACAGAGAAGGACACCTGAAGGTAGCCCTTATTGCTTTTTTCCCATCTCCCTGCAGGCCATCTATTAGAATGTCTGGAAGGCAAACAAGGAGAGGCAGACAGTCAGGAGGCAATAAAAGAGGGCAAGCAGGCTCTGTGTCTGGGGGCAACAGTGCTGGTCGTGGACGCGGTGCATTGTCATCAGCACATGGCCATGGGACACGCTTGTCCTTCTTTTCGGCAGCTGGACATGTTGAGCCACATCATGCCGAAGACTTGGTAGAGTGGATGACCAAGCCCTCCTCCTCCTCCTCATCCTCTCTCACCCAGGCTCAGGGTACTGGCAAAGCAGCTGCCAAAGCGTCCTCTTCCCTGGTATCAATGTCAGACTCATCATCAGTCACTCCTTCCCTAGACCCACCATGTCCTCCTCCTGAGGAGTCCCCCGAACTGTTTGAGCACAGTGTTGGGTACATGCTCCAGGAGGATGCCCAGCGTTTCGAAGGGTCTGATGATGAAACCCAGCTACAGGAAGGCAGTAGCGTGAGAGCAGACAGAGGGGATGCTCAAGAAGGACACCAATCTGGCAGTCATGTTCCAGCAGCTGCAGCATACTGCCAGATTGGCTCCAGTGATGAGGAGGGAGGGGATGATGAGGTCACTGACTCCACGTGGGTGCCTAATAGGAGAGAGGAGGAGGAGGAGGATGAGGAGGAGGCACATCTCCAACGAGGCAGGATGCCCTTTGGTGGCCAGCGTAAGGGCAGTACACCAACGGAATCACACCGCAGAGCTCCGCCTGTGCAGGGCGCTGCCTCTGCCCGTCATTCAAAAAGTTCCTTGGTGTGGGCCTTTTTTGAGGCTAGTGCATCAGATCGCACAGCTGCTGTTTGCAACATATGTCTCAAGCGTATATCGCGTGGCCAAAACATCAGCCGCTTGGGTACCACATGCCTGACCAGACATATGTTGACCTGCCATGCAGCTCGTTGGCAAGCCTACCTCAAAGACCCACACCAAAGAACAAAGCGGACCTCTCCTTGCACCGCATCAGCTGGGATCTCCAACCCCACTATAACTTCAGTCCTCTCTGAAACATGCACTGAGAGGAATGAAGGTGTAGAATTAGGTGTGTCACAGCCAAGTACTTGCGGCCACTCTGCTAGCAGTACACCGACGTCCGATTCTAGCAGGCAAATTTCCCTGCCCCAGCTGCTGGACCGTCGAAAGAAGTTCACTCCCAGCCATCCACATGCCCAGCGGTTGAATGCTAGCTTGGCTAAATTGCTAGCGCTTCAACTGCTGCCTTTTCAGTTGGTAGACTCGGCCCCCTTCCGTGAGTTTGTGCAATGTGCGGTTCCTCAGTGGCAGGTTCCCAAACGCCACTTTTTCTCACGGAAGGCTATTCCGGCTCTCTACCGGCATGTGGAAGGCAATGTCTTGGCCTCGCTGGACAGGGCGGTCAGCGGTAAGGTGCATATTACCGCTGACTCATGGTCCAGCAGACATGGACAGGGACGTTACCTTTCTTTCACGGCCCATTGGGTCACTCTTTTGGCAGCTGGGAAGGATGCAGGACAAGGTGCAGTAGTGTTGGAGGTTGTTCCACCGCCACGCCTCCAAAATGCTACTACTGGTTGTGACACACCTCTCTCCTCCACCCCCTCCTCTTCTTCTTCCTCCATGGCCTCTTCCTGTGGTTTGTCCTATGAACCAGCGGTGCTCCGTAGCCGTTCACGGGGCTACGCAAGTACGCAGGCAAAAAGATGCCATGCCGTGCTTGCGCTGGTGTGTTTGGGGGACAGAAGCCACACTGGGACAGAGGTCCTGTCTGCTCTGCAGGGCCAGGCCGAGAGGTGGTTGACGCCACGCCAGCTTAAGCCAGGAATGGTGGTTTGCGACAATGGCACCAACCTCCTCTCCGCCCTCCGACAGGGACAACTGACCCATGTGCCCTGTGTGGCTCACGTCCTTAACCTGGTGGTGCAGCGGTTCTTGGGCAGGTACCCGGGCTTACAGGATGTCCTGAGGCAGGCCAGGAAAGTCTGTGTGCATTTCCGCAGATCTTATAATGCCAGTGCTCGCCTGGCTGAGCTGCAAAAGGAGTTGAACCTGCCCAAGAACCGCCTTATATGTGACATGCCCACCAGGTGGAACTCAACGTTGGCCATGCTGCAGCGGCTGCACACGCAGCAGAGGGCCATCAATGAGTACCTGTGCGACTACGGCACCAGGACAGGGTCAGGGGAGCTTGGGTTTTTTTCTCCACGCCAGTGGGGCATGATCAGGGATGCATGCACTGTCCTGGCACCATTTGAGGAGGCCACGAGGATGGTGAGCAGTGACAGTGCATGCATCAGTGACACTGTACCTCTTGTCCACCTGTTGGAGCACACGCTGCGTGGAATAATGGACAGGGCACTTGAGGCAGAACAGAGGCAGGAAGAGGAGGACTTCCTTGCCTCTCAAGGCCCCCTTTACCCAGACAGTGTTCCTTCTGTCCCACCCATCGCACAGGAAGAGGAAGAGGAGGAGGAGGAGGAGGAGGAGGATTGTGTCAGCATGGAGGTGGAGGCTGGCACTCAGCATCATCAGCAGCAGTCTTTTAGGGATGATTTACAGTCCCAAGAAACCAGTGGACTTGTACGTGGCTGGGAGGAGGTGGCTGCGGATCATGTCGTCCTTAGTGACCCAGAGGACTCCGGAGCGAATGCCTCAGCAAACCTACGCTGCATGGCCTCCCTGATCCTGCAAAGTCTGCGGAAGGATCCTCGTATTCTTCGGATCAAGGAGAGGGACCATTACTGGCTGGCCACTCTCCTTGATCCACGGTACAAGGGTAAGGTTGCGGACCTTATGTTACCTTCGCACAGGGAGCAGAGGATGAGACAACTCCGGGAGGCCTTGCAGAAAGGTCTGTGCAACGCGTTCCCAGAGACTGGGAGGTTACAAACTCCTGGTCCTGGACAACGAGTTGCTGAGGCTTCGGCCAGTCAAAGAAGGAGCGGTGGGGAAGGTGGCCGTCTGACCGATGCGTTCAGACAATTCTTTAGTCCGCAGCCCCAAAGTATGATCGGTTCCAGCAACCATCTCCAGCGTCTGATAAACATGGTGCAGGAATATCTAGGGGCAAGGTCAGACTTGGACACCTTCCCCACCGAAAATTCTCTGGCTTACTGGGTCTTGAGGATGGATCACTGGCCAGAGCTTGCACAGTATGCAATTGAGCTACTGGCCTGTCCTGCATCCAGCGTTCTTTCGGAACGCACATTCAGTGCTGCTGGAGGATTTGTCACGGATCACAGGGTGCGCCTGTCCACCGACTCGGTTGATCGACTGACTTTCATCAAGATGAACCAGTCTTGGATCACCACCAGCTACCACACACCTGATGCTGATATAACAGACTAATTGATTTTAACATGTCACATCCCTTCAAGACTGATGCTGATGCTGAGTGCCTGTGCTGTTATGTTGACTGGCTATCCTCCTCCTCCGAGTCCTCAATGATACGATTGATGATGATAGCTTGGAAGATCATTTTTGTTTATGGGTGCCGCCACCAGTGGCTAAGGCCCAATTTTTCAGCCCCTGTTTTACAGGGGCGTGTAATTACAATTTTTTTAGCAATAATTTGCCATAGGGCTCATTGCTGTGCTCCAAGTACAGTATCTGTGAGGGGTTGGAGTGTTGTGGCACCAGTGCCTAAGGCCCAATTTTTCAGCCCCTGTTTAACAGGGGCGTGTCATTACAATTTTTGAAGCAATACTTTGCAACAGGGCTCATTGCTGTGCTCCAAGTACAGTATCTATGAGGGGTTGTAGTGTTGTGCCACCAGTGCCTAAGGCCCAATTTTTCAGCCCCTGTTTAACAGGGGCGTGTCATTACAATTTTGAAGCAATACTTTGCAACAGGGCTCATTGCTGTGCTCCAAGTACAGTATCTGTGAGGGGTTGTAGTGTTGTGCCACCAGTGCCTAAGGCCCAATTTTTCAGCCCCTGTTCAACAGGGGCATGCAATTACAATTCTTGATCTAATAATTCACAGCAGGGCCCATTGCTGCACCCACCAAGAGTAACTCTGAGGGCTTACAGTGTTGTGGCAACGCCACCACCACCACCACCACCACCACCACCACGAAAGGCCCAATTTTTCAGCCCCTGTTCAAAAGGGGCATGTAATTACAATTCTTGATCTAATAATTCACAGCAGGGCCCATTCCTGCACCCACCAAGAGTAACTCTGAGGGCTTACAGTGTTGTGGCAACACCACCACCACCACCACCACCACAAAAGGCCCAATTTTTCAGCCCCTGTTCAACAGGGGCATGCAATTACAATTCTTGATCTAATAATTCACAGCAGGGCCCATTGCTGCACCCACCAAGAGTAACTCTGAGGGCTTACAGTGTTGTGGCAACACCACCACCACCACCACCACCACGAAAGGCCCAATTTTTCAGCCCCTGTTCAACAGGGGCATGCAATTACAATTCTTGATCTAATAATTCACAGCAGGGCCCATTGCTGCACCCACCAAGAGTAACTGTCAGGGCTTACAGTGTTGTGGCACCAGCACCACCATCAAAGGCCCAATTTTTACTACCACTGTTCAACAATTATATGTAATTAAAATTCCTGATATAATAGTTGACAGCAGGGCGTTCCAGCACCAACCAAGAGTAACTGTGAGTGCTTACAGTGTTGTGCCAACACCAACAACTAAGGGGCCTATTTCTGCAGAGTATATACGGCAGGTCCCTACTTTCAAACATCCAACTTACAAACGACTCCTACTTGCAAACGCAAGAAGCCAACAGGAAGTGAGAGGAAATCTACCACTAGGAAGGAAAATTCTTTCCTGTAAGAATAAATATGGGAGAAAGGTGTCTCCTCTGTACTGATGCTTTATCAGCAATCCTTGTTTCAAGAAAAACACCACATTTCAAAAACAGTTGTCATTGGGACGGAAAGTGAGGTGAAATGTTCTGAACAGGGGCACAGACAGCAAAACAAATGTTACAGGGGTGATAACCCTTACCTATGTTTTCCAAAAAGTTTAAAAATAGATTTTTGGGCTGGAGCTACACTTCAACAATGTACCTGTTCAAAATTACAAACAGATTCTACATAAGAACAAACCTACAGTCCCTATCTTGTATGCACCGCCTGTATACGGCTGTTCAGAGTATATAGGGCCTTTTTTATTTTATGTGCGGGGTTCCCCTTAATATCCATACAAGACCCAAAGGGGCTGGTAATGGGCTGGGGTAGGGGGGGGGGGTCATGGGGTAGCTATGCCATTTTTCTTAAAGATTTTCATCCATATTACCGGGACCAGACATTACATTAAAGCCGCAAGCAGTTTTAAATAGCTTTTTTTTCCTTTAGAAGTGTCATTTTGTGCAGGGACAGTTCTAAACACGGGAAACACGTGGCACTTCACAGGCATACTTTAGACACCCCCCAGGTACGATATTTAAAGGAATATTTGACTTTTTTTTTTTTTCACTTTATGCATCATTAAAATGACTGCTCCCGAAAAACGACCGTTTTTAAAACTTCTTTTTGCATTGATGCATGTCCCCTGGTGCAGAACCCGGGTTCCCAAACCCTTTTTAGGACAATAACATGCATAATAGTTGTTATAATTAGCACTTTAGAATTCGAACGTTCGCATCCATTGTATTTAATAGGGTTCTAATGTTCGTACGAACTTTCGGTCCGTTCGCGGGTTCTGGTGCGAACCGAACCCGGGGGTGTTCGGCTCATCACTACTGGTGAATACTGAGTTTCAATATCGCAAGAGTTCCTCTCCATCCTTGGATATCTATCTACTGCAAGGAAGCGAGTGATTCATAGTTTGGCATTCCAATAGCTTACCTCTGGTAAGCACATTATTTTGGTGGTGGTGCACGTTTTTTGGTGCAATTTAGGAGTTCACCCTTCTTCCAATTTGCATTGCAATTAGTTTATGTTCAGAATTTATATGGACTCTTATATGGACATTTATATGATTAACCGTTATTCCTTTGGGGTCAAACTCGATTAATGTGTTGGTTAATCATATCATACCATACATTATATAAAAAAAATATATATATATATATATTTTTTGTCACTATGTATTTTTTTTGTCACTATATTAAGTTATAGTTATTGCACAATATTTCCAGATTATTGTTAGATTGTATATTCACTGTATACGGGTTTGCGCAGCTCTTTTTTCCTTTTTTTCTGCATATTGGTGTTTGGTCTACACGTGTGAGTTTGCTGCATTATTAGGGTTCATCAATCCATTCATTCAATCACTTTAATACTCTTCATCTATTTAAGTGCGGTATATCCTCCTTCCCATATTTTATTTCAAAAATTAATTTCTCCCCATATATAAAATAACTAATGATAACTTTCAGACAATAGCCTGCATTTTACTGAATTCAACTGTTATTCCCCTGCAGAAGGAATAAGCATCAAACTACGCAAAACTGTATGCCACTATGGCCCAGAAAAAAAGTATTTAAAAAATATATATTAATTTGAATGGCTATGTTATCGTGTGGAGAGTGATTAGGTTACTGAAAATAAATATTGCAGTTGGCTTATTAATCTAAGCAAGCAGATCAACAGAAGATATACCATTGTTATCCTCCAAGTATCAGGTAACCTTTTAGATAACTGATGATCAGACCCAAAGATGGCTGCAGGTTAATGGGTGGAGTTGAGCTTCCCAAAATGGAGTCTAGCTACGCTGGATCTGTGTCCTGGCATCACTAAGGTGTGAGATGATGTATGTAGATGGTTCTCCCTCGTGTTCAGATGATGTTCAGATGCTGTGTCCTCTGAACCATCTACTTGACCTGGAATTATAGAAAACAGCTGAACAGACTTTACTGGTACCAGAGAAGAACAGCAAGCAAAATATAAAAAAAAATGTCTTTATTACAAGAAATTAAAATTGTGTTAACATGCTACTTATAAAAACATAAAACAAAACCAAAAGCTCAATTCAAATAGGGCAGGCCAATTGATTGCTACAGTAATAACTCTATTACTGCTATGTCAAGAGGTCAAAAGCAATTCCCAAACATTGCTTCTTCAGGACCTCTATGTCTTGACCACAGATAGAGGTGGTATGCACCTGGTCTGAGCCAGATGAAAAGAAATAATGGTGTGCCATATGTCATCAGGATGTGATGCCATAGAATCATGCGAAGAGATGTAAATAGATCATCTGAATCTATGATTCCCAGAAAGGAGGCCGAAGGCCAGGATTAAAGGATAACTGCAAACATCAAGGTATTAAGTCCTATACCTAATAGCATGACCTGAATGATATTATGCATGATAGCCAATGGCTGTAGTCAAAAATTGGGATTTGGTTATACAGTCAGGTCCATAAATATTGGGACATCGACACAATTCTAATCTTGTTGGCTCTATACACCACCACAATGGATTTAAAATGAAACAAACAAGATGTTCTTTAACTGCAGACTTCCAGCTTTAATTTGAGGGTATTTACATCCAAATCAGGTGAACGGTGTAGGAATTACAACAGTTTGAATATGTGCCTCCCACTTTTTAAGGGACCAAAAGTAATGGGACAATTGGCTGCTCAGCTGTTCCATGGCCAGGTGTGTGTTATTCCCTCATTATCCCATTTACAAGGAACAGATAAAAGGTCCAGAGTTCATTTCAAGTGTGCTATTTACATTTGGAATCTGTCACTGTCAACTCTCAATATGAGATCCAAAGAGCTGTTGCTATCAGTGAAGCAAGCCATCATTAGGCTGAAAAAACAAAACAAACCCATCAAAGAGATAGCAAAAACATTAGGTGTGGCCAAATCAACTGTTTGGAACATCCTTAAAAAGAAAGAATGCAGCGGTGAGCTCAGCAACACCAAAAGGCCCAGAAGACCACGGAAAACAACTGTGGTGGATGACCGAAAAATTATTTCCCTGGTAAAGAAAACACCCTTCACAACAGTTGGCCAGATCAAGAACACTCTCCAGGAAGTAGGTGTATGTGTGTCAAGGTCAACAATCAAGAGAAGACTTCACCAGAGTGAATACAGAGGGTTCACCACAAGATGTAAACCATTGGTGAGCCTCAAAAACAGGAAGGCCAGATTAGAGTTTGCCAAACAACATCTAAAAAAGCCTTCACAGTTCTGGAACAACATCCTATGGACAGATGATACCAAGATCAACTTGTACCAGAGTGATGGGAAGAGAAGAGTATGGAGAAGGAAAGGAACTGCTAATGATCCAAAGCATACCACCTCATCAGTGAATCATGGTGGTGGTAGTGTCATAGCGTGGGCATGTATGGCTGCCAATGGAACTGGTTCTATTGTATTTATTGATGATGTGACTGCTGACAAAGGCATCAGGATGAATTCTGAAGTGTTTCGGGCAATATTATCTGTTCATATTCAGCCAAATGCTTCAGAACTCATTGGACGGCGCTTCACAGTGCAGATGGACAATGACCTGAAGCATACTGCGAAAGCAACCAAAGAGTTTTTTAAGGGAAAGAAGTGGAATGTTATGCAATGGCCAAGTCAATCACTTGACCTGAATCAGATTGAGCATGCATTTCACTTGCTGAAGACAAAACTGAAGGGAAAATGCCCGAAGAACAAGCAGGAACTGAAGACAGTTGCAGTAGAGGCCTGGCAGAGCATCACCAGGGATGAAACCCAGCATCTGGTGATGTCTATGCGTTCCAGACTTCAGGCTGCAATTGACTGCAAAGGATTTGCAACCAAGTATTAAAAAGTGAAAGTTTGATTTATGATTGTTAATCTGTCCCATTACATTTGGTCCCTTAAAAAGTGGGAGGAACATATACAAACTATTGTAATTCCTACACCGTTCACCTGATTTGGATGTAAATACCCTCAAATTAAAGCTGAAAGTCTGCAGTTAAAGCACATGTTGTTTGTTTCATTTCAAATCCATTGTGGTGGTGTATAGAGCCAAAAAGATTAGAATTGTGTCGATGTCCCAATATTTATGGAACTGACTGTATGTTGATAGGTGTAGTAAAAGAAAAGGACAACACCAGCAGGCTTGTATCAGAGGCTGTACAACAAATTAACCTCAATCTCAGAACTATAATTCCTCCTTTAATAAGCTTTCCCTCTGCAGCAAGATATCCACAAAACCACCAACTAGTGTGTAGCAGAGCACTGCACCCCGAGTGCAACCTTTTTCAAACCATAATCATGTGGCTTGAAAAAAACTCATAGAAACCCATAAGTTTGGCCGCTCCTGGCCTTGACATTCTATGTATCTTGCCATATAGGATTTTGGCCTTTTTTTACTAGGTCCAAGGTTTTTCAAACAGATACTATTTGTACACAATAGGAAAAGTCTCTTCTAGGATTTAGGTGGGAGAAGCAACAGAAACACATTGCCCGTACAATTAGGTCTTAAATGTTATTAGGCCTATGTCTCTGGCCTAGTAGGAAAATTCCTTAAGCCCAAACTAAAATGATAGATATGTATATCTCTTTCCATAATACTGTAGTTCTGACAAATCCCCCTCTGAAATTGTTCAAATGATAGGCTCCTTCAGAAGAATTACAGAAGCAGAATTTCATAAAACAGGGCTTAGTAAGTTCTCCTCCCACTGAAAGATCCATATAGGTTTAAAAATGGTTCCAGGGCATTCTCTGGTTAAACTCTCTGTTGGGTCTTGGTGTCCCGGTCCTCGATCTTGAGGCTTGGGAACCTGCTGGTTTCTGTTGTTCCTCCGGGATAAGAACTGGTTTCCTGTTGATGTGCACATCCAAGGGTTGTCATCTGTTTGTCGGTGGGGAATGGATCAGTCTGGGCACCTTTGGTCCTGGCAGTTCCGAGTTGTACTTGCAGACTGGCTTTTAAGGGTATCCCTGGATCCTCCACACGGTCCCTTCTCTGGACATCTCAGATGCGTCAGTCTCTTGGGTTATCAACCGGCTCCATTCAACCGGCTTCTTTCAATCGGCTGGTTCTCAAACTTTCCGACAACAAAACTTGTTGTCGGAAATTCTGACTGTGTGTACACAATTCCGACGCACAAAATTCCACGCACGCTCGGAATCAAGAAGAAGAGCCGCACTGGCTATTGAACGTCATTTTTCTCAGCTCGTCGTACTTGTTGTACGTCACCGCGTTCTTGACGTTCGGGATTTCCGACAACATTTGTGTGACCTGTGTATGCAAGACAAATTTGAGCCAACATCCATCGGAAATAAATCCACGGCTTTGTTGTCGGAATGTCCGATCGTCTGTACGTGGCATAAGGGTTGGATATTTATTGTACGTTTTGAAACCTAATTTATATCATTTTATGTATATTGTGCAGTTTATTTGTAATAGCGCAGCACTAATTAGCACTGTATAATTTTTATTTCTGGAGTCACCTTATTGGTGCTCGCAGCAGTTACATATATTTATATATATATATACTGTGTATATATATATATATATATATATATATATATGTAGCGGCCTCACCCCTCTCTCCCCTTCTCATTCTCGGCTTGTCTTTCTTCATCTAGGGGTCTCAGTGCTGGGGGGAGGGATGAGATACACCATGGCCCATGTCCTCCATAGCTAAGAGGTGAAGGCCAGAAGATTGGGTCTTGTGTGGGTGTCCTAGAGTCAAGTCCAGTACTTCGTCCCTGACTCCTTTGCTCCTAGTAACCAGAGTTCCACACAGTGAATAGGTCCAACTCAGTTTTATTCTTCTTGGCAAACAACAAACAGTTTCTTTACTGAGTAATAATGGGGAATAGATCGAGGCACAATCCTTTCCCTTCTCCTGCTAACCACTGTGATATCACCAGTGGCGAATAGTCACTGCCACTGACTATATGAAGTAGAACATGAATTACCTTCTCTAGCACGGCCCCTGTCAGGGGAAGGAGATCCGTCCAAGGGAGAAACAGGAGGCCTCTCTGTCACCAGCGATGCTGCGCTGGACTCTTCAGAGAAGTTCCGCACACCAGTCCTCACGAACTCAGACACGGGCACCCAAGGAGTTAGGGCCCCCCTTGAATTCCTCCACCCTCGCGGAACTCAGTCGAAGGTACTGAGCCCCAGGCATCCGCCATAGTACCTCACCCCAGGCTAAAGGTGCCTGGGATGGACTCCATCTCCACTCCGGCCAGGTCAAGGGCACCTAGGCCTGGAGCACTGGAATGGCAGCACCCAAGCTGAAGGTGCCTGGGTGCGGCCGAGTCCTCCGACTCCCACTCCGAACTCTCCACTCTGAACCCCGTGGTAAGGGCGTCCGCCCCTTTTATCCCCTCTCCCTTTGCGTCACAGCGGGTTCCCCGCCCCGCTGTACCAGCTCCAGGGGAGGACAAAAGGGTACAGTCTTGCGGTGTGAGTTCAGCTCCGGCCCAGGCAACAGTGCCCCCTGTGGACCGCAAGGAACCTCACACCACCAGAGTCCTCCAAGAACCAGAAAAAGGTCTCGGATCCCCTAGCAATTTGTGCATCTGGGTTACACCACCACCCAGATGCCTCCCTTAAATTCAAACACCCGCTACATATATATATATATATATATATATATATATATATATATATATAGCACTACCCCCAGTTAAGAGAGCTGCTGGTATTGTTTTGGGCCTGTATCGTACTGCTGTCAACCCCCAGAAACTGTCTCTAACCCTCCACTGGCACAGCTGTCAACAAATGAGATTGTGGAACCCATTAGCTATAGGAACCACAATACAGCAATATGGCATACAGTCACAGTTCAAAATTGGTTTACCTGTGTTGGCCGTCTTCCTGTAGCAGTTAATACTCCACACAATGTGTTTGCTCAACCACAAAAGTATTTTACTGAAGAAGAAATGACAGGTTAAACAATTATACGGTTTACTTATGCAGAGCCCTGCAAGAACCAAAATTATAGACATATAAAAGTACAAGGTTATGATAGAATTTTAGTACACACTAAATGTCTTTAAATAAACTATGCTTGCGAGCTCCCCCCGGTGGGCAATATGGCACCCAAATAATGTCACTGTGAGTTCCAGTCAGGCCTGACTACTTTCAAACACAGTCACTCCAATAAAAGGGATCTTCGCTAGCAAACGTTGGTGCACTTAATATTTGTAATCCAAGGGATATCAAAAATTTAGCCGAACTCCTGCTTTGCTTTAGGGCGTGAAGTCACAGGTAATAAAATGCTCAACTTTAACTACACAGTTACTGCGCAACACACTGTCCCCTGGTGCGTAGCGCACTGCTCTGATGGCAGTGGGCCCTAAACAAAGGATCACGGGCCTATTAAACAGTTAAGAGTCCTGGGCAAGTGCCCTCTCACCCGACCAGGCCAATCCGTTCAACTGGTTCCGTTGCTGGTGCTCCGGCACACGATCTCTCCACCACCCGTAGTCTCCGATCCTTCGGACAACCGTATGGAAGTTGATAGATGGATCGACTCTTGGATGCTCCGAGATGTCAGCAGCTTTCCAGATTCTGTAGGCTCAGGCTCTCCGGCCTAGACAAGCACAATAGGCCCCAACACAGGCTCCGACTTGCTGGGTGGGCGATGTCCAAAGAGAGCACGTGTTGCTCCTCCTCCTCTTAAATAACCATCCCCCAGTGGGCCTTGTGCCGGGAAATGCACTGTGGGCGTACAGCTGCACTATGGGTACAGTAGTCCATATAGTATCCACGGTATTGGAGTCCATCTCTCCCTGTACCACAAGTCCCACCATGCACCTTCCCTCCAAGTAAAACAGCAGTCTATACATTGTCAAATAGAGTTCCAAAGGGATCTGGGTTCACCTACATATAAGTAGTCTTTTATAGTTTACCATAAAGTGACACCCCGCTACACACCCCCCCACTTAAAATCTTTGGTCCCCAAAGATATCAACAATTCCTGTAAAAAACGTAGTTAGCATATATGGAACAGATAAAATTCACAGTCACAAAGGAAACCAGCAGGAGAATCTCCCACCAAGCTTCAGAAGGGGAATTGTCCTGCCCACAGGTCACGTTAATGGAAGTGGCCTGTCCAACTGTGCCAGGGAGTGAGCTAGGGATGCCCTCCACCAAATTTAAAGTGGAAGGACCAGACACGTCAACTGTCTTTCTTGCAGTGAAAACAGCTTCTTCAGAGCATTCACCCATTTGAGTATAAGTCAGTCTTTTTGGAGGGTGAATAACTCTTCTCTCCCTTTGTTCCATTGGGGTCTGTATATCAAGAGCAGCAGATTCTGCTATCTCAGGAACATCCAGATCAGTTTCAGAAGGAGATGAGGGCTCTCTGGGGTCTTCTGTTCGAAAGGAATCCAAAGCATCCTCCCATTCCTCAGTGAGAGTATTGTGTGGCACGAACTCAGGAGCCTCTGGGTTTAGAGTTTCATTAGCAGTGGCTTCAGATGGCGATGGGGTAGCGGTCAGGGATTCCGGTACTTGAGATGACCACAACCAATCAAGTTCCATTTGCTCATCATCACTGATCTCATCCTCAGTTCTATCATCCCCTGCTCCTGACAGGGTTGCCTGAGACCTGGTAACTGGTCTAGGGGTACGGGAGGCTGAAGGGAATTCATGGGAACCCAATGCAGGAGGTAGGCGAACCACTTCAGAGAGGGGTAATAAATGATTTCTATACCAAGTCTTTAATGGGCCTATACTTCCTTCTGGCTTGATCTGATACACCGGCAGGCCTGGCAGCTGCTTACAGATAACATATGGCTGCGATCTCCAATGGTCAGCCAACTTATGTTTTCCCGGGACACCTAAGTTCTGCAACAACACCCTGTCCCCTGGCTGTAGATCATGTATCCGGACCTTGAGGTCGAAGTTTCTCTTGTTCCTCAATCCTCTTTGATCAGATGTCGCCTGGGCCTTCTCGTATGCCAGCCTTAAACTCTTTCGCAACCGATCTACATACCCCTTGTGGGATGCTGCTGAGGTATGATCCAGTGAGGTGCCAAAGGCCAGATCCACGATAGCCGTGCTTCCCGCCCAAACATCAGTCTATACGGGGAGTATCCGGTAGCATCACTGGTCGTACTGTTGTAGGCATGTACAATAGCAGCTACATGTTTGCTCCAGTGTTGTTTCTTCTCCGAACTCAAGGTCCAACATATCTAGCAGTGTCCGATTAAACCGTTCAGGCTGAGCATCCCCCTGTGGATGATACAGGGTTGTTCGAGATTTCTTGATGCCCAATAAATCTATCCACTTTCTGATCAGTCTGCTTTCAAAGTCTCTCCCCTGATCCAAGTGGAGGCATTGGGGCAAGCCATAGTGCACAAAGAACTCTTCAACGAGCACCTTGGCCACTGTTGAGGCCTTTTGGTCTTTAGTTGGGAATGCTTGAGCATACCTAGTGAAATGATCGATTACTATCAAAACATTACCTTGTCCACTCAGATCAGGCTCCAGGCAAAGGAAATCAATGCACACCAGTTCCAGGGGTCCCTGACTTTGTAGGTGGCCCATTGGGGCAGCTTGACGAGGCAGGGTCTTTCTTTGTACACAGCGTGCACAAGAATGGCAGTATTCTTCAACTTCAACCAGCATGCATTGCCAATAAAACCTGTTTCTTACAAGCTGATAGGTCCTTTCTGATCCCAGATGCCCATGATCATCATGCAAAGCAATCAAAGCTGCCTTCCTATGCTTTTCGGGCAGGAACAGTTGCCACTTATCCTCTAAATCATCAGAGGGGCCCCTTCGGTAGACCACCTCTTGATGTATCTGTAACCTGTCCCACTCTGTTCTTAGCAGTCGGGCCTCCCTTGAGGAGTCTTGTAGGTGTATATCTGGGCTCTGGTTCTCAAATGCCTCCAACACCAACTTCCCTAGAGGGTCCAATTGATCTCTTCTCAGATCTCTTTTTGACAGCTTAGGTAGGTTCTCTTCTCCAATCTGAGTTACATCACAGTAGTATCTGGGCACTCCAACAACCGAGACTCCAATTTCCTCAGCCCTGGATCCTCCACTGGCATGAAGCTCCGCTCCCTGGTATAGGGCTCGCACTCCCTCTGGAGCCAGCTGAGTCCATTCTTCAGTAGGGTCACTGAGGGTATGAGATCTTCTGGACAAGGCATCTGCATCTCTATTTCCAGCCCTAGGCCTGTATTTTAGGCTGATGGTGAATCCCGAGAGGGCAGCCAGCCATCGGTGGCATGTGGCATCTAGTTTGGCGGTGGTCAGGAGGTAGGTGAGAGGGTTATTGTCCGTCTTGACCACAAACTCAGCCCCATACAAGTAGTCTTTCAGTTTGTCCACCACAGCCCATTTTAAGGCCAGGAATTCCAGCTTGTGTGTGGGGTAGTTCTTCTCAGCAGGGGCCAAACTTCTGCTCACATAAGCAACAGGTCTCAATTGATCATCATATTCTTGGTATTCTTGGTACAAAACCCCTCCCAGACCATCTCGACTGGCGTCCACATGTAACTCATAGGGCTTCCTGGTGTCTGCATAGGTGAAGACGGGAGCAGAGGTCAGGCTTTCCTTCAACCTGGTAAAGGCTTCTTCACTAGGGTTGAGCGAACCCGAACTGTAAAGTTCGGGTTCGTACCGGACTTTTGGGTTTTTGGTACCCGGACCCGAACTCGAACAATTTACTGTATGTTCGGGTTCGGGTTCGGTGTTCGCCAATGTAATGGCGCATTTTAAAAATCTGCAGGGCAGCCAATCAACATTAGTTTAACTCGTGTGCCCTTAGAAGACATCACAGCCATGCCTATTAATGGCATGGCTGTGATTGGCCAGTGCAGCATGTGACCCAGCCTCTATATAAGCTAGAGGCACATAGCGCAGCACGTCACTCTGCTTTAGATAGTGTAGGGAAAGGTTGCTGCTGCTGATGCTTTGAGGGAGAGAATTGGATAGGAGTCCTGATTCAGAAATCGAATTACTCAGCGATCTACCTTGCTTTTGTTGTGTGGGTGCAGTGCACAATCTTTTTATCCTGCCCTGAGCCCAGTGCCAGAGAAAAGATAACTTTTATCCATCTGTTAGTTAGGTTGGCGTCGGGCATTTTATGCAAGCTCAGTGCACCAGCACTGCATATGTTACTGTGAGATACACACTTTAGATACTGTTCTCCTATTCTGCTATTCAAAAAAATTATAATTTAGGGCAAAAACATTTTTTTGTTTGTTTGTTTTCTGGCCAAAAAATGATTCATACTGGTGCATATCCAGCCTCTTTCTTTTATTTTTTGGTATCTATAGCCTTAGAAGTCCTGGAGGACATTACCTGTCGCTGCTTACCAGCAGCTGGAACATGAGCAGATGTCAGCATGTAAAATGTAAATCTAAAGGCACCACCATCCCTGTATAAACATATAACAAAGAGGTAGAATATGGGACTTTGAAGGTGCTTGCAACAATTGAAAAGTAAATTCCAAAGAAGGAAGGATATTTATAAAAATAGAAAAATATTTATTACAATATACATAAAAAACTGATACATATACACGCCTGTGACCATCACAGGTATACACCTAATACCAATTTCAAGATGGTCATGCAGATATATACAGTTGAAATGAAGCGTCCATAGATTTTCTACAGTTTCGCCTATTAGGCTTCATCAGGAATAGACGCCCAAACAATTTTAACAAACTTGAAACAGGCTATTAGGTATAAGAAAAGAAAAACATATTAATAAAATACAAAAACAAAATGAACACTTGAAAACATTCAAAAATGGCACACCAATGCATTCCCCAATATAGGTCACATATGGAGCAGACAGCCAGGGGAACCCCACAACCCTTCATACCTATGTTTGGTCAAAGAATGGTCCAGACCACCATCATGGATTGCCAAAGGGAAGAGCCAACCAATCCCGACTCCAGCGATCACAATCCCATAAGGGAGGACAGATTTTAAAATTTCTAAATATCATGTATTTTCAGTAGGTATCTATAAATATTGAGAGAAAAAATCATACTTTAGTACATGGTATAGACAGTGGTAAGAGTATACCGCGGTCCCATTACCAAAAGGGCCACACTCACCTCACCACTGTCCATTAACCAACTAACCAAACTGTGGAAGCTCATATATGGCGGCAATAGAAGTGACTGGCTCTCAAGAAGACAAGTTTCAAAATAAAGACCCGTCTAAGAGAAAAAAGAGCAACTGGTATTATCTATAGGAACCCATAAATTTAAAATCTAAAATAAAAAGTAATAAAAATTTGTGTTTTACAGTATCCAAAATTACTCACCAACAATAAAAATGAAATTGAATAAGAGTTTCCAAAAAATTGCAGAGTTACAAATCCAAAACCTCCTAGTTGAACATGGAGGCAGGGTCACCTCTTGCATTAATGTAGAGAAATCTGAAGTGAACATTCCACATTGGTAAAGTATCTTCCAAACCAAAGTAAACCACCAGAAACTGTATGAATAAAGTAATAACCATAAGTTCGATGTAGCACCTCTCCTTACATACCATAAATGGCAAGAAAGCCAAAGAATTTACCTTCCATATCCTATGCCGCCAACCTCAGCTTCCACCAATGTTCCAGACAGCTAAATAAAACTGTCTGGAATTTTTATATCCTCCCCTGACCCGCCAAAACGCGGCGTGTGACAACACACCGCATGGTGTGCGCCGCCCCGCCGCGAGTGATCGGCTCACGGACAACAAAGAAGAACACGCAGATGCATGGACTGACATCCGCTTGACAGGAAGTGACATCACTTCCTGTGAGAGATCGAGCACAGATACATTCTGTGCTGACACTGCACATCCTCACCGAAGCTGATGGGCGTGTCAGATCTAAAGGATCTCGAGATGGTGAATCGCTAAGAATGCCATGTAACAGAGAGCATTCAATATGGGCAGAGGCAGGGCCGGACTCATCCAGTCCAGCCCACACCCTCGAGTGTCCGTATGGGGTGAAAGCCGGCCGGGACAAAGCTAACCAAACCAATGACCAAATACATAGACAAACGTAGGCAAAGGGAACCAGATAGAAAGAGGAGAGAGGGAGAAACCAAGGCATAGACGCCCTCCCCGATTGTCTGCTCCAACATGCACCCATGAGACAACAAAAAAGATGGAAAAAAGTGTGTTTTAATGCATACGTGCACCACGCCTAAATGAATCCAAGAAAACAAAAAATATATGAAATAATTACATCAATACATTATGTAGGCAATTACATACATCTTGCCTAAACATAATAAAAATACAAAATGACATTATAACGTATAAAGCAACATAAATTAATAAGTGAAAACCTATTATATATTTCAACCTTCAAAATTAATGAAGGAAGCAATATTGGCAAATGGTTTGTGGAATCCGCTCCCGGATGATTTTTTTTTCTCTCTCAATATTTATAGATACCTACTGAAAATACATGATATTTTGAAATTTTAAAATCTGTCCTCCCTTATGGGATTGTGATCGCTGGAGTCGGGATTGGTTGGCTCTTCCCTTTGGCAATCCATGACGGTGGTCTGGACCATTCTTTGACCAAACATAGGTATGAAGGGTTGTGGGGATCCCCTGGCTGTCTGCTCCATATGTGACCTATATTGGGGAATGCATTGGTGTGCCATTTTTGAATGTTTTCAAGTGTTCATTTTGTTTTTGTATTTTATTAATATGTTTTTCTTTTCTTATACCTAATAGCCTGTTTCAAGTTTGTTAAAATTGTTTGGGCGTCTATTCCTGATGAAGCCTAATAGGCGAAACTGTAGAAAATCTATGGACGCTTCATTTCAACTGTATATATCTGCATGACCATCTTGAAATTGGTATTAGGTGTATACCTGTGATGGTCACAGGCGTGTATATGTATCAGTTTTTTATGTATATTGTAATAAATATTATTCTATTTTTATAATTATCCTTCCTTCTTTGGAAT
This sequence comes from Rana muscosa, assembly GCA_029206835.1. Classification (NCBI taxonomy): domain Eukaryota; kingdom Metazoa; phylum Chordata; class Amphibia; order Anura; family Ranidae; genus Rana; species Rana muscosa. The sequence goes on along the minus strand of CM055123.1, from coordinate 382,101,428 downwards.
TTATTTTTCAATTGTTGCAAGCACCTTAAAAGTCCCATATTCTACCTCTTTGTTATATGCTTACCAGCAGCCTCTACCTAGCAGTTTACTCGGCTGTCGATCATTGTGATTTTTACCATTATTGACTATTTGTTACAGAGAAATAGCCAATTTAATTTTACCCAGGTTTAGTGTTGCATCTGGCAGCACATTTGGCCTACTATTATGCTCCTGAAGAAGCGTTAATTCGCAAAACTGGTAGAGCAATTCAATGAAGCAGGTAATACGGCCACCCAGGTGTACTTCAGGTAATGAAAGAAGAGCTTCAATGACCCACGGATCCGGAGAGACAAATGACACAGGGAAACAGACTTATGTGTTCATTATATCTCTGGTTTTTATTCAGTGTTAGAGTGGCTTATATGCAAAAGAGAGATAGGAGGGGCTATGTCTTAACACATACGTTTCCAAAAATTATACAAACTCAGTATATTCTTATCATGTATTAAACTGCTGAATTTAGTTTAGCAAGGGACTTTTCTTATACAATCAGGCTACTCCATGAATAGGCTTAACCACAATGACTATCAGTAGCAGGGCGTGACTCTTTGCAAACTGTCAGTTAAGCTAAGTAGGTCAAAGTTCATTTCTACTTAAAATGGAGTTGATTATTTATACATTCTATTACAATCCCCTCTTTTATCACGAACGTGATGATCACAAACCCTGAAGCCCCCGACATTCACCTGGACCACTTTCTTATAAATGTATCATTATCCTAAGCATGTAACAATAAACAGATAATCTCAGCTTCATAGCAATTGTCCATGAAATACAAAGGGGGAAGGGGCGTGACAGTCCTTAAAAGCAAGTGGGAGGGGCATGACAGCTGTTAGGCCAAAATAAAAAATTGTCCCAAAGAAAAGCAGAAAAAAAAACTCTTGTATGGCTTCTGAATGTCCAATAAATTCATGAAAGGGAAGGAAAAAGAAATGTCCACATTATAATTCTCATTCTCCTAAACTTTTCCCAAAACTTTTGGTTCGATTCTGTGTTTATCCATATTTTACAGAGATTCTTCTACCCCAAAACCCTGCCTCTTTGTAAGGATAGAACTCGATATCCACAGACAGACGGGAATTGATGCATTGGGCTAGACTTGGGTCTTCGGGCTGGCATATCTGTATCACTCCCTTGTGATGCTCACTGGAATTTCGTAGACCTTGGGCGTGCATCATGGCTAACCCTCAAGGTGTCATTCCAGGAATATTTTCCAGCAGGTGTCCGCCTTTACTCATCTCAGCATCTCCCATGGCATTTGAACAACAAAGATGAACAACGAAGATTTCCATGTAAAAGCTGTAGTCATCTCTTCATCCGGATAGGGTATAGGGCAGGGTATGCATGTGCAGGGGGCTAGGGGTGAATGCTGGCTGGCTGGGTCGGATATTCCTCATTCAACATGAATAATCACAGAATCTACCTGATCAATTAAGGCCTTAACCATTGGAGGTATTAAAAATAATATTCCTCATTAACTCAAACATAAGTAAAGCATGCAGAAATATAAAATGTTTCTCAGCAACAGTCTTCATTATATAGATTCAATATGTTTAACTAAACATTTTTTCAAATCCAGTATTACAGCAGGACTTCAATAAAACTTAAACAACTTTAGTTTCTTCTATCCCCGGGACCCAAGTGGACCAGAGGAACTCAGAACAGAACATTTTACCCAAACACATATTCTGACTCAGAAGTCAGCCTCCTAACTTTTCAAATATATCTGATCATAATCAGCAACAAACAAAACATTGATGGATAAACTACATTACATCATTAACACTTCACGATTGAAACTGGGAATTCAAAAGGCAAATATATCCAGAATAGTCACTCTGACTGTCAAGCCTCGTACACACGACCGAGTTTCTCGTCGTTAAAAACACGCCGTTTTTCTAGACGAGATTCTTGTCAACCTTGACGAGTTTCTCGTCAAGCTTTCCATGCGTACACACTGACAATTCCAAATCTCGTCGTTGTTCTGCGCGGTCACGTCCAGCACGTACGACGGCAGTATAAAGGGGAAGATCGATTTCACTGGCGCCACCTCTTGGGCTGCTTTTGCTGATCTCGTGTTACCGCGTGTGAAGTAAAAGTTTGGGAAGAGACGATTTGCGCTTTTCAGTCTTCGTGCTTTCAGTTCGTTTTAACGTGACGAATGTGCTATCTCCATTACGAAGGCTTGTTTTACCAGAAGATGCGCTCCCGTCTCATACTTGATTCTGAGCATGCACGCTTTTTGAAGAGTCGTAAAAGCATACACACGAACCATTTTCTCGTCGCAAAACATGCCGACGAGAAACACGATGAGAAAATCTAGAATCCGGATGAGAATAAAGAGAGCAGGTTCTCTATCTTTCTCGTCGAGATTCACGGCAGTTTTCTCGTCGTAAAACCATACACACGAACGGTTTTCTCGACAATAAAGCTCTCTCTGCACTTTTCTTGTCGGTTTTGGACGAGAAACTCGGTCGTGTGTACGAGGCTTCATTCAAACAAACTTTCCCATCATATTTTAGTACCTCATGGACTCAATATATGAAGCAATTTATTTAGTATATCCTGGTTACTTAACCCAAACTTTTAGGGAAATATATATTATCAGGAACATGGGCCTAATAACTTCTACTCCCTGAACAAGAAAACACAATATGAGACAACTCTTTGTGTACATTTTTAACAAACACTTAAAGTGGAGCTCCACCCTAAATAGCAACTTTTGCTATTTGGAACCCTCCCCCCCTCCGGTGTCACAATTGACACCGGAGGGGGGGAGGGGGGTGAAGATACCTGTCTAAGACAGGTATTTTCACCCACATCCGGGAGTCCTGTCTCCGGGAATCTGCGGGAGTTACGTCACTTCCCGCAGACTTCCCTTGGTGTTCTGGGAGACACTCGGCTCCCAGAACACAGGAGCACCAATCAGAACGGCGCAGCGCGACTCGCGCATGCGCCGTAGGGAACCGGGCATGAAGCCGCAGGGCTTCACTTCCTGGTTCCCTCAGCGAGGATGGCGGAGGGAGCAGCAGAGCGACGAGCGGTCGCTCGTCCTCTGCTGCGGACGTCGCTGGACTCCAGGACAGGTAAGTGTCCAAATATTAAAAGCCAGCAGCTGCTGTAGCTGTAGCTGCTGGCTTTTATTTATTTTTTCCGGTGGAGCAACCCCTTTAACCACTTGACCACTGGGCACTTAAACCCCCTTAATAACCAGACCAATTTTCAGCTTTCGGTGCTCTCACATTTTGAATGACAATTACTCAGTCATACAACACTGTACCCATATGAAATTTTTGTCCTTTTTTTCACACAAATAGAGCTTTCTTTTGGTGGTATTTAATCACTGTTGGTTTTTTTATTTTTTGCGCTATAAGAGAAAAAAGACTGAAAATTTTGTAAAAAAATGATTTTTTTTTCGTTTCTGTTATAAAATTTTGCAAATTACTATTTTTTCTTCATAAATTTTGGCCAAAATTTATACTGCTACATATCTTTGGTAAAAATAAGTACAAATTGGTGTATATTATTTGGTCTTTGTGAAAGTTATAGAGTCCACAAGCTATGGTGCCAATTTCTGAAAATTGATCACACCTGAAGTACTGACGGCCTATCTCAATTCTTGAGACCCTAACATGCCAGAAAAGTACAAATACCCCCCAAATGACCCCTTTTTGGAAAGAAGACATTCCAAGGTATTCAGAAAGAGGCATTGTGAGTTTTTTGAAGTTGTCATTTTTTCCCACAATTCCTTGCAAAATCAAGATTTTTTTTTTCTCTTTTTTTTTTTCACAAAATTGTCATATTAGCAGGTTATTTCTCACACACAGCATATGCATTCCACAAATTACACCCCAAAACACATTCTGCTATTACTCCCGAGTATGGCGATACCACATGTGTGAGACTTTTACACAGCGTGGCCACATACAGAGGCCCAACATGCAGGGAGCACCTTCAGGCGTTCTGGAGCACCCAGGCCAATTCTGACATTTCTCTCCTACATGTAAAAATCATCATTTGTTTGCTAGAAAATTACATAGAACCCCAAAACATTATATATGTTTTTTTAGCAAAGACCTTAGAGAATATAATGGTGGTTGTTGCAACTTTTTATCTCGCACGATATTTGCGCAGCAATTTTTTTAACGCGTTTTTTACGGAAAAAAAATGTTTTGTGCTTAAAAAAAAAAAAAACAGTAAAGTTAGCCCAATGTTTTTGCATAATGTGAAAGATGAAGTTACGCCGAGTAAATAGATACCTAACATGTCGCCCTTAAAAATTGCACACACTCGTGGAATGGCACCAAACTTCGCTACTTAAAAAATCCCCATAGGTGACGCTTTAAATATTTTTACTGGTTACATGTTTTGAGTTACAGAGGAGGTCTAGGGCCAAAATGATTGCTCTCGCTCTAACGTTCGCAGAGATACCTCACATGTGTGGTTTGAAAACCGTTTTCATATGTGGGCGGGACTTACGTATGCGTTCGCTTCTGTATGCGAGCTCACGGGGACAGGGGCGCTTTAAAAAAAAAAAAAAAATTATTCTTCATTTTACTTTATTTATTTTAGTTTGACATGTTTTTCCGCCCTAAACATTTTTTTGATCACTTTTATACCTATTACAAGGAACGTAAACATCCCTTGTAATAGGAATATGGCATGACAGGTCCTCTTTACAGTGAGATATGGGGGGGGGGTGTCAATAAGACCCCACATCTCACCTCTAGGCTGGGAAGCCTGAAAAAAATACAAAAAAAAAACAACAATCCTGGCTTTGATCGTAGCGGTGAGTCGGTAGAAGCACCGGAGGGCGGCGGGGGGGGGGGGCATCCCCTCTCGCCTCCCGTAAGAATGATCAAGCGGCGGAACAGCCGCTATGATTGTTCTTATGGTGTAGGGAATCGCCGGCTGAAAAAGCTAATATCTGAATGATGCCTGTAGCTGCTCCCATCATTCAGATATCCCCGCACAAAATCAAGGACGTCATATGACGGCCGGAGGGCGGGAAGTGGTTATTGCAGAGTATTGCCGGGCATTGCGGAGTATTGCCGGGCATTGCGGAGTATTGCTGGGCATTGTGGAGTATTGCTGGGCATTGCGGAGTATTGCAGGGCATTGCGGAGTATTGCGGACTATGGCAGGGTATTGTGGTGTATGGCAGGGTATTGCACGGGTATTGCACAGGGTATTGTGGAGGGTATTGCAGAGTATTGTGGAGGGTATTGCAGAGTATTGTGTAGGGTATTGCAGAGTATTGTGGAGGGTATTGCAGAGTATTGTGGAGGGTATTGCAGAGTATTGTGCAGGGTATTGCAGAGTATTGTGCAGGGTATTGCAGAGTATTTTGCAGAATATTGCGCAGGGTATTGCAGAGTATTGCGCAGGGTATTGCAGAGTATTGCAGAGTATTGCACCAGAGTATTGCAGAGTATTGCACCAGAGTATTGCAGAGTATTGCACCAGGGTATTGCAGAGTATTTTGCAGGGTATTGCGCAGGGTATTGCAGAGTATTTTGCAGGGTATTGCAGAGTATTGCGCAGGGTATTGCAGAGTATTTTGCAGGGTATTGCAGAGTATTTTGCAGGGTATTGCAGAGTATTTTGCAGGGTATTGCAGAGTATTTTGCAGGGTATTGCAGAGTATTGCACCAGGGTATTGCAGAGTATTGCACCAGGGTATTGCAGAGTATTGCACCAGGGTATTGCAGAGTATTGCACCAGGGTATTGGCAGGGTATTTTGCAGAGTATTGGCAGGGTATTTTGCAGAGTATTGGCAGGGTGTATTGCAGAGTATTGGCAGGGTATTGCACCAGGGATGGCTGAGCAGGGATGGCTGGATGGCTGGATCTGTGACTGCAATTGTCACAGATCCAGCCCACAGTGCTGCTGCTGCCATCCGCTCCCTCCCCCTCCCCTCTCACACTGTACTGATCGGTACAGAGAGGGGAGGGAGGAACCGGCGTCATCAAATGACGCCGGTCTGTTTACAAGTGATTGCTCCGTCATTTGACGGAGCGATCACGTGGTAAACGGCCGCTATCAGCGGCGATTTACCACGATTCGTGATCCGCCGGGTCCTCTGGACCCGGCGGTCACGGAGTTTCCCGTGTGCGCGCCCCAGGGGGCGCGCGGGAGCGCGATTCTGGGAGGACGTTATATAACGTCCTCCCAGAGTTAAGCAACCACCTTGTCGACGTTATTTGTCGGCAGGTGGTTGTTAAGTGGTTAAGATACTTTACTAATCAAATAATACCTTGTGCATTCATTAAACACAATACAACCACTTTCTCCTTTTATTCACATCCATTTGGCCACTCCATTCATTCTTCATTTAGAAATGTTTTCCATATTTGCCCTTTGAACAGCTTTTAACCACTTAACGACCGCTCACTGTATATATACGTCGGCACAATGGCACCGACAGGCACAATCACGTAGAGCATACGTGATTGCCTTTGTACAGTTGGGGGGTCCGATCGGACCCCCCTTCTGTACAGTGAGCGGTCGGAATTCGTCTGGGAGCGTTCCGAGATGGGGGGGCGGCCGTTCGATTCCGACCACCCCCCCCGCGATCGCTCCCGGCGAATAGAAATGCCCCCTCTGTCTGTGTAATGTTTACACAGACCGAGAAAGCAGGAGGAAGTGATGTCATCTCCTGTGCGGCGCTCACATATACCGAGCGTCGTACAAGAGAAGACACACAGGTCAGTGCACTAACACTACACTAACACCAGCACACATAGGCACATAAATCGCCCCCCCAGGCCCCCCCAGATCACCCCCCAGCCCCCAGTCACAGTGTCACTGATTGCAGTGACCATTTATTTACTGATCACTGCAATCAGTGACATTTGTGACTGTAAAAGTGTCACTACATTTAGTTTTAGGTCCAGTGTAGCCCCCTAACCCCCCCCCCCTAATAAAGGTTTAACCCCTTGATCACCCCCCAGATAACCCTTTCACCCCCTAGCACCGCCGTCGCTTGGCGATCATTTTTCTGATCGCTGTCTTGGCGTCGGTGATGCAGATCGGTACCCAGTAATTTTTTTTAGGTTCGCCGCAGGTTTTTATAGCGTCGGGTACCCCCATAAATTATCTAATAAAGGTTTAACCTCCTTGATCGCCCCCCAGGTAACCCTTTCACCCCCTATCACCACTGTCACTAAGCGATCGTTTTTCTGATCGATGTCTTAGCGTCGGTGATGCAGATCGGTAGCCAGTATTTTTTTTTTAGGTTCGCCGCAGGTTTTTATAGCGTCGGGTACCCCCATAAATTATCTAATAAAGGTTTAACCCCCTTGATCGCCCCCCAGGTAACCCTTTCACCCCCTATCACCACTGTCACTAAGCGATCATTTTTCTGATCGCTGTCTTGGCGTCGGTGATGCAGATCGGTACCCAGTAATTTTTTTAGGTTCGCCGCAGGTTTTTATAGCGTCGGGTACCCCCCATAAATTATCTAATAAAGGTTTAACCCCCTTGATCGCCCCCCAGGTAACCCTTTCACCCCCTATCACCACTGTCGCTAAGCGATCATTCTTCTGATCGATGTCTTAGCGTCGGTGATGCAGATCGGTAGCCAGTATTTTTTTTTTTAGGTTCGCCGCAGGTTTTTATAGCGTCGGGTACCCCCATAAATTATCTAATAAAGGTTTAACCCCCTTGATCGCCCCCCAGGTAACCCTTTCACCCCCTATCACCACTGTTACTAAGCGATCATTTTTCTGATCGATGTCTTAGCGTCGGTGATGCAGATCGGTAGCCAGTAATTTTTTTTAGGTTCGCCGCAGGTTTTTATAGCGTCGGGTACCCCCATAAAATATCTAATAAAGGTTTAACCCCCTTGATCGCCCCCCAGGTAACCCTTTCACCCCCTATCACCACTGTCACTAAGCGATCATTTTTCTGATCGATGTCTTAGCGTCGGTGATGCAGATCGGTAGCCAGTAATTTATTTTAGGTTCGCCGCAGGTTTTTATAGCGTCAGGTACCCCCATATATTATCTAATAAAGGTTTTAACCCCCTAATTGCCCCTAGTTAACCCTTTCACCAGTAATCATCATATAAGTGTTACGGGTGACGCTGGTTAGTTAGTTTGCTTTTTATAGTGTCAGGGCACCCGCCGTATATAACCCAATAAAGGTTTAACCCCCTGATCGCCCGGCGGGTGATATCAATTAGGTTTTAGCGTCAGAGAGGGTCTGCGTCACACCCCAGGCAGCGTCAGGTTAGTGCCAGTAACGCTAACACCCACGCGTGAAGCATACACCTCCCTTAGTGGTATAGTATCTGAACAGATCAATATCTGATCTGATCAGATCTATACTAGCGTCCCCAGCAGTTTAGGGTTCCCAAAAACGCAGTGTTAGCGGGATCAGCCCAGATACCTGCTAGCACCTGCGTTTTGCCCCTCCGTCCAGCCCAGGCCACCCAAGTGCAGTATCGATCGATCACTGTCACTTACAAAACACAACACACATAACTGCAGCATTGGCAGAGACAGGCCTGATCCCTGCGACTCCAGTGCTGTAGGAGGTGATTTCACCACCACAGTTAAAAAAAAAAAAAGCAAATATGCCGAAGCATTGGGGCAGCAGGGGCGGAGGAGCGATTTTGCTCCTAATGCCGCGTACATACGGTCGAAATTCCGACGGAGGCTTGCCCGTGGAAAAGTCCGACCATGTGTGTGCGGCATAACTTTTTTGCGGGAGGATGCCCCCATGCTTCGGCATATATAAATGGTGCATGTATGCCCATCATTAGAAGTGGGTGGATGAAGGGCGGTATTCTAATGGAGGGCATACCCACCGATCAATCTCTTTTTTCGTTCAGCCACCTGGCTGCATGAAAAAAAATGATTACAATACATGTCCAACAAGGACCAGCAACGTACTGGTATGTTGCTGGACTTTGAATGGTTATACCAGATTGATGCCTGCGGGTTTAGGTATCATCTTGGTATCATTCTTTTCAGCCAGCGGCCGGCTTTAATGTAAAAGCAACCCTAGTGGCTAATTAGCCTCTGGACTGCTTTTACAAGCAGTGGGAGGGAATGTCCCCACCGGATATAAAAAGCGCCATTGGGAAATTGGGAAAGCATTTTATCACACCGATCTTGGTGTGGTCAGATGCTTTGAGGGCAGAGAAAAGATCTAGGGTCTAGACCCCAGTTTTTTCAAAAAAAGAGTACCTGTCACTACCTATTACTATCATAGGGGATATTTACATTCCCTGAGATAACAATAAAAATGATAAAAAAAAAAAAATATGAAAGGAACAATTTAAAAATAAAATAAAAAAGCAAAATTAATAATAAAAAAAAAAAAAAAAAAAAGCACCCCTGTCCTGCCCTGCTCTTGCCCAATGGCGAACGCAAGCGTCGGTCTGGCGTCATATGTAAACAGCAATTGCACCATGCATGTGAGGTATCACCGCGAAGGTCAGATCGAGGGCAGTAATTTTAGCAGTAGACCTCCTCTGTAAATCTAACGGGGTAACCTGTAAAGGCTTTTAAAGGCTTTTAAAAATGTATGTAGTTTGTCGCCAATGCGCGTTTGTGCGAAATTTTAAAGCATGTCGTGTTTGGTATCTATGTACTCGGCCTAAGATCATCTTTTTTATTTCATCAAACATTTGGGCAATATAGTGTGTTTTAGTGCATTAAAATAAAAAAAAGTGTATTTTTTCCCCAAAAAATGCGTTTGAAAAATCGCTGCGCAAATACTGTGTAGAAAAAAAAAATGCAACACCCACCATTTTATTCTGTAGGGCCTTTGCTTTAAAAATATATATAATGTTTGGGGGTTCAACATAATTTTCCTGCAAAAAAAATATGTTTTCATGTAAACAAAAAGTGTCAGAAAGGGCTTTGTCTTCAAGTGGTTAGAAGAGTGGATGTAAGCTTACTAATGTTGTGTATAAAATGCCAGAACAGTTCAAAACCCCCCCAAATGACCCCATTTTGGAAAGTAGACACCCCAAGCTATATACTGAGAGGCATGTCGAGTCCATGGAATATTTTATATGTTGACACAAGTTGCGGAAAAAATACAAATTTTTTTTTTTTTTTTCACAAAGTTGTCACTAAATGATATATTGCTCAAACATGCCATGGGCATATGTGGAATTACACCCCAAAATACATTCTGTTGCTTCTCCTGAGTACGGGGATACCACATGTGTGAGACTTTTTGGGAGCCTAGCCGCGTACGGGACCCCAAAAACCAATCACCGCCTTCAGGCTTTCTAAGGGTGTAAATTTTTGATTTCACTTCTCACTGCCTATCACAGTTTCGGAGGCCATGGAATGCCCAGATGGCACAAAACCCCCCCAAATGACCCTATTTTGGAAAGTAGACACCCCAAGCTATTTGCTGAGAGGTATTGTGAGTATTTTGCAGATCTCGCTTTTTGTCACAAAGTTTTGAAAATTGAAAAAAAAAAAAAGAAAAAAAAAAAATTCTTTCTTCATTTTCAAAAACAAATGAGAGCTGTAAAATACTCACCATGCCTCTCGGCAAACAGCTTTGGGTGTCTACTTTCCAAAATGGGGTCATTTGGGGGGGTTTTGTGCTATTTTGGCATTTTATGGCCTTCGAAACTGTGATAGGTAGTGAGGAGTGAAATCAAAAATTTGTGCCTAGAAATCCTGAAGGCGGTGATTGGTTTTCGGGGTCCCGTACGCGGCTAGGCTCCTAAAAAGTCCCACACATGTGGTATCCCCGTACTCAGGAGAAGCAGCAAAATGTATTTTGGGGTGCAATTCCACATATAACTATGGCATGTGTGAGCAATATATCATTTAGTGACAACTTTTTGTAATTTATTTATTTTTATTTTTTTTTGTCATTATTCAATCACTTGGGACAAAAAAAAAAATATTCAATGGGCTCAACAGGCCTCTCAGCAATTTCCTTGGGGTGTCTACTTTCTAAAATGGGGTCATTTGGGGGGGTTTTGTGCTATTTTGGCATTTTATGGCCTTCAAAACTGTGATAGGTAGTGAGGAGTGAAATCAAAAATTTGCGCCCTTAGAAATCCTGAAGGCGGTGCTTGGTTTCCGGGGTCCCGTATGTGGCTAGGCTCCTAAAAAGTCCCACACATGTGGTATCCCCGTACTCAGGAGAAGCAGCAGAATGTATTTTGGGGTGCAATTCCACATATAACCATGGCATGTGTGAGCAATATATCATTTAGTGACAACTTTTTGTAATTTTTTTTTTTTTTTGTCATTATTCAATCACTTGGGACAAAAAAAAAAACATATTCAATGGGCTCAACATGCCTCTCAGCAATTTCCTTGGGGTGTCTACTTTCCAAAATGGGGTCATTTGGGGGGGTTTTGTACTGCCCTGCCATTTTAGCACCTCAAGAAATGAGATAGGCAGTCATAAATTTAAAGCTGTGTAAATTCCAGAAAATGTACCCTAGTTTGTAAACGCTATAACTTTTGCGCAAACCGATAAATATACACTTATTGACGTTTTTTTTTACTAAAGACATGTGGCTGAATACATTTTGGCCTAAATGTATGACTAAAATTGAGTTTTTTTCGATTTTTCTTATAACAAAAAGTAGAAAATATATTTTTTTTTCAAAATTTTCGGTCTTTTTCCATTTATATCGCAAAAAATATAAATCGCAGAGGCAATCAAATACCATTAAAAGAAAGCTCTATTTGTGGGAAGAAAAGGACACAAATTTTGTTTGGGTACAACATTGCATGTCCGCACAATTTACAGTTAAAGCAGCGCAGTGCAAAATTCTGAATTCACCTCTGGTCCTTTAGCTACCAAATGGTCCGGGGCTTAAATGGTTAAACACGTTTACCGTTACTTTTATTTTTTTCATATCTCTCATATTTTTCCCTAGTGCATAGGATTACACAAACCTTAAGTTACTTCCTTTTTCTTTACCAACCACAATTCCTCTGGCGTAGCGCCTGGAATACATAACTTCCTTGGATGAGGCTGGCTCACACACCTGCGTTGCATTCGCACTCCGCACTGCCCAAAAAGGTGTGCGTTTTCTAGGCAGTGCGGTCCGGCTTACGTGCGAATTCAGGGCCATTGACTTCTATGGGAATGCTTCTGAATCGCACATGTCATTCAGTTGTGAACAGTATAAAATCCTGACCTGATATGCAATCCTGACCTGATCTTGATCAAAACTGACATGAAGCGCTGAACAACTACTTTGTCAATTAGCTGTGAAAACAGAGCTCAAACTCGCACTGCATATGTGTGAACCCAGCCCTAAACTTGTATTTAACCAAAAAAAAAGAAAATCAAACATTTTAAAATCCCCAATCAATGTTCATACAGCCTAAACACAATTAAAACCATTTGCACAAATAACCATTCCCTTGTCTTGTAACAGGCAATGTCCTTACACAATGCAAAAGTTCCTTTTTTTTTTCTTTTTCTCAACATCAACAAAACTATATTTGTCAATACTGAAAAGAAAACAACACCTTTAAGCCCATTCACACAGGGGCAACACGACTTCCAGCGCGATTTTATTAGGGAACTCAGACAGGACTTAAGAATGAATCACAGCACGACCTGGAGCTATTTACAAGGCAACTCCAAGTTGCCTGCAGGACAGGAGACATTCCAGTGGCCAATCAAACAAGAATCAGCTCTGTGGGAGGGAGTGGGGAGGGAGAGGTTTGCCTGATAAATGTATGTTTTCTTCCTGGAGAGTTGCTCCTATTAAGACAGTGAGAGGCGACTCCCATTGAAATCAATGGGTACAGGTCGCCTAGGAGTCGGATTGAAGTAGTACAGGGACCTTTTTTGAAGTCGGAGCGACTGCAGTAGTGTGCATAAGAACGGCTCCATTAACTTACATTGATTTCTTCAGCCAGCGCAACCTGAGGCAACTAGGGGCGACCTGGGTTGATTTGGAGTCAGATCCAAAGACGCCCCTGTGTGAATGGGCTCAAAATGCCCATTCACACAGGGGCAATACGACTTCCAGCGCGATTTTATGAGGCAACTCAGACACGACTTGAGAATGAATCACAGCACGACCTGGAGCTATTTACAAGGCAACTCCAAGTTGCCTGCAGGACAGGAGACATTCCAGTGACCAATCAAACAAGAATTAGCTCTGTGGGAGGGAGGGGGAGGGAGAGGTTTGCAGGAGAAATGTATGTTTTCTTCCTGGAGAGTTGCTCATATTAAGACGGTGAGAGGCGACTCCCATTGAAATGAATGGTTACAGGTCGCCTAGGAGTCGGATTGAAGTAGTACAGGGACCTTTTTTGAAGTCGGAGCGACTGCAGTAGTGTGCATAAGGACGGCTCCATTAACTTACATTGATTTCTTCAGCCAGCGCGACCTGAGGCGACTAGGGGCGACCTGGGGCGATTTGGAGTCGGATCCAAAGACGCCCCTGTGTGAATGGGCTCTAAGAGCCGGTTCACACTGGGGCAACACGACTTCCAGCGCGACTTTACAAGGCAACTTCAAGGCAACTTTGAGGCAACTTCAAGGCAACTTCGAGGCAACTCCGAGGCAACTTCAAGTTTCCTCCAGGACAGGCGACTTTGCCAGTGGCCAATCAAACAATAATCAGCTCTGTGGGAGGGAGGGGTTTGCCTTAGAAAACTATTTTCTTTTCCTGTAAAGTTGCTTCAGTAAGAGCCCATTCACACAGGGGCGTCTTTGGATCCGACTCCAAATCGCCCTAGGTCGCCCCTAGTTGCCTCAGGTCGCGCTGGCTGAAGAAATCAATGTAAGTTAATGGAGCCATCCTTATGCACACTACTGCAGTCGCTCCGACTTCAAAAAAGGTCCCTATACTACTTCAATCCGACTCCTAGGCGACCTGTAACCATTCATTTCAATGGGAGTCGCCTCTCACTGTCTTAATAGGAGCAACTCTCCAGGAAGATAACATACATTTATCAGGCAAAATGCTCTCTCCCCCCTCCCTCCCACAGAGCTGATTCTTGTTTGATTGGCCACTGGAATGTCTCCTGTCCTGCAGGCAACTTGGAGTTGCCTTGTAAATAGCTCCAGGTCGTGCTGTCATTCATTCTCAGGTCGTGTCTGAGTTGCCTCATAAAATCGCGCTGGAAGTCGTGTTGCCCCTGTGTGAATGGGCTCTTAAGACAATGATCCAACTTTGGAGGCGACTTTCATTAAAATCAACGGGTACAAGTCGCCTTGAAGTAGTACAGGAACCTTTTCTGAAGTCGGAGAGACTTCAGTAGTGTATATTAAGACAGCTCTCATTCACTTGAATGTCATTTGTCATGTCGAGCGACTTGGGGCAACTTGGGGGCGACACAAGTCGGATCCCAAGTCGCGGCAGTGTGAACCGGCTCTAAGGAAGAAACAGTGGTGATTACATTTCACCAAAGAAATCTCTATCTACATCAAGGCTACGGTGTTGCATGACTGAATAATTGTCAGTAAAAGTGTCAATCATCAATCGGAGCGACTTCAGTAGTGTGCAAAAAGTCGGCTCCATAGACTAACATTACAGCGCGACTTGGGGCGTCTCGGGCGACCTGAAGTCGGATCCTGAGTCGCCCTGGTGTGAACCGGCTCTTAACTTCAATAACGTAAGGATAGGCAATTACACAATTAAAACAGTCCCCAAAGTAAGACTCCAAAGTTCTAAGGCTCTGTTTCCACTACTGTGAGTTGCCGTGCGACTTGACACATGCAAAGTCGCATGACAAGTCAAAACCCATGTAATTCAATGGTCCTTGTTTTAATTCGTGTGACTCAAGTCGCAGCGACGCAAAAAGGTTCTTGCACTATTTTGTTCCTACTTCGGTGCGACCTTTTCTTACACTTTCGCATGACATTGCATCTAAAATCGCATTGCAAAGTCGCACTGCAAATCACACAAATCTGGGGTTGCAATAGTGGAAACAGAACTGAACTGAAATAATCAAAATACCCCATGTATAAGTTGAATTGCTACTAAAAAAAATTGTATCTGATCAGATTCCTCAAAAAAAACATTTGGTACCAGCGAATACATGTAATTTATCAGTGACGTCACATTCCCCTTTTAATGTTTCCAATTAATTATGCATTGGACATGGGAATATGTGCCCAACACATTTCATGAATAGACTGACAATGGTTGCAACATTTTAACAATAAACATGTATTTTTTTAATTTATATAGATAACTTTTCTGAATTAAATCCTTCTTCAAAATTCAATCTCCACCTCAGCAAGTCTCTCGGACTCTCTGCATATGGAATGCAAATATAGCAGTATGCTTTGCGCAAAAAGCGTTGACGAAGGTGTGGTCGGTTGTTTGATCCCCTCTTTCACTTGAAGTGAAATAGCAGATTTATGCAAGCGGACATATACCTCTGTGTATTGTGCTAAACAATACTTTGGATAGAAGGAGTCACTCAAATAAAGCACCACACACAGATGAGTACCCTACTCTGTCCCTCTCACCTGCCCACTTTAGCAACACTCTCCTACTTGGCAGGATCAAAAGGACATATATCAATTACTCAACAATCCGTTTGTATTCAGAAGAAAAAACAACTTATACTTTAAATTGGAATTCCAAGACAACAACAAACAAACAAATGTAAGCATTTTTCTCTGAGCAGATAGAAGAGAATTCCCTATACTAACAACAACTTTCCCTTCTTAAGACCTTGGCTTGTATAGCATAGCTAAAACCCCTTTGTCCCATCTGCACCACAGCGACAACATTTATAAACATACAGGCGGTCCCCTACTTACAAACATCCGACTTACAAACGACTCCTACTTACAAGCGGAGGGAGACAACAGGAAGTGAAAGGGAATCTACCCCTAGGAAGGGAAATTCTCTCCTGTAAGCATTTTTATGGGAAAAAGATACCTCCACTGGAGCTGTATCACCAGTCCATGTTTCCCTAACAACCAAAAAATTTCAAAATCCATTTGTCATTGGGATGGAAAGTGAGGCGAAATCTTCTGAACAGGCAGCAAAACAAATGTTACAGGGGTGTAACCCTTCCCTATGAAGCTACCCCTAAAAAATGTACCTGTTCCGACTTACAAACAAATTCAACTTAAGAACAAACCTACAGTCCCTATCTTGTTTGTAACCCGGGGACCCCCTGTACATACAAAAGTACTTACCACTCTCACGATATTTGGACTGTAGACCACTTTGACTCTCTCACCTTACAGTCAGTGTATCTACACAACAAATAATATTATTACTTCTATGCGACAGAAAGAAAAGCGAAAGTAGGTTGGGTCACCAAAATATAATCTCCATTAACCATTTCAGCTCCTTGCCAAAAGGACTGTCGTGTACACTTTTCTACAGCGTTCCCAAAACGCTTCTAATTAGGACCTTCTGAGATGTACTTTACAGCGTTCCCAAAACGCTTCTAATTAATTAGGACCTTCTCAAAGGTACTTTACAGAGTTCCCAAAACGCTTCTAATTAATTAGGACCTTCTCAAAGGTACTTTCAAAGGCGGATTTTCCAAAAAAATCCCCTATACACCAAGGCGTGGTTCATATCCCTCTTCTACATAAATTTAGTTTGAGATGAAATTTAAATCAGAGCTAAGGTAAGAGAAAAGAGTCTGTCAAAAGATTATTCTTACCAAAGGTGATTTTTTCATCCCCACCGCTGCCACCATCTGAAGCAGGTAATACGGCCACCCAGGTGTACTTCAGGTAATGAAAGAAGAGCTTCAATGACCCACGGATCCGGAGAAACAAATGACACAAGGAAACAGACTTTTATGTGTTCATTATATCTCTGGCTTTTATTCAGTGTTAGAGTGGCTTATATGCAAAAGAGAGATAGGAGGGGCTATGTCTTAACACATACGTTTCTAAAAATTATACAAACTCAGTATATTCTTATCATGTATTAAACTGCTGAATTTAGTTTAGCAAGGGACTTTTCTTATACAATCAGGCTACTCCATGAATAGGCTTAACCACAATCACTATCAGTAGCAGGGTGTGACTCTATGCAAACTGTCAGTTAAGCTAAGTAGGTCAAAGTTCATTTCTACTTAAAATGGAGTTGATTATTTATACAATCTATTACATTCAAGACTACACCTGATACATTGGATTCATGGCTAACGCCACCTGCTTCATACGTTTACTGTCTTACTAGCCTTTGGTTGCTGGTTATGTACTTCATCAAGGGTGGAATACATCCATGTTATATAATTTTGAAGCATTGTTAGAGATTTAGCCTGAGCCTTGTATCCAAGAACAAATAGACTGTCATTTTTTGAATGTTTATATGTATTTTCTTATTACTTTGCCTAAAATGAAAACCCCTAGTTTTTTACAGTATCTATCCATGTGCCGCCTAAAGTCAATTTTTTAGTTCATTTATATTCTTCCTGTTATATCGGGACGTTGGCACATTTATACTTGTGCATCCACAGTGTCACCCTGTGAGGATGCACGTTTAAGCAATTCCTTCAAAGTTGGTGGCAGTGAGCCTCAAGCCTGGCCTGGTGGTGTGCGATAATGGGCGAAATCTCGTAGCAGCTCTGGGCCTAGCCGGTTTGTTGCACATCCCTTGCCTGCCGCATGTGCTGCATTTGGTGGTGCAGAGGTTCCTTAGAAATTATCCTGATATGCCAGAGCTGCTGCAGAAAGTGCAGGCCGTCTGTGCGCACTTTCGGCATTCTCACCCTGCTGCTGCTTGCCTGTCAGCGCTGCAGCATAACTTCGGCCTTCCCGCTCACTGCCTCATATGTGACGTGCCCACAAGGTGGAACTCCAGCTTGCACATGCTGGCCAGACTGTGCGAGCAGCAGCAGGTGATAGTGGAGTTTCAGGCGTGAGTCGCTCTGCGGAACAGCACCACTTCACCACCAATAACTGGGCCTCCATGCAAGACCTGTGTGCCTTGTTGCGCTGTTTCGAGTACTCCACCAACATGGCCAGTGCCGATGACACCATTCTCAGCGTTACAATCCCAGTTCTATGCCTCTTTGAAAAAACGCTTCGGGCGATGATGGAAGAGGATGTGGCACAGGAGGAGGAGGAGGAAGAGGGATAATTTCCAAGGCTTTCAGGGCAGTCATTCACAAGTTCCTGCACCAACAAACGCCAGGTACACAATTGTCCAGCAAGGGCACAGTTCTGGAGGATGACGAGGTGGAGGATGAGGAGGAGGAGATGGAGGAGGAGGAACCATGTTCACAGCAGGGTGGCACCCAGACCAGCTCATGGCCATCACTGGTGCGTGGTTGGGGGGATACAGAGGACACAGACGATACACCTCCCACAGAGGACAGCTTTTTGTTGCCTCTGGGCAGCCTGGCACACATGAGCGATTACATGCTGCAGTGTCTCCGCAACGACCGCCGAGTTGACCACATTCTAACTGGTGCTGATTACTGGGTGGCCACGCTGCTGGATCCCTGTTACAAGGACAACGTACCGTCCTTAATTCCCTCACGTGATCGTAAGATGCGCGAGTACAAGCGCACGCTGGTAGACGTGCTGCTGGTGGCATTCCCACCTGACAGCGGGGGCACAGTGGAAGAACAAGGCGAAAGCAGAGGAGGAGGAAGAGGTCGCCAACACAGCAGGGGCACCGCCAGCACCTCAGAAGGCAGGGTTAGCATGACCGAAATGTAGAAAAGCATTGTCAGCACGCCACAACAACCAGCACCACTAGCTGATATGGAACGTCTTAGCAGGAGGCAGCATTTCACCAACATTGTGGAGCAGTATGTGTGCACACGCCTACACGTACTGAATGACAGGTCTGCCCCCTTCAACTTCTGGGTCTCCAAATTGGGCACATGGCATGAGCTTGCCATGGAGGTGCTGGCCTGCCCTGCAGCCAGTGTATTATCTGACCGTGTATTTAGCACGGCAGGGGGCGTTATCACAGACAAGCACAGCCGCCTGTCCAGAGCCGATGTGGACAAGCTCACGTTCATTAAAATGAACCAGGCATGGATCCCACAGGACTTGTCCGTACCTTGTGCAGAATAGACATGTATACTGGCCTTACCCAGCCATTGTTGTATTTTTGATCTTTCTCACTCTTTTGGGGTGTACTCTAATTTAAAAATTTTTTTAATTAAAAACAAAAACCAGTGTTGGCTACCTCGTCCTCCTCCACCGCCGCTTCCACCTACACCGCCACATCCACCGCCACCTCAACCTCCTACTCCATATGGACCTCGTCCTCCTAGGGCAAGATTATTATTTTTTATTTTTTTAATGTATTTAATGTATTTTATGTTATTTTAAGTTATTTCCCTATCCATATCAGGCGAGTACTCACCGAGGCCGAGATGCCGAGAGTGGTTCACCCTTGCACCCAAGCACACTCCGCCCCCTGGAGGTGAGACAGGGAGAGGACGGCACAAGGGAGCACTAGCTACCAGCAGGTAGAGGTGTCTTGCTGGAAGGTCTAGTGGTGATGGGTAGACTGCGAGCAGGCCGGGGGTCAGACAATAGGAGTAGACAAGTTCAGGCAGGAACCAGCAGCAAGTGAACAAAGTCCAGGCAAGAACTAGCAGCGGGTAAACAAGTCCAGGCAGAGACTAGAAGCAGGCCGAGCAAGAAGTCCCAGGTACAGGCAGGGGGTCAAGGGCTGGAGACAGCAGCAGATCCGAGTCACAGGCCGAGGGTCAAACACTGGGAGAGAGGTAGAAGTCCGTAGAGCAAGCCAGGGGGTCAGGTGCAGGAGAGGTAGTAGAGTAGTCAATCCGGTCCGGGTCACAGCAGGAGATCAAAACGTATTTTTCAGGTACTAGGAACACAGGAACGCTGACAAACCAGAAACCAGACTGTGTCACTGAGCTTGTTTAACCACTTCCCTACCCAGCCATAGTCAAATGACGTCCACAGATGGGATCTCCCATCCTGGGTGGACGTCATATGACATCCTGGCTTTGTAGGGGGATATCTGAATGATGCCTGCAGCTAGAGGCATAATTCAGATATCCTTTTAAAGTGCCGGCGATTCTGTGCACCATAAGAATGATCATAGCGGCGATTCTGCCGCTTGATCGTTCTTATAGGCGGCGGGAGGGGACATCCCCCCTCCCGTCGCCATCCGGTGCTTCTTCGGGCTCTCACGTGCGATCGGGGACCCGGAGCGAATCTTCCGGCGCCGTTGGTGGGTCACGTGACGAGCATAGAGATGACTGGTGACCAGATGGTCACCAGTCATCTCCATGATCGTCGGAGGCCCGGGCGCGATGTGATGACGTCACGCCCGGGTCCTCAAATGTAAACAAAGCCGCCATTGCGGCTAGTAAGTATGAGATCAGTGAAAAAAATTTCACTGATCTCATGCTTTCCAGCCTGGAGGAGAGATGTGGGGTCTTATTGACCCCGCATCTCTCAATAAAGAGGACCTGTCACACACATTCCTATTACAAGGGATGTTTACATTCCTTGTAATAGGAATAAAAGTGATCAAAAAAAAAAAAAGTAAAATAATTGTAAAAAAATAAATAAATAAGTAAAATAAATAAATAAATAATAATAAAAAAAAATTAAAACGCCCCTGTCCCCGGTAGCTCGCGATCAGAAGCGAATGCACGCGTAAGTCGCCCACATATGTAAACGCTGTTCAAACCACACATGTGAGGTATCGCCGCGTGCGTTAGAGCGCATGCAACAATTCTGGTACTAGACCTCCTCTGTAATTCTAACCTGGTAACCTGTAAAAAAAAAAAAAAACATCGCCTATGAAGATTTTTAAGTACTGAAGTTTGGCGCCATTCCATGAGTGTGCGCAATTTTAAAGCGTGACATGTTAGGTATCTATTTACTCGGCGTAACATCATCTTTCATATTTTCCCCAAAAATTGGGCTAACTTTACTGTTTTGTTATTTTTTAATTCATGAAACCATTTTATTTTTTTTAAAAAAGGCGTTTGAAAAATGATTGCGCAAATATCGTGCAAGAAAAAAAGTTGCAATGACCATCATTTTATTCCCTAGGGTGTCTGCTAAAAAAACATATATAATGTTTCGGGGTTCTGAGTAATTTTCTAGCAAAAGAATGATGATTTGTACATGTAGGAGAGAAGTGCTAGAATAGGCCCGGTATGGAAGTGGTACAAAAAGCCCTGTATGGAAGTGGTTAAATAGGCCCGTTTGACGCCGAAACGACGTTCCACCACGCACGCGCATGCGCCGAGGCGTCGTTCCGCCGCGCATGCACGCTGGGCGCAGATTGGTGACACTAGGTGGGGAATTTCCCTGACAGTGCCCCCCCCGAGGGGCGGACTCCGGATGCCCAGACTGGCCATCAACTCCGGATGTTCCTAGTGAAAGGCTCTGATTAAGCGGGGAGCATGCAGGTTCATGGATGGCTCCCAAGAGTTGTCTTCCGGGGGGTACCCCTTCCACTTTACCAGATATTGCAACTGTCTGCCTCTTTTCCTGCAGCCCATGATGGATTCCACCTCATATTCTTTTTCGCCGTCCACCTCAACTGGTGGGGGAGGAGGCTAATTTCTTCCAGGAAAGGAGCTGGGAGTAACGGGTTTCAACAGAGATGAGTGGAACACTGGGTAAATCCTGTAGGAACCAGGCAATGCCAGTTCAAAGGCCACAGGGTTGATTGCCCGTTTGATCTTGAAGGGTCAGATGAATCTAGGTCCTAGCTTCCGTGAGGGAATAGGCAATCAGAGATTGGTGGCAGAGAGCCATACTTCCTCCCCCACCTTGAAAGCTGGGTTTTCCTTCCTTCCTCGTCATAGAATTTCTTATAGGACTCTTGGGCATTCTGCATCATTCCCCAGAGTCTTTGAAAATTCTCCTGAACAGAGGTTACCCGATACTGGACCACGGGGACAGAACTTTCTGGGATGTTTTCAGGGAGAAAGGAGGGATGGAAGCCCGAGTTGGCCCAAAAGGGGGTCTGATTAGTAGCGGAATGCACTGAATTATTGTAGGCGAATTCTGCATATGGGAGTAGGGATGACTGTAACGAGCCCCTTTGCTCGCTCGGCTCCACTCTCCCGACACTCCTCTGCTCTATTGGATCATCCGGTGCTCCAGGATTCAAACTACCGCTATGTGCCATTCGAATCCATTTGTGGTCGGTCAGAACAAACACCAGGCAGGCTGTATGTAAGTTTAACCCAGAGAGACTTTATTAGAACCAAAAATCAAGTCTTATATACAGTAACAGAGGGGGTAACCAAAAACATAATTAACATGAGCTAATTAACTAAATCCTTTAGCCAGCCAAGGTGACTCATAGATATGACCGTTCAGGGTAGACATCCCGGCTCCTACCTGTCTCACCTGCTATACAATATACATTATCCTAAGTGTAAACATCACGCATTTAGCAGGGTCAAAATAGCACAGAGGACAGACAGATGGCTGGAGGTGATTGCATTCGCATATCCTTAGAGGGAATGTGTGAAAATCCCAACAGTATGAATTAGTCACTCTAATATGGCATATACAGGGTCCCCAGAGTCTGTGTGTCTTGGGGGGACATGGACCAGAATCCGAAGTAACACCCCGACAAGGGTCCCCAGGCATACAGCTCACAAAGAGCACCGTTCCCCCAAATGCCAGGGCCCATGGTCGCAGGGCAAGAGGCTTGCATTCAGTCCCCTCCAAAAGCCCCTGTCCCGGCCAGGTCCGTCACACATCTCCCCTTTCGGCAGGAAACTAACATAGGAGGAGACCCCAAACGGGTTGACTCCGAAGTTAGTCCATAGTTATATTCCCCCAATGCCGGTATCCACACAGTACCCCAAACAAATTGCTCCAAACAGAGAATCACTTACCCAGCCAACCTCTGCCTCTCTCAGAGAACACACCCGCCGCTGGGGAGAGGCCTGGACTGGCCCTTCTCCCTGGAGTCCTTTCTGCTGCTGGTGAGAAGACAGGGTGACTGGGCTCAGTCCGTCATGCTGTTGGGGATCTGGGTCGACTGCCCGGCCTCCCTGGGGTATACAAGTGGAGACTGAAGTCCCATCCACTTGTGGTAGGTGAAAATCTCCCAGTGCTTGCAAAGCAAGACTCACATCCTCCTGTCTCAGTGTCACACCATTTTCTGGGGTTGTGTCAGTGAGGACTGAAGTCCCATCCAATACCACAGGAACTCCCGCTTCTGTTAGTTGGGAGCTGAGGCCCGTGGCGCTCGGCTCTGTTGCCAGCTCTTCTGCTGGGTTGCTGTGAGTGGGGACCGCAGTCCCATCCACCGATATCCGCTCAAGTGGCAGTTGTGTGCAGCGGCCAGTAGCATTCTGCCCTGCTGCCAGTGATTCAGCTGGGGGTAAAAGCTTTACCACCTCAGCTTGTTGCTGGGGAGAGGGGCCAACTGCCCCAGCTCCCTGAAACTCCACAGTGGTTTCCGGTGCTGGGCAGAGGTGGGTACCACTCTGCCCTGTTGCCAGCACTTCTGCTGGGGACTCCACACCATCTGCTCTGGTTAACTGTTGGGGGGGAGATGGCCTGCTTCTCCTCCCTGCATCTCTCGCAACCTCCTTCCGAATTCCTCTTCCATGGCGGCTGGTTCTTTAGGCGTTGTCTCCGATTGCCGTATTACCGCCATTCTCCACTCATGTTGCCGCTCTAGTTCTCTCTTTTGTCGGGCATCCTGCAGCTGGATGTCTTTAATGGCTTCCTGTATGGCGGTCTCTGATGGGTTAGCCCCATATAATGCCAACCGCTGCCGCACTCGTTGCTGAAACAAATCTTCAACTGACCGGGGTCCTGCATCACCCTTCTTCTGGTCCATCTCGGCTCTCAAGTAGGTCTTTCAGCGTGACTTTCCTGCAGGCTGCATAGCTGGTCATTCACTGTGGTGGTTTGGAGTGTCCCAGGAACTGGAGAGCAAATCCCACTGCTGATAACCAATGTAACGAGCCCCTTTGCTCGCTCGGCTCCACTCTCCCGACACTCCTCTGCTCTATTGGATCATCCGGTGCTCCAGGATTCAAACTACCGCTATGTGCCATTCGAATCCATTTGTGGTCGGTCAGAACAAACACCAGGCAGGCTGTATGTAAGTTTAACCCAGAGAGACTTTATTAGAACCAAAAATCAAGTCTTATATACAGTAAAGAGGGGGTAACCAAAAACATAATTAACATGAGCTAATTAACTAAATCCTTTAGCCAGCCAAGGTGACTCATAGATATGACCGTTCAGGGTAGACATCCCGGCTCCTACCTGTCTCACCTGCTATACAATATACATTATCCTAAGTGTAAACATCACACATTTAGCAGGGTCAAAATAGCACAGAGGACAGACAGATGGCTGGAGGTGATTGCATTCGCATATCCTTAGAGGGAATGTGTGAAAATCCCAACAGTATATATATATGGCATATACAGGGTCCCCAGAGTCTGTGTGTCTTGGGGGGACATGGACCTGAATCCGAAGTAACACCCCGACAAGGGTCCCCAGGCATACAGCTCACAAAGAGCACCGTTCCCCCAAATGCCAGGGCCCATGGTCGCAGGGCAAGAGGCTTGCATTCAGTCCCCTCCAAAAGCCCCTGTCCCGGCCAGGTCCGTCACATGCACTGAATTATTGTAGGCGAATTCTGCATATGGGAGTAGGGATGACCAATCGTCCTGCGAAGCGGAGCAGAAGCAACGGAGGTATTGTTCCAGAGTTTGATTAGTTCTTTCTGTCTGGCCGTCGCTCTGGGGGTGGTAGGCTGACGAAAGGCAGGTTTTGATTTCCAGGGACTTGCAGAGTTCCCTCCAGAATTTAGACGTGAACTGGGCACCCCTATCGGAGGTGATGCTCTTCGGTACTCCGTGAAGCCTGGTTATCTCTTTGAAGAAGATTCTGGCGGTATCCGCTGCAGAAGGAGTCCCGATCATAGGTAAGAAGTGTGCCATCTTGGAGAGGCGGTCGAGAACGACCAGAATCGTGGTAAATCCTCTGGAGGGAGGCAAGTCAATGATGAAATCCGTGGACACGTCTGCCCATGGACGTTCAGGGATGGGTAAGGGCTTGAGTAGAACCCAGCTTTTGGTGTTCGGCCCCTTATTGCGCTGACACTGAGTGCAGGAGGCGACGTATGTCTTGCAATCCTACCTCCAGCCTGGCCACCAGAAGGAGTGGGAAACTAGTTCCGTGGACTTACGTACGCCGAAATGACCGGCCAGCTTGAGGTCATGAAAGGTCCTCAAGACCAGGGGTCTTGTTTCCACAGGGACGAAGATCTTGTCCCGGGACCAGAACAAACCGTCGCGCTTTTCCAGGGATGAAGTGACAGGATCAGAACAGTGCCCGGAGGCGGCTTCGATGGAGGTTAGCAGGTCAGCCTGGGGAATCAACAGGAAATTCTGAGCTGACAGGATGTTACCTGGTTGTGCTGACTGAGGGGTTTCAGGGAACATCCTGGATAGCGCGTCCGCCTTCCCATTTTTGGAACCGGGTCTGTAGGAAATATGGAAGTTAAACCGGGTAAAAAAGAGAGCCCGACGGGCCTGCCTGGGTCGTAGACGTTTAGCTGTTCTTAAATACTCCAAATTTTTATGATCTGTGAAGATCATGATGGGGTGGACTGCCCCCTCCAGAAGGTACCGCCATTCCTCCAGAGCGAATTTTATGGCCAGTAATTCCCTGTCTCCTACATCATAATTTCGTTCTGGAGGAGTCCATTTTTGAGAAGCAAAGGTTACTGGGTGCAGAAGAGCCTTGGGGCCTTGTCTTTGGGAGAGAATGGCCCCTATGGCTGTCTCGGAGGCGTCCACTTCCAAGGTAAATGGCAGTAAAGGATCCGGGTGCAGAAGTACCGGTGCTGAGGTAAAGGTGTCTTTCAAGCGGGTGAAGGCTTCCTGGGCTTCCTGCGACCAGTAGAAACGGTTGCCCTGCCGAGTAAGTTGAGTGATTGGTGCTACAATGGAGGAAAACCCCACAATGAATCTCCTATAAAAATTGGCAAAGCCTATGAACTGCTGTACCCCCTTTTTGTCAGTTGAAGCTGGCCATTCTTGAATTGCCTTCACTTTCTGTGGGTCCATCACGACCCCTCTGATGGAAATGATAAAGCCGAGAAATTGCATGGTGGTTTTTTCGAAGTCACATTTCTCGGCTTTGAGGTAGAGTTTATGCTCTCTAAGGATGGTGAGGACCTTCACGACATGAGTCCGGTGAAGTTCAATAGAAGCTGAGAAAATAAGGATATCATCCAAGTATACTACTAAAAAGTCGTCAAGATGTTGTCTGAAAATGTCGTTGACCAGGTGTTGGAAGGTGGCTGGAGCATTACAAAGTCCGAATGGCATAACCAGTTATTCGTAATGTCCAAAACGAGATCTAAAGGCGGTCTTCCACTCGTCTCCAGCCCTGATCCGGATGAGGTTATATGCCCCCCGCAGATCCAATTTAGAAAAGATCCGAGCAGATCGGAAGCGCTGAAACAACTCCGGGATAAGGGGTAATGGGTACCTGTTTTTGATGATTATTTTGTTCAGTTTCCGATAGTCTATGCAGGGTCGTAGGGAACCGTCTTTCTTTCCTACAAAGAAGATCCCTGCACCGGCTGGAGAGGAAGAGGGGCAAATTAATTTCTTCTCAAGGTTTTCATCAATATAGGCCTTGAGGGCCTTCAACTCGGTTTCAGACAGAGGGAAGATACGTCCGAACTGAATTTCTGAGCCAGGCAGGAGATCGATGGGACAATCGTAGGGCGGATGGGGTGGTAGATGATCGGCTTGCTGCTTATCGAAGATGTCCCGGAATTCCTGATAAACTGGGCGAACATGCTGCAAGTTGTCTGGTTTGGTGATCATGGAAGCACAGGTGGTAGAGGCTGAGGCAAGACAGTGCTGGGAACAGTAGGATGAAGTAAAGCTAACTTCTTTCTTTGCCCAATTTATGAGGGGCTCATGCGCCTGCAGCCAGGGGAGACCCAGAATGATGGGGAACATTGGAGAAGGGATGAGGTTTAACCGGAGGAACTCTTGGTGGCCCGAGTCGGAAACAGCAAGGATGGGTTTGGTTTCCTGTGTAACAAGCCCCGAGCGGGGTAGGGACCCATCTGCCAGGTGTATCTGGAGACAGTGGTCCTTAGGTTGAATAGGGACATGAAGGCTTGAGGCCAGTGAAGAGTCCAGGAAACAGCTGCAGGCTTCAGAGTCAATAATTGCCGGGAGGCGGATTGCCCCTTCCGGCAGCTGTAGAGAAATAAAGAGAATGACATAAATCTGAGGATTGCCAGAAACTTGATAGTTCAGAATGTCTTTTGAAGTAGACTTACTGGGTCTCACTGGGCAGCTACGAAGAAAGTGGCCGGTACCCCCGCAGCAGAGACACAGGTTGGCTTGGCGCCTGCGCAGTTTTTCTTCGGAAGTAAGGGGAGGCCGCACCAACCCAAGCTGCATAGGTTCTGGTTCGGGAAGAGGTGCTGCTGTGGGAGTAGCGGTAGGTGGGTAGTGAGGAGCAGTTCTGGAAGGAGGCCAGCTGGGACGAGGAAGCTGAAAGCGCTCCGCGCGCCGCTCACGTAGGCGCCTGTCAAGCTGGGTAGCTGACTGAATCAAGTTCCCCAAGGAAGTGGGGGTTTCTATCCTGGCCAGCTCCTCCTTGAGAACCTCGGACAGTCCTTGGCGGCATTGATATCTGAGGGCCACCTCATTCCATCCGGTGTCGGCTGACCACTTCCTGAACTCTGCCGTGTAATCTTCCACCGGCCTTCTCCCTTGGGAAAGGCTATTAAGAACGGATTCAGCTGTAACCGAACGCTGAGGGTCATCGTACAGTTGCGCCATGCTCGTAAAGAACGTGTCCACAGAGTCCAGTATGGGACTTCGCTGCTCCATCAAACCATGGGCCCAGGCTTGAGGGTCATCAGTCAGGAGGGAGATGATGAACCCTACTTTTACTGCTTCCGAAGAGAAAGTTCTTGGTTGAAGGGCGAGATAAAGGGAACAAGCATTCTTAAAAGCCCGATATTTTTTGCGGACCCCCGAGAATCGTTCCGGGATAGGGACCCTGGGTTCAGGGGTAGCCATTACTATGGTTGAACTTGTTGGTACTTGAGAGGCGGTGGCAACATTAGCGGAGGTGGCAGCCGGGGGTGCGGGTCCTAACAGACCGGTGAGCTGTTGAAGGCGGCCATCTATTTAGGTATAGCCATCTTGTAGTTTTTGAACTGCGTCCGTTAAGGTGGAAACCTGCTGGCAGAGGGTGTCAAACGGGGAACGCACTCTGTCGGCCTCAGACATCTGGCTGGTTTGTACTATCAGGCGAGTACACACCGAGGCCGAGATGCCGAGAGTGGTTCACCCATGCACGCAAGTGCACACCGCCCCCTGGAGGTGAGACAGGGAGAAGACGGCACAAGGGAGCACTGGCTACCAGCAGGTAGAGGTGTCTTGCTGGAAGGTCTAGTGGTGATGGGTAGACTGAGAGCAGGCCGGCGGTCAGACACTAGGAGTAGACAAGTTCAGGCAGGAACCAGCAGCAAGTGAACAAAGTCCAGGCAAGAACTAGCAGCGGGTAAACAAGCCCAGGCAGAGACTAGAAGCAGGCCGAGCAAGAAGTCCCAGGTACAGGCAGGGGGTCAAGGGCTGGAGACAGCAGCAGATCCGAGTCACAGGCCGAGGGTCAAACACTGGGAGAGAGGTAGAAGTCCGTAGAGCAAGCCAGGGGGTCAGGTGCAGGAGAGGTAGTAGAGTAGTCAATCCGGTCCGGGTCACAGCAGGAGATCAAAACGTATTTTTCAGGTACTAGGAACACAGAAACGCTGACAAATCAGCAACCAGACTGTGTCACTGAGCTTGTTTAAATAGGCCCGCCTGTCGTCCTATTGGCGCGCCATTGCGCACGTGCATGCGCCGTTGCACCGGCGCACGCACCCGTGAACGCCGGAGCGACATTCCACCGCGCACGTGCCGAGGCGTCGTTCCGCCGCGCATTCGCGCTGGGCGCAGATTGGTGACACTAGGTGGGGAATTTCCCTGTCAATCCACATTTGTTTGCAGAGCACTTGCCATGCTCTTAACGACATTTTGCTGCCATTTTCAGCCCTCTAGCCCTTTCTATTACTTTTTTAGAGCCATTTTAGTCCTTTAAAAGTTTGGGTCCCCATTGACTTTAATGGGGTTCTGGTTCAGGGTTAAGCTCGGGTCAAGTTCGGGTCCCGAACTCGAACTTTTTTGCGAAGTTCGGCCGAACCCGTCGAACCCGAACATCCAGGTGTCCGCTCAACTCTATTCTTCACATTTGGTAGTCCACTGATCTTCTATAGACTCCCCAGGTTTTCTGGGCCCTATAGACGATTTCACGGAGTAGCCTATTTCTGAGTCATCGTCTTCCCCCTCAGTCTTCAAAAGTTCATTCAAAGGCCTAGCAATTTTGGCAAATCCTTCCACAAACCTTCTGTAATAGGAGCAGAATCCCAAAAACTACCGAAGTTCAGTCACGTTAGTGGGCCTGGGACAAGAGGTAATGGCCTCCAATTTTCCTGGATCCGTAGATACTCCTTCTGCGGACACGATGTGGCACAGGTAATGAACTGAAGACTGGTAGAATTGACACATTTCTAGGGAAAGCTTGAGGCCTTCATCATGAAGCCTCTTCAGGAACTTCTCTAATCGTTCTTCATGTTCCTCAAGGGTTCTCCCGAACACAATAATGTCATCCAGATATACCAGTACTTCAATTAGATTCATGTACCCTACTGTCTTCTCCATGAGTCGTTGAAAGGTGGCTGGAGCTCCGGACAAACCCCGAGGCATGTGATTAAATTCAAAGAAACCCACAGGGGTAATGAAGGCTGTTTTCTCCTGATCTTCAGGGTGCATTGGAATTTGGTAGTACCCACGTTTTAAGTCCATCACGCTGAACCACTTGGCCCCAGACAAACTCTGCAAGGCATCCTCTATTCGGGGAGTGGTGTACAGATCAGGTAATGTCCTTTTATTGAGTGTTCGATAGTCAATACACAGCCTCAGTGACCCATTTTTCTTCCTGACCACCACTATTGGAGAAGCGTATTGGAAAAGATCTTCTGCCATCTAGCCAACTGAGTTTTGGCCCTCTCCTTCCAAGCCGGTGGGAGGGTCGTGTCTTCGAAACAGAGCTTCTCCACCGTATTTTCACCCCTTTCTTCCTTCTCCAAGTTCGATAGGGCAACCGGGGTGGCAGGGTTCACTTGGCCCAACAACATTCTGGCCGGGATCTTCACAGGTGTGGCGGCGGTATTCCTAATGCTCACCGATACCCTGCCAATTACTCTTCTTTAGTGCCCTCAACTGAACCACTTCAGGGATTACTTCCAGCCCTTGATGAGTATCCAGAGGATCCAGCTCTAGAACAACAAAGGGGCCAGGTTGTTCCCAGGTGAGTTTAACAGTGGCCCTCAAACAAGTCACTTCTCCTGGCTGTAGTACCTTCTCTATTTTGTCTAGCTTCCAGATCTTCCCCACTCCTTCTTTTGGGGCGTTCTGTTCCAGCACCAAGCGCTGATAGGCCCGTTGTAACATAGGGTGAACTCTGGGAGTTGGGGTATCCTGTTCCTGGGCCACAGGTGTCATTAATCTCCTGACCAGGTCAGTGTTGGTCCCTATTATGAGGGAACTCTTGTTGGCTCCGGGTGGGAGAGGACAGACTACAGCCAGGGTGTCAAAGGTCTCCGCTTCCCCCGCTACCGAGGGGTCAAAGGCCAATTTAATTGGAAGGTATCCATCATACGGGAAGCTCTGGGTCCCGATGCCCCATATCTCCAAGTCCTCAAGCTTCTGTAGGGGCAAATGTCTCAGATGTTTCTGGTAAAAATCCCGGTACAGAAGGGTTACTTGAGCTCCCGTGTCAAGAAGGGCCTTAGTGTAAATTCCCTCTACTTGAATGGGGACTACTGGGAAAGACCCCACTAATTTAACAGGAAATTTCTTTGTAGAAGTCTTCTTACTGGACTCTATAGTTTGAGCTCCCTCTATCTTTTTCTTTCTCAGCCTCTTCCTGGACCTTAATCCTTGTTGGGCCTGGTATGCACTGATCTCCCACCATTGGGCATGGTTTTTGGACCTAGAGTAGGAAGTATCAGATTGTTCGAAGGCAGCATTAGAGATGTTGGGTGGGGAATTATTCTTCATCTGCGGCCTCCCCAGGCCTCTAAATTTTTTGAAGTTGACTGGAACTGATGGGCACCCGGTTGACTCCTTCACCGGGGCCCTCTGAGGTTTTCTGCCGGCTTGCGGTATGGGGCTGCAGTTTTCTTCGGGCTGGGGCACACCTGCCTATAGTGCCCAATCCCTCCACAGTTGAAACAAGCTTCTTCTTATTTCATTTGTTGGTAGATAGGGGTTGAAGTACTCCAAACCATTTCTTTCTTGGCTTCTGAATTTTTTTCCATCAGGGAAGTCAGCATTTCCAGCACTTGAGTCATCTGTGACTTTAAGACAGCTACTTCAGAGTCCCGTTCCGTGGCCATGGCGGCTCTAACTCCAGCGGAGGGGAAAGAGGTGTGTTGACTGATCGCCTGCTGGTCATTCAGCAAAGCCTCTTCATCTCTCACCACTCAAACAAGGTCTGGGTAACTTAAGGACATGACTCCTCCTGAAGTTTTCAAATGGAGCCAAACTGGGTCAGAGCGCAGAGCCCCTCTTAGAATCTGTTGCATCCTGGATCGGTCTATGGCCTGTGGCGCCATACCTTTCTTCAAAACTATCTGACAGAGCATTTTATTCAATCTTCGGACATACTCAGACAGACGTTCCCCTGGCTGTGTGCTCAAACTGATAAATTAGGTCAGTAACTTTTTCCAACTGATCGAACTCCTCCTGCAGCATGGCTAAATAATCATAGGCAGTACAAGTGGCATTGCTAAACCTTAGATTCTTTACAGCTTCTGCAGAAGCTCCCTTCACGCTTTCATTTATGCGTTGTTTCAGGGACTAGTTCCTTTATAGTCTTTGGGTGTACTAGATAGAACATCTTTCCGGTCCTTTGACTGCACACTCCTGCCTTTGAAGCTCTCAGGTATTCCATCTCTCCACTCCACCAACGTGTGGGTATGAGAGGTTTCCTCTTCTGGTCTGAGGTCAACTACTCATGCCCTCCTGCTTGGAGACAGTACCTTCAAAAGCTTGTCAAATTCTTCCTCTTCCCAGTCCTCTCCGGGAAGTTCAATGGCCACACTCGCGTCTGAAAAAGCGCCTGCTGATTCGCACCACTGGACCACAGTGAAAGGGTCCATGCTGGCACCAAGGGGCGGGCTTGATTAGAGTACAGGATCCTGGACGAGCCTCCACGTGTAGCACTACCCCCAGTTAAGAGAGCTGCTGGTATTGTTTTGGGCCTGTACCGTACTGCTGTCAACCCCCAGAAACTGGCTCTAACCCTCCACTGTCACAGCTGTCAACAAATGGGATTGTGGAACCCACTAGCTATAGGAACCACAATACCGCAATATGGCATACAGTCACAGTTCAAAATTGGTTTACCTGTGTTGGCCGTCTTCCTGTAGAAGTTAATACTCCACACAATGTGTTTGCTCAACCACAAAAGTATTTTACTGAATAAGAAATGACAGGTTAAACAATTATACGGTTTAGAGCCCTGCAAGAACCAAAATTATAGACATATACAAGTACAAGGATAGTCCCCTTTCCCTATCACACTGCAAGGAAAAACTGGACATGCCTGAATCAGAATTTTAGATTTTCCCAAATCTCCCACTTTCTACATTTCATTTGGGTAGATAAGACAACACTATTACTCCCTATGAGCATTGGTGCACGAATGCACCGGAACAAAGGGGAGGTATCTCACTCATCTATTCGGCCCTGATGACTAAGACGGATATACCAACCTATGCCTGGGCCTGGGAGGAAGACACGGGCGCTCGTGGGACGCTGCAGTTTGGTTCCGCTCTTCACATAGAGCATTTAAAGGTATTCTTCACATATTTCTTATAGAGGCTAGCTTAAAAGTGCTGCTCAGGTGGTACTACCTTCCTTCCAGGCTGGCAAGAATATACCCAGGAACTTCCCCTGTGTGTTTTAGAGGTTGTGAGTTATAAGGTACAATGCTCCACATTTGGTGGACATGCCCACGCATTAGATCCTTTTGGAGGAAGGTATTCCGCACAATTAGCTCCTTGATGGAGGTAACGGTAATCCCTCATCCCAGTTTGGCTCTGCTAAATCATAATATTCCAAATTTGACTAAATATTCACAAACACTGTCGTTCTTCATCTTATTGGGCGCAAAAATGACCATTGCCAAAGCATGGAAGAAACCTACCATCTCCTTCTAAGGGTTCAAGCGGAAAGTCTCCTGGATCATGGTGCAAGAACAAATTGTAGCTAGAATACATGACAAAACTGAAAGATTTAGAACCATTTGGGAACCCTGGGCCACCATCTGCAATATTTCACTCATACCCGGAGTACAACCTGAAAGTTTGGTCACCCTTAGATCATCTTAACTGATTCTTCCCAAACCTATTCTTCTTTCTTCCTGCTCCTTTCTCCCACGTTTTACATTTGTTCTCTTTTCTGACACCTCCCTTGGCGTTGTAGAGCAGTGTTTCTCAATTCCAGTCCTTAAGGCGCACCAACAGGTCATGTTTTCAGGATATCCCTCAGATGAAACAGCTGTGTAAATTACTAAGGCAGTGAAACTGATCAAATCACCTGTGCAAAATAATGGAAAGCCTGAAAACGTGACCTGTTGGTGCGCCTTGAGGACTGGAGTTGAGAAACACTGTTGTAGAGTACCTTATAGTTATGGACGACTCTTGAGGTTAGGTAAAGTTATCCACAGTTTTACATTTATAACTATGGTTTCTATGTCACTCATCGCCCACTTTGGTTGGCCATTTTGAACACCAAGTACGAGGATGCTGGGGCCCCAGTCCCCGGATGCAGCGTGCTCCCTATTGGGGCATCCGGGGGGATGAAGGTTCTAGTATTTCACCAGGTTTTGAGACACCTCATGCTATATGAATGATACATACAGCTATGACATTTATTGAATCGTTACCTACGATACTAATGAGATGATATTATATGTCAATATATAAATGTGGACATGGAGATATATATTTGTACACTACCTTTCTGGAATGTAATACTTACTTGTTTTATATCACCTCTTATACTGATGTTATTGTGATATTCTTTTTTTTTTATTGAAAAAAACAGCTTTATTGAGAAGTATGCATGGTACATAAATCAATATAAGCCAGTATGGCCAAAACAATAGTGCATACATGAACATAGTGAAGCATCTGTGTGACATAAAGATAAAGACACCAATGAGAGTGGAGCCGGTACACAACAAAAATAAGGAATCAACATGTCAAGTACACGTTTCACCATCCGCCATCCATCTGTCCCAGACTTTCTCATACTTTAGCGGACACCCTCTATGTACATAAATCAGTTTCTTATATGGGAGAGCATCGTTAACCGCCTTTTTTCAGCACTGAATTGTAGGGGGCAGGGCCTGCATCCAATTACGGGCCACTACTTTTCTTGCCAAGAATAGTGTCTCATGTAAAAAGGTACGCAGGGGTTTGTCGGCATCTAAGTCTGGCAACAGGCCAAGTAGGCCCATCTTTGGGTCAAGGGTAGCAGGGGAGCCCATCTGGTCATGCAGGAAGAGTATCACCTGTGTCCAGTATGCCTGGATGGTAGGGCAGGACCAAATGAGGTGGTAGAAGGAGCCTGGGGTATGGTCACAGAGGCGGCATCCTGGATTGTACGTGGGTTTAAAACGTGCTATTCTCTGAGGAGTCAGATACGTTCTATGTATGATGTACAGCTGTGTGAGGCGGTCCGATAGTTTGGGGGAAACTTTTTTCACGTCCTCCAAAATCTCATCCCAATCCTCATCCTCTATTAGTCCAACATCCGCCTCCCATCTAGTCTTGGCAGCATAGGCCAATGCTGTGGTGCTAGGGAGACGAATGGCGGAGTACAAAGTGGAGAAGAGCTTAGCAGGCTCATTACCCGTGACTGTGTCCACTATAGAGGGAACTGCCAGGGATGGGTTAGAGCCAGAAAACTGGGCCTGTATAGCGTGACGGAGTTGCAAATACCTGAAGAAAAGGCAATTGGGGAGGGAAAATTCGTCCTTCAGCATTTGGAATGTTTTAAGGCCTGAAGCGGTCATGATCTGGTGTATGTATAAGATCCCATGGCGTATCCACACCGCGGGGTCTGGAATGGACAATAATTCTGGCAAACGTGTATTGTACCAGAGAGGGGTATGAGAGTGTACCTGAGGGGTCCCAATTTTTTGTAGTGCCGTCCGCCATACCCTCCGGTGGTGAGTCAGCATGTCTGCTGTGTGTTGGGGGGGGCGTCTTGTCAATGGGGCTCTTAGGACCGATTGAAGTGGGGTATGGGCCAAGTCATCAGGGTGCTCACAGAGTAGTGTCTGGTATCTTGTTAGCTCACGTTTGTCAAAATAATAGAAGTGGGACAGTTGGGAGGCAAGATAATAGTCCTGAAAGTCTGGGAGAGCAGCTCCTCCCAATGTTGCAGGGTTCTTCAGAATTCTCCAAGATAATTTGTGTCTGCTATGACCCCATATAAATGAATTCAGGATGAATTCAATTATTTTGAAACATTTTTGTGGTATATAAAGGGGAGCATGCCAGACCAAATAGAGTATTTTGGGAAGGAGTATCATCTTAACTAAGCTGATGCGACCCATAACACCCAAGGGTAGTCTGGCCCAAGTCTGCGTCTTGGTCTTGATCAGGGCAAACAGGGGTTCAATGTTCAGTAATTTGTAGTCTGAGAGCGATCTGGTGACCTGCACGCCAAGGTATTTGATCAGGGAGACCCTTGGAAGAGCCAGCGGAGGGGACGTGAATAAGGGGGGGAAATGGTCAATCGGAAGGATCTGGGACTTAGACCAATTAATACTCAGACCCGAATGGCCACCCATACGTTCTATGGACTGGAGGGCTGCTATAAGAGAAGGACCCGAGTCCGCCAGATACAGGAGTGTGTCGTCGGCATACATCCCAATCTTTTCTTCCAGGTTCCCCATCCTGAGGCCTCGGATGCAAGTGTCCGCACGGACCATAATGACCAACGGCTCCACAGCCAATGCGTACAGCATGGGGAAAGGGGGCAGCCTTGTCTGGTCCCTCTCTCCAGCGGGAACTGGTCGGAAAGCCAACCATTCACAAATACTCTGACCCTTGGGGACTGGAAGCGAATAAAGCTGGGGCCAAATCCAAATCTTGAGAGGCACTCCCACAGGTAGTTCCACTCCACGGAGTCGAAGGCCTTGGCGGCATCCAGAGCCACCACGACCCTCGAGCCAATTTCATCATGGGACCCCTGAATATTCATAAATAGGCGGCGAATATTCATAGCAGTGTTTTTCCCTGGCATAAAGCCTGTTTGGTCAGCGTGGATCAATGACAGAATAACCTGGTTAAGGCGGGAGGCTAGAATCTTAGCTAATATTTTGATGTCTACCTGTAACAAGGAAATAGGCCTATACAACTCCGGGTATTTAGGGTCCTTACCGGGTTTGGGAATTACGACAATTTGGGCTTCTCTCATAGATGGGAGTAGAACTCCTGAATCAAATATGGATTTATACAGGTCCTTAAGTTTAGGGATTAGAATTTCAGAATAGGTGGCATAGAATTCAAGAAGTAGACCATCCAATCCTGGGGCCTTAGATGAGGCCAAACAGGAAATAGCCTCGGAAATGTCCTCCTCAGTAATAGAGCCTTCCAAAATTTCAAATTGGTCAGCCGTCAGTCTAGGGAATTGAACTCCCGCTAGGTAGTCCCTGGTATCTTGGGGAGTGTGGGTGACCCGGGAAGTGTAGAGTGCACGGTAGAATCTCCCAAATTCCTCCGCCACCAGTTGTGGATCGGTGATGTCGTTCCCCTGTGGGTCGGTCAAGGACACCACCACACGGGGACGCATATCCAAATGGGCAAGATATGCAAGTAGTTTGCCTGATCTTTCTCCATACTCAAACACCCTCTGTTTACAGAAAAAGATACGTTGTTTAGCCTTCTCTATGTGCAATTGGGAGACCTGGCGTGCCTGAATCTTTAGATTGTTATCCGTGCTGGGCGAGGGGTCCCGATGGAACGCCTCCTCCAGCACCTGTAGGTGTTCTGCAGCCTGCTGGACAATAAGTGTTGATGACCGTTTAAGCCTGTTGATACGTGTGGAAAGTAGAGAACGAGCGTGGAGTTTAAACATTTCCCACACCATATCATGCGTGGCAGAGCCCCTGTTGGCCGTAAAATAGTATTGCAATTCTGTGGGGATGTCATCCTGGTCCTTCAGGGCAGTCAGCCAGAACGGGTTTAGCCGCCAAGTAGGAGCAGGGGAAGCTTTCAGGAGCTGGATCGTGATCCAGTAGGGGGCGTGATCCGAGAGTACTCTCGGAGCAAAGCTCACATCTCCTAGGAGAATTTGAAAATAATACCTGTCACCTGTATCTCATAGGCACCACATCCCTTCATTAAGAAGCTATATAGAAATATGAAGGTATTGGGACTTTTAAGGTGCAACAACTACACAATATTCAATATAAAAATATAATTTTATTACAAAAAATATATATGAAAAATCATATGTACAAATATACATGAACCATCAAAATAAACATAATAGAGTTTCCAAAGTGCATACAGACAAAATTCTCTACATGTTTCGCCATTTTGTAGGCCTCCTCAGGAGTTTGTCATGCAAATACTGGAAACAAAGAAAGGAAAATAAATACATAATAATATTTACTCAAAATTCAAACTCAAAATTACAAAACAGAATATTTTTTTGTATATTTTTAAAAAAAAGGATAACTGAAAACCATAACCAGCCCAATGGTTGCTCAAAAGTTCATCTCAAAATTGGATCTAGTTATTCAAGGTATAAATGACCTTATTAATATCAGTGGTGAGTACATTACCTGTAAATTTTGATGGTACAATCTAAAAGGAAGAATGACCAGATAGCCAATGAGCTATCCCACACGGGGGCGCCCGTAAGGAGGGGATCATATGGTGTATCATAGAGGGGGAGAAATACTGGCACAGATAACCACCCGGATATTACTAGCACAGGAACAGAGGGCCATCTGGGGGAAATTACAAAGAAAAATCGAATGAAGTCAAATAACAATCTATATATAAGAGTAAAGGTGTCTCCATCTAATTATACGGCACATACCCCATCAGTATTTACCTGTTTATGGCTTGTTGATAGTAAAAAATATTAGAATAGGCAAAAAGGGGGGTAATTTCTCCAAAGTACCCCAATCAGTGTCCACTCTAAAGGAAAAAGAATTAGTGGAAATTACTATAAATATATAATAATCCACTCTAGTTGGTAATCAGAATTTTAGCCATATACTTGCTAGCTGATATATACCTGGTTAATCCAATTGGATAAAGTGTGTCCACATTAGGGCATCTCTGCCGAAAAACTTGTTTTACAAAACCGATCAATCAGTTTACTGAAAAAATATATATAAAATATAAAAACCATTTTAGATTAAAGACCAAGTAAACCAGACAACAGGATAAAAACCAATGTTGCCCGTAAAGAAATCTAGTGCCTAAGTAATTTACCTTTGACTGATATCTAAGAACGTCTTCTCCCCAGGATGTTGGTCATGCTACTGATTTGCAAGGCTGCGATCCGGACTATATACCCCCCTCCCCCTTCCCATTGGACGCACAATGGCGCCAAATCAATGGGCGAAGCGGGCACGTCAGTTCCGACATCCGCCCATCGTCAGATCCGACCCGGAAGTGACGATTCCACCACTGAAAACCGGAGACGTCCGCCGGAAGCGCCACCCCGCTCGTCAGGAGAAAACATCCTGACGAGCTGGACGCACCATAAGACGGATCCGGAAGGGGAAAACATGCCTAAAGTATAGAAAAGGGCAGACTTCCCTTTAAAATCACGGCAGAAATGGCACAATACGATGTTAGAAGAAGAGGGCCAGGATATCCGGTGGGCTTGGTCAGATGGCGCTCACATTGTCTCCCAAAGGAGAACAAAGAGAAACGCCCTCAGCGCCCATATGATCACCAAATCCCCCCCAAAAGAAAGGGGAAACGCCACCCTAAAAAAATGTGGTAAACTCCATTGAAATCAATTACATATAATGTAGATTATCAATAATTAAAGGGAGCCCCTATGGAATATAGAAATGGTACATTCAGTCACCTGTACATAAAGACAAATTTAATAAACAAAAATAAGATAACAAAACAAAATTTTATTTGTTTTGGGCAGAGTCTACATATACAGCATAACTATTTTTATCCTACAAAAAGGGTTTGAAACTGATGGACTCATTTAACCCGGGATACATAGTAGCTCTCAAGGTACGTATCCATCTGGTTTCTCGTTGTAGGAGATTTTTGTCCACATCCCCACCTCTTTCATTAAGAGGTATGTATTCTAAAGCAAAGAATTTAATCTTTGACAGATCAAAGGAGTGGAAAAGACCACTATGTCTACTAATAGGAGTCTCCATTTTTTTCTTTTGAATGAGAGATACATGGTCTCTCATTCTGTGAAAGAAAGGCCTCTTTGTTTTACCAACATAAAAGGCCTTACAATCACAGATCATCAAATAAATAACGCCAATTGACTGGCAATTGCTAAAGAAATTTGGTCTGTACGTGACTCCAATAGGGAGAACTATTTCAGTAGAATCATATATAAACCTGCAAAATTCACAATGACCACATGGGGCCGAACCTTTTCTACTCTCAACCCTCTTGATTTGGAGATGGCTATGAACTAGTTGATCTTTTAAAGACCTAGATTTTCTATAGGTAATTTGGGGAAATGGCTTAATATATTTGGAGATAATCTCATCTGTTGCTAGCAAAGGCCAGAATTTTTCAATAATTTTTCTTACTTTCTGATGTTCAACAGAGAACCTGGTAATTAGTCGTACCGATTGGTCAGTAGTTTGAGATTTCTTAGGATGTATTAGATCTTTCCTATTTTTATTTTTTGCTCGTTTGTAAGCTTTTTTGAGGGTTGAACGACTATACCCTCTAGCAATTAGTCGAGATTGGAAGGCAGAAGCCTCCGTCTCGAAATCTACTTCCTTACTACAATTTCTTCGAATTCGTAAGTACTGACTGTATGGGATACTTTGTACCAGAGTCCTGGGATGAGAACTTGTGGCATGCAAGATGGTATTGCCTGAAGAGGGCTTTCTATATAATGAAGAGCCCAAGGTGCCATCAGAATTTAAGTAAATAGAAATATCCAGAAAATTTATCACATTCTGGTCACAAATCATCGTAAATTTGAGATTGAAGGAATTTACAGCTAATGAAGACATAAAGGAGGTTAGTTCCTCTAAGGAGCCAGTCCACATAACAAAAATGTCATCGATAAAGCGTCGCCATATCAAGACTTTATCAAAAAACATTTCAAATGATTCCAAAGAAAAAATCTCCCGTTCCCACCCCCCCAGGTACAGATTGGCGTACGACGGGGCACACTTGGTCCCCATCGCAACACCCTGCACCTGGAGGTAGTGGGAACGGTCGAAAACAAAAATATTGTTGGTAAGTATAAACAGCAACAATTCCAAAATGAAATTGTTGTAGGGCCTGGCTCCAGGTCCTCTCTCAGAGAGGAAGCCGTCTATAACTTGAATACCCCTGGTGTGGGGGATAGAGTTATAGAGGGCTTCAACGTCTATAGCTACTAGCCATGACCCAGGTGGTACACATAGACCATCCAGGGATCTCAGCAGATTGGCGGTGTCTTGAATGTAGGAAATTAAGGAACCTACATGGGGCCTCAAATAATCGTCTACCAGCTTACTAGCTGGTTCTGTAAGGCAGCCAATCCCTGACACAATCGGACGGCCAGGGGGATTTTCCAAATTTTTGTGCACCTTTGGCAGAGCATAAAACGTGGGAAGTCTCGGCTTGTCAATAACCAAGAATTCACACATCTTCTTGTCTATAAGGTTATCACAAAATGCCCGATTAATGAGGATACGGTATTTAGGCAACAGGGACATCGAGATAAAAACAAAATCAATTTGTGACATCGTGTTGTGACTAGCTGAAAAGCATGAGAAGACTTTAGTGTGCGGGGGTTTGTGGCGCCAAGTGTCGACAAGAGCGAAGTCGGTCATTATGCGGTGCAGTCTGGTATGGGTCGGCAGATTAAGGGGGGGGGGTCCAGAGCGCCCATGCGGTCCAGAGCGGGGATTAGGGTCATATTAAAGTCCCCCATCCACACTGCCGGTACAGAGGGATATTGGGTCATAAAGGCAAGGCCCTCCTTAATTACAGCTGAGTTGTATGGGGGGGGACATAGCAAGCAAGTAACAGGATAGGAGACCCATTAATGGTAGCGTGCATAAACACATATCTGCCCTGCTGGTCCGTGTGGAGCAGCACTAGATCAAACGGTACCCGTTTGGCAACCAGGACCGATACTCCTCTGGAATATGTGGTGTGGGTGGCGTGGTAAGCCCACCGTATCCAAGGCTTTTTGAGGGAGGATTGCAAGTGGTCTGTGACATGGGTCTCAACTAGTGTGATAATGTCAGCCCTCTGAGATTTGAGAAATGTCAGGACGGCTGTGCGCTTAATCTTATTGCGCAAGCCCCTAACATTCCACGTAAGGAACTTCAGGGAACTCATGGTGGGTATAGGGCGTGTATGATAGACCGCGGTGGGACCAGGACCAGCAGAGCAGAGAAAGACACATCAGATAGCACAAAACATAGTGGGAACCAATATCGATAGTGCATGTATGACAATAACATAGTACCTTTAGCAGAAATAAACAATCGTAAACATAGTGGCAAATAAAAAACAACCACAACATTTCCCTTCCCTCCCAGTCCAGTGCCACCCCAACTCGGCATGAACACAGTGCCCCATAACCAGGTATCAACGGGGGACATCCAACGTGAAAAAACCATTAGAGGCGAGGGACTTAATTTCAAAGGGACATAGATACCCGTGATGAAAAGAAAACAAAAAAGGGGGAACAAACAGTCAGGCAAACGGGCGGGGTGAAAAAAGTCCATAGGGATCCTAGGGGGGGCGACTTCTTCTCTGATAAGTGCATGGGGTGTAGGGGCCACAAAAGTGCAGCACCATTACATCAATGCAGGAGGGGGCCCCGCCTGCCATCAGGGTGGTAGGTATAGTAGTATAGGAAGTTCCAGCAACGTACGAGTATCTCCCACGTGTGGGGAGCCCGGGGAATCAATAGTCAGTTAGGTCGCCCGGAGGCGGCGAGCATGCTGCAAGATCCAATGAAACACGGAAAAAGAGTTCAGATCCGTCCCCCTGTCCCGGTGGAGGGTACACACTATATATAACGATCTCCACTGCACCAGATAGTTGCATCCAACCCTTTTGTATGGATAGGGATCACTGCAAGGCTCTCCACCACTTCCTGTATTTGTTCCTTGGGTTCAATCTTTTGAGGCTGTATCTGACCCCTTGGGGTCCATCAGTAAGGTGAGAGGCTGGTGTCTACAGCGGAGGATTGTGTATGCTGAGTGATTCCCTACTGATCCATGATATCCCTGATGTAATTAGCTGGATGTCTAAACCTGTAATTAGCTGGATTTCTACACCTGTTTTTTCACTCCCTGCCTGCTTTTGGCTGCCGATGACTTTTTTACAATAGCACTTAAATATTTTTATAATATTTTTTTCAGTGTTTTTGGACTTTTTGCACTTTTATCCCTTTGGGGGACATATTAAGACTTTGTATTGCACGTTTTGCACTTTATTAATTATAGTTATACCTTTTGTTTAGTATAATTAGCACGTATATTAGTTTTTTGCTGGTTTTTTATCAGATATAGCACGGTTATTGTATTCACTGACACTTAGCGCTGCTTCAATTTTTATTTTTATCTGTTGATGTTGGTTACATTTTATAAGCTAGCTGCTGTGTGTTTTATTTATTTTGTCTAGCACGTTGCACTTTGCTAGTGCAGCAACACCTAGCGGCAGGCGCACAGGCACTTTTTCTTTATATTACAGGGGCGGTCAGGGGGATCTCCAAGTGTACCAAGATGGCCGCAGCTAAGTAGGCCGGGTCCTCAACGACCCTCTTCCCACCACTGTCCACTGTCCCACCACTGACTTAATGCGATGCGCGGATAGTGGTCAAGCAGCTGCACTGGCCTTAGGCTGTATCCGGGGGAGTCAGGGGGGCCTATAATACTTGCCCAGGTCGTCTCCAGGTCAAGCAAGATGGCCTCCGCTCCGGGAGTCAGGCCGAGGCTGCAGTCCATCCCCACAGCAGCTGCAGAATTGTGAGGCACCTTGACAGCGGTGGTAGGTAGTCCGGAGGCCGATGCAGGAGGAGATGGGGCACAGGGTATGCAGAGAGACTAGGAGAAGCTTCCAGGGCTGCCGCCGGGAGGACCAAGATGGCCGCCGTACCAGGAACAAGGTCGAAGCCGCGGTCTTTCCTAAGGCAGGTGGCTGGGAAGCTCCGCGATGGCGGCGGCTGCGCTTCAGCGGGCTGACAGGCTTCAGGAACCGCAGGGGGAGCAGGATAGGTCCCCGGGTGTAGGGGATGGCAGAAGCTACTCAGGATGCAGGCAGGATTGTAAGGAAGGAGTGTGGGCAAGCGGAGCTCTCCTTACATGCGACCTAACCTATTGCTCTCCAGGCCACGCCCCCATTGTGATATTCTTTAATAAAATAAAACATTTTGAACGTAAAACAAAAATAAAAAATAACAGTACAAATACCAAAAAAAAAAAGGGGAAGGATATGATAGAATTTTAGTACACACTAAATGTCTTTAAATAAACTATGCTCGCGAGCTCCCCCCCCCCCCGGTGGGCAATATGGCGCCCAAATAATGTCACCGTGAGTTCCAGTCAGGCCTGACTACTTTCAAACACAGTCACTCCAATAAAAGGGATATTCGCTAGCAAACGTTGGTGCACTTAATATTTGTAATCCAAGGGAAATCAAAAAGTTAGCCGAACTCCTGCTTTGCTTTAGGGCGTGAAGTCACAGGTAATAAAATGCCCAACTTTAACTACGCAGTTACTGCGCAACACACTGTCCCCTGGTGCGTAGCACACTGCTCTGATGGTGGTGGGCCCTAAATAAAGGATCACGGGCCTATTAAACAGTTAAGAGT
This sequence comes from Rana muscosa, assembly GCA_029206835.1. Lineage (NCBI taxonomy): Eukaryota > Metazoa > Chordata > Amphibia > Anura > Ranidae > Rana > Rana muscosa. Next base: position 382,057,328 of record CM055123.1, on the reverse strand, counting down.
CCTGGGCAAGTGCCCTCTCACTCGACCAGGTCAATCCGTTCAACTGGTTCCGTTGCTGGTGCTCCGGCACACGATCTCTCCACCACCCGTAGTCTCCGATCCTTCAGACAACCGCATGGAAGTTGATAGATGGATCGACTCTTTGATGCTCCAAGATGTCAGCAGGCTCTCCGGATGAGGTCCCTCTCCTTCAGACGAGCAGGCTTTCCGGATTCTGTAGGCCCAGGCTCTCCGGCCTAGACAAGCACAACAGGCCCCAACACAGGCTCCGACTTGCTGGGCGGGCGATGTCCAAAGAGAGCGCGTGTTGCTCCTCCTCCTCTTAAATAACCATCCCCCAGTGGGCCTTGCGCCGGGCAATGCACTGTGGGCATACAGCTGCACTATGGGTACAGTAGTCCATATAGTATCCACGGCATTGGAGTCCATCTCTCCCTGTACCACAAGTCCCACCATGCACCTTCCCTCCAAGTCAAACAGTAGTTAATACATTGTTAAATAGAGTTCCGAAGGGATCTGGGTTCACCTACATATAGGTAGTCTTTTATAGCTTACCATAAAGTGACACCCCGCTACATATATATTCACCTTCATCTATAGTGATAGCGTGGGAGTACCCCCCATTTTTTCTAAATATGTAAATGTGTTACACTCAGATTACACCCTCTTCTGTCCCTACCTATCTGGGCTGAAATTCCACTTGGATATATTTTGGATTAAAACAAAATAGCAAATCATGAGATATTTGGAATACTTATTGGGTGCTGATATTTGTCCCACCTGGAGCAAAGCAGGTAAATATTTTAATGAATTCACACGGTATCAGTCATGTGTTCCTGAGAAAGATGTGACTTTTACCTTTGTTTGTCTTCTGTTATATAAGCCAGCCCCGTTTTCTGTAGAGTAGACCTCTACTGAAGTCATCCAGCCATCTACATTCTCAGCACCAACTGAAATACCCAATAAGCATATGCTGAAATATCATTATTATATGATTAATTCTATTATAATTATTTAAAAGGAAAGAATCCTTGGTATTCAGCTTTCAGGCAAAGTTTAAATGACTCCTCTATTTTATTTTGGTTCTAAATGCTGGAAATTTTCCTCATATCATTTTTCTCATAATGGTTTATTTTGCACAATGAATGTGAAAATTCTAATTTATTTACTAAATTCATAGCAGAAAACACCAAAATTGGCCAACCTAGAATTAAACCAGCTATTGTACATATCTCACAATTTTTATTGTAAGCTTATTGAAAACCATTTTGATGCATATGAAACAACATTTAATTTTTTTTATCCTGAATGGAAATTTTTATGCTTTTTACAATTTTGTTTTTCATAGATTTTTATTGAGTTTTGAAAGATAAGTAATAAACGTGAAATAAACATAACTTTTACACAGGATGATAGAATGGCAATGATTATTCAGGGAAATTAAAGCAAAAATATTGCGCTGGTCTCAAAGTGAAAAATAAATGTGAACAAAAAATAAACAAGCTGCTACATAAAATTGACTAAATTTGAAAACATGGGAATAGGGATGTAGCGCTAAGTATCAAGGAAAGCCAAGAGAAATTGGACCTCAAAGTGAACATAAATGTGAATCAAAAACAATAAAGAGAGTCCACAAAATGTCCATAAATTAGTGATAAAATGAAACTGGAACCACACGTGGAACAATATGGGTCATCACATAACTTCTGGAAGAAAAGAGAGGTAGAATACTCTTAACGGAACCGGTAGATCTGCGGGTTAGGCAGATCATATGGGCATGGAAAATCTCAAAGGCAGCTCGCTTCTGCTTGTCTGAAGGTTGAATCAAGCGAATCCCAGATGACAACTCTCCAGCGGGTTCCCCAACTTGAAAGGAGACTCTGGACTCGACAGTGATCCCCATAATCCTCAGATAAAGCAGGAACAGCCTCCACTTAGGAAATTCTTACCGGAATGGAATTGCAGCAAGAAGGAAATCTCAGTTCAATTGACCAACCATGGAAAAAAAGAATGAAGGGAATGCTCCGATGGTGCAGGTCAATGTGGGTTTATTTAAAAAACCAACAAAATAAAAGTGATCACATACAGATAAAACTTTTTTAAAAAGGGCAGTGTGTGGAGCGGTGTACCAAGCCCAACGCGTTTTGTACTAGGGTACTTTAACAGGGGCATCAACCAACTCCTTCCACTGCCGAAATATTTATAATAAAGTGATAAAATGATTATACAGAAAGTACAACGGTAGGACATAGATGTCTCCTACATGGAAAGCACACTGTAAAAAATATTGTGCTGGGAGCAATTATTTTAATAATGCTTAAAGCAGAGCTCCACCCTAAAGTGGAACTTCTGCTCATCGGAACCCTCCTTCCCTCCGGTGTCACAATTGACACCTTTCAGGGGGAAGGGGGGTGAAGATACCTGTCTAAGACAGGTATTTTCACCCACTTCCGGGAGTCCTCTCTGCGGGAAATTTGCGGGAAGCACGTCACTTTCCGCAGAATACCCATTGTGTTCTGGGAGACACTTGGCTCCCAGAACACACTGGACCAGTCAGAACGGCGCAGCGTGACTCGCGCATGCACCGGAGGGAACCGCGCAGTGAAGCCGCAAGGCTTCACTTCCTGGTTCCCTCACTGAGGATGGCGGTGGGGGCAGCAGAGTGACGAGCGATTGCTCGTCCTCTGCTGCGGACATCGCTGGACTCCAGGACAGGTAAGTGTCCTAATATTAAAAGTCAGCAGCTGCTGTAGCTGTAGCTGCTGGCTTTTAATATTTTATTTTCGGCGGAGCTCTGCTTTAAAGTCAAACAATAAAAATTAAATATTCCTTTAAATAGCGTGTCTGGGGGGTGTCTATAGTATGCCTGTAAAGTGGCACAGTTTTCCCGTGTTTAGAACAATACCACAGCAAAATTACATTTCCCAAATTTTTAAAACAAATGGTGTGGAGGTCCCCTGGGCCACCAGGCACTATATACTCTGAACAGCAGTATATATACTATACGGCCTGCCCTACATACTCTGCAGAAAATTGGGCCTTAGGTATTGGTGATACCATAAAACTGTAAGCCCTCACAGTTACTCTTGGTGGGCGCAGTAATGGGCCCTGCTGTGAAATATTAGATTAAAAATTGTAATTACATTCTCCTGTTAAACAGGGGCAGAAAAATTGGGCCTTTGGTGGTGGTGCCACAACACTGTAAGCCCTCACAGATACTATTGTTGGGCGCAGGAACAGGCCCTGCTGTGAAATATTATAGCAGAAAAATTGGAGCTTGGGCAGTGGTGGCGGTGCCCTAAACCAAAAATATTGTTAGAAGTAGGGTTGTCCCGATACCGATACCAGTATCGGTATCGGGACCGATACCAAGCATTTGCGCGAGTACTTGTACTCGCGCAAATGCTCCCGATGCTTCACCCGATACTTTTTTATATTTTTTTGTGGCCGGAGAGGGCGGGAGGAGTCAGTGGCTGGAGAGGGCGGGGGAGTGCGGGCGGAGTCTGGCCGGAGAGGGCGGGAGGAGTGAGTGGCTGGGAAGGGCAGGGGAGTGCGGGCGGAGTCTGGCCGGAGTCTGGCCGGAGTCTGGCCGGAGAAGTCAGTGGCTGGGGAGGGCGGGAGAGGAAAGTGCGGGCGGAGTCTGGCTGGAGAGGGCAGGCACAGTCGGTGGACGGAGTCTGTGGGCGGAGAGCGAGTCCCTCACCTGCAGTTGAACCTGGTAAGCTGGCAGGGGTTCAGGGCGCAGCCGCATCAGGATCGGTGACCGGTGCTGTCACATTCGGTCGCCGTCAGTGGCTGAACATCCCCACGCCCATCTTGGTACACCCTGCACTCGGCTGCAGTAAGCAGCAGCAGACATCTTGTTACACCCAGCCCAAGCTATATGGGCTGGGTGTAACAAGATGTCTGCTGCTGCTTACTGCAGCCAAGTGCAGGGTGTACCAAGATGGGCGTTGCAGCAGTTTTTTTTTTAAATCCTGTGTCATTTTCCCCCCCCGCACCATTTTAGTGCCAATCACCTATCAGTACCCACAAGTGCTACCTATCAGTGCAATCAGTGCCATCTACCAGTGCCACCTATCAGGTGGCACTGGTAGATGGCACTGATTGCACTGATAGATGGCACTTATGGGCACTGATTGCCATCTATCAGTGCAATCAGTGCCATCAGTGCTATCAGTGCTATCAGTGCCCACAAGTGCCACCTATCAGTGCAATCAGTGCCCACAAGTGCCACCTATCACTGCCCACAAGTACCACCTATCACTGCCCACAAGTGCCACCTATCACTGCCCATAAGTGCCATCTATCAGTGCCCATAAATGCCACCTATCACTGCCCATAAGTGCCATCTATCAGTGCCCATAAATGCCACCTCTCAGTGCCCCCAAGTGCCACCTATCAGTGCCACCTATTAGTGCCCACAAGTGCCATCCATCAGTGCCCATAAGTGCCACCTATCAGTCCCCATCTTTCAAACTGTCACATGACATTGAAAAAAAGTATCGGTATTCGGTATCGGCGAGTACTTGAAAAAAAGTATCGGTACTTGTACTCGGTCTTAAAAAAGTGGTATCGGGACAACCCTAGTTAGAAGCTAGCATCATCAAGATTGAGGAGGACTAGGATAGTCAATAAGCATAGGCAGTCTTCAAGGGATCCCACATTCATAGACAATTCAATCAGTTACATCAGCATCAGGTGCTTGATACCTGCTGATCCAAGACCGATTCATTTTTATGAATGTAAGCATATCAATGGAGTCTGTGGACAGGCACACTCTATGATCCGTTACAAACCCTCCAGTAGCACTGAATGTGCGTTCAGAAAGAACGCTGGATGCAGGACAGGCCAGTAGCTCAACTGTATATTGAACAAGTTCTGGCCAGTGGTCCATCCTCAAGACTCAGTAACCCAGTGGATGCTCTGTTGGAAAGGTCTCCAAGTCTGCTCTTGCCCCTAGATATTCTTACACCATGTAATGCAGACACTGCCAGTGTTGTAACTAACGCTGTTTAAATAAACTGCGTTAGGTAACGTAGCCACTTTTTGGGGTAACGAGTAATCTAACTAATTACTCTTACCCTTGTGGCACCGCCATTCCCATTACTTGGGCGGCGTTACCCCAATTAGATCTACTCGCCGCAGCTGCCGCGAGTAGATGTAATGTGTAAAACAAACTAACTGCAAGCCACCGTCTGCCTACCTGAACAGCGTGTCATGCAGACAGACGGCGGCCATTGCAGTTTTCAAAAGCCACGCCTCCTGCGTCCTCGTCGCCTGTGATAGGCGGAACACTCAATTTCACAGAAGGCAGTGTTCCGCCTATCAAGGACATCCTCTCATCCTCGTCTGTGTTATGTGGATGAGTGGATGTCCATGATAGGTGGAACACTGAATGCTGGGAAATTGAGTGTTCCGCCTATCACAGACGATGAGGACTCGGGAGGCGCGGCCTTTGAATACTGTGGAATGGCCGCCGGGACGCTGCTAATCAGGTAGGGGGCTAGGGGCACGCACAACACTGCACAGTGAGTGAGTGAGGCATTGGGCACAGTGAGTGAGGCATTGGACACAGTGAGTGAGGCATTGGGCACAGTGAGTGAGGCATTGGGCACAGTGAGGCAATGGGCACAGTGAGGCAATGGGCACAGTGAGGCATGGGCACATAACCAATATTATTTATTGTTATCCCTCCTATTATTTTATACACTTAAAAAATTACATATATATCATCCTTCTACCGCCCCGCCCCCGCCCCCGTGTATATATAATATAACCAATATAGTTACTTTGCTGAGTAACTAATTACTTTTTCAATGTAGTAACTGAGTGAGTTACTCCATTACTTTTTGGAAGAAGTAATTTGTAACTGTAACTAATTACTTTTTTAACGTAAGATGAACAACACTGGACGCTGGCGATGGTTGCTTGGACCAATGGCGAAAAGAAGCCAAGCTCCCCTGACCCTGTCCTGGTGCCATACTCACACAGGTACTCATTGATGGACCTCTGCTGCATGTGCAGCCTCTGAAGCATTGCCAACGTTAAGTTCCACCTCGTAGGCATGTCACAAATGAGGCAGTTGGTGGGCAGGTTACATTCCCTTTAAATGTCAGCCAGCCAAGCACTGGCATTGTATGACCGGCAGAAATTACCACAGACATTTCTGGCCTGCCAAACATGAAGCATGGGTCAAGTGTCCCTGTCGGAGGGCGGAGAGAAGGTTGGTGCCATTGTCGCATACAACCATTCCTGGCTGAAGCTGGTGTGGCGTCAACCACCTCTGAGCCTGCCCCTGCAGAGCTGACAGAATCTCTGCCCCAGTGTGGCTCCTGTCCCCTAAGCAGACCAACTCAAGCACCGCATGGCATCTTTTTGCCCGACTGCTTGCGTAGCCCCTTAAAGGCTTACGGAGCACCGCTGGTTCAGACAAATCTGCAGAAGAGGCCATAGAGGAAGAAGAAGAGGAGGGGGTGGAGGAGAGAGCTGTGACAGAATTACTACTAGCATTTTGGAAGCATGGTGGCAGAACAAGCTCCAACAATACTCAACCCTGTCCTGCATCCTTCCCAACTGCCAGCAGAGTTACCCAGTGCGCCGTGAAGGAAAGGTAACTTCCCTGCCCATGCCTGCTGGACCATGAGTCAGCGGTAATATGCACCTTACTGCTGACCGCCCTGTCCAACGAGGCCAAAACATTGCCTTCCATATGCCGGTAGATAGCCGGAATGGCCTTCCGTGAAAATAAATGGCGTTTTGGAGCCTGACACTGAGGTACAGCACATTCCACAAATTCACAAAAGGGGGCGGAGTCTACCAGCTGAAAAGGCAGCAGTTGCAGTGCTAGCAATTTGGCCAAGCTAGCATTCAGACGCTGAGCATGTGGATGGCTGGGACCGAATTTCTTTTTACGGTTTAGCAACTGGGGTAGGAAAATTTGACTGCTAAAATCAGATGGTGGTGTACTGCTACCAGATTGGCTGCAAGTACTTGGGACGCCTATTGCTATACCTTCATTCTACTCAGTGCAGGTTTTTGAGAGGACTGGAGGTGTAGTGGGTTTGAAGATCCCAGATGAGGAGCAAGGAGAGGTCTGCCTTTTTCTTTGATGTGGGTCCTTCAAGTGCTGTTGCCAATGGACTGCATGGGAGGTTGTCATATGTCTGGTCAAGAATGTGGTGGCCAAGCGGCTGCTGTTTTGGCCACGCTTGATCCGCTTCAGACATAGGTTGCAAACAGCAACGGTGCGATCTGCTGCACACGTGTCAAAAACCCACACCAAAGAACTTTTAAAAATCAGCGGGGAGTCAATGTACCCCGTTACCAATTCACAAGGGGGGGGCGGGATCTGGGGGTGTCGTTGTTAAAGGGGGCTTCCAGATTTCGATAAGCCCTCCGCCCGCAGACCCTCACAACCACCGGGCAAGGGTTGTTGGGTTGAGGCCCTTGTCCCCATCAACATGGGGACAAGGTGCTTTCCGAAGCATCCCCCCCATGTTGAGGGCATGTGGCCTGGTACGGTTCAGGAGGGGGGGCGCTCTCTCGTGCCTTCTCTTTTCCTATGGCCTGCCAGGTTGCGTGCTACTACTTTTTTGGTGGTGTACACAGTACACAATACAGTGCAGCCGTAGTGCAGTTGCTACTAAACTTCTGGTGGTGTACTCAATACAGTGCACCCGTAGTGCAGTTGCTAATACTTTTCTGGTGGTGTACACAGTACACAATACAGTGCAGCCGTAGTGCACTTGCTACTACACTTCTGGTGGTGTACACAATACAGTGCACCCATATTGCAGTTGCTACTACTTTTCTGGTGTTGTACACAGTACACAATACAGTGCAGCCATAGTGCACTTCCTACTACACTTCTGGTGGTGTACTCAATACAGTGCACCCGTGGTGCAGTTGCTACTACTTTCTGGTGGTGTACATAGTACACAATTCACTGCAGCCGTAGTGCAGTTGCTACTACACTTCTGGTGGTGTACACAATACATCCATCTTCCCATCAACTCTGAACAGCTTCCCTGTCCCTGCTGAAGAAAACCCCCCCACATCAAGATGATGTGCAGTGTTGGTTTTCCGCCACACATAGCGTTTTGCTTTTAGGCTAAAAAGTAAAATTTTGGTCACATCTGACCAGAGTACCTCCTTCCACATGTTTGCTGTGTCCCACTCATGGCTTCTCGCAAACTGAAAACTGGACTTCTTATGGCTTTCCCTCAACAATGGCTTCCTTCTTGCCACTGTTCCATTAAGGCCAGATTTGTGGAGTACACATCTAATTGTTGTCCTGTGGACAGATTCTCCCACCTGAGCTGTGGATCTCTACAGCTGCTCCAGAGTTACCATGGGGCTTTTGGCTGCTTCTCTGATTATTGCTGTCCTTGCCCGGCCTGTCAGTTTAGGTGAACAGCCATGTCTTGGTAGGTTTGCTGTTGTGCCAGTCGTTCCCATTTTCGGATGATGGATTGAACAGTGCTCTGTGAGATGTTCAAAGCAAGCGTGGGATATTTTTTTATAACCTAACTCTGCTTTAAACTTCTCCACAACTTTATCCCTAAACTGTCTGGTGTGTTCCTTGTCCTTCATGATGCTATTTGTTCACTACAGTTCTCTAACAAACCTCTGAGGGCTTCACAGAACAGCTGTATTTATACAGAGAATAAATTACACACAGCTGGACTCTATTTACTAACTAGGTGATTTCTGAAGACAATTGGTTCCACTAGATTTTAGTTAGGAGTATAAGAGTAAAGGGGGCTGAATACAAAAGTACGCTATACTTTTCTCATATTTATTTGTAAAAAAAAATAGAAAACCATTTGATTTACCCCCTTTGTTAGGGTGTTGCTTATTTAAGTATTGCCAGAGTATGGCATCTATGGCGATGCTTGAGGAAGGATGTGTATGTTGGAAGTTGCATAGTCGAAAGAGGGAGTACTCAAGATTTCCCACTGATTGCTCTATAAGGTCTTTGTAGGTGGTAAGTCCCCTACATAACCACTGTAAAATGTTTAATGAAGGTAAAAGATGCTCATAGGCTCTTAAGGGAGTATTTAAGGTTACACGTGGGTGTTTAGGGTAAGCATGGGTCAGTAAAAATTTCCACACCTCCATAGAAGCTAAAATAGAGGGGAGGAGAATATTGGAACTAGGGGTAGAAATAGCTCCAGCCAGCAGTAATGACTGTAGGTCATGATTCACGATCATAGCTCGTTCTATATTCACCCATTGTTTTTTTTTAAGGGTGTAAACCAGGCTTTGATTTGATCTAGTAGGGCGGAGTAGTAATATTTGCAAAGTATTGGAAGTCCCACTCCCCCTCTGGATTTATGTTTGCCTAAAATAGAATACGCTATGCAAGGCTTTTTTCCTTGCCATATGAAACGCTGAATGGCTGCATCCATGGCACAAAAAATCTGCTTGGGACTGGTATAGGGACTGTGCAAAAACAGTACAGCAGTTTGGGTAGGGTTAGCAATTTAGAGGTGACTGCTATCGCCATCCAAGTAAGATTATTTCCCTATGTTGGAAAAATCTGTTGCAATTACAGGTATCTTCATAAGTTTGTGTGGTGGGATAGGTTAGTGAGGTACCTAAATACGAACGTTTAGTAGTCTCCCATTTATAATTAAAGGATTCTTTTAGTTCCCGTAGAGCTTCTTCAGTTATACTTATCGGGAGAGCAGAAGATTTGGAAAAGTTGAGTTTGTAGTAAGATATTTTACTAAATTTATCCAAAACAGAATTTACGGCTTTATGGGAGAACTGAGGGTCAGAGAGGATGAGAATCACATCATCCGCGAAAAACCCTTTTTTTTGTTCCTGTTCGCTTACTTTTATGCCTTGAATCTGGGGGTGAGATCTAATAAGGGCAGCTAATGGCTCCATAATTAATAAAAATAATCTAATATCCTTTAGTTCTGATTGAGTGAGGACTAGAGTGGGTAGACCAGGTGAGGCAAAATGCATCCCCATTTAGGACGAAAAGCCCTAGACACCATAGACAATGGGGATTAGAACTTTGATTCATGTGAACTAGCTCCAATGCAACCCAAGAACCTGCTTTACTCTTACTTTTGTGGGATTAAGGATCAAGATAGATCAAGACCCTCTTAATTATTGTTTTATCCATGGGTAACCAGATCCAGTAAGGTCTGGAAAGCAACAAGCAAATCCATGTCATTAAAGTAACATTCAACCTTCTCATAATGGGTGGCAGGTGTACAGGATCTTTTGTGATGTTTTCGAGCAAACAAACATTGAACCTTTTTATTGTATTAGAACCAGTGCTGAGGCTAGACATTCTGTCACCCTGGGCAAAGACTCAGTTCAGTTACATCAGTGTGCCCCCTTACGTCAGAGCCCCTCCTTACATCAGTTCCCCCTTTTATATCAATGCCCCCTATCACATTATTTCCCCATTACATCAGTGTCCCCCCTTACAATAGTGTCTTCCTTGTATCACAGTTCCCCCTTACATTAGTGTTCCCCTTACTTCGAGCCCCCCCTTATATCAGTGCCTCTTGTTTACATCAGTGTCCCCTCTACTTCAGTTCACCTTTATATCAATGCCCCATCTTACATCAATGCCCCTTTACATCAGTGTCCCCCATTACTTCAGAGCCCCCCTTACATCAATTCCCCTTTTATATCAGTGTCCCCCCTTACACCAGTGCCTCCATTACATTAGTGCCCCTATTTACATCAGAGTTTGTTCTTACATCAGTGTGCCCCCTTACCTTAGAGATCCTCCTTATATTAGTCCCCCCTTCATATCAATTTCCCCTCTTACATTACTTCCCCAATACATCAATGCCCCCCCCCCTTACAATAGTGCCTTACCTGCATCAGAGTCCCCCTACTTCAGTTTCCCCTTTATATTATTGCCTTCTCTTCTATCATTGCCCCCTTACACCAGTGTCCCTCCTTACAATAGTGTCATCTTTGCATCAGAGTCCCCCCTTACATCAGTGTCTTCCCTTACTTCAGAGCCCATCTTATCAATCCCCCATTTATATCAGAGTTCTTCCATATATCAGTGTGCCCCCTTACATCAGTGCCCGCCTACTACAGAGCCCCCTTACATAATTTCCCCCTTTATATCAATGTCCTCTCTTACATCAATTCCCCCTTACATCAGAGTCCCACCTTACATCAGTGACCCTTCTTACTTGAGAGCCCCGCCCCTTATATAAATTCCCCATCTTACATCAGTGTCCCTCCTTACAGAAATGCCCCTTATAACAGTGCCCCCTTATAATTTTCCCTTCCTTGCATCAGAGCTTCCCCCTTACATCACTGCTACCTTACATAAGAGTCCCACCCTTACATTAATGTGCCCCCCCCTTACAACAGAGTATACCCTTTACATCAATTCTCCCCTCTTACATCAGGGATCGGTGTGTCCTCCTTACATCAAGGTGCTCCCTCCTTATATCAGTGTGCCCCTCCCCCTTACCCCAATGTGCCCCCTTTACATCAATGTGCCCCACCCCTTTTACACCAATGTGCCTCCCTACCTTAACTAGCAAGGTTGTAGCAGCACAGCGGGAGTTAAGAGGAGGAAGCAAGTGTGAATAGGGAAGTTCTATCCTCCTCCGATAGCTGAGGGGTGGGGCAAACAAGTGATGTCATTGGTTGTTAGGATACCAGCAGTCCTAGGAACCAAGGAGTGGAGGGGTGTGCACAGTTTTTGAGGTCTCTTAGGCAAGGTTGTAGCAGCACAGCGGGAGTTAAGAGGAGGAAGCAAGTGTGAATAGGGAAGTTCTATCCTCCTCCGATAGCTGAGGGGTGGGGCAAACAAGTGATGTCATTGGTTGTTAGGATACCAGCAGTCCTAGGAACCAAGGAGTGGAGGGGTGTGCACAGTTTTTGAGGTCTCTTAGGCAGTGCAGTAGTAAGAAAACAGAAGTGATCAGCTGCAATGAAAGATCAGTTCTGTGTAGTAAGAGCTCAATGAAGGATCAGCTGGCCTCCGCTCTACTCCTTCTGGTCCTAGAAGAAGAGGAGCTATTCCCACCTGGGGAAGGGCTTACCTGGCCCGCTCCTTCCTCATGGACACACAAACTTTCCCGGGAAGGTTTGCTCAGCCCACACTGAGGAGGCATCTTCTGTCGCTCACACTTACCCTTTCAGAAGCTCCCTCATGGCTGTGAGAAGTGTGGATACTGGGTGCAGCTGGGAGATTAAGTTCTGGACTGTCACTCAATGGAAAAACAGTACAGGCAACAGGAGCGCTGTACTGGCAGGTAGGAGAAGGGGGAGAGAACACAGTCCACACCTCCCCCTGGCTCTCTACTCCCATCACTGGGCTGATAGAAGTAATGATTTTGCTGTCATTACTCCTGTCAGCGGAGGCGCCCCTATTAATGTGGTGCCTTGGGCACATGCCCCCCTGATTGAAACAACCATTTTATGTATGCCTGACAATAGGGTGCTTTGTGTTTTTTTGAGTCCTATTTTCAATTTTGTCTTCTTTCCATGATTTTAAATTATCTGCAGATCCCAAAGATGTTCATCTCGAAGAAATCCCTGTTACTCCTTTTCTTTCTTGGGACCATCTCCTTATCTCTCTGTGAGCAAGAGTAAGTAGGTATAAGACTTTTTCAATGAAAAGTTTAGACTTTTAAAGCTTAAATCGGGGCAATCGACTAATCAAGATACTCATCTTCAGAGTCAGGGGCCCATGGAGCTGGTGTGCATTGACTTTCTTTGCCTGGAGCCGGATCTGAGTGGACAGGGAAACATTCTGGTGGTGACTGATCACTTTACAAGATATGCCCAAGCTTTCCCGACGAAGGATCAACAAGCCTCAACAGTGGCCAAGGTCCTGGTAGAGAAGTTCTTCGTTCACTATGAGTTTCCCCAGCGTATTCATTCGGATAAAGGGAGAGAATTTGAAAGTAGCCTTATTAAAAGACTTTTAGATCTATTAGGCATCAAAAAGTCCAGAACTACTCCTTATCACCCTCAAGGGGACACTTAACCTGAAAGGTTTTACCGAATCCTTCTTAACATGCTTGGCACTAGTGATGAGCCGAACACCCGCGGGTTCGGTTCGCACCAGAACCCGCGAATGGACCGAAAGTTTGCACGAACTTTAGAACCCTATTAAATACAATGAATACGAACGTTCGAAATCTAAAGTGCTAATTATAACGACTATTATGCATGTTATTGTCCTAAAAAGAGTATGGGAACCCGGGTTCTGCACCAGGGGACATGTATCAATCCAAAAAAAAGTTTTAAAAACGTCCGTTTTTCGGGAGCAGTCATTTTAATGATGCATAAAGTGAAAAAGAAAAAGTCAAATATTCCTTTAAATATCGTACCTGGGGGGTGTCTAAAGTATGCCTGTGAAGTGCCACGTGTTTCCCGTGTTTAGAACTGTCCCTGCACAAAATTACATTTCTAAAGGAAAAAAAGCCATTTAAAACTGCTTGCGGCTTTAATGTAATGTCTGGTCCCGGTAATATGGATGAAAATCTTTAAGAAAAATGGCATAGCTACCCCATCACAGCCCCCCCCCACCCCAGCCCATCACCAGCCCCTTTGGGTCTTGTATGGATATTAAGGGGAACCCCGCACACAAAATAAAAAAGGCCCTATATACTCTGCACAGCCGTAAACAGGCGGTGCATACAAGACAGGGACTGTAGGTTTGTTCTTATGTAGAATCTGTTTGTAATTTTGAACAGGTACATTTTTTAAGTGTAGCTCCAGCCAAAAAATCTATTTTTAAGCTTTTTGGAAAACATAGGGAAGGGTTATCACCCCTGTAACATTTGTTTTGCTGTCTGTGCAGTGTGCACCTGTTCAGAACAGTTCACCTCACTTTCCGTCCTAATGACAAATGTTTTTGAAAATTTGGGGTTTTTATTGAAACAAGAATTGGTGATAAAGTATCAGTGGAGAGGAGACACTTTTTTTCCCATATTAACTCTTACAGGAGAGAATTTGCCTTCCTAGGGGTAGATTTCCTCTCACTTCCTGTTGTATCCTTCCGTTTGCAAGGAGGAGTCGTTTGTAAGTTGGATGTTTGAAAGTAGGGGCCTGCCGTATATACTCAGCTGAAATTTGCCCCTTACATGTTGGTGTTGCCACAACACTGTGAGCCCTCACAGTTACTCTTGGTGGGCGCATGAATGGGCCCTGCTGTGAATTATTAGATCAAGAATTGTAATTGCATGCCCCTGTTGAACAGGGGCTGAAAAATTGGGCCTTTGGTGGTGGTGGTGGTGCTGACACAACACTGTAAGGCCTCACAGTTACTCTTGGTGGGCGAAGGAATGGGCCCTGCTGTGAATTATTAGATCAAGAATTGTAATTGCATGCTCCTGTTGAACAGGGGCTGAAAAATTGGGCCTTTGGTGGTGGTGGTGGTGGTGTTGACACAACACTGTAAGGCCTCACAGTTACTCTTGGTGGGCGCAGGAATGGGCACTGCTGTGAATTATTAGATCAAGAATTGTAATTACATGCCCCTGTTAAACAGGGGCAGAAAAATTGGGCCTTAGGCACTGGTGCCACAACACTGCAACCCCTCACAGATACTGTACTTGGAGCACAGCAATGAGCCCTGTTGCAAAGCATTGCATCAAAAATTGTAATTACACTCCCCTGTTAAACAGGGGCTGAAAAATTGGGCCTTAGCCTCTGGTGTTGGTGCCACGACACTGCAACCTCTCCCAGATACTCTAGTTGGAGTGCAGGAATGAGCCCTGCTGCAAAGCATTGCATCAAAAATTGTAATTACATGCCCCTGTTAAACAGGGGCTGAAAAATTGGGCCTTAGCCACTGGTGGCGGCACCCAGAAACAAAAATGTTCTTCCAAGCTATCATCATCAATTGGATCATTGAGGAGGAGGAGGATAGTCAGTCAACATAACAGGACAGTCTCTCAGCATCAGCATCAGTCTTGAAGGGATGTGACATTTGAAAATAAATTAGTCTGTTATATCAGCTTCAGGTGTTTGGTAGCTGGTGGTGATCCAAGACTGGTACATCTTTATGAAGGTCAGCCGATCAACCGAGTCGGTGGACAGGCGCACCCTGTGATCCGTGACAAATCCTCCAGCAGCACTGAATGTGCGTTCTGAAAGAACGCTGGATGCAGGACAGGCCAGTAGCTCAATTGCATACTGTGCAAGCTCTGGCCAGTGATCCATCCTCAAGACCCAGTAAGCCAGAGGATTTTCGGTGGGGAAGGTGTCCAAGTCTGACCTTGCCCCTAGGTATTCCTGCACCATGTATATCAGACGCTGGCGATGGTTGCTGGAACCGATCATACCTTGGGGCTGCGGACTAAAGAATTGTCTGAACGCATCGGTCAGACGGCCACCTTCCCCACCGCTCCTTCTTTGACTGACCGAAGCCTCAGCAACTCGTTGTCCAGGACCAGGAGTTTGTAACCTCCCAGTCTCTGGGAACGCGTTGCACAGACCTTTCTGCAAGGCCTCCCGGAGTTGTCTCATCCTCTGCTCCCTCTGCAACGGTAAGATAAGGTCCACAACCTTACCCTTGTACCGTGGATCAAGGAGAGTGGCCAGCCAGTAATGGTCCCTCTCCTTGATTCGAAGAATACCAGGATCCTTCTGCAGACTTTGCAGGATCAGGGAGGCCATGCAGCGTAGGTTAGCTGAGGCATTCGGTCCGGAGTCCTCTGGGTCACTAAGGACGACATGATCCGCAGCCACCTCCTCCCAGCCACGTACAAGTTCACTGGTTTCTTGGGACTGTAAATCATCCCTAAAAGACTGCTGCTGATGATGCTGAGTGCCAGGCTCCACCTCCATGCTGACACAATCCTCCTCCTCCTCCTGTGTGATGGGTGGGACAGAAGGAACACTGTCTGGGTAAAGGGGGCCTTGAGAGGCAAGGAAGTCCTCCTCTTCCTGCCTCTGTTCTGCCTCAAGTGCCCTGTCCATTATTCCACACAGCGTATGTTCCAACAGGTGGACAAGAGGTACAGTGTCACTGATGCATGCACTGTCACTGCTCACCATCCTCGTGGCCTCCTCAAATGGTGCCAGGACAGTGCATGCATTCCTGATCATGCCCCACTGGCGTGGTGAAAAAAACCCGAGCTCCCCTGACCCTGTCTTGGTGCCGTAGTCGCACAGGTACTCATTGATGGCCCTCTGCTGCGTGTGCAGCCGCTGCAGCATGGCCAACATTGAGTTCCACCTGGTGGGCATGTCACATTTAAGGCGGTTCTTGGGCAGGTTCAACTCCTTTTGCAGCTTAGCCAGGCGAGCACTGGCATTATAAGATCTGCGGAAATGCACACAGACTTTCCTGGCCTGCCTCAGGACATCCTGTAAGCCCGGGTACCTGCCCAAGAACCGCTGCACCACCAGGTTAAGGACGTGAGCCACACAGGGCACATGGGTCAGTTGTCCCTGTCGGAGGGCGGAGAGGAGGTTGGTGCCATTGTCGCAAACCACCATTCCTGGCTTAAGCTGGCGTGGCGTCAACCACCTCTCGGCCTGCCCCTGCAGAGCAGACAGAACCTCTGCCCCAGTGTGGCTCCTGTCCCCCAAACACACCAGCGCAAGCACGGCATGGCATTTTTTTGCCTGCGTACTTGCGTAGCCCCTTGAACGCCTACGGAGCACCGCTGGTTCCGAGGACAAAGCACAGGAAGAGGCCATGGAGGAAGAAGAAGAGGAGGGGGTGGAGGAGAGAGGTGTGTCACAACCAGTAGTAGCATTTTGGAGGCGTGGCGGAGGAACAACCTCCAACACTACTGCACCTTGTCCTGCATCCTTCCCAGCTGCCAAAATAGTGACCCAATGGGCCGTGAAAGAAAGGTAACGTCCCTGTCCATGCCTGCTGGACCATGAGTCAGCGGTAATATGCACCTTACCGCTGACCGCCCTGTCCAGCGAGGCCAAGACATTGCCTTCCACATGCCGGTAGAGAGCCGGAATCGCCTTCCGTGAGAAAAAGTGGCGTTTGGGAACCTGCCACTGAGGAATCGCACATTGCACAAACTCACGGAAGGGGGCCGAGTCTACCAACTGAAAAGGCAGCAGTTGAAGCGCTAGCAATTTAGCCAAGCTAGAATTCAACCGCTAGGCATGTGGATGGCTGGAAGTGAACTTCTTTCGACGGTTCAGCAGCTGGGGCAGGGAAATTTGCCTGCTAGAATCGGACGTCGGTGTACTGCTAGCAGAGTGCCCGCAAGTACTTGGCTGTGACACACCTAATTCTACACCTTCATTCCTCTCAGTGCAGGTTTCAGAGAGGACTGAAGGTATAGTGGGGTTGGAGATCCCAGCTGATGCGGTGCAAGAAGAGGTCAGCTTTGTTCTTTGGTGTGGGTCTTTAAGGTAGGCTTGCCAACGAGCTGCATGGCAGGTCAACATATGTCTGGTCAAGCATGTGGTGCCCAAGCGGGTGATGTTTTGGCCACGCGATATACGCTTGAGACATATGTTGCAAACAGCAGCTGTGCGATCTGATGCACTCGACTCAAAAAAGGCCCACACCAAAGAACTTTTTGAATAACGGGCAGAGGCAGCGCCCTGCACAGGCGGAGCTCTGCGGTGTGATTCCGTCGGTGTGCTGCCCTTACGCTGGCCCCCCGAGGGCATCCTGCCTCGTTGGAGATGTGCCTCCTCCTCCTCCTCCTCCTCCTCTCTCCTATAAGGCACCCACGTGGAGTCAGTGACCTCATCATCCCCTCCATCCTCATCACTGGAGCCAATCTGGCAGTATGCTGCAGCTGCTGGAACATGACTGCCAGATTGGTGTCCTTCTTGAGCATCCCCTCTCTCTGCTCTCACGCTACTGCTTTCCTCTAGCTGGGTATCATCATCAGACCCTTCCAAACGCTGGGCATCCTCCTGGAGCATGTACGCAAACACTGTGCTCAAACAGTTCGGGGGACTCCTCAGGAGGACATGGTTGGTCTAGGGAAGGAGTGACTGATGATGACATTGATACCAGGGAAGAGGACGCTTTGGCAGCTGCTTTGCCAGTACCCTGAGCCTGGGTGAGAGAGGATGAGGAGGATGAGGAGGGCTTGGTCATCCACTCTACCAAGTCTTCGGCATGATGCGGCTCAACACGTCCAGCTGCCGAAAAGAAGGACAAGCCTGTCCCATGGCCACGTGCTGATGGCGATGCACCGCGTCCACGACCAGCACTGTTGTCTCTAGACACAGAGCCTGCTTGCCCTCTTTTATTGGCTCCTGACTGTCTGCCTCTCCTTGTTTGCCTTCCAGACATTCTAATGGCCTGCAGGGAAATGGGAAAACCAGGAATAAGGCCTAGCTTCAGGAGTATATTTTGCAGGAATCACACTACGCCTGCTGTAGGTGCTGCAAATGCCTGTTGGTGTAACACACCAGGAAAGCGCAGCAGTACAGGCTAACTTCAGGTGTAATATGATCAGGAGGCACACTCCGCCCGCTGTAAGTGCTGCAAATGCCTGTTGGTGTAACACACCAGGAAAAAGCAGCAATACAGGCTAACTTCAGGTGTAATATGATCAGGAGGCACACTCCGCCTGGTGTAAGTGCTGCAAATGCCTGTTGGTGTAACACACCAGGAAAACTCAGCAATACAGGCTAACTTCAGGTGTAATATGATCAGGAGGCACACTCCGCCTGGTGTAAGTGCTGCAAATACCTGTTGGTGTAACACACCAGGAAAACGCAGCAATACAGGCTAACTTCAGGTGTAATATGATCAGGAGGCACACTCCGCCCACTGTAAGTGCTGCAAATGCCTGTTGGTGTAACACACCAGGAAAAAGCAGCAATACAGGCTAACTTCAGGTGTAATATGATCAGGAGGCACACTCCGCCCGCTGTAAGTGCTGCAAATGCCTGTTGGTGTAACACACCAGGAAAAAGCAGCAATACAGGCTAACTTCAGGTGTAATATGGTCAGGAGGCACACTCCGCCCGCTGTAAGTGCTGCAAATGCCTGTTGGTGTAACACACCAGGAAAATGCAGCAATACAGGCTAACTTCAGGTGTATAAGGTGCAGGAGGCACACTCCGCCCGCTGTAAGTGCTGCAAATGCCTGTTGGTGTAACACACCAGGAAAACACAGCAATACGGGCTAACTTCAGGTGTATAATGTGCAGGAGGCTTAGCAACAATGACACTGTCCCCTGCCTATCCTTCTCTCTCCCTGCACACAAGGTTTATCAAAGTATATGACACTGACACTCTCCCTGCCTATCCTTCTCTCTCCCTGCACACAAGGTTTAGCAAAGAATATGACACTGACACTGTCCCCTGCCTATCCTTCTCTCTCCCTGCACACAAGGTTTATCAAAGTATATGACACTGACACTCTCCCTGCCTATCCTTCTCTCTCCCTGCACACAAGGTTTAGCAAAGAATATGACACTGACACTGTTCCCTGCCTATCCTTCTCTCTCCCTGCACACAAGGTTTATTAAAGAATATGACACTGACACTCTCCCTGCCTATCCTTCTCTCTCCCTGCACACAAGGTTTAGCAAAGAATGTGACACTGACACTGTCCCCTGCCTATCCTTCTCTCTCCCTACACACAAGTTTGAGGTACAAATAGCACTGACACTGTCCCTGCCTATGTAACTCTTTCCCTGCGCCGGAACACACTACACAAGGCCGCCGCGCTGGCGGCCTTTTATAGTGTGGGGCGTGTGCTAAACCCCCTGAGCTATAATTGGCCACAGGCAACCTGCCTGTGGCCAATTATGGCTCTCCTAGCTGCCGGCGCTGTGATTGGCCAAGCATGCGGGGTCACAGTGCATGCTTGGCCAATCACAGCGCCGGGATTGCACTGCGATGGCGCAGTGTATTGTGGGCCGTTCGCGTCACTCGAATTTGGCACGAACGGCCCAAATCGTTCGATGTTCGCCGAACAGTCGAACAGCCGATGTTCGAGTCGAACTTATGTTCGACTCGAACACCGAGCTCATCCCTACTTGGCACTTTAAGCTCGGAAAAGAAGCAACATTGGAGCAAACATGTAGCTGCCATTGTTCATGCATACAATAATACTGCAAATGATGCTACCGGATATTCTTCTTATCGATTAATGTTCAGACGAGAGGCTCGATTACCAGTAGACCTGGCCTTTGGCATATCTGTGGATCACACTTCAGCAACCTCCCAAAGAGGATATGTTGATCGGCTGCGGAAAAGTCTAAAGACCACCTATGACAAGGCCCAAGCTACCTCTGACAGGAGGGGACTGAGGAACAAAAGGAACTTTGATCTAAAAGTCTGAGTGCAGGACCTGCAGCCAGGTGATAGAGTACTGTTGAGGAATCTGGGTGTCCCTGGCAAACACAAATTGGCTGATCGCTGGAATTCACAGACTTACGTCATCTGCAAACAACTACCAGGGCTCCCAGCGTACCAAATTAGACCCGAAGGGACTGATGGTCCACTTAAGACATGGCACCGGAATCACCTGCTGTCCCTTTCAGAGGCAGTTCGCCTAGCACCAATGTCAGATTCACAGGAAACTCCCTCAACCTCTCAAGGGTCTCGGGCCTGTCACTAGGTCACAGTCTGTACCTCAATATATGGAGGAGGAAGACGCTGAAGATGAAGAGGCAGAATAAGACTGGTTGTGGTCATCTCAACTGTTAGAAGAACCCACAACCTCCTCATCTTCCCCACCTGAAGTGTTTGACATTGGGACTCTCAGGCCAGAGGCTCCCGAATCTGTGCCTCACAGTATGCTTTCTGATGAGCTGGAAGATGATCAGGCTTCCCTGACACTGGAAGAAACTGAAGAAGTTTTACCCCTTTCAGAAGGAGAACTGGGAGACCCTGAAGAAATCCCACCTCTCACAGAAAGGAGCACTGGAAGGTGTGGAAGGGACAATGTCGAGTGTGCCTGAACAAGGAGAAGAAGTCGTGGAGGAAAAAGAGTCTAGTGTACCTGAGACTTTTAGCACCTAAGGAGCAGAGAGAAAGAAGAGCTATTCACCCACCCAAGAGACTGACTTATAATCAATTGGGTGAATGCTCTGAGGAGGCTGTGCTCACCTCTAAATAAACAACTGAAATGCCTGGTTCCTCCAGTACCCCTTTGGTGGAGAACAACCCCAGCTCACCCCCTGGCACATCTGTTTGGTCCATTCCTGTAAAGATGGCCTGTAGGCAGAACAACCTCCTTTCCAAAGCCTGGTGGGGGTTCCTCTGCCTAGTTCTTATGAAAATGTGAATTGCCTTATTTCATGCACACACTAACTGGTCCTTTTCTCCTTGTATATTCTCTAAACAAAGCATGGAACAGGTCACAAACTGCTGCTGTCTTTGGGGACCAAAGATTTAAAGTGGGGGGAGTGTGTAGCAAGTTGTTACTTTTGCACGTATTATGGACTACAGTTTGTGCCTATAAGAATTTAGCTTCTTTCATTATCTGTTTTCCCCCCTACTGCTGCAAGTTGCTGGGTTCAGCTATGGTAGGACAATGCATGACGGACCTTGTGGTGTGGAGAGACAGAGACTCTATTGCTACGGGTCAGAAATAGACTACAAGGCCCACAACGTCACTTGCTGTGAAGGAGCGTAGTGCCATGCACTGCCTGCTGGGAAGACCTTTTAAAAGGGAGGGGGGGCCGGAGTTCATTCTCTTGGGATGTCATCTTCTAAGAGGCAAGAGGCCTGCAGCGAGGGTGCTTAGGCCGGAAAAGCCTGGGCCTAAAGTGACGGAGGCCGGATCGTCTGTCGGAGGGATCCCAGCTACAGCCCCTGCTAATCGGACCAAGGAGAGGGACCACTCCACACTCCTGAGCATCCAGAGTCACCTATCCGCCAACGTCTTGTGACTGGCTAAGTGGAGGACCAGAGACCACGACTCGTCCGGAAGCTGCGAACCAAGTGGGCCCTGTCGGAGGATACCAGCGAGGCGAGGCCTCATGTGGTGAGAGGGCACCTGCCCACTAACACAACTAACTGTGTTGAAGGAAGGTGACTTCCACAATTTGCTTATGCTTGCTGGTAACTGCAGTACCGCAAGCAGAGTCACGCTACATTCAAGATTGAGTTAGTGCCTTGGGAAAGATCAGCATTCCATTTGTCCCTTTCACCACACATGTTAACTGTTCAATCTTCCTTCACCTTTTCTCTGGATTACAAATTATTAATTTTTGAAAGAATAGGAGTGAGCAAATCAAGATGGACACCAAATCCCAGTAATTTGTTGATTTAAAAAGATGGGCTTGAGGTCATATACCTCGGGATTTTTTAAGGTGTCAAAAATAGGATTTAGTATTGAAAAACCAAAAGTAATCCAATGACAATAGATTTATATAAAAATAAAACAATATTTATTAATATTCATAAAAAAGGAAAATAAAATTTTCCTAAAGTTCAACATATACAACATTTGGAGTTAGGTACATATACAACAACCGTCGAACTCGACATGTTTCGCTCTAAATTGGAGCTTCTTCAGGAGTGATCCACGGTCTAATAGTACACTAAAAAAATGAAATACAAAAAATGAACAAAGGAACATCCATAAAGTGTATTATACAATACATCTATTGGAATATCCACAAAAAATAGGTTACCAAGAAACTGCAACTTTTTGTCACACTATCAACGTATATATACGTACAATATTTTTAAATAATATAATAGAATCAGGAAAACATAAATCTAATAAGAATTGTTACATAGTATATTGAAGTAGCAATAAACGATGTGGTCAAAACATAGCACCTACCAATTAAATGTTAAAGATGAAAGAGGTATTTTAGCAGTTCAAGATCGAAATCTCGGATTGCCCTATAGCTCCACCTGCGGAAAAGGGGATGAGCACAGAAGTATCCCAGCTAGTAAAAGGAACAAGATGGAATGAACGCACCCTCCCAAACGTTGTTTGTAGAGAGGCAACAAAATCAGTATTGAAAATGATCCTGCTGGAAATGATACAAAGAAATTCCTAAATTGGGACCTGCAGATGAATAAAAATTATATATTAGAAAATATGATATAAGTGAATTCAATATTGGTTGAATTCACAAAAAATAGTGATAAGTTTATATTAGAAATATAAAAGTATAAAAATACCTGATTGATCGAATCATTGATTTTAGTAAAATATAAGTCGCAGTGCTAGATCTTCATGTTGAAAACCGCAACAATTCATACAAATTTGTATAAAGATCCTATGCAAAAAAAGGGTAAATGGATATCATAGTATCAGAAAAAGACTGAAGTACATATCCATCCTGCAGCCCAAATGAGAATATAAAACACATACCTTTAAAGAGTAGTTTAGTACTTCATAGAAGCCGCTAAATTCGCGGCAATCGTGGCTTGTAGGAACCGAACGATATCCAAGCAGTATCACAGTCCCCAACGCAAGGGGAATGACAGAATAATGTGGCGAAATGCCGCCAATTTATACTCATCCCAGCGCGGCAAACGTCTGATGTCATTGCCGTGCGGCAGACGCATAGCGAAGGGGCAATACCCGGCAGCTGGACGCTGATGCTTAAATGAAAGGGGCCGGAAGAAGCTGGAATGGACATTTTGAGAAATCCCCGGATCCCTTATCATGTACAAGAACCTGAAAGGGAAGGCGCAGTTGGAAAGCGTAATTCCCAGGGGATTCAAGAAAACATAAAAAATGGTGTCTATCAGATGGTATGGAAGACAGCATAGCGTGACAGATGCCAAAGTGAGTAACCCCTTCAGGGCTGACATAAATAGACCAATGATTAAAGAAAAAGAAATTCCTGCCCCTAGCGTCCATACAGACCCAAAAAAAGGAAACTCTAAATCTTCACAGCTGGAACGATATTCAATACAAATAAGTATAATTCTAGAAAATATGTATAGTTGGATTGAGAACATCAGGAATGTTCCGCAGGAATGTTGGAATACAAGCCAAATTTAATATCATAACTTGAAACTATTTTCAAGTAGAATTGGTTTTGGTGCAAAAAAAATGACCACATCATTTCGAACCTCACATACAAAATGAGAATGTGTATCAATTGAATTTGGCAAACATTCACCATAAATCAAAAAGCAATATGGTAGTGGTATAGGCTCCGAAATCTACTGGAGCCAACACCATCACCACACATCATACACATGTTTTGAAAATAATAAACCAGCAAAAAAATTCTAATTCAGTCTCTGCCCAACCAACCTCTTTCCAACAACAAACTGGCAATACCAACACACGCCCTATTGGGAAGCCATCTAGGTATGGTAGTCGAACACAGGTTCACACTAGAGCCACAACGGCTAAAAATCTATCTACCAATGCATCCCTGCATGCAGAATCATGCAGTGATACGTCCAACACACCTTCTACATTAGTTGCCAATTCGCAGGTGGATTTTCGCCCGGCCCCTATCTTTACCCAGTCACCAGCCGAATCGCGAAAGATGTCTCATGCAGAGCCAGTATTGCCCAAAGTAACGAAGATGGGTTTGAAATAATCAATCTATCATCCACAGTTCTTTCTGTGGATCAGACTTCAGTTTTGCAATTGGGTTTGACTTTTTGCCCCATTCAAAAGATTAATTCTTTTGAAATGATTAAAGATGTTAACTTATTTGCCCGCAAATTGATGTATCGCACCATCTTTGACAAAGCCCAATCAGCAAAACCTGCCTCTGCATCTTTGTCTGAATCGATTCCTTCTCCCCCTCCCCCCATAAATATGACTCTCAATGACATCAAAGCTCTTGAAGAACTCATGGAGCTGTGGGATGAGGGACATATTGATGGGGATGAATTAAGGGAAGCAGACAACTTACAGGGGATTGTCCATGTGTCCACTCCCCCTTCTGTCCCAGGTGGGTCAACAACTGAAGCATCCACATGTTCCACTGCAGTCTCTCGTAATTACAAGCCAAAGTCCAAAAATTTCCCCACTCTACAAGGAAACCCCAGTATCTGGGCCTTTACTAATCAAGTAACGGCGGAGATAAGAAAAACTAAGTGGAAGCATGACAAAAAATCTAATTTAACTCCTGCCCAAATCCTAGCCATAACATCTTTACAATCCAATCAGGATGTGGTAATCAAACCCTCTGATAAAGGGGGGAATTTAGTGGTTATGGATAAGGATCAATATGAAAATATGGTCTTTAGACTTTTAAGCAATCAAGATTGGTATCGTAAAATCCCAGAAAGTCATGTAAATTATACCACTGTCAAGTTTCGACAGCTGATAGGCAAAGGCTATCAATTGGGAACTATCCAGAAATCCACATGGGAGTTCTTGAATGTCACTTGTCCGCGTACTCCCACACTTTATGCCCTCCCTAAAATCCACAAAAATTTCCATAATCCACCAGGTCGACCCATCGT
This sequence comes from Rana muscosa, assembly GCA_029206835.1. Lineage (NCBI taxonomy): Eukaryota > Metazoa > Chordata > Amphibia > Anura > Ranidae > Rana > Rana muscosa. Next base: position 382,032,013 of record CM055123.1, on the reverse strand, counting down.
ATCCGGGAATGGCTGTCTCACGGAAACAGCCAGTCAATTTGTGGATGATCTTTTAAGACCCATTGTAGAGGGTTTGGAATCCCATTTGCAGGATACAAGTGACCTTTTAAGAGCACTGGATGGTCTCATTATCCCCAAGGGGGCTTGGCTTGTGACCTTGGATGTGGAGGCCCTCTACAATTCCATTCCCCACGAGTTGGGTGTGGAAGTTGTGGGGGGTTTCCTGTCCGGTGGCACTTCAGTTTTGACCGCCCACAACCAATTTGCTTTGGATTTGTTGCACTTCATATTGGCCAACAACATTTTTCTTTTTTTGAATTCCCACTACCTCCAGGTGCAGGGGGTAGCTATGGGGACCAAATGTGCCCCAAGCTACGCTAACCTGTACCTGGGGGGGTGGGAGCATAATTAATTTTTTCAGGATCATATGCAAAAATTTGCTGACTATATACCGCTATGGCGACGTTTCATAGACAATGTTTTCTTCATATGGATGGGAAATAAGGAGGACCTTTTCCTGTTCTTTGAATATCTGACACCTAACAACTACAATCTTAATTTCACCATGGAAAGTAGTCAAGAAAGTTTAACATTTCTCGATATCCAAATTACTGTTGATTCAGAAGGCCTATTAGGCACAACCTTATACCGCAAACCCTCGTCTGGAAATGTGCTTCTGCATGCCAGTAGTTCTCATCCAGCCCCTCTGGTTACCAGTATACCGTACGGGCAATATCTTCGCTTACGCAGAAATTGCAGCGAGGAATCCACTTTTGAGGTAGAGGCTGATGCTCTGCGGACTCGCCTCTCCAGACGAGGATATAGTGGCAAATGCCTCAGAAAGGCCTACCAAAGGGTAAAAGGTCAGGAACGATCTTCTTTAATTTATCACCCCCCTAAAATTAGATCTAATAAAGGGGTACGCCTTATAACCAGATTCTCTGGACAGCATCAACAAATGAGGAACATCCTTCAAAAGCATTGGTATCTCTTGGCTGGGGATCCTTCGGTCTCTAAACATCTAAAGGACCATCCTGAGATTACCTTTAAACGATCAAGATCACTTAGAGACCTAATGGTCCACAGCCATTATAATCCAAATGCAAAATCCTTACTTCAAAACACAGGAACAAAACCTTGTCACAAATGTGGGTATTGTCGATACCTATATGCCTCTCGCAGCATCATGCTACCAAATGGCATTTTGTACAAACCAAAATTTTTGGCTAACTGTCAAAGTATAGGCATAGTATATATCATGACATGCACATGTAAAGCCTATTACATAGGTAAAACCAAACGCCCTTTTTTCCATCGTATAAGGGACCATGTCTCCTTAGTTCTCAAAAAGAGAATGGAAACACCCATAAGCAGACACATGGGACTGTTCCATGGTTTTGACGATTCTGCCATGCATTTTTTTGCACTTGAACATGTTCCACCCAATCCTCGTGGTGGTGATTATGACAAAATTCTCTTACAACGTGAAACAAAATGGATCTCAAACCTGGATGCTCTTCAACATCCAGGCTTGAATGATGCCATAAGCTTTAAACCTTTCCTGTAATAGTCACCGCTTCTTTTTCTTTCTCTCTTTTTTTAATTTTTTTTCTGGTTTATTATTTTCAAAACATGTGTATGATGTGTGGTGATGGTGTTGGCTCCAGTAGATTTCGGAGCCTATACCACTACCATATTGCTTTTTGATTTATGGTGAATGTTTGCCAAATTCAATTGATACACATTCTCATTTTGTATGTGAGGTTCGAAATGATGTGGTCATTTTTTTTGCACCAAAACCAATTCTACTTGAAAATAGTTTCAAGTTATGATATTAAATTTGGCTTGTATTCCAACATTCCTGCGGAACATTCCTGATGTTCTCAATCCAACTATACATATTTTCTAGAATTATACTTATTTGTATTGAATATCGTTCCAGCTGTGAAGATTTAGAGTTTCCTTTTTTTGGGTCTGTATGGACGCTAGGGGCAGGCATTTCTTTTTCTTTAATCATTGGTCTATTTATGTCAGCCCTGAAGGGGTTACCCACTTTGGCATCTGTCACGCTATGCTGTCTTCCATACCATCTGATAGACACCATTTTGTATGTTTTCTTGAATCCCCTGGGAATTACGCTTTCCAACTGCGCCTTCCCTTTCAGGTTCTTGTACATGATAAGGGATCCGGGGATTTCTCAAAATGGCCGTTCCAGCTTCTTCCGGCCCCTTTAATTTAAGCATCAGCGTCCAGCTGCCGGGTATTGCCCCTTCGCTATGCGTCTGCCGCACGGCAATGACATCAGACGTTTGCCGCGCTGGGATGAGTATAAATTGGCGGCATTTCGCCACATTATTCTGTCATTCCCCTTGCGTTGGGGACTGTGATACTGCTTGGATATCGTTCGGTTCCTACAAGCCACGATTGCCGCGAATTTAGCGGCTTCTATGAAGTACTAAACTACTCTTTAAAGGTATGTGTTTTATATTCTCATTTGGGCTGCAGGATGGATATGTACTTCAGTCTTTTTCTGATACTATGATATCCATTTACCCTTTTTTTGCATAGGATCTTTATACAAATTTGTATGAATTGTTGCGGTTTTCAACATGAAGATCTAGCACTGCGACTTATATTTTACTAAAATCAATGATTCGATCAATCAGGTATTTTTATACTTTTATATTTCTAATATAAACTTATCACTATTTTTTGTGAATTCAACCAATATTGAATTCACTTATATCATATTTTCTAATATATAATTTTTATTCATCTGCAGGTCCCAATTTAGGAATTTCTTTGTATCATTTCCAGCAGGATCATTTTCAATACTGATTTTGTTGCCTCTCTACAAACAACGTTTGGGAGGGTGCGTTCATTCCATCTTGTTCCTTTTACTAGCTGGGATACTTCTGTGCTCATCCCCTTTTCCGCAGGTGGAGCTATAGGGCAATCTGAGATTTCGATCTTGAACTGCTAAAATACCTCTTTCATCTTTAACATTTAATTGGTAGGTGCTATGTTTTGACCACATCGTTTATTGCTACTTCAATATACTATGTAACAATTCTTATTAGATTTATGTTTTCCTGATTCTATTATATTATTTAAAAATATTGTACGTATATATACGTTGATAGTGTGACAAAAAGTTGCAGTTTCTTGGTAACCTATTTTTTGTGGATATTCCAATAGATGTATTGTATAATACACTTTATGGATGTTCCTTTGTTCATTTTTTGTATTTCATTTTTTTTAGTGTACTATTAGACCGTGGATCACTCCTGAAGAAGCTCCAATTTAGAGCGAAACATGTCGAGTTCGACGGTTGTTGTATATGTACCTAACTCCAAATGTTGTATATGTTGAACTTTAGGAAAATTTTATTTTCCTTTTTTATGAATATTAATAAATATTGTTTTATTTTTATATAAATCTATTGTCATTGGATTACTTTTGGTTTTTCAATACTAAATCCTATTTTTGACACCTTAAAAAATCCCGAGGTATGTGACCTCAAGCCCATCTTTTTAAATCTACAAATTATTAATGTGCACCAACTAAAGCTAGCGAAGACTACTGTTAACCGGAAGGAACAATTACAGGATTCAGCTTGTCTGTCTGAGCTAATGCAGTAGGACACGTGCATGGGAATTGCCAGCTAGAGGGAACCAAAGAGCATATAGACTCACATGTATAATAGAACTTGTTTATACAGTCAGTATTATTTCTGAGAGCTGGGTGAGGCCTGGTGGAGAGGTACTCCAGTGCTGACGTATTGCTTTGGCAAAATCCCTCCACTGTGTACTTACTCAGGTCTGACTTCACCTTGCATTGTTTAAACTTGTTATATACTCACATATCATTGACTCTTACAGGGCCCTGTTTGAAGTCAAGTGTTGTTGTTTAACTCTGCTTATTTTTTTTTACCAAGTAAACACTTATTTCTTGGTTAAACTGCATCTGGTGTGAAGTCTTATCTGTTACCATTGGACAGGTGGCCAGTACAAGGTAACAGCATTTAACTGTATTTGTATTACTGCATGGTATCATTGTGGTTTCCAACTGCCAGTGGGTTCCCCAATCATTGTGTCGTCCAGTTGTGCCAAGGGGAATTGAGCCAAACTTACAGGGGTTGATAGGCAGAGTACAGGCCCGAAACTTAAACCAGCAGCTCCTACGGTAGTAGTGCTGAATTCCTGCAAGTGGGACCTTGGTTCCTTGGAAAAGTGCATGAAATGGAACAAACCAAGCCTTGTCCTCAGTGATATCTGATGTGGTAAACAAAAGGTAGCGATAGAAGCACATAATGATGACAGTGGTCCAGAGGAGGTACAGTGATTAAATGAGTTGTAAAGGCAGAAGGTTTTTTTATCTTAATACATTCTATGCATTAAGATAAAAAAAACTTCTGTGTGTAGCAGCCTCCCCAGCACCCCCAATTACCTACCTGAGCTCCTTCTCTCTCCAGCGATGTCCACGATCCCCTCAGCCATTCAGTACCCGCATCCTGGTTGGCTGAGACAGAGCAGCGGTGCTATTGGCTCCTGCAGCTGTCAATCAAAGTCATTCAGCCAATCAGGGGAGAGAGAGGGGGCGGGGCCAGGTAGGGGCTCTGTGTCTGAATGGATACACAGAGCTCTGACTCGACTTGGGTGTCCCCTGTAGCAAGCTGCTGGCTGAAGGGCACTAAAAGGAGGGAGGGACTAGGAGAAGCAAAAAGGACCCAAGAAGAGGAGGATCCGGGCTGCTCTGTGCAAAACCAACTGCACAGAGGAGGTAAGTATAACATGTTTGTTATTTTTAAAAAAACAAAACGAGCCATTACAATCACTTTAAATTCACAATCTGTATGTCAAAGACTGCCATATAAGGCTATAGGTAGAATCATATCCTGAAGTCCCTCCCTCACACTGTGCTGGGATTCACAATGAGAATTTTGTGCACAGATTGAGTGCCCGTTCCTTGTAGGGTCTTGCCAAGCCATAGACAGTGAAGTGGTGTCCTCTGGTCACAAGGCAAGGGTGGACTGTGGAGTAGCCTGACCAGTTTTTCCGGTCTCCGCCGGGTGCTTCAGAGGCTCAGAGGAGTGCGAGGGGGAGTGTCTTATACACTGATAAAAATGATTCTGTTGGCTTGTAATTTTAACATAAAATCTTTATAATTTTCAACATAAAAATAAATGTTAATTCATTTACTTTGATATTTTAAGTACCTTATTTAATTTTCATTAGTTCTCAAAACACACCTTTTACATTGACAAAAAAAAATGTATAATTTTGAGAAATCTAGACAAATGTTTTAAGGTATGCAATTTTCATTATCAAATTGAGTTACATTTACTTAAAAAAAAATGATCTTTTTGTAGCGGGGCTTTGAAATTTAGGGGGATGTTTGAGTGGTAGTTGTGCTCAAACACATTATTTGATAGGGTTCAGTAAAACCCAATTTTAGCTGCAGACGGGATACTGGTGTGTAGTTCCCTGTGGCCTGTTGGTGGCGCTGCCATCGGAGGCCAGGGTTGAACCACTGGTACAGTGCTGTGCCTTGGATGTCCCCTGTCGGCGGTGGTATGGTGGGCGTGTTGGCCCGCTGTGGGGGGATATAAAAGGGTCCGACCCTGTCTGTCAGGGGTGAGTTCCCGGGAGTCCGACCCCGGGAGCGGATGAGTTTCTGGGGGTCCGACCCCAGGAGCGTGTGATTCTGTTCATGGCCAGCCCAGGCACTTTTAGCTCTGGGGTGGAGTTCCTGGTTTGGTATACTGGCGGATCAGTCCCAGGTACCTTTAGCCCTGGGACTGCAACTGGAGGCCTTGGGCTCAGCACCTTTGGCTGGGGCCCACAGAGGATCGAGGAAACCCAGGGCGCTGCCTTGCAAGGAGACCCATATCTTAGATGAGGAGGCCGGGGGAGGACCGTTCTGAGGGACTGGTGAGGAACTCACAGTGAAGGAAGGGGCCCAGTAACTCTCTGGAGGGATGTCATCTCCCTGAAAGAGGCTTAACGTTGCAACCAAGTACACCAGGTCTGTGGCAGAGACCCAAGTTCACCAGGTCTGTGGCAGAGACCCAAGTTCACCAGGTCTGTGGCAGAGACCCAAGTTCACCAGGTCTGTGGCAGAGACTGTGTGTATCTAGTTTGAGCATCATTCCAGCTGCTAGGGCCCACTCCATTGGGAGACTATCCGGATGGGCTGAGTCTACCTGAAGATATGGGTAGTGAATAAGAATTTGTTTGTGCCTGGACCTATTCCCACACCTTTTGCTGTCCTGCTCTTCTTCCAACCTTCTCCTGTCCAGTTATCGTGCGTAACAGAGAAAATAAACTCTAAGTTGGAGTGGCAATCGGTGTGGATCTTAAAGTTATTGGTGAATAGAGACTTGTCTTTGTTACAGTGAAGACGGGAGCCATTCTCTGGGGGAGCCTGATCATAGAGACCCAGGTACATTACACCGCTCAACCTCTTACAAGAGGGTACGGGCACGTAGCACGGTGTGCTTTTTTTTCCCTGCTAAGGAGCCAAAAGCAGGAAAGGGGGTTGTGTCGCTACATTTTCAATTGACTGAAATTGCGGGACGCATGTTTGCCAAACATGCAACCACACAAGTTTTGATGCTGTATATTTTAAAGAGTTTGACGTCTTTTGGAACTTTGAAAGCCTGCACAAGACAGTTCCCATACGTTTGATGCCCATCAGGAAAAAAGAGCGCCACCAGTGAGGTGAACATTGAACAAATTATCATTCACATGCTTTAAATGTTGCTTAACATACCATCCAAATTGTTTATTTTATTTGTAGATTAATATATTTATAATAAATGGACATACGTCCATTGTATGCAGCTATTGAGACAACTCACTTGTGCGCACGCAAAGTTTGCGCTTACTGCATTCGGCAGAACGCAACCAAGATGCAGGCTGAGGGACCGCCAGCTGTTAAGTTTAAAAACTATTTTGTGCCACAAAAATGAATGTTTCAGCCGGTTTGGTTTTTGAGATATTGGAATTCAAATTCAGACTATGTAACATCAAGCCCCGCCCACTTTGCACCCAATGTTATTACAATTTAAAAACAAAGATATTATTATTTTGCACTGCATCTGTGCCGATTTGTGCTGCAAAAACAAAAGTATGTGCTGGTTTGGTTTCAGAGATATTGCACATTACATTATAGTTGATGAAACCTCTCCCACTTTGCACCACATGCTATTACATTTTAAAAACAATTACCGTATATACTTGAGTATAAGCTGACCCGAATATAAGCAGAGGCACCTAATTTTACCTCAAAAAAATGGGAAAACATATTGACTCGAGTATAAGCCAGGGTGAGAATGCAGCAGCTACTGTAAGTGGAAAAGAGGGTCTGTTTTTTTTTAAATTATTTTTACTTTTTTTTTTTTTGTTTACAAACTTTTTTATTGTGTACAAAATAATGGTACAAACATTATGTCATGACATCAGAGAATTACAGTATTTTCAATCAATCAATAATTATGGGTCTAAAAGGTAGTCTGAATATTTGAACCATAGGTTCCATTTTTTATCCAGTAGGTGCATGGTATTATGCAAGGTATGCAAAAAAATTTCCATAAGGTAAATGTCGTTTATTCTAATTTTCAATTGGGAAATTGGTAACGATGGGGATTTCCAATGATAAGCTATTAGCCAATGGATGGATACACAAATTGTATGGACTATTCTTAATTGAAACGTGTTCAAACCCAAAATCGGGGCGAACAAGAGACAATTGGGAAGGGTAAGGGTTATAATTTTGTTTGAAATTTTAGAAGAAAATTTCTCTAGTCCTTTCCATAATTGGGCTGCTTTTTCACATTATTTTTACAATTTAACCTTTTAAACATGTATTATTTTTTTTTGCCCTGGGGTGGGGGGGGGGGGGGCTTTGGTGAGATATCAGGGATCTTAACAGACCCCTGAAATCTACCCTTTGAGACAGGGAAAGGGAGTAAGGACAGAAATTCCCCAGTCCCTTTCTCTGTAGCCTCAACTGCACTGCAGATGAATGGAAAGGAGACAGAGGCTCCTCCATTCATAAACTCAGACATTGTAACACAGTTACTATGCTCAGTTATGAATGGACAGTCAGTGACCACTGACTGTTCATTCAGAAAAGGGCTCCTTCCTCCGCTCTCGATCCTAACAGATGGAGAACAGGAGCGGTACGTGGAGGGGGACAGGAGCGGAGCACGGCAGGGGACCGGAACCGGTGCACGGCGGGGGAGAGGAGCGGAGCACGGCGGGGGACAGGAGCGGAGCACGGCAGAAGACCAGAGCGGTACATGGAGGGGGACAGGAGTGGAGCACGGCGGGGGGACAGGAGCGGAGCACGGCAGGGGACCGGAGCGGTACAAGAAGACAGACAGGAGCAGAGCACGGCAGGGGACCGGAGCGGTACATGGAGGGGGACAGGAGTGGAGCACGGTGGGGGACCAGAGCGGTACATGAAGGGGGACAGGAGCGGAGCACACTGCAGTCAAGCCAGCCGCGGTTTGAAAATACACGGTCTAACCAGCCGCCAAAAAAAAAAACGTGTGCGCCTATTACTATGAGTATGGTGTACAGAGCAGTGTGTCCGCTCCCCCGTGCACAGTGTCAGTCCAGTGCAGTCACTTTTCCTCCATGCGCTGTCAGTGTGCACAGTGTCAGTCCAGTGCAGTCAGTACAGTGTCAGTCCAGTGCAGTCAGTACAGTCAGTCCAGTGTAAGTCCTCCTCCATGCACTGTCAGTGTGCACAGTGTCAGTCCAGTGCAGTCAGTACAGTGCAGTCAGTTCAGTGTCAGTCCTCCTCCATACACTGTCAGTGTGCACAGTGTCAGTCCAGTGCAGCAATGTATGCTGTAGACAGAGGTGACACCCCCGTCCATGTGTTCCTCACCTGGTATACACAGTCCCCTCACCTGCCGAACCTCTTCATTACCTTAGTGGTGTCGCAGTCTGGCCCCTTTGTCCCCGGTATCCTCAGGTTCTTCAGGCGGCACTCCCTGTCCAGCGGAGCGGCACCGTAGCTGTCATGTTCCCGGGCCCCAGACTCTGCTCTCTTTCTCATCCCTGGGCAGTGTGAGGCGGGCGGGCAGAGTGCTGCGGGTCTATGAGAGCCGGGCTGTGCTCAAAAGTGAGTGAAGGGGGAGCAGACACACTGCTCTGTACACCCGCGGCGGGTCTATGAGAGCTGGGCTGTGCCCATGAGTGAGTGAAGGGGGAGCAGACACACTGCTCTGTACACCGTAGTAGGCACACAATAGTCAAACACGCTATAGTAATAGGCACACACGCTTTCTTTTTTTGGCGGATGGCTAGACCGTGTATTTTCAAACCGCGGCTGGCTTGACCGCAGTCGGAGCATGGCAGCGGACCAGAGCAGTACATGGAGGGAGGGGGATAGGAGCGGAACACAAGCGGGACAGGAGCAGAGCATCCGCATCAATACTGACACGGCGGCAGATAACCTGACTCAAGTATAAGCCGAGGGGGGCATTTTCAGCACAAAAAAATGTGCTGAAAAACTTGGCTTATATATTCGGTATACAATTTGTTTGTACTGATTTGTACCACAAAACAAACTTTCTGTTTGTTCGGTTTTTGAGATATTGGACATTCAAAGTTAGATTATGTAACCTAAAGCCCCACCCACTTTGCACTATGTGATTACATTTTAAAAACAAATATACCATATTTATGCTGCATTGGCAGGAAAAACAAGCATATTGGTATAGTGTATTTTTTTCATATAGCACTCTCATTTTGTATCAGAAAGAATGATTATAGGACTCATTTATGCTTTTAGCCTGAGCTACCCTGAAAACCTAAAACGTACCTTTTAAGTTTTTTAGAAAATCTTTTTAGAGCTAGATGTGGGGATTCTATCTTCAAAAGTTCACACAAACCGCTTGCCGACCAGCAACCGTCATTATACTGTGGCAAGTCGGCTCTCCTGCACAAACCACTGTAGAAGTGCGTTGGTCTTTGCACAGGAGATAACTGGCACGTGCCTGCCGCTTGCCGCGGGAGCGTGCCCACGGGTCTGTCGGACTTACCGCCAGCGACCCACGATCATGGCATACAGTGGCAGAATGGGCTGAAGTGGTTAAAGTGCAAATTACTTTTTCTAAAAGGCTTAAAAAGAAAAGTTAATACATTCTGTATTCTATGTTCTTTACAGATATACTGTATATACATCTGCAGCCCTCAAAAATTCCACTCCCCTGCTCGCAATTTGCGAGTGGAATTTAATGCAGGGTGAGTGAGGACTAGGGGTGGACCAGGCTGACCATTTCCTGACTGAAGTAATTAGCCAGGAAACCGTCAGCCGGAGGACACAGAGCGTCAGAACCAGACTGCCCTAGCGCTGCTTTGAGCTGAGGTGAGGCTGCAGCACTCCCCTCCCTCTCTCTATCTCCTCCTCTTACCTTGTGTATCACACACACAGCGGGGATGTCCCACTATGTGTCACAGAGCTGGCTGGGTCTGTGTTCGGCATGTGGTGTAACAAGGTCCGGCCCCCCTAGACCAGCTTGTGTGATAGTATCAGTGTTCCGCATATGAAACGAGCCGGTCTAGGGGGCGGGACCTTGTTACACCGCACACCGAACACAGACCCAGCCTGCTCTGTGACACACAGCGGGACATCCCCGCTGTATGTGTGATCCATTCAGGAGAGTCCAGGTGAGTCTCTATTGATGATGGGGCACAGTAAAGCTGCAATAATGGGGCACCAAAAAGTTACATTGATGGGGTACAGAAAAGGTGCATTGATGGGGCACAGTAAAGCTGCATTAATGGGTCACAGTCAAGCTGCATTGATGGGGCACAATGTGGCTGCAGGCACAGTGAGGCTGCGTTCACAGGCACAGACAGGCTGCAGACACAATGAGGCTGCATTCACAGGCACAGAGAGGCTGTGGGCACAGTGAGGCTGCATTCACAGGCACAGAGAGGCTGTGGGCACAGTGAGGCTGCGTTCATGGGCACAGTGAGGCTACATTCACAGGCACAGAGAGGCTGCCATAACAGGCACAGAGAGGCTGCGTTCACAGGCACAGAAAGGCTGCAGGCACAGGGAGGCTGTGTTCACAGGCATAGTGAGGCTGCGTTCACAGGCATAGAGAGGCTGCGGTCCCAGGCACAGAGAGGCTGCGGGCACAGTGAGGCTGCATTTACAGGCACAGTGAGGCTGCGGGCACAGTGAGGCTGCATTCACAGGCACAGTGAGTCTGCATTTACGGGCAGCGAGGCTGTGTTCATGGGCACCGTAAAGCTGCATTCATGGGCACAGTGAGACTGCATTGATGGGCACAGTGAGGCTGCATTCATGGGCATATTGAGGCTGCATTGATGGGCACAGTGAGGCTGCATTCATGGGCATAGTGAGGCTGCATTCATGGGCACCATAAAGCTGCATTTGATGGGCATCATAAAGCTGCATTTGATGGGCACAGTGAGGCTGCATTGATGGGCACAGGGAGGTTGCATTGATGGGCACAGTGAGTGTGCATTCATGGACACAGTGAGGCTGCATTCATGGGCACCGTAACGCTGCATTTGATGGGCACAGTGAGGCTGCATTTGATGGGTACTAATATGCTTTATGTTATAAAGTGATAAAGTTGTTGTTATTTATTTTTGGAACTTAATTCTGCTTAAAACATTTAACAGTGTAATTTCATGAGATAATTTACAAGGGCGTGTTTAGGGGCGGACTTAGGGGTGGGGCAGGGGAGAGGTTAGGTGGGGAAACTGGTGGCGAGTAACTCTTATGGCCTGGCTAGTGGCTCAGGACTTGACATTTTGAGCCCTGTACATGTGTTTCAGTTTGATTTGTTAGCTGAGAAAGAGGCATTTTTTCTTTAAATGTTTACATTTACATTTGATGCTGCTTTAATAATATTACATTTGTAACACTTTATAAATAATAAATATTAATTTGTTTTGAAAGCCTTTAAATACCATATTATTGTATTATTTTTATATAAAAAACTTCAAACATATATCAAATACATTTGTCAAATAAGTTTTACCAACTTAAAAAAATTGAGTGAGTTACAAGCTACAGTTTGTGTTCCTAACTTTTCTAGAAACTGGAAATATTGAGTTGGCTTTACTTAAACCTATGGTCTATAAACTGGAAAAATGTTGTTGGCTTTACTAAAACCTATGGTCTATAAACTGGAAAAATGTAGTTGGCTTTACTTAAAAATATAGTTCCAGACAAGTTAAGGTATGTATTCGTAACTTGAAACACTATGGTCTATAAATCAAAAAAAAAATGAGCTGGCTTTACTTAAAACAACTAAGTTGAAAACTTGAAAAGTCTAACGAGTCAGACAAAGATAAGTTTAGTTGACAGTACTTAAAAAGCTGATGCAAATAGTTGCCTCATTTTTTTTAGTAGACCCAGCACACAATTTTTTTAACAGTGTACCACCTGTTTAAGAGTTTAAAGTGGTTGTAAACCCTAGAAACAAAACAAACAAAACAAATAAACCCTGCAAGACAAAGGCATAATGAGCTAGTATAACAAACAAATTGTAGCAAGTCCAAATTCAACACATAATATGTGTAAGATGTGTAACCAAAAGAAAGTCTCCAGTGAATGAAGCTTTATATAATCCAATCCAATATGAACCGTGATCTTCAAAAGGATCTAAATATAGTGACCAGGGATGAGCCGAACACCCCCCTGTTCGGTTCGCACCAGAACCTGCGAACAGACAAAATGTTCGTGTAAACTTTAGAACCCTATTAAATACAATGGACTCGAACGTTCGAAATCTAAAGTGTTAATTATAAAGGCTAATATGCAAGTTATTGTCCTAAAAAGTGTTTGGGGACCTGGGTCCTGCCCCAGGGGACATGTATCAATGCAAAAATAAGTTTTAAAAACGGCCGTTTTTTCGGGAGCAGTGATTTTAATAATGCTTAAAATGAAAAAATAAAAGTGAAATATTCCTTTAAATTTCGTACCTGGGGGGTGTGTATGATATGCATGTAAAGTGGCGCATGTTTCCCGTGCTTAGAACTGTCCCTGCAAAAAATGTCATTTTTGAAAGAAAAAAAATGCATTTAAAACTGACTCGCGGCTATTAATGAATTGTCGGCTCCCGGCAATACATACAAAAGTCATTGAGAAAAAAAAAAAAAAAAAGCGTGGGGGTTCCCCAGAATTCAATTACCAGGCCCTTCAGATCTGGCATGGATTTTAAGGGGAACTCCACCCCAAGTTTAAAAAAAAAATGGCGTGGAGTCCCCCTAAAAATCCATACCAGACCCCTTATCCGAGCACGCAACCTGGCCGGCCGCAGGGGAAAAGGGGGGGACGAGAGAGCGGCCCCCCCTCCCTCCTGAACCGTACCAAGCCACATGCCCTCAACATGGGGAGGATGTCCCCATGTTGATGGGGACAAGGGCCTCATCCCCACAACCCTTGCCCGGTGGTTGTGGGGGTCTGCGGGCGGGGGGCTTATCGGAATCTGGAAGACCCCTTTAACAAAGGGGACCCCCAGATCCCGCCCCCCCCTATGTGAATTGGTAACGGGTACATTGTAATTTAAATTTACATAGTGAAGGAAGTTCCCCGCTCAAGCCAATGACGTAGGCGGGTCTGACATACCGAGGGGGCGGACCTGATGGGGAACTGCTCTCACTTTGGTAATACATGTATAGACCCGCCCCTTCTCATGTTCCGCATCTCGTCCGCTGAGCGGACCTGATGGGGAACTTTAGAAGGGGCGGGTCTATACATTTAAAATACTGAGAGGGAGTTCCCCATCAGGTCCGCTCAGGCACAACCAATGACGGACAGCGCTGGACATCGGGATCGCCGCGGGACACTGGATTTCACCGCTGGAATGTTTTTTTTTTTTTTTTTTTAAATAAAGGACTTTTTCAAGGTGTTTGTGTGTTTTTTTAAACATTTTTTTACGCTTTCTTCGTGAAATGGTAGGGGTACAATGTACCCCTTACCAATTCACATAGGGGGGGGGGGCGGGATCTGGGGGTCCTCTTTGTTAAAGGGGGTCTTCCAGATTCCGATAAGCCCCCCGCCCGCAGACCCCCACAACCACCGGGCAAGGGTTGTGGGGATGAGGCCCTTGTCCCCATCAACATGGGGACATCCTCCCCATGTTGAGGGCATGTGGCTTGGTACGGTTCAGGAGGGAGGGGGGGCCGCTCTCTCGTCCCCCCTTTTCCCCTGCGGCCGGCCAGGTTGCATGCTCGGATAAGGGGTCCGGTATGGATTTTTAGGGGGACTCCAAGACATTTTTTTTTTAATTTGGGGTGGAGTTCCCCTTAAAATCCATGCCAGATCTGAAGGGCCTGGAATGGATATTTGGGGGAACCCCACGTCAATTTTTTTTTTATTTGCGGCGGGGTTCCCCTTAATATCCATTCCAGACCTGAAGGGCCTGGTAATTGAATTCTGGGGAACCCCCACGCTTTTTTTTTTTTTTTTATCAATGACTTTTGTATGTATTGCCGGGAGCCGACAATTCATTAATAGCCGCGAGTCAGTTTTAAATGCATTTTTTTCTTTCAAAAATGACACTTTTTGCAGGGACAGTTCTAAGCACGGGAAACATGCGCCACTTTACATGCATATCATACACACCCCCCAGGTACGAAATTTAAAGGAATATTTCACTTTTATTTTTTCATTTTAAGCATTATTAAAATCACTGCTCCCGAAAAAACGGCCGTTTTTAAAACTTCTTTTTGCATTGATACATGTCCCCTGGGGCAGGACCCGGGTCCCCAAACACTTTTTAGGACAATAACTTGCATATAAGCCTTTATAATTAGCACTTTAGATTTCTCCCATAGATTTTTCGAATTTGTCGCGAACACCCCAATTTGTTCGCTGTTCGGCGAACGGGGCGAACAGGCAATGTTCGAGTCGAACATGAGTTCGACTCGAACTCGAAGCTCATCCCTAATAGTGACTGTAAGATGACCACCACCGGATGAAAAAAAGGCTTACCGGAATGAGTGGACCCGATAAACATACGTCTATGGGGTCAACTCAAGCTTGTGTGTATCCCTGTAGGGGTTGAATCCTCCGTTTAGGAATGTGGCACAGATATTCCGTGACTCAAACCAAGTGGCCGAACTGAATCTCCAAACCAGATGACACAATGATGGTGGCCCAAGGTGAAAACTGATATCAAAATAGAAAAGAAGGAGGGCACTTAGCGTGATACAGTCTCAAGAATATTTATTAATGTAGGTAGGAACACTTACATTACATAGATGAAAAAAGCGCTTCAAGATATATTCAAATGGCAGCAGGGGAGTTCTGACGCGTTTCGCAATATCTTGCATCGTCTGGGGTGTACCTCCACTGTTCCACGCCTCGTTATGGGATCAACATGAGATTGTATGATTGGTCCCAATAGTGTATGAACCGCGGGAGGGAAAAAGTAATAATAAATACAGCACTGTAAGTGTTAATGACAATCTTACCCCTGATTTACCTTCAGGCAAACATACTCCGCAAATGGTAGCGCGACACCGTATGTGCCCAAGTCTACTATGGAAAGAGCCCGGAAATGTGAATCCCGCGAACGCAACTCACATTGCGTCACGAAGAAATCACGTGACTAGACAGAGGGCGGAGGTCGCGTGGTAAGTCAACCTCATCTCACGTCCTCACGTCACATCAACGCTGCTTGCGCTGCGTTCCAAACATCCCTCAATGCGCACCAAATGTCAATGTCCGCATACAATCCGTAAATACGGACAAGACATGAACCACAGCGGCTCACGTCCTAATGACATGGTGCATTCGGATCACAATGTGATAGTAAGCAACATCCGCTATTAAATGGCTCACTTCCGATGTAAACAATAGAGGGGCTCAACTGATTAGCAAGGAAGCCAATGTAGTTAAGTACATTTATTAAAGAAAACTAAAATAAAATTAAGAAAATGGACTGGGGCAACCAATATCTGATATACTGGATACATGTCCAATTAAAAAACGTCTAACTCCATTATAGATACCGTAAGGATATATGCATGGGGAAGTATAAATAAATCTAAAATTAGTTTGTTATTAAACAAACTCATATATTGGGGAATATCATAACCAGGCTGAACACCTAACCAATGTGTAGGTGAAAACCTCACACATTGGTGAATTACTACGGAAATTTTTTTTTCACAGTGTTGGTGGCTGGCCAGATGAACAATGGCTTATTGAGATACCCCTTATTTAAAATGCATAAAAAAGCATTAAATAAACATATATGGTTGCATACATAAAAGGATATTAAAAATGTAATTAAAAAAGAAAGAAAAAGGCTTATATTGGTCTATGTTCCAAAAAAGGACCCTAAGGCTATGACTGGTCGATGAAACAATTAATGTCCCATTCAACATTTAGGCCAAACTGCCTATGTGTTTGTAGTTGGTGTATCCAATAGGTTTCAAGCTGGGACACACCCCTAGTTCGGGGGGCACCCCTCCACGGGGGGATAAACCGATCAACAATAAGAAATTGTGTGCCAGCTGGATTCCTACTGTGACATGACCTATAATGCCTGGGTACAGTATGGTGAGTATCACCCCCAAGGATTAAGGAAACATGCTCCCCCACTCTTACAGAGAAAGGTCTAATAGTGCGACCCACATATTGCTTGCCACAAGGGCAAGTTATAAGATACACAATATGTGTGGTGGCACAAGTGCAAAAATGTTTAATTGGGTAGGTCTTCCCTGTAATGGTAGAACTAAATTACAGGGTTTTACCCCTCCCTGAGATGTTGTATTTACATACACTACATTTTTTGCAAGGATGGTACCCCACTAATTGGTGAAAAAAAGAGGGGCGTACTGGGGGATTAATGATGTTGGGGGCTATCTTGCTTTGAAG
The DNA here is from genome assembly GCA_029206835.1 of Rana muscosa. Classification (NCBI taxonomy): domain Eukaryota; kingdom Metazoa; phylum Chordata; class Amphibia; order Anura; family Ranidae; genus Rana; species Rana muscosa. Next base: position 382,015,120 of record CM055123.1, on the reverse strand, counting down.
AGTTGGTGCACCTCTGAAGACCACCTTAGCCTGCTCCGGCAGAACCGACCCAAGAACAACATTGTTTTTTATAGTTATTTCAATGCTTAGCCATAATGGTTTTCACCTGTTTATGCTGCATAGAAAAAGAAGTGAGCATGGCCCATTTGAAAGCGTTATCATGCTCACGTTTAGGTTTAATCTCTAATAAAGAGGATCCAGGGGCGTACCTAAAGCATTTGGCACCCGGGACGGATCCTATATCTGGCACCCCCCCCCCCACCTTAAAATGTAAAAACACCCCACTGTGCCCCCGGCATACCTCTGCATCCTTTAATATCTTTGTCACTACTGTGTACCCCCTCTCCACAACTGCACCTCTGGACCCCTTTACATTACACAGCACCCCACAGCTCTGGAGCCCTTTACATTACACAGTCCCCTGCATCTCTGGACCCCTTTACATTACACAGCACCCTGCATCTCTGGACTCCTTTACATTACACAACAACCTGCATCTCTGGACCCCTTTACATTACACAACACCCTGCATCACTGGACCCCTGTGTACATTACACATCACCCTGAATCTCTGGACCCCTTTACAATACACAGCACCCTGCATCTCTGGACCCCCTGCATGTTACACAGACCCCCCTTCAGTGTAGTCCCCCTTCAGTGTATCCACCCGTTCAGTGCAGACACCCCCGTTCAGTATAGCCTCCCCTCGTTCAGTGTAGCCTCCCCTCGTTCAGTATAGCCCCCCCTCGTTCAGTATAGCCTCCCCTCGTTCAGTATAGCCTCCCCTCGTTCAGTATAGCCCCCCCTCGTTCAGTATAGCCTCCCCTCATTCAGTATAGCCTCCCCTCGTTCAGTGTAGCCCCCCCTCGTTCAGTATAGCCTCCCTCATTCAGTATAGCCCCCCCTCGTTCAGTATAGCCCCCCCTCATTCAGTGTAGCCCCCCTCGTTCAGTGTGGCCCCCCTCGTTCAGTATAGCCTCCCTCATTCAGTATAGCCCCCCTAATTCAGTATAGCCCCCCCAGTTCAGTATAGCCCCCCAATCAGTGTAGCCCCCGTTCAGTGCAGCCCCCCCTTTCAGTACCTCAGCGCAGCAGGTCCCCTCCCCCTGTTTTTCACATAAACAGAGAGGAGGGGGAGGCGGCTTCACTCTGCTGCTCGACATGCTGGACATCCGGCACAGGCAGCCCGCGGCCGCGAGATCTCGGAGAGGAGGGGAGGGTGTGGTAGGCGCAGCGGTGTCACCCCCTTCCCCCTCGCCACTGTAGCTAGCTCGCCTCTGAGCTCTCCCTGCCTGTCACAGTGTGGCGGCGCCGCCGCTGCAAGTTAAACCCGCGGTGCTGCCACCGCGGGCGGGTGTACTCACAATCGCGGAGGGGGGTGCCGGTCTGACACCCCCCAGTGTGTGGTACCCGGGGGCGGCCCGCCCTCCTCGCCCCCCCCTTAGTACGCCTCTGAGAGGATCTATCAGTTTCAAGTACAATTCTGAGATCATTGTTGATACTGACAGGGTCGTAACCCTTATCAACAAATCGTGATTTGAGAATCTCAGCCTGTGTAAGAAATACATTGGTTTCCGTACAATTTCTCCTCAATCTCAAGAATTGGCTGCGAGGAACTGAGTTCAGCCATGACTGATGGTGGCAACTATCACTGGGGATGAAGCCATTACGGTCAGTTTTCTTGAAATGGGTTTGAAATTGGAACTGTTGATCTGTAATGCTAATCTCCAGGTCTAGGAATTGAATCCTTTCTTGGCTGGCCGTATATGAGAGCGAGATACCCCTGTCATTGATGTTCAAATGTGCAAAAGTGATATTTATCAATGCGCAACCTATTAAATGAGCCAACGCAGTGCTAAACCATATAAATGAAGATATGTATGAGAAAAAACTCATACAGAAAGGGACAATAAAAATTGTCCTATTAGTATACCATAATGAATGCAAGGTGAAAAAAAGGAAAAAAATGTGCATGAGACAAATACAAAGAGTATATATAAACAATACAAAGTAAATATATAATCCCCTAAAGGTGATTTAATTTTTGCAAAAACAGTTCCGATGTTGAAAGTTCATGGAAAAAATAAAATTGATCACTTCTGACGGTTTTTCAGCAAACACACGCTTTATCTTTCTTGATAATGAGACAGGTGACTTTTCCAACTTGCTCAGGTAGAAAATAAAGGTAATGGAGGCTTACCAACTCTGGTGGATCTCTATGACGGAGATCTTAAGGGGCTCATTCATGGATACAGGTGTCCACCGATAAACCGTCAGCCAGCGCCACCAACTACCCGATGTCCCGATCCTCCAAAAACTTTCAGAGCAGGATATTCAGGCAAAAAGTCCCCTTCACTCATGGGGAGGGAAACGATGTTGGGATAAAAAAAGAAAAAAAACTTCATGGTGCAGTATCTTTTATATAAAAGAAGATACCCTTTATTGAATTCGGGTAAAACAGGAACGCTTCACATGAAGTTTACAGAGGAAAAGAGGCAAATTCAAACATGGATCGTACTTCAGCTGCTGTGATGTACACCAGTCAGCTGTAGCGTAGTGACGTCCCGATCAACAGCTCCACCCGACGCTGCGTTTCGTCGTACAAGGCGTCCACTGGGAAAGGAGGCTGGATGGGGACGTCACATCTCACGCTTATATACAGGCAGGAAAACAATGACACCGGAAGCCGGGAAGAATACTGAGATCCCCCAGGCAACCCGTGTATGCAAACAGACATCTTCCTAAGGCGCTCATCTTTGAAGATGATTTCCCCGGAAGTATGCCTGCTTGTTCAAAAGTCAGGTGTAAGACATGCCTATGCAAAACATAGACGGCAATACTCGTCTTCCCACACATGGCAAAAAAAACCTGTCCCTGTGATGGAACAAAAGTGAGTCACCAATGTTAACATTGGTGCTGACCTGTAATGTTTAAAAACACCGGGTAAAACATAAAAATCCATGAAATATGCCTAAATGTTTACTGAAAACCTATTTTATATAAAACTTTATGCATATTGGAATTAAAAATAAAAATAAATATAAACATAGAAAAAAAAAAAATGAAAAATAGATACAATTGAAAAAATAAAAAATATATAAATGAAAATACATTTAATTAGCCTTCAATAAGCCTGCACCTCAAACCTAAAGGTTTCGGTTAAGAAAAACAGAAACCTTCAGGCTGGATCAACATGTACATATCAATACAAGTGCATATTTAACATATGTACAACCTGACATATAGAAGGTTACCATTTGGAATCATTGTATCTGTTACAACACTGACATCTAGTGGGTGGTTGATATCACTACCCTTATTGGAAAAAAAGGCACCAAATTAAAAATTAAAGTTAAAAAATTGCTTTCTAAAAATGTCCTACAACCATAATGAGGAGAAATACTGCCATACACTACTACAAAGGAGGAAGAGACTGTACAAGTTTCCCAACCAAGCATATGTGAGGGAAACAACAGGGATGGTAAAATTAACTGTTGTTTATAAAGCAGTTAATGTCCCACTCAATGTTAAGGCCAAGCGGTCGGTAACACTGTAAACTAAAAATCCACCACGTTTCTCTGCGGGAAATTTGTCGTTTCAAATCACTTCCTCTCCAGTGAGGGGTATAAGCCTCAATTCCTATCACCTCCAGGAGTGAAGGGTCTCTACTATGACATAGATGGAAATGCCACTATGATCTTTGAAGCCCCTGCGGATATTGGACAGATGATCCCCTATTCTCACTTTGAGAGCACGGGTTGTCCTACCAATATACTGGAACCCGCATGGACAACGTAGCAAATATATCACCCCAATCGTCATACAGGTGATGAAATTGGATATGCTATACTCCTTGTTATTGACATAAGAAGAAAAGGAAGAGGTCTTGATGGTTTTGGAAGATTTACACACTTTACATCTTCGACAGGGATAAAAACCCTTTAATTGTCCAAACATACTCATTGGTGAGGGGGGATCAACCATACTTGGTGCTATGAGATCTTTAAGGTTTTGGTTTCTCCTGAAGAGAACTTTAGGCCTCTCCGGAAGTATAGACCCCAAAACCTGATCACTCTTCAACACTTTCCAATGTTTACGCATAACCTTGTTGACCCGCCAATAGTGGGACGAGAAAGTAGTCAAAAAGGACCATTGCAGATCTGTTGTTTTATTCTTGTCCTTAATTTTAGGCACTAGTAGGTTTAGTCTATCCAAACTAGCCACATCCCTACAATCCTTTTCTAAGATGTTCAGATCATAACCCTTCTCCAAGAAGCGTTTTTGAAGCACTAAAGCCTGTGTTTCATAGTCTTCCAACCGTGAACAGTTACGTTGTATACGTTGGAACTGTCCCTTGGGAATGGCCTTCAACCAATTTGGATGGTGTCCACTTTGTGTAGGAATATACCCATTTTTATCTGTATTTTTGAAATAAGTTTTGGTTAGTAGAGAACCATTGGCTTTAAAAATCACCAAATCCAAAAAATGAACTGATATAGCGCTATATTCATATGTGAATCTGATTCCCCAAATTGTTGATATTGAGGATAGCCATAAACTCACACAGAGATCGAGCATCCCCCTTCCACAAAAAGAAGGCGTCATCTATATACCTCCGCCATAGGAGTAGGCGGGGCTCCTGTATGGAAAAAAGCTGATCATTCTCCCAAAGGGCCATGAATAGGCCCGCGAGGCTGGGGGCAAATTTGGCCCCCATTGCAACGCCAGTGCTCTGCAAATAGTACTGTCCCCCATAAAAAAAAATAGTTATGTTCCATGGCGAAGGTTAAAAGTTTCATGACAAATTCTAAAGTGGAGGATTTTATGGATAGATCCTTACTAGTGATGAGCCGAACACCCCCGGGTTCGGTTCGCACCAGAACCCGCGAACGGACCGAAAGTTCGTACGAACATTAGAACCCTATTAAATACAATGGATGCGAACGTTCGAATTCTAAAGTGCTAATTTTAACAACTATTATGCATGTTATTGTCCTAAAAAGGGTTTGGGAACCCGGGTTCTGCACCAGGGGTCATGTATCAATGCAAAAAGAAGTTTTAAAAACGGTCGTTTTTCGGGAGCAGTCATTTTAATGATGCATAAAGTGAAAAAAAAAAAGTCAAATATTCCTTTAAATATCGTACCTGGGGGGTGTCTAAAGTATGCCTGTGAAGTGCCACGTGTTTCCCGTGTTTAGAACTGTCCCTGCACAAAATGACACTTCTAAAGGAAAAAAAAGCCATTTAAAACTGCTTGCGGCTTTAATGTAATGTCTGGTCCCGGTAATATGGATGAAAATCTTTAAGAAAAATAGCATAGCTACCCCATGACCCCCCCCCCCCTACCCCAGCCCATTACCAGCCCCTTTGGGTCTTGTATGGATATTAAGGGGAACCCCGCACATAAAATAAAAAAGGCCCTATATACTCTGAACAGCCGTATACAGGCGGTGCATACAAGATAGGGACTGTAGGTTTGTTCTTATGTAGAATCTGTTTGTAATTTTGAACAGGTACATTGTTGAAGTGTAGCTCCAGCCCAAATATCTATTTTTAAACTTTTTGGAAAACATAGGTAAGGGTTATCACCCCTGTAACATTTGTTTTGCTGTCTGTGCCCCTGTTCAGAACATTTCACCTCACTTTCCGTCCCAATGTCAACTGTTTTTGAAATGTGGTGTTTTTCTTGAAACAAGGATTGCTGATAAAGCATCAGTACAGAGGAGACACCTTTCTCCCATATTTATTCTTACAGGAGAGAATTTTCCTTCCTAGGGGTAGATTTCCTCTCACTTCCTGTTGTCTTCTTGCGTTTGCAAGTAGGAGTCGTTTGTAAGTTGGATGTTTGAAAGTAGGGACCTGCCGTATATACTCTGCAGAAATAGGCCCCTTAGTTGTTGGTGTTGGCACAACACTGTAAGCACTCACAGTTACTCTTGGTTGGTGCTGGAACGCCCTGCTGTCAACTATTATATCAGGAATTTTAATTACATATAATTGTTGAACAGTGGTAGTAAAAATTGGGCCTTTGATGGTGGTGCTGGTGCCAAAACACTGTAAGCCCTGACAGTTACTCTTGGTGGGTGCAGCAATGGGCCCTGCTGTGAATTATTAGATCAAGAATTGTAATTGCATGCCCCTGTTGAACAGGGGCTGAAAAATTGGGCCTTTCGTGGTGGTGGTGGTGGTGGTGGTGTTGCCACAACACTGTAAGCCCTCAGAGTTACTCTTGGTGGGTGCAGCAATGGGCCCTGCTGTGAATTATTAGATCAAGAATTGTAATTGCATGCCCCTGTTGAACAGGGGCTGAAAAATTGGGCCTTTCGTGGTGGTGGTGGTGGTGGTGGCGTTGCCACAACACTGTAAGCCCTCAGAGTTACTCTTGGTGGGTGCAGCAATGGGCCCTGCTGTGAATTATTAGATCAAGAATTGTAATTGCATGCCCCTGTTGAACAAGGGCTGAAAAATTGGGCCTTAGGCACTGGTGGCACAACACTACAACCCCTCACAGATACGTTACTTGGAGCACAGCAATATGCCCTGTTGCAAAGTATTGCTTCAAAAATTGTAATGACACGCCCCTGTTAAACAGGGGCTGAAAAATTGGGCCTTAGGCACTGGTGCCACAACACTCCAACCCCTCACAGATACTGTACTTGGAGCACAGCAATGAGCCCTATGGCAAATTATTGCTAAAAAAATTGTAATTACACGCCCCTGTAAAACAGGGGCTGAAAAATTGGGCCTTAGCCACTGGTGGCGGCACCCATAAACAAAAATGATCTTCCAAGCTATCATCATCAATCGTATCATTGAGGACTCGGAGGAGGAGGATAGCCAGTCAACATAACAGCACAGGCACTCAGCATCAGCATCAGTCTTGAAGGGATGTGACATGTTAAAATCAATTAGTCTGTTATATCAGCATCAGGTGTGTGGTAGCTGGTGGTGATCCAAGACTGGTTTATCTTGATGAAAGTCAGTCGATCAACCGAGTCGGTGGACAGGCGCACCCTGTGATCCGTGACAAATCCTCCAGCAGCACTGAATGTGCGTTCCGAAAGAACGCTGGATGCAGGACAGGCCAGTAGCTCAATTGCATACTGTGCAAGCTCTGGCCAGTGATCCATCCTCAAGACCCAGTAAGCCAGAGGATTTTCGGTGGGGAAGGTGTCCAAGTCTGACCTTGCCCCTAGATATTCCTGCACCATGTTTATCAGACGCTGGCGATGGTTGCTGGAACCGATCATACTTTGGGGCTGCGGACTAAAGAATTGTCTGAACGCATCGGTCAGACGGCCACCTTCCCCACCGCTCCTTCTTTGACTGGCCGAAGCCTCAGCAACTCGTTGTCCAGGACCAGGAGTTTGTAACCTCCCAGTCTCTGGGAACGCGTTGCACAGACCTTTCTGCAAGGCCTCCCGGAGTTGTCTCATCCTCTGCTCCCTCTGCGAAGGTAACATAAGGTCCGCAACCTTACCCTTGTACCGTGGATCAAGGAGAGTGGCCAGCCAGTAATGGTCCCTCTCCTTGATCCGAAGAATACGAGGATCCTTCCGCAGACTTTGCAGGATCAGGGAGGCCATGCAGCGTAGGTTTGCTGAGGCATTCGCTCCGGAGTCCTCTGGGTCACTAAGGATGACATGATCCGCAGCCACCTCCTCCCAGCCACGTACAAGTCCACTGGTTTCTTGGGACTGTAAATCATCCCTAAAAGACTGCTGCTGATGATGCTGAGTGCCAGCCTCCACCTCCATGCTGACACAATCCTCCTCCTCCTCCTCCTCCTCTTCCTCTTCCTGTGCGATGGGTGGGACAGAAGGAACACTGTCTGGGTAAAGGGGGCCTTGAGAGGCAAGGAAGTCCTCCTCTTCCTGCCTCTGTTCTGCCTCAAGTGCCCTGTCCATTATTCCACGCAGCGTGTGCTCCAACAGGTGGACAAGAGGTACAGTGTCACTGATGCATGCACTGTCACTGCTCACCATCCTCGTGGCCTCCTCAAATGGTGCCAGGACAGTGCATGCATCCCTGATCATGCCCCACTGGCGTGGAGAAAAAAAACCAAGCTCCCCTGACCCTGTCCTGGTGCCGTAGTCGCACAGGTACTCATTGATGGCCCTCTGCTGCGTGTGCAGCCGCTGCAGCATGGCCAACGTTGAGTTCCACCTGGTGGGCATGTCACATATAAGGCGGTTCTTGGGCAGGTTCAACTCCTTTTGCAGCTCAGCCAGGCGAGCACTGGCATTATAAGATCTGCGGAAATGCACACAGACTTTCCTGGCCTGCCTCAGGACATCCTGTAAGCCCGGGTACCTGGCCAAGAACCGCTGCACCACCAGGTTAAGGACGTGAGCCACACAGGGCACATGGGTCAGTTGTCCCTGTCGGAGGGCGGAGAGGAGGTTGGTGCCATTGTCGCAAACCACCATTCCTGGCTTAAGCTGGCGTGGCGTCAACCACCTCTCGGCCTGGCCCTGCAGAGCAGACAGGACCTCTGCCCCAGTGTGGCTTCTGTCCCCCAAACACACCAGCGCAAGCACGGCATGGCATCTTTTTGCCTGCGTACTTGCGTAGCCCCGTGAACGGCTACGGAGCACCGCTGGTTCATAGGACAAACCACAGGAAGAGGCCATGGAGGAAGAAGAAGAGGAGGGGGTGGAGGAGAGAGGTGTGTCACAACCAGTAGTAGCATTTTGGAGGCGTGGCGGTGGAACAACCTCCAACACTACTGCACCTTGTCCTGCATCCTTCCCAGCTGCCAAAAGAGTGACCCAATGGGCCGTGAAAGAAAGGTAACGTCCCTGTCCATGCCTGCTGGACCATGAGTCAGCGGTAATATGCACCTTACCGCTGACCGCCCTGTCCAGCGAGGCCAAGACATTGCCTTCCACATGCCGGTAGAGAGCCGGAATAGCCTTCCGTGAGAAAAAGTGGCGTTTGGGAACCTGCCACTGAGGAACCGCACATTGCACAAACTCACGGAAGGGGGCCGAGTCTACCAACTGAAAAGGCAGCAGTTGAAGCGCTAGCAATTTAGCCAAGCTAGCATTCAACCACTGGGCATGTGGATGGCTGGGAGTGAACTTCTTTCGACGGTCCAGCAGCTGGGGCAGGGAAATTTGCCTGCTAGAATCGGACGTCGGTGTACTGCTAGCAGAGTGGCCGCAAGTACTTGGCTGTGACACACCTAATTCTACACCTTCATTCCTCTCAGTGCATGTTTCAGAGAGGACTGAAGTTATAGTGGGGTTGGAGATCCCAGCTGATGCGGTGCAAGGAGAGGTCCGCTTTGTTCTTTGGTGTGGGTCTTTGAGGTAGGCTTGCCAACGAGCTGCATGGCAGGTCAACATATGTCTGGTCAGGCATGTGGTACCCAAGCGGCTGATGTTTTGGCCACGCGATATACGCTTGAGACATATGTTGCAAACAGCAGCTGTGCGATCTGATGCACTAGCCTCAAAAAAGGCCCACACCAAGGAACTTTTTGAATGACGGGCAGAGGCAGCGCCCTGCACAGGCGGAGCTCTGCGGTGTGATTCCGTCGGTGTACTGCCCTTACGCTGGCCACCAAAGGGCATCCTGCCTCGTTGGAGATGTGCCTCCTCCTCATCCTCCTCCTCCTCCTCTCTCCTATTAGGCACCCACGTGGAGTCAGTGACCTCATCATCCCCTCCCTCCTCATCACTGGAGCCAATCTGGCAGTATGCTGCAGCTGCTGGAACATGACTGCCAGATTGGTGTCCTTCTTGAGCATCCCCTCTGTCTGCTCTCACGCTACTGCCTTCCTGTAGCTGGGTTTCATCATCAGACCCTTCGAAACGCTGGGCATCCTCCTGAAGCATGTACCCAACACTGTGCTCAAACAGTTCGGGGGACTCCTCAGGAGGAGGACATGGTGGGTCTAGGGAAGGAGTGACTGATGATGAGTCTGACATTGATACCAGGGAAGAGGACGCTTTGGCAGCTGCTTTGCCAGTACCCTGAGCCTGGGTGAGAGAGGATGAGGAGGAGGAGGAGGGCTTGGTCATCCACTCTACCAAGTCTTCGGCATGATGTGGCTCAACATGTCCAGCTGCCGAAAACAAGGACAAGCGTGTCCCATGGCCATGTGCTGATGACAATGCACCGCGTCCACGACCAGCACTGTTGCCCCCAGACACAGAGCCTGCTTGCCCTCTTTTATTGCCTCCTGACTGTCTGCCTCTCCTTGTTTGCCTTCCAGACATTCTAATAGATGGCCTGCAGGGAGATGGGAAAAAAGCAATAAGGGCTACCTTCAGGTGTCCTTCTCTGTCCCTTTACTTAAGGATTTCTAAATATGGTTGAGGATTATTGCTTTTGCACAGAATAGCACAACGACAATTTCCCTGACTGTCCAAAAAACAAGGATTTCAAAGATGGTTGATGAGGAATGCTTTGGCACACTATAGCACAAGGAGAATTCCCCTCACTTTCCTTCTTTGTCCCTAGAAACAAGGACTGGCACAGTGAAAGAAACTGACACTCTCCCTACCTACAGTTTTCTGTCCCTAGAAAAAATGTTTTTTTAAAGCACACTATAGCACAAGGAGAAATCCCCTCACTTTCCTTCTTTGTCCCTAGAAACAAGGACTGGCACAGTGAAAGAAACTGACACTCTCCCTACCTACAGTTTTCTGTCCCTAGAAAAAATGTTTTTTTAAAGCACACTATAGCACAAGGAGAAATCCCCTCACTTTCCTTCTTTGTCCCTAGAAACAAGGACTGGCACAGTGAAAGAAACTGACACTCTCCCTACCTACAGTTTTCTGTCCCTAGAAAAAATGTTTTTTTAAAGCACACTATAGCACAAGGAGAAATCCCCTCACTTTCCTTCTTTGTCCCTAGAAACAAGGACTGGCACAGTGAAAGAAACTGACACTCTCCCTACCTACAGTTTTCTGTCCCTAGAAAAAATGTTTTTTTAAAGCACACTATAGCACAAGGAGAAATCCCCTCACTTTCCTTCTTTGTCCCTAGAAACAAGGACTGGCACAGTGAAAGAAACTGACACTCTCCCTACCTACAGTTTTCTGTCCCTAGAAAAAATGTTTTTTTAAAGCACACTATAGCACAAGGAGAAATCCCCTCACTTTCCTTCTTTGTCCCTAGAAACAAGGACTGGCACAGTGAAAGAAACTGACACTCTCCCTACCTACAGTTTTCTGTCCCTAGAAAAAATGTTTTTTTAAAGCACATTATAGCACAAGGAGAAATCCCCTCACTTTCCTTCTTTGTCCCTAGAAACAAGGACTGGCACAGTGAAAGAAACTGACACTCTCCCTACCTACAGTTTTCTGTCCCTAGAAAAAATGTTTTTTTAAAGCACACTATAGCACAAGGAGAAATCCCCTCACTTTCCTTCTTTGTCCCTAGAAACAAGGACTGGCACAGTGAAAGAAACTGACACTCTCCCTACCTACAGTTTTCTGTCCCTAGAAAAAATGTTTTTTTAAAGCACACTATAGCACAAGGAGAAATCCCCTCACTTTCCTTCTTTGTCCCTAGAAACAAGGACTGGCACAGTGAAAGAAACTGACACTCTCCCTACCTACAGTTTTCTGTCCCTAGAAAAAATGTTTTTTTAAAGCACACTATAGCACAAGGAGAAATCCCCTCACTTTCCTTCTTTGTCCCTAGAAACAAGGACTGGCACAGTGAAAGAAACTGACACTCTCCCTACCTACAGTTTTCTGTCCCTAGAAAAAATGTTTTTTTAAAGCACACTATAGCACAAGGAGAAATCCCCTCACTTTCCTTCTTTGTCCCTAGAAACAAGGACTGGCACAGTGAAAGAAACTGACACTCTCCCTACCTACAGTTTTCTGTCCCTAGAAAAAATGTTTTTTTAAAGCACACTATAGCACAAGGAGAAATCCCCTCACTTTCCTTCTTTGTCCCTAGAAACAAGGACTGGCACAGTGAAAGAAACTGACACTCTCCCTACCTACAGTTTTCTGTCCCTAGAAAAAATGTTTTTTTAAAGCACACTATAGCACAAGGAGAAATCCCCTCACTTTCCTTCTTTGTCCCTAGAAACAAGGACTGGCACAGTGAAAGAAACTGACACTCTCCCTACCTACAGTTTTCTGTCCCTAGAAAAAATGTTTTTTTAAAGCACACTATAGCACAAGGAGAAATCCCCTCACTTTCCTTCTTTGTCCCTAGAAACAAGGACTGGCACAGTGAAAGAAACTGACACTCTCCCTACCTACAGTTTTCTGTCCCTAGAAAAAATGTTTTTTTAAAGCACACTATAGCACAAGGAGAAATCCCCTCACTTTCCTTCTTTGTCCCTAGAAACAAGGACTGGCACAGTGAAAGAAACTGACACTCTCCCTACCTACAGTTTTCTGTCCCTAGAAAAAATGTTTTTTTAAAGCACACTATAGCACAAGGAGAAATCCCCTCACTTTCCTTCTTTGTCCCTAGAAACAAGGACTGGCACAGTGAAAGAAACTGACACTCTCCCTACCTACAGTTTTCTGTCCCTAGAAAAAATGTTTTTTTAAAGCACACTATAGCACAAGGAGAAATCCCCTCACTTTCCTTCTTTGTCCCTAGAAACAAGGACTGGCACAGTGAAAGAAACTGACACTCTCCCTACCTACAGTTTTCTGTCCCTAGAAAAAATGTTTTTTTAAAGCACACTATAGCACAAGGAGAAATCCCCTCACTTTCCTTCTTTGTCCCTAGAAACAAGGACTGGCACAGTGAAAGAAACTGACACTCTCCCTACCTACAGTTTTCTGTCCCTAGAAAAAATGTTTTTTTAAAGCACACTATAGCACAAGGAGAAATCCCCTCACTTTCCTTCTTTGTCCCTAGAAACAAGGACTGGCACAGTGAAAGAAACTGACACTCTCCCTACCTACAGTTTTCTGTCCCTAGAAAAAATGTTTTTTTAAAGCACACTATAGCACAAGGAGAAATCCCCTCACTTTCCTTCTTTGGCCCTAGAAACAAGGACTGGCACAGTGAAGGAAACTGACACTCTCCCTACCTACAGTTTTCTGTCCTTAGAAAAAATGTTTTTTTAAAGCACACTATAGCACAAGGAGAAATCCCCTCACTTTCCTTCTTTGTCCCTAGAAACAAGGACTGGCACAGTGAAAGAAACTGACACTCTCCGTACCTACAGTTTTCTGTCCCTAGAAAAAATGTTTTTTTAAAGCACACTATAGCACAAGGAGAAATCCCCTCACTTTCCTTCTTTGTCCCTAGAAACAAGGACTGGCACAGTGAAAGAAACTGACACTCTCCCTACCTACAGTTTTCTGTCCCTAGAAAAAATGTTTTTTTTAAAGCACACTATAGCACAAGGAGAAATCCCCTCACTTTCCTTCTTTGTCCCTAGAAACAAGGACTGGCACAGTGAAAGAAACTGACACTCTCCCTACCTACAGTTTTCTGTCCCTAGAAAAAATGTTTTTTTAAAGCACACTATAGCACAAGGAGAAATCCCCTCACTTTCCTTCTTTGTCCCTAGAAACAAGGACTGGCACAGTGAAAGAAACTGACACTCTCCCTACCTACAGTTTTCTGTCCCTAGAAAAAATGTTTTTTTAAAACACACTATAGCACAAGGAGAAATCCCCTCACTTTCCTTCTTTGTCCCTAGAAACAAGGACTGGCACAGTGAAAGAAACTGACACTCTCCCTACCTACAGTTTTCTGTCCCTAGAAAAAATGTTTTTTTAAAGCACACTATAGCACAAGGAGAAATCCCCTCACTTTCCTTCTTTGTCCCTAGAAACAAGGACTGGCACAGTGAAAGAAACTGACACTCTCCCTACCTACAGTTTTCTGTCCCTAGAAAAAATGTTTTTTTAAAGCACACTATAGCACAAGGAGAAATCCCCTCACTTTCTTTCTTTGTCCCTAGAAACAAGGACTGGCACAGTGAAAGAAACTGACACTCTCCCTACCTACAGTTTTCTGTCCCTAGAAAAAATGTTTTTTTAAAGCACACTATAGCACAAGGAGAAATCCCCTCACTTTCCTTCTTTGTCCCTAGAAACAAGGACTGGCACAGTGAAAGAAACTGACACTCTCCCTACCTACAGTTTTCTGTCCCTAGAAAAAATGTTTTTTTAAAGCACACTATAGCACAAGGAGAAATCCCCTCACTTTCCTTCTTTGTCCCTAGAAACAAGGACTGGCACAGTGAAAGAAACTGACACTCTCCCTACCTACAGTTTTCTGTCCCTAGAAAAAATGTTTTTTTAAAGCACACTATAGCACAAGGAGAAATCCCCTCACTTTCCTTCTTTGTCCCTAGAAACAAGGACTGGCACAGTGAAAGAAACTGACACTCTCCCTACCTACAGTTTTCTGTCCCTAGAAAAAATGTTTTTTTAAAGCACACTATAGCACAAGGAGAAATCCCCTCACTTTCCTTCTTTGTCCCTAGAAACAAGGACTGGCACAGTGAAAGAAACTGACACTCTCCCTACCTACAGTTTTCTGTCCCTAGAAAAAATGTTTTTTTAAAGCACACTATAGCACAAGGAGAAATCCCCTCACTTTCCTTCTTTGTCCCTAGAAACAAGGACTGGCACAGTGAAAGAAACTGACACTCTCCCTACCTACAGTTTTCTGTCCCTAGAAAAAATGTTTTTTTAAAGCACACTATAGCACAAGGAGAAATCCCCTCACTTTCCTTCTTTGTCCCTAGAAACAAGGACTGGCACAGTGAAAGAAACTGACACTCTCCCTACCTACAGTTTTCTGTCCCTAGAAAAAATGTTTTTTTAAAGCACACTATAGCACAAGGAGAAATCCCCTCACTTTCCTTCTTTGTCCCTAGAAACAAGGACTGGCACAGTGAAAGAAACTGACACTCTCCCTACCTACAGTTTTCTGTCCCTAGAAAAAATGTTTTTTTAAAGCACACTATAGCACAAGGAGAAATCCCCTCACTTTCCTTCTTTGTCCCTAGAAACAAGGACTGGCACAGTGAAAGAAACTGACACTCTCCCTACCTACAGTTTTCTGTCCCTAGAAAAAATGTTTTTTTAAAGCACACTATAGCACAAGGAGAAATCCCCTCACTTTCCTTCTTTGTCCCTAGAAACAAGGACTGGCACAGTGAAAGAAACTGACACTCTCCCTACCTACAGTTTTCTGTCCCTAGAAAAAATGTTTTTTTAAAGCACACTATAGCACAAGGAGAAATCCCCTCACTTTCCTTCTTTGTCCCTAGAAACAAGGACTGGCACAGTGAAAGAAACTGACACTCTCCCTACCTACAGTTTTCTGTCCCTAGAAAAAATGTTTTTTTAAAGCACACTATAGCACAAGGAGAAATCCCCTCACTTTCCTTCTTTGTCCCTAGAAACAAGGACTGGCACAGTGAAAGAAACTGACACTCTCCCTACCTACAGTTTTCTGTCCCTAGAAAAAATGTTTTTTTAAAGCACACTATAGCACAAGGAGAAATCCCCTCACTTTCCTTCTTTGTCCCTAGAAACAAGGACTGGCACAGTGAAAGAAACTGACACTCTCCCTACCTACAGTTTTCTGTCCCTAGAAAAAATGTTTTTTTAAAGCACACTATAGCACAAGGAGAAATCCCCTCACTTTCCTTCTTTGTCCCTAGAAACAAGGACTGGCACAGTGAAAGAAACTGACACTCTCCCTACCTACAGTTTTCTGTCCCTAGAAAAAATGTTTTTTTAAAGCACACTATAGCACAAGGAGAAATCCCCTCACTTTCCTTCTTTGTCCCTAGAAACAAGGACTGGCACAGTAAAACACACTGACCCTCTCCCTACCTATCCTTCTCTTTCCCTAAACTAAAGGAATCCAGGTTAAGCAAGAAAGAAATAAATGTCACTGTCCCTGCCTATGCTTGTCTTTCCCTGCTCCGGAACACACTACACTAGGCCGCCGTGCTGGCGGCCTTTTATAGTGTGGGGCGTGTACTAAACACCCTCAGCAATAATTGGCCACAGGCATCCTGCCTGTGGCCAATCATTGCTCTCCTCGCTGCCGGCGCTGTGATTGGCCAAGCATGCGGGGTCACAGTGCATGCTTGGCCAATCACAGCGCCTGGATGACACTGCGATGGCGTAGTGCATTGTGGGCCGTTCGCGTCACTCGAATTTGGCGCGAACGGCCCAAATCGTTCGATCTTCGTCGAACGATCGAACAGCCGATGTTCGAGTCGAACGTATGTTCGACTCGAACACGAAGCTCATCCCTAATCCTTACGCAGAAAGAATTCAGCAGCCTTATATCCCAAATCATGGGGTATAATGGTGTACAAAGAGGCTACATCTGCTGTTACCAGCAAGACGTCCTCTTCAATTTTCCAATCAGACACCTCCCTAATAATTTGCATCGTATCCTTCAAAAAGGCTGGTGTTCTAGTCACCACTGGTTGGAGAAATACATCTATAAATTTTCCAACTCTTGAGGTTAGCGAGTCGATTCCGCTGATTATGGGACGTCCGGGGGGTTGTGCGGGGTTTTTATGTACTTTGGGGATATAATACATAATCGGAGTACGCGGAGCCAGGGGTATAAGAAAATCCAGTTCTTTATCATTTATTACTCCCTTTCTGTGTCCTTCTTGGACTATGCAATGTAGCAATTTTTTGTAATTCTCCATGGGATCCCTGCGTAAGATGGTATAGGTTTCTCTATCCGCCAACAAAGTTTCCATTTCTTTAAGATAGTCTTCTTTTTTCATAATAACTACCCCCCCCCCCCCTTATCAGCTGGCCTGATGATGAGATTCTTTCTGTCACAAAGAGATGCTATTCCCTCCTCCATATTATTAGATCCTTCTTTTTTTGAGTTTCACTGAGGAAAGTTCCTGAAGGACAAGTTCCTTAAACACTGTAATGCTGGGTGCAGGTTTTCCTGGAGGGTTAAACAGTGACGCATTCTTAAGGCCTGTTCCTCCCCTGTCTGCCTCCACAGCTGGTGTACTATTCCTAAGAACCGGATTTGTCATGAAATGACGTTTAATACTCAGCTTTCTAGTAAATTTCTGTACATCCAGAAACATCTGAAATTTATTTAAGGATCTCTTAGGGGCATATTTGAGTCCTTGATTCAATATGATTTTTTCAGATTTGGTGAGTTCCTCTCCGCTAAGGTTAAAAACCCCTTGACAGGTTAGTTCTGTCTCAGTTTCTTTGGTGTTGCTCCACTGGCCTCCTCTACATCCTCTCTTTGTCTTCCCTTTTTTCCCTGGCCTCTTCCTAAAAAATTCTCTGTTTTACTTCTGAGGGGTGCTGCTCCAAAAGCACCCTCTTGTTTTTGTCCTTGTGGGTCATTATAGGCCCTAGAACCAATATTGAACCGTTCTGGTTCTTCATACTCCTCATTATTCTGTTGTAGTAATCCGTATTGGTTCTGTACTGGTATGTCATACCTCCATGGTACCTGTGGGGAAACAAATGAATTTCCCCTATGTTCTTCTCCTGAACCATTTTTATAGTTGGGATCCCCATAATATCCATTATGGTCCATATATACAGGTCTATTTGGAGGATATGCATAAGTATTAGTACCCTGTTGGTTGTATCCTTGAGCAAGTTAGAAAAGTCACCTGTCTCATTATCAAGAAAGATAAAGCGTGTGTTTGCTGAAAAACCGTCAGAAGTGATCAATTTTGTTTTTTCCATGAACTTTCAACATCTGAACTGTTTTTGCAAAAATTAAATCACCTTTAGGGGATTATATATTTACTTTGTATTGTTTATATATACTCTTTGTATTTGTCTCATGCACATTTTTTTCCTTTTTTTCACCTTGCATTCATTATGGTATACTAATAGGACAATTTTTATTGTCCCTTTCTGTATGAGTTTTTTCTCATACATATCTTCATTTATATGGTTTAGCACTGTGTTGGCTCATTTAATAGGTTGCACACTGATAAATATCACTTTTGCACATACGTTTTACAGCTGATATTCCAGCTGTTTTTTTTTTTTTTTAAAGATTTTATTTTGAATAAGTGCGATACAAGTAAAAAAAGGTAACATTATACCCCGTCCGGGGTCTATACAGATCATGTTCAACAGAAGTAAACAAAGATGAACAGAATGAGGCTATATGAAAAAAAAAAAAGGGATCCATCACATTATCCTAGACCAACTTGCTTAATACAGATGGATTTTTGGGCTTTACATTCCAATGGTAGTAATTGATAAATTGCCAAAGGGCCCCGAGGGGCAGCGGCCTCCCATCCACTCCCTGCCAGTCCGCACACCCCATCTGGGAACCTGCTGTGTGCGGAGTGGCTAAGGGCAAAGCACTCAGGGAAGGGAATGAACAAAAGGTTTCGGCAACCCATCCATCTGCCCTTGCTGTTGCCCCCGAAAGGGGTCAAGCATCCAGGGTGAGACTAAGCTTAACCCTCTATTGGAGATCTGGGGGGGTTTCAGGCCCCAACTAAGAAATAGCCTCCAGCGTTCTATAAAGCTGATCATCTAGCTGTACCTGTCAACAAGAAGATATGACAAAGAAAAGAAGGAAGAAAGAAAGAAAAGGAGAAGAACAGGTCAGAGGAAAACCCCTGGGAGGCTGGAACCATACTATTTGTGAGGATACGAGTAGAAAATAAAAGATGGGAGAGAAGAGTGGGGTTGGGGAAGGGAAAAGGGGGTGAGGTAGAAAGAGAAAGTTAAAGGGGAGGGAGGAGGAGGTCGGGGCTTCCTCGCGGAGGTGGGAGATATGGATCCAGAAGTCGGTGAGATTGGGGGTTATCTAGCGTTAACCTATGAGGAAAGCAGGGAGATGCCCAAGTGTGTAGCCCAGGGTTCCCAGATATGACGGAACTTTTCTGGAGAGTCAAGCAAGGTGCTTGAAATCCTTTCTTGTGACATAATCCAGGAAATCTTGTGTTTAGCTTGGCGAAATGACACAAAGGGCGATTTCCAGGAACGGGCCAAGGTAATCTTGGCTCCCAGAAAGATGAAGTATATGAGGTGTCGGGAAAATTTAGGAACCTTAGGGATAGCATCATTGAGAAGTGCGATAGTGGGGATCTGCCTCACGTCGTGGCCGGTGACTTTGCGAATGAGGCTAAAGATTCTATTCCAGAACCCCCTGATTTTAGGACATTCCCAGAGAGTGTGGAGGAGGGACCCTGTAAGGCCACAACCTCTGAAGCATAGGGGGGAGGATTCCGGGTAGAACTTAGAGAGGCGTGTAGGGACCAGGTACCATCTGGAGATAACCTTAATGTCAGCTTCTATCAGGGAGGTGTTTAAAATGCCTTTAAATGAGCGGAAAAAATTTGAGTACCAAGTGTCTAGATCCCATTCAAACTGGAGGTCATGCTCCCATTTTGACATATAGCTCGCTTTGCCCCTAGGGTCAGCTAATGCCGAGTAGATCAGGGAAATGCCCCCCCTGACGCCCACAGCTGAGGAACACCATAGCTCATATTGCGTAACAGATAGTGGGTTGTCCGAGCTTTTCCAGACCCCACGCAGAAGCAATTGATAATAACGGAAAGTTTCGGAGGTGGGCATATCTAGTTTAGAAGAGCAGTATTTGAGTGAAATGGGGCCATCATTGTTAAAGCATTGTCCTATTCTGTAAAGGCCCTTGTCGAGCCACCATCCAAAAGCCCTGATGTTTAGACCTGGGGGAAATTGGGGGTTGTGGAAAATATGAGCCAGAGGATGCCAGGAGGAGGATAGTGAGGGATGTTTATGAAGAGTGTCGCAGAGTGCCATTGAATGGGAAAGGGTAGGTGATAGGATCGAGGGACGTTCCTTGCGTGGTCTCCAGGCTAAATAATCTAAAGTGTGATTAGGGGTTGCTTGCCTTTCTATATCTACCCAGTCTGGTTTTGGGCCCTTGGTATAGATCGCAGAGAATTGACATAGTTGGGCTGCTTGGTAGTACCACCACAAATTGGGGAGACCAAGGCCTCCTTTCTTCCTTGCCCTATACAAATTTTTTTTGGAAAGACGATGTCCCTTGCCCCCCCATATAAACTGTATGACTTTCGATGGGATTCTATCCAGCGCTCGTTTTTTGACAGGGATAGGCAGGGACCGAAAAAGGTATAACAGTCTGGGTAATAGGGTCATCTTGACTGAGTTGACTCTGCCCAGCCAGGACAGGTTATAAAGAGACCATTGTGAGAGGTCTTCCGTGATTTTTTGGAACATGGCAGGGTAATTGTTTTGGAATAGGAGTTCTACTCTGGGAGTAAGGAAGACTCCCAAATAGGGAAGGGAGGAGGTACACCAGGCAAAGGGGAAGCTAGCTTTGAGTTTATCAACTATGTCATGGGGGGTGGTGATGTTCAGGGCCATTGACTTTGCCATGTTTACCTGTAGGCCTGAGACCGTTCCGAAAGTTTTTAGTAGTTGGAGTATGATGGGTGTTGACTTGAGAGGGGAGGTGATGAAAAGAAGGACGTCGTCCGCAAAGAGAGCGCATTTGTGTGAACGTTGACCACATTGTATCCCATGAATGCCTGGGTGCTGTCTAATTGCAAGAGCTAGGGTTTCTATCGCTATAGCGAAAAGGATAGGGGAGAGTGGGCATCCTTGTCTGGTGCCTTTTAAAATAGGGAATTGGTCTGAGAGATGCCCTTGTAGTCTGATCTGTGCTTTAGGGGAAGAATAAAGAGTTTCTAGGGTACGTAGGAATTCAGGACCGAAGCCCCACTGTTGTAAGATGGAGAAAAGGTATGGCCAAGTGACAGTGTCAAAGGCCTTTTGGAGGTCTATAGAGAGAATGTATCCCTTCTGAGGTGGTCCGCCATCCCAGGAGGATTGCATGAGGGAAATTAAGTCTACCGCTCTCCTGATCTGGTCTGGTCCCTGTCTTCCGGGGATGAAACCCACCTGGTCTCTGTGTACATAAGAAGCAATGAAGGAGGCCATTCTATTGGCCAGAATCTTGGTCATGATTTTCAGATCATTATTGATCAATGAAATTGGCCTGTAGTTGCCCACATCACTAGGGTCCTTTCCCTGTTTGGGGATCACCGAGATAAAAGCAAGATTGGCCGCGGGTTCGAGAGGGGAGCCTTCTCGAAGGGAGTTAAAGAGACGAGCCAGGTGGGGGGAGAGGATCCCAGAGAAGGTTTTATAATAAAGGGCTGGGAAGCCATCCGGCCCTGGGGCCGAGTCAGTTTTGAGGTGTTTAATAGGGATGAGCTTCGTGTTCGAGTCGAACATACGTTCGACTCGAACATCGGCTGTTCGATCGTTCGACGAAGATCGAACGATTTGGGCCGTTCGCACCAAATTCGAGTGACGCGAACGGCCCACAATGCACTACGCCATCGCAGTGTCATCCAGGCGCTGTGATTGGCCAAGCATGCACTGTGACCCCGCATGCTTGGCCAATCACAGCGCCGGCAGCGAGGAGAGCAATGATTGGCCACAGGCAGGATGCCTGTGGCCAATTATTGCTGAGGGGGTTTAGTACACGCCCCACACTATAAAAGGCCGCCAGCGCGGCGGCCTTGTGTAGTGTGTTCCGGAGCAGGGAAAGAGAAGCATAGGCAGGGACAGTGTCATTTTTTTTCCTTTACTAATCCTGGATTCCTTGTGTTTAGGGACAAATAAGGATAGGTAGGGAGAGTGTCAGTGTGTTATTCTGTGCTAAACCTTGTTTGTAGGGACAGAGAAGGACAGTGAGGGAAAGTGTCAGTGTGCTATTCTGTTCTAAACCAATCTTGCTGAACCATATTTGAAATCCTTGAGTTTAGGGACAGAGAAGGACACTCGTGGAAACTATCAGTGTGCTATTCTGTGCTAAATCTTGTTTGTAGGGACAGAGAAGGACAGTGAGTGAAACTGACAGTGTGCTATTCTGTTCTAAACCAATCTTGCTGAACCATATTTGAAATTCTTGAGTTTAGGGACAGAGAGGTACAGTGAGGGAAAGTGTCAGTGTGCTATTCTGTTCTAAACCAATCTTGCTGAACCATATTTGAAATCCTTGAGTTTAGGGACAGAGAAGGACACTCGTGGAAACTATCAGTGTGCTATTCTGTGCTAAATCTTGTTTGTAGGGACAGAGAAGGACAGTGAGTGAAACTGACAGTGTGCTATTCTGTTCTAAACCAATCTTGCTGAACCATATTTGAAATCCTTGAGTTTAGGGACAGAGAGGTACAGTGAGGGAAAGTGTCAGTGTGCTATTCTGTTCTAAACCAATCTTGCTGAACCATATTTGAAATCCTTGAGTTTAGGGACAGAGAAGGACACTCGTGGAAACTATCAGTGTGCTATTCTGTGCTAAATCTTGTTTGTAGGGACAGAGAAGGACAGTGAGTGAAAGTGTCAGTGTGCTATTCTGTTCTAAACCAATCTTGCTGAACCATATTTGAAATCCTTGAGTTTAGGGACAGAGAGGTACAGTGAGGGAAAGTGTCAGTGTGCTATTCTGTTCTAAACCAATCTTGCTGAACCATATTTGAAATCCTTGAGTTTAGGGACAGAGAAGGACACTCGTGGAAACTATCAGTGTGCTATTCTGTGCTAAATCTTGTTTGTAGGGACAGAGAAGGACAGTGAGGGAAACTGTCAGTGTGCTATACTGTGCTAAACCAATCTTGCTGAAGCATATTGCAAATCCTTGTGTTTAGGGACAGAGAAGGATAGGCAGGGGACAGTGTCAGTGTCATTGTTGCTAAGCCTCCTGCACAGTATACACCTGAAGGTAGCCCTTATTGCTGTTTTTCCCATCTCCCTGCAGGCCATCCATTAAAATGTCTGGAAGGCAAACAAGGAGAGGCAGACAGTCAGGAGGCAAAAAAAGAGGGCAAGCAGGCTCTGTGTCTGGGGGCAACAGTGCTGGTCGTGGACGCGGTGCATTGTCATCAGCACATGGCCATGGGACACGCTTGTCCTTCTTTTCGGCAGCTGGACATGTTGAGCCACATCATGCCGAAGACTTGGTAGAGTGGATGACCAAGCCCACCTCATCCTCCTCATCCTCTCTCACCCAGGCTCAGGGTACTGGCAAAGCAGCTGCCAAAGCGTCCTCTTCTCTGGTATCATTATCTTCATTAGTCAATCCTTCCCTAGACCCACCATGTCCTCCTCCTGAGGAGTCCCCCGAACTGTTTGAGCACAGTGTTGGGTACATGCTCCAGGAGGATGCCCAGCGCTTCGAAGGATCTGATGATGATACCCAGATAGAGGAAGGCAGTAGCGTGAGAGCAGAGAGAGGGGATGCTCAAGAAGGACACCAATCTGGCAGTCATGCTCCAGCAGCTGCAGCATACTGCCAGATTGGCTCCAGTGATGAGGAGGGAGGGGATGATGGGGTCACTGACTCCACGTGGGTGCCTAATAGGAGAGAGGAGGAGGAGGAGGATGAGGAGGAGGCACATCTCCAACGAGGCAGGATTCCCTTGGGTGGCCAGCGTATGGGCAGCACACCGACGGAATCACACCGCAGAGCTCCGCCTGTGCAGGGCGCTGCCTCTGCCCGTCATTCAAAAAGTTCTTTGGTGTGGGCCTTTTTTGAGGCGAGTGCATCAGATCGCACAGCTGCTGTTTGCAACATATGTCTCAAGCGTATATCGCGTGGCCAAACATCAGCCATGCAGCTCGTTGGCAAGCCTACCTTAAAGACCCACACCAAAGAACAAAGCGGACCTCTCCTTGCACCGCATCAGCTGGGATCTCCAACCCCAGTATACCTTCAGTCCTCTCTGAAACCTGCACTGAGAGGAATGAAGGTGTAGAATTAGGTGTGTCACAGCCAAGTACTTGCGGCCACTCTGCTAGCAGTACACCGACGTCTGATTCTAGCAGGCAAATTTCCCTGCCCCAGCTGCTGGACCATCGAAAGAAGTTCACTCCCAGCCATCCACATGCCCAGCAGTTGAATGCTAGCTTGGCTAAATTGCTAGCGCTTCAACTGCTGCCTTTTCAGTTGGTAGACTCGGCCCCCTTCCGTGAGTTTGTGCAATGTGCGGTTCCTCAGTGGCAGGTTCCCAAACGCCACTTTTTCTCACGGAAGGCGATTCCGGCTCTCTACAGGCATGTGGAAGGCAATGTCTTGGTCTCGCTGGACAGGGCGGTCAGCGGTAAGGTGCATATTACCGCTGACTCATGGTTCAGCAGGCCCATTGGGTCACTCTTTTGGCAGCTGGGAAGGATGCAGGACAAGGTGCAGTAGTGTTGGAGGTTGTTCCGCCGCCACGCCTCCAAAATTCTACTACTGGTTGTGACACACCTCTCTCCTCCACCCCCTCCTCTTCTTCTTCCTCCATGGCCTCTTCCTGTGGTTTGTCCTCGGAACCAGCGGTGCTCCGTAGGCGCTCAAGGGGCTACGCAAGTACGCAGGCAAAAAGATGCCATGCCGTGCTTGCGCTGGTGTGTTTGGGGGACAGGAGCCACACTGGGGCAGAGGTCCTGTCTGCTCTGCAGGGGCAGGCCGAGAGGTGGTTGACGCCACGCCAGCTTAAGCCAGGAATGGTGGTTTGCCACAATGGCACCAACCTCCTCTCCGCCCTCCGACAGGGACAACTGACCCATGTGCCCTGTGTGGCTCACGTCCTTAACCTGGTGGTGCAGCGGTTCTTGGGCAGGTACCCGGGCTTACAGGATGTCCTGAGGCAGGCCAGGAAAGTCTGTGTGCATTTCCGCAGATCTTATAATGCCAGTGCTCGCCTGGCTGAGCTGCAAAAGGAGTTGAACCTGCCCAAGAACCGCCTTATATGTGACATGCCCACCAGGTGGAACTCAACGTTGGCCATGCTGCAGCGGCTGCACACGCAGCAGAGGGCCATCAATGAGTACCTGTGCGACTACGGCACCAGGACAGGGTCAGGGGAGCTCGGGTTTTTTTCACCACGCCAGTGGGGCATGATCAGGGATGCATGCACTGTCCTGGCACCATTTGAGGAGGCCACGAGGATGGTGAGCAGTGACAGTGCATGCATCAGTGACACTGTACCTCTTGTCCACCTGTTGGAGCACACGCTGCGTGGAATAATGGACAGGGCACTTGAGGCAGAACAGAGGCAGGAAGAGGAGGACTTCCTTGCCTCTCAAGGCCCCCTTTACCCAGACAGTGTTCCTTCTGTCCCACCCATCGCACAGGAAGAAGAGGAGGAGGAGGAGGAGGAGGAGGATTGTGTCAGCATGGAGGTGGAGGCTGGCACTCAGCATCATCAGCAGCAGTCTTTTAGGGATGATTTACAGTCCCAAGAAACCAGTGGACTTGTACGTGGCTGGGAGGGGGTGGCTGCGGATCATGTCGTCCTTAGTGACCCAGAGGACTCCGGACTGAATGCCTCAGCTAACCTACGCTGCATGGCCTCCCTGATCCTGCAAAGTCTGCGGAAGGATCCTCGTATTCTTCGGATCAAGGAGAGGGACCATTACTGGCTGGCCACTCTCCTTGATCCACGGTACAAGGGTAAGGTTGCGGACCTTATGTTACCGTCGCAGAGGGAGCAGAGGATGAGACAACTCCGGGAGGCCTTGCAGAAAGGTCTGTGCAACGCGTTCCCAGAGACTGGGAGGTTACAAACTCCTGGTCCTGGACAACGAGTTGCTGAGGCTTCGGGCAGTCAAAGAAGGAGCGGTGGGGAAGGTAGCCGTCTGACCGATGCGTTCAGACAATTCTTTAGTCCGCAGCCCCAAAGTATGATCGGTTCCAGCAACCATCGCCAGCGTCTGATATACATGGTGCAGGAATACCTAGGGGCAAGGTCAGACTTGGACACCTTCCCCACCGAAAATCCTCTGGCTTACTGGGTCTTGAGGATGGATCACTGGCCAGAGCTTGCACAGTATGCAATTGAGCTACTGGCCTGTCCTGCATCCAGCGTTCTTTCAGAACGCACATTCAGTGCTGCTGGAGGATTTGTCACGGATCACAGGGTGCGCCTGTCCACCGACTCGGTTGATCGACTGACTTTCATCAAGATGAACCAGTCTTGGATCACCACCAGCTACCACACACCTGATGCTGATATAACAGACTAATTGATTTTAAAATGTCACATCCCTTCAAGACTGATGCTGATGCTGAGTGCCTGTGCTGTTATGTTGACTGGCTATCCTCCTCCTCCTCCTCAATGATACGATTAATGATGATAGCTTGGAAGATCATTTTGGTTTATGGGTGACGCCACCAGTGGCTAAGGCCCAATTTTTCAGCCCCTGTTTAACAGGGGCGTGTAATTACAATTTTTGATGCAATACTTTGCAACAGGCCTCATTGCTGTGCTCCAAGTACAGTATCTGTGAGTGGTTGCAGTGTTGTGCCACCAGTGCCTAAGGCCCAATTTTTCAGCCCCAGTTCAACAGGGGCATGCAATTATAATTATTGATCTAATAATTCACAGCAGGGCCCATTGCTGCGCCCACCAAGAGTAACTGTCAGGCCTTACAGTGTTGTGGCACCAGCACCACCATCACCACCACCACCACCACCAAAGGCCCAATTTTAGTTTTTATTGAAATTTTTCATGTATACAAAAAACTGATACAAAAGATTGTCAGAATATAAAATAGAGCATACAGCATGTAATAAAAGTGTATCAATCAAATCCCAGTACTGCCAACATACAATTATCATGGGATATTAGCCGTACAAAAGGAATTGAGCGAGTGAGTAAGTAGCCAGTGAATGGGCAAAACAAAACTAAACATCATATAACGCATGTAAGCAAAATTGTATTCACTGGGTCTGATGACAGTGAGACACCCAGGGCGCCCCCCCAGAAATCGAGGGCACCACGCAGGTATCGTACCGAGTGAGAGCACAAAAACAAAACAAAACAAAACAAAACAAAAAAAAAAAAAGGGGGGGGGGAAAGCACCATGGAATCTTCAAAGGGATTAGTGAACAAAACCTCTACATTCTAATTGTGGGATAAAGGTCAAGATAAAGTCTCCTCGCTGGAAGATAAGGAAGTGCCATTAGGATTGAGATCTGAGTGTTCCCAAATATCCCACACTTTCGAAAATTGAGGAAGAGTGTCGTGCACCATTGCAGTGAGGCGTTCCATTTTACAGATCAGTCCCAATATTTGAAGAACTTGTGGAAGTGTGGGCGGGGAAGAGGACAACCATTGTGAGGGTATCGCCTGTTTTGCTGCTAAAATGATATAGGTAGCCAATTTTTGGGTATGTTTGGAGACACCAGGGATCGGCAGGCCTAGAAGGAAATGAACCGGGTCTAATGGGGGGGTGAGGTCTAACAACTGCTGTAGAAAGGTCAGGACAGAAGACCAAAATGGGCGAATCAAAGGACATTCCCAAAAAATGTGGAAATGAGAGCCAACGTCGCCCCGGCATCTCCAACATACGCGAGGAGTTGTGGGATCATATTTATGTAGTATTTCAGGTGTTCTATACCAAAAATATAAAATTTTGTATGCCGTCTCTCTTTGTTCTACACATCGTGAAGACCTGGAAATAGCCTCCCAAATCGTCCTCCATTGAGGAAGGGGGATGGGACGGCCTATTAATTGGGACCATTTGTACATGTATAGATGGGATGTGTCAGTAAGTGAGGCAGCGTCATGCAAATATTTGTAGATATCAGAAATGAGATGAGTCTGGTATGGTCCCTGAGCACATAAAAGTTCAAACGGGGTGGGTTTTTCAAGAGTCAGAGAAGCTGCTTTAGAAGCAAAGTAATGTTTAATCTGGAAGTAGGAGTATAACAATTGTTTAGGGATCTGATATTTCCTCTGTAGATCAGCAAAGGGCAAAAGTGTACGAGTGAGGGGGTGTACAATGTTTCGAAGTTGAAAGATTCCAGCTTGTGTCCACGGAAGCATGCGAATATAAGATAGGCTATCAGGGATGTCAGGATTGAACAACACGTTTAGTAGCGGTGGACATGGGGATGCAAGAGAGAATTGGCGTGAACATTTTTTCCACACAGAGAGGGAGAACAACATTGGCCCTAGGCAAATACTTCGAAGTCGACCTATAGACGAATCCAGGTTAGCCCAGATCATAGCGCATGGATGTACTGGTCTAGTGACACTCATTTCGATCTCTGCCCACACACTAGGCGCCATTCTGGAGGACCAAACAATGATTGGTTTGAGATGAGTGGCGTAATAATATTTAATGAGATCTGGGGCCCCCAACCCACCTCTTGCCCTAGGGGCCAGAACTACAGAGCCCGCAATCCTGTGAGCCCTATAGTGCCAGATGAAATTAAGAAATGCTCTTTGCGTAGTTTTAAGTTGGGACATAGGAATGGGAATCGGGAGAGTGTCAAATAAGTATAAAAGTCTAGGCATAATAGACATCTTCAGGACATTAATGCGCCCCAAGAGAGAGATGGGATACATATCCCATTGCCGCAAGAGCCGATCAATGTCTCGGAAGAGCGGGGGGTAATTAGCCTGATATAAAGTGGAGTATGAAGAGGTTAAATTCACCCCCAAATACTTAAGGGAATCCGAGCACCAATGAAATGAATAATTTTGTGTGAGAGTTGTGAGTTCTGAGGGTGGAATGTGTATAGGTAGGGCTTCGGTTTTAGTGGTGTTAATTTTATAACCCGAGATAGAACTAAATTCGCTCAGTAGCGCTATGAGGTTTGGAAGAGAGGTATGGGGCCTAGTCAGAGTCAGCAGAATATCATCTGCAAACAGGGTTAATTTATACTCCTTCTGGCGAAGTAAGACCCCACGAATATCAGGATGGTTGCGAATAGCCGCGGCTAAGGGTTCAAGGCATAGGATGAAGAGCAGGGGGGATAATGGGCATCCTTGTCTGGTACCATTGCTCAATAAGAAGGATGACGACAGATAAGAGGATAGTTGTACTTGGGATGAAGGACATGAGTATAGGGCGTGTAAGGCTGCAATAAAGGGACCTCCAAACCCATATTTGGAGAGGGTAGCAAACATAAACGGCCAGCTGAGCCGGTCAAAAGCCTTTTGTGCATCAAGGCTCAGTATCAGGGCTGGACGGGACATTTTGTTCAATAGGTCTATTAGATCGATCGTGCATCTCGTATTATCACCTGCGTGTCTGGTCCTCACAAAGCCTACTTGATCCTTGTGTATGAGTCTGGGAAGGAAATGGGACAATCGATTCGCCAATATTTTTGTAAATATCCTGTAATCAGAGTTAAGTAATGCAATGGGTCTATAGTTATCAGGGATGGAGGGGTCTTTACCCGGTTTTGGGATCACAGAAACATGGGCATGTAAAAAGTGTGGGTGTGGAATGGTACCTTTAAATAGTGAAGCATACAAGGAAAGCAAGTGAGGGCTTAGGATAGGTAAAAAGGTCTTATAATAGGAGTACGGTAGGCCATCAGGGCCAGGAGATTTCTGGGTGGGGAGATGTTTTATGACATCCTCCAATTCCTCGGGTGTAACTGTCGAGTTCAAGGAGGCTAAGTGTGCGGGTGAAAGTTTAGGTAGTTGTAGGGATTCGAAGAATGAATCAAATTTCTCTTGAGTAAATTCATACCTGGAATCCGTACGTAGGCAGTTGTACAATTGGTGATAAAATTCACCAAAGATTTTGGACATAGTGAGAGGGCAATATGTGGGTGTTCCATCCGTTTGCCTAAGAAAGTCAGGAGAGGTTTGAAAGGGGCGGGGTTTCAGCCTATTTACCAGCATTTTGTGAGGTTTATTTGAGTATTCATAAAATTTTTGTTTGGACCATAAAAGAGCTTTGTCAATTTTATCCATTTTCAAGGCCTTAAGTCGATTCCGTAAGGAAACAACAGTCCGGAGCCCAGCCACCGTGGGGGATGACAACAAGAGCCTCTCCGCCGAACGGAGTTCAGACATAGTAGATGAATATTGAAATGCAGCATCTTTTTTTAGACGGGAACCTGTAGCAATGCAATGTCCCCGGAAGACGGCCTTATGCGCCTCCCACAAAGTGGAGGGCTCCGAGACTGAACCAGCATTAAGTTGAAAGTATTCAGTTAGGCTAGCAGATAGGTGATCTTTAATGTCAGGGATACGGAGAAACGTCTCATTGAGTCTCCAATGACAGGTTTTAGGAGACACCGAAGAGAGGAGAATGTCAAGGTTTACAGACGAGTGGTCAGACCAAGATATGGGATTGATATCAGAGGATATTGTGGACGGCAGGAGAGGAGTAGAGATAAAAAAATGATCTAGTCTGGAGTAGAGTTTGTGGGAGTGGGAGTAGAACGTGTATTGTTTATGTGTAGGATGTTTAATCCTCCAAATATCTAAAAGATTTTTAGCTCTGATAAGCTTACGAAAGGATTTAGAAAGGCGATCAGGTCTGGCAGGGGAAGAGGATGGAAACAATATGTGTCTGTCTTTGCCAGGTGACATGGTAACATTAAAATCACCCCCAATGACCATGAAAGGTTGGGAGAACTTGTCTAGGATCTCAAACATAGAGGATAAAAATTTGATCTGACCTGTATTGGGGGCATACACATTAACAATAGTAAGGGATTGATTGAGAAAGGAGCAGTCCAGAACAATAAATCTGCAATGGGGGTCCAGGTGGGTAGATTTAACTCGTAAAGGGCATGATCTATTAATCAAAATAGCTACGCCTGCCTTCCCGGATGGGTCAGATGCTATAAAGGACTTAGGAAAGTGTTTACTAGCGAATTTAAAGGATCCTCCAGTACGGAAATGAGTCTCCTGGATCAGGATTACATCTGCTCTAGAAGCTTTAAACTCTTTCAAAGCCAGCCATCTTTTTTGAATAGAGTTTAAACCTTTAACATTGCATGTCAAAAATTTTAGAGCCATAACAATTCAGTCTGGAAAAAGACCAATAGACATAGCCTACAATATATAATGGATGAAAAATACCATGGTGCATTGTGGATATAAAAAAAATAATAAAATATCACAGATACAAATAAAACATTGGTAGCATTGCAGTGGGGACGTCTTAAGGCTATCTGAGACAGTAATCGCAGGTCAAAAAAAGGACCTGATAGAAAAAAATAAATGTAGAAACAAAAACAAAAAAAAAAAAAAAAAAAAAGGTCAACTTCTACTAAATAGAAACCTGGAAGGCCGATTGCCTCCAGGGAACCCAGGACCAAGCCTTGGGTCATTAAGAGGAGCACGAGAGCCCCCAGACATGGAGACGGGAAAACCCCCGCCACCTCCCAGAGCAAAGAGTCCTGGAGTATAAAACTGAGGGAGTAGATATATATAACCGATAAACCAGGGTGGCTGTGGAGCGACAAGCCACGTATCCCCCGGGCCAGGGGATGCGAAAAACCCCGCTAAGGGGCCAATGGCCACTCAAAAAACACCAAAAAATAACATAGAAAAAACAACAGCTGGAGGCCAATTAAATTTGGTATACAGAACCTCAGACATTTTTAAAAGGAAGTTCAGGTTGGGAATCTTGAAGCATGACGCCTCTGGGGCGTAAGATTGGACTTGGATGGTTTCTGGCGTACCGGGGTCCAAATGCGATTTGGAGCCGTCAACGGTTTAGGAGTAACAGGAAGCGGTGTTGGATCTTCATCAGGAAGAGGGGGTATGCCCAGGTTGCGTAAAAAGGTGTCGCTCTCTTGAAGATCACGGAGAGAATATTGTACGCCATCTCGAGATGCAGAAAGGCGGAAGGGGAACCCCCAACGATATACGACTTTATGAGATTGGAGATGTAGCGTCAGCGGGCGCAGGTTCCTTCTTCTAGCTAGAGTAATCGGGGAGAGGTCACTAAAGATTTGGATCTTGGATCCTTTGAACTTGATTCTGGATTGATTACGGGTTGCAGTGGTTAGAGCTTCTTTACTATCATAGTAATGAAATCTGACAATCACATCTCTTGGTTTAGCGCCAGCCGGGGGTTTAGGGGCCAGTGATCTGTGAGCTCTGTCCAAGCGCCAGTCTATGTCAGGGATGTTTGGAGCAAGTACATTAAATAAGCTTAGAAGGTAGGAGCGGAGGTCTCTGTCTTCAACAGCTTCCGGGATACCTCTGATTCTCAAGTTTTGCCTGCGTTCCCTGTTTTCTAGGTCTTCTTGTTGGGCTTGGAGCTGAGTAACTGTGTTTTTTATGGCAGCATTATCTTCCTCAAGCACCTGTACATATTGAACCATCTCATCGAATTTGTATTCTAGGGAATCAGTGCGCTCTCCAAGCTGGCTAATTTCCCCCCGTAATTCTTTCGCTAACTTCCCGACTTCCTGTGCGATGTTATGGGTAATAGCCTGGAGTAGGGACTGTAATTTGGCATCTAAAACTTCTTCTGTCAGCGGGGGGGATGGCCCCGGTACAGGGGTGGGGAGAATGGCAAAAAAAGTACCTGTGTCTACGTCTGATTGCTCCAGTCCGGTTTGTGCGCCGACATCAATATTTGAGGCTGTGGATGTAGGCTTATTCAGGAAGCGGTCCATCGTGGTTGAAGTCTGAGATCTGAAGACCGTGGTGTAGTTGTGTCGTTGGTCTCCAATTTTGCCCATGGGGCACGTGGCCGTCGCGTGGAATTGAGGAGACGACTCCCGTAGAAATCAAAGTGGTTGAACGTTTAGTGGGAGTCACAGGGAGGCGGCGGGGGTCTCACACGTCCGCCACGGCTAGAAGCCGTGCATGCGCCTTCCAACAAAACTCATGTCAAGTGAGTATCCGGTGGGTAAATTTTGCGTCAAGTATATGTCCACAACCGGTCTGCCGCGTACGTTTAACAGGGGGGGGGGTGGCCCTCTGGATGTAGCAAAATGGCCTTTATGAATTTGTCACGATCAGAGTCTACTAGGCAAGTTTGCAATGGGAGTGTTGCGGGGATTGGGGACAGGCAGCTTTTCGCGTGTTGTGAGGGGGGGTGGCCAGCCGTCAATGAACAATTGTAGTAATAGGCCTCCGGTATCCCTCCCTCTACAGTCTCTGGCTAATGTAGGAAGAAACCGTTCAACCCCAGGGGCAGGGGTCCAGGGGCAGGAGTAGGAGATGACCGGGGGTTTGATAAAGCACAGTACCTGACAGGGGGGGGCTCCGTAGGCCTCAAGGTGTCCTTATATCAGGTCTTCAGAGGTCCTCCTGTGGCCTTCTACAAGTGGAGACAAGGGGGGATGGTGTCTGCTGCCGGATGGGTGTAGTGGGAGCAGCAAGATGGCCGCCGACTACCAGAGGTAGGCCGAAGCCGCGGACTTTCCCAGAGCCAGCCGCCGCGGACCCGTGGGACCGAACTTTCCGGGGTTACTCCTGAGGTCTCACAGGCACAGAGGTCAGTCCAGTGTAGGCTCTGGTGCGATCAAGCTCCGCGTCGTCCCCCCCCGCCGATCGCGGCAATGTAGGCCGGAGGATGCCGATTGTCCTGCAGGCCGCAAGATGGCGACCAGGCTCCGGAGCCGACCACGGGCCGGCAAACGTATAAAGAGGTTCCCCACTTCCACCGAAGCCCCGGCGGGGGTATCGGGCGTCCGCGGGATGTCTGTAGCTCAACAGGGGAGCGGCGGAGGTCTCGTAGGCCTCAAGATGGCGGTGGGCCTGGGCTGCGTGGAGCGGACCTGGCGGGCTCCAATCGGCTGGCCGGGAGGCACGACTCAGGCCAGGATGAAGGTAGGGGACCCTCAGGGATAAGGGGGGTAGATTTGGAACGACCCCCACCAAGCCTGCAGCGAGGATGGCCGTAGATTAGAGCAGCAATTGCGGAGCTCAATGGCCGCACGTCTTCCCCGATCGGCTTCCGGACACGCCCCCCCCAAGGCCCAATTTTTCAGCCCCTGTTCAACAGGGGCATGCAATTATAATTATTGATCTAATAATTCACAGCAGGGCCCATTGCTGCGCCCACCAAGAGTAACTGTCAGGCCTTACAGTGTTGTGGCACCAGCACCACCATCACCACCACCACCACCACCAAAGGCCTAATTTTTCAGCCCCTGTTCAACAGGGGCATGCAATTATAATTATTGATCTAATAATTCACAGCAGGGCCCATTGCTGCGCCCACCAAGAGTAACTGTTAGGCCTTACAGTGTTGTGGCACCAGCACCACCATCACCACCACCACCACCACCAAAGGCCCAATTTTTCAGCCCCTGTTCAACAGGGGCATGCAATTATAATTATTGATCTAATAATTCACAGCAGGGCCCATTGCTGCGCCCACCAAGAGTAACTGTCAGGCCTTACAGTGTTGTGGCACCAGCACCACCATCACCACCACCACCACCACCACCACCAAAGGCCCAATTTGTCAGCCCCTGTTCAACAGGGGCATGCAATTATAATTATTGATCTAATAATTCACAGCAGGGCCCATTGCTGCGCCCACCAAGAGTAACTGTCAGGCCTTACAGTGTTGTGTCAACACCACCACCACCACCACCACCAAAGGCCCAATTTTTCAGCCTCTGTTCAACAGGGGCATGCAATTGTAATTATTGATCTAATAATTCACAGCAGGGCCCATTGCTGCGCCCACCAAGAGTAACTGTCAGGCCTTACAGTGTTGTGGCACCAGCACCACCATCAAAGGCCCAATTTTTACTACCACTGATCAACAATTATATGTTATTACAATTCCTGATATAATAGTTGACAGCAGGGCGTTCCAGCACCCACCAAGAGTAACTGTGAGTGCTTACAGTGTTGTGCCAACACCAACACCTAAGGGGCCAATTTCTGCAGAGTATATACGGCAGGTCCCTACTTTCAAACATCCAACTTACAAACGACTACTACTTGCAAACGGAAGAAGACAACAGGAAGTGAGAGGAAATCTACCCCTTGGAAGGAAAATTCTCTCCTGTAAGAATTAATATGGGAGAAAGGTGTCTCCTCTCTACTGATGCTTTATCACCAATCCTTGTTTCAATAAAAACACCACATTTCAAAAACAGTTGTCATTGGGACGCAAAGTGAGGTGAAATGTTCTGAACAGGGGCACAGACAGCAAAAAAAAATGTTACAGGGGTGATAACCCTTCCCTATGTTTTCCAAAAAGCTTAAAAAAAGGAATTTGGCATGGAGCCAGACTTAAACAATGTAGCTTTTCAAAATTACAAACAGATTCTACATAAGAACAAACCTACAGTCCCTGTCTTGTATGCACCGCCTGTATACGGCTGTTCAGAGTATATAGGGCCTTTTTTATTTTGTGTGCGGGGTTCCCCTTAATATCCATACAAGACCCAAAGGGGCTGGTAAGGGGCTGGGGTGGGGGGGGGGGGGGTTGATGGGGTAGCTATGCCATTTTTCTTAAAGATTTTCATCCATATTACCGGGACCAGACATTACATTAAAGCCGCAAGCAGTTTTAAATGGCTTTTTTTTCCTTTAGAAATTTTATTTTGTGCAGGGACAGTTCTAAACACGGGAAACACGTGGCACTTCACAGGCATACTTTAGACACCCCCCAGGTACAATATTTAAAGGAATATTTGACTTTTTTTTTCACTTTATGCATCATTAAAATGACTGCTCCCGGAAAACGTCCGTTTTTAAAACTTCTTTTTGCATTGATACATGTCCCCTGGTGCAGAACCCGGGTTCCCAAACTCTGTTTAGGACAATAACATGGATAATAGTCATTATAATTAGCACTTTAGAATCCGAACGTTCGCATCCATTGTATTTAATAGGGTTCTAATGTTCGTGCGAACTTTCGGTCCGTTCGCGGGTTCTGGTGCGAACCGAACCCGGGGGTGTTCGGCTCATCACTAGTGTTTAATGACTTCCTGGACTTCCTCAGTGCGAAATGGAGATTCCATTAAGGATCTGTGGGACTCTGAAAGTTTGGGAAGGGTCACATGCGCTAAAAAGGATTCTAAAGGAACAGGGTCTGCGGGAGTGGGAGAGGAGTATAGCTTGGAATAGAAGGCCTGGAAGGTTTCTAGTATTTTCTGGGGGTTCTGGGTGAGGGAGCCCTTAAGTGATTTAATCCTGGGTAAGGAGAAATTTTTGGTCCTTGGAGAGAGTTTGGATGCTAGACGTGAGCCTATTTTGTTCCCCTGTAAGTAGTATTTGCCGCTTAACCAGCTTAGATGCTTGTCCGCATTAGAGGTCAAGGCTAGATTCAGGGCTGTGCGGGCTGATTCCAACTTACCCAAGCTGGAGGGAGTTGGGTTTGATTTATGGGACTTACTGAGCATTCTAAAATCCCTTTCCAGGTTGTCCAACTCAATCTTCCTACCTTTTTTCAGATTGGAAGCCAGTTGAATCATCCTTCCCCTCAGGACGGCTTTGTGGGCTCCCCAAAGAGAACTAGGGGTTGTGTCCCCGTTATCATTGAGGAGGAAGAATTCTTGAATGTCCCTTTCCAGCATGGTGCAGTGGACCGGGTTAGCTAGGAGGGATTTACTCAGACGCCATTGAGGGGGACCTGAGGGTGATAGGGAGCCAGAGAGTGTAAGGGTTACTAGGGAGTGGTCAGACCATGGAACGTCCTGAATTTTGGCAAGAATAGCTGTGTGTATGTCCGAGTTGGGTATGAATACATGGTCAATCCTGGCATATGTTTTGTGGGGAGCAGAATAGTGGGTGAAGTCTTTGGCCGTGGGGTTTAATTCTCTCCAAGAATCGATTAGGCCTAAGTCATGCAGGAGTCTGGCAATTCTGAGGCTCTGTTTGGAAGGTCTTTTAAGGCGGGGTCTGTCCAGGTGGGTTTTGTCTAGTGAATGGTCAAACGTGATGTTAGAATCTCCCCCTACGAGGATTCTACCTTCTAGGTGAGGAGAGAGGACGGAGAACATGGAGGCAAAAAATTTAGCCTGGCCCTTATTAGGGGCATAGTATGAAACGAAGGAGTGCATTACTCCTTCTATATGTCCTTTGACCAGAAGGTACCTACCGTCTGTGTCACGAAATGTGTAAGCATGAGTAAATGGAATCCGCTTAGCGAAGAGTATGGCTACACCTCTCTGTTTAGTGTCCGCATTCGCAAGGTAGAAGGTGAGGAGACTGCGGTGGAGAAAGGAGGGGGTATAGCTAGCGGGGAAGTGAGTCTCCTGTAGGAGGACAACATCAAGGCTTCTGGAGTGGTAGTTCTGGAATGCCTTCCGGCGTTTTGATGGAGAATTAAGACCCTGTGTGTTGTGGGAGGCTACCTTAAGAGGCAGCTTGTGGGTGTTACTCTCAGCCATGGGCGCCCAGGGGGGTGTGCGAGAATGCAAAAGGGGAGCTTACCTGGTAGGAAGGGGTTGACCGGACCTCCGATGTGAAGCAGATCATCGACATGCGCCTGAGAATAAGGCATAGGGGAAGCCTCCGCGAGGAGTCCTGAAGGAAAGGGGATGGGATCCCTGTAGAGAGGGGAGAAGGTAAGAGCGAGAAGAAAGAAGAGGTGGAGGAAAGAAGAACAGAGATGTCATTAAAACAGCTGAATAAATTGCAAGAAGAAGGTAAATCAAACATATGCTACAAATCAGTGAAAAAAAAAGAGAACAACCGACCCGGCAAGCCGGGAATACGTCCAAAGACTCCTGTAAAAGGGGTCTTGGAGAGAGGGCAACCCCGCTCGGGGTTGTCTACCTGCCGTCACCAGAGGGAAAAAGGAGATTCCCACTGCGAAACAACAGAAAGAGTGGCGTGGAGGGCCACTCCGGCCTCTGGGGCCCCCAAGGGGGAAAATATGTCTAGAGAGGCCAACGTGCGAAAGAGTTTTGGAGAACATTACGGCAAAAATAACAAAAATAACAGGCCAGAAAGTAGTGTGTACCCAGATAGGATTAGTGTAAAGAGAAACACCTGCAAGGTGGAGGGGGGGGTAAATGGGGGGGGGAAGAGGCATGGGAGAGGGGAGTGGGGGGGGAGGGAAGGGGGGGGAAGGAGGGATAGGGTAGGTAGAGACTAATAAGCTTAACCATATGTGGGAACTAAAACAGGCACATCATAATTGCATTAAGTCAGGAGTACCGAGGAAACTTCTTCCTCGTTAATGTGGGAGTATCAATAGGTGATGGGTGTCTCCTCAAGCCACACATGGGCAAGCGGGGATCCCCCCAACCCGAATCAGACTCTGGTCCAACAAATGGAACTCAGAGCCATGTGGGATCGTTAATCCCCTAACTTAACTAGGGGGGTCATTTACTCTCCGAGTCATTGAGGGCAGTCAAAAACAAGGCATCCTCCGGCTGGGAGAAAATGGAAAGAAAGGCAGAGAAGAAGGCTTTCATCTCGGGGGTCGGGATTCCTTCTGTCTCTTCGTTAGTGGTTTGTTCCATAACGATGTCAGAGGGCTTCCCGGGGGTGGGCGTTTTGAGGAGCTTGACTTGGACGTAGTATTCAGCGTAGCCAATTCTTGGGAGATAAGGCCGAGTTGGAGCAGGAGACGTTCGCCATCTTGGAATGTGGAGAAGCCGCAGGCTTTATCTCTGAAATGAAACTGCAGACGAAATGGGAAAGCCCAGCGGTATTTGATGGAGTTCTGGTTTAGGATTTCCAGGAGGGGTTTGAGGGATCTCCGTTTCTGGACCGTGGTAGGCGAGATGTCAGCGAAGATTTGTATTTTCTGATCCTGGAAGGAGAGATTGTCCAAGTTACGGGTCAGTCTCATCACATCCTCCTTCACCCCATAATAATGGGGTTTGACGATGATATCCCTTGGTAGGCCGTTTGGGCGGGGGGGCTGGAGAGCTCCGTGAGCTCTATCAAGTTCCAAACTATGTTCCTGAATGTCTGGAAGAAGTTCTTTTATGAATAGCTTAACTGTGCCGGGGACATCAGCTACAGATTCAGGGATCCCACGTATGCGGAAGTTATATCTCCTACTTCTGTTCTCCAAATCATCGATCTTAGAGAGGGCATTCTCAAGTTGATCTTGCAAGGTTTGTATGCATGTGGCATTTTGGTTAGTGCGGGCCGCAGTATTATCTACTGCCTGTTCAATAGCTTCTATGCGGGCTCCTAGGCTCTGTAGATCAGCCTTAATGGTGGCAGTGATCTGTGAGGCATTTTGAGCTAGTCCTGATGCTAGCATTTCAGAGAAGTTCAGCAGCATGAGTTGCATGTCAGCAGAATGTACTGGCTGCAGAGGGGAGGAAAGGAGGGGGCCTGCCAGACCCAAGGGGGATCGCATCATGGGAGTGTGGGGGAGATCTCCAAATGTCCTGTTCAGCAGCGACTCAGTGGAAGCTGGGGAGATTGCTGGGGGGTTGCAGGTACTCACTGGGGTTGCCAGCAGGCCATTCTGGGGCTGGTAGATGGATGGAAGATCCGCGATGGAGTCGGATTCCTCCATTCCTCCTCGTGCTGCGGCCGCCATCTTAGGTGTAGAAAGCACCGCCTGTGTAAAGTCCAGCTGACGGCTAACCTCACTGCTTTGCGAGCCGCCAGACATGTGTAGCTGCGCCTGGAACTCCCGTTATTCGATGGGGTCAGAGTTGGCCGAATCCTGCTCAATCTAAGAGCTCAGGGGGCAGTGAGAGGCCGGAGTGGTGCGTAGCTCCCGTTCAAGGCGTCTTCCCGGAAGTCCCGCGCATGCGCACTCTCCAGCTGTTTTTTTTGTTTGCAGCACCTGTCACTATTTTTATTCAATATCTATTTTAGTTTATCAATAATTCCAATTGGATAGGTTAGCGCGGATTAATCACCCATTTTTACCAATTGATGTTCAAATGGCTCATAAAGGCCTCCAGGGATGTCAAACTGCCATTCCACAGGAGGAGGATGTCGTCTATGTACCTAGCCCATAGCTCCAATGATTGGGTGTCATAGGCGTAGACGACATCCTCCTCCCATTTGGCCATACAGAGGTTAGCAAGGCTAGGGGCATATTTTGCCCCCATAGCCACACCTCGCAACTGAAGATAGAAATTATCATTGAACCAAAAATGACTTCTTTTGGTGGCAAATTCAAGCAGCTCCATGATGAATTCCCATTGAAAGGGGGCTAACGATTCCTCTTTGTCCAAAAAATAATGAACTGCCTCAAAGCCCAAATTGTGTGGAATACACGTGTATAACGAGGCGACATCAGCCGTCACCATAATATACTCGCCTCGTATGACAGTGTTTTGAAGTTTCCTAATAGTGGCCCCTGTATCACCCAGACCGATATCAAAATAGGAAAGAAGGAGGGCAGATAGCGTGATACAGTCTCAAGAACATTTATTAAAGTAGGTAGGAACACTTACATTACATAGATGAAAAAAGCGCTTCTTGAGACTGTATCACGCTATGTGCCCTCCTTCTTTCCTATTTTGATATCAGTTTCCACCTTGGGCCACCATCATTGTGTCATCTGGTTTGGAGATTCAGTTCGGCCACTTGGTTTAAAACACGGAATATCTGTTTGCGGTATTCCTAAACGGAGGATTCAACCCCTACAGGGATACACACAAGCTTGAGTTGACCCCATAGACATACATTTATCGGGTCCACTCATTCCGGTAAGCCTTTTTTCCCTCCGGTGGTGGCCATCTTACAGTCACTATATTTAGATCCTTTTGAAGATCACGGTTCATATTGGATTGGATTATATAAAGCTTCATTCACTGGAGACTTTCTTTTGGTTACACATCTTACACATATTATGTGTTGAATTTGAACTTGTTTCTTTATTTTTTCACTTATTTATTTGGGTGTTATTCACTTTTGTAACACTACAATTTGTTTGTTATGTCATTTTCACCATTTTTCTTATTGGGTTTGTAGCTGCTCACATTCACAAGCAGCGCAAAAAAAATTTTTGTATTTATAATGAGCTAGTATGCATAGCATACTAGCTCATTATGTATTACTTACCTCAGATCGAAGCCCCCGCAGTGGTCCCCATTCACTGCTCCAGCCGGTGACATCTCTCCCGTAGTTACTTCCGGGTATAGCGGGCTCCGGCAATGTGATTGGCCGGAGCCGCGATAACGTCACTCCCGCGCATGCATGCAGGAGCCGCTGTTAATGGCACAGTCTATCTGAAGCAACGGCACAAAGTGCCATTGCTTCAGTGCGCATGTGCCAATGACTTTTGCACATGCAGATACAGGGGGAATCCCTCCCCCCAAGGACCTCAGAACTAGTGTGCCTATTGGAAAATTTCAGGGCAGGTCTAAAACAGGAAGGGGTGTGGCCTTGACAGGAAGGGGTGGATCATATATAAATTAGGGGTTGCACGAGTTTAGTCAGGCCTAGGGCAGCACAAAACCTAAATACACCACTGCCTGGGGGCCCATTTTTTTGAGGGGGGGTTAATTAACTATGGGAATTGTTTAACACAGGAGGAGGCAGAATCATTAGGCAGAGCTGTGACGTCACTTACATGTGAGTCACTCTGTATGCATACAAGTGTAACGATACCTCCAACTAAGAAGGCCGCAGATTTAGTTTGGGCCCTGAAAGACAGCTCCGCCAACCCCCGGCAAGGTACTCGACCCCCTACTGGCACAGTTAGTTACGGCAGCAATAAACTCTTATACTGTATGAGTAATTAAACATCGAGACAATAATAGTATAAAAAGGGTATATGATTTACTTAAACTTTTGATAAGAAAGGGGTTAACATTTATAACAGTTCACAGAGAGTATATATATTGCAGAGCCCTGCAGCACTAACACACTATGCATATGGAGTGAACAGTAACAAGTGCGCCACGTGGGCGACCGTTAACAAGGCGTCCTGTGGCGCAGTAACCAAACAAAATAGCAAGCTGACCAGGCCTGGTTCAGATATCTACAACTTAGTCTATAGGGGATGATGTTCTTTTCTTCACCGGCAGGTCTTTAACGGTGGTGCACAATAACAGAGTATGATTTGTAATCCAGTGAGAAAGATAAAGATGGGATAAACACTGTACTATATAAAGTGTTAGTTCCGCTCCTTTGAGGTCCTCTAATGAGAGTATCAAGAACAACTTGTGGGCCACGGCAGTCTATAGGCCTATTAGCAACAACAGTATATGGTTTAGGCATACGCCCTCTCACCCGCCCGGACAGGGTCCCAGTCCGGGGAACTTCCACCGACTGTGTCACACACACACACACAGTGTCTCCAACGATCAAGTCCTCGATCCGGTCCAGGCTGTAGACAAAACGAGGTCCAGAGCCACCCAGGCTCGCAGTGGGGTGGAAGGCTCTTTGGTGCTGCGCAAGGTCTCAGGCTTCAGGCCTCGCACTCCGACACATCCGCACAGGAGGATCAGTCTCTGAAGTCTCGTGTCCCAAAGAGGCCGAGCGCAGGCGCGCCTCCTCCTTATATAACCCCTCCCATGAGTCTCTGCGGTGAACACTGTCGAATGGGTTTCTGGGTGATGTAGTCTACGGGAAGTAAAAGAGGAACACCCCGCTACACACTCCCCCCACTTGAACTCTTTGGTCCCCAAAGATAAACCTTAACAAAGACTATGTACAACTTTAGACAATTCTGCGAACGATGTTGGCATAGGGAATTCCCACCAAAACTGAGGGGTAGAATTACCTTGCCCACAGGTCACATTATCATGGGTGGCCTGCCTAACTGTGCCAGAGAGTGAGCTGGGGTTGCCCTCCACCAAATGGACAGTGGAGGGATCTGGATTCTCAGCATTTCTCCTAGCAGTAACTATAGAGTCCTCCGAGCTATTCCCCATTTGTGGGTAGGTCAGCCTCTTAGGAGGCCGGATGACTCTTCGAGCCCTTTGCTCTCTTGGGACTTCTGGCTCTGGCGCCACAGGCTCCTCTTCCTCTGAGTAACTATCACGGGCATCTTCCCAGTGATCTGATGCAGGACTAGATGGGATGAACTCTGTGGCCTCTGGGTTCAGTGTTCCATCTGGAGTGTCTTCAGTAGGTGGAAGATCTATAGTGGAAGTTCCTGGAGTTGGGGAAGGCCACAACCAATCAAGTTCCCTTTCTTCATCTTCACTAAGTTGAGAGGCCTCTCCATCTTCAACTCGGGAGGTCTGCGACCGAGTGTTTGGCCTGGGAGTATCCAGAATAGAGACCGGTTCAGGAGAATCTCTCACGGGAGGTATCCTGACTGCCTCAGCAAGTGGGAGCAGGTGGTTTTGATGCCACGTCTTCAGTGGGCCTACCCTCCCTTCTGGCTTCAACTTGTAGACAGGTAGGCCCGTCAATTTCCTACAGATGACATAGGGTTCAGATCTCCATCTGTCCGCAAGTTTGTGCTTCCCCGGGACCCCCAGATTGCGTAACAGTACTCTATCCCCGGGCTGTAGGTCTTGTATCCGGACCTTCAAGTCGAAGTTTCTTTTGTTCCGAGCTCCTCTTTGATCTGAGGCCGCTTGAGCTTGTTCATAGGCCACTTTCAGGCTGTGTCTGAGCCTGTCCACATATCCTTTGTGGGATGTGGCTGAGGAATGGTCCAGAGAGGTGCCAAAGGCCAAGTCCACAGGCAGTCTCGCCTCTCTCCCAAACATGAGTCGATAGGGGGAGTAGCCTGTAGCATCACTAGTGGTGCAGTTGTAAGCATGTACTATTGCTGCTATGTGTTTGCTCCAATGTTGCTTCTTCTCACTTTCCAGAGTCCCCAACATGTTGAGCAAGGTTCGGTTAAACCTCTCCGGCTAAGCATCTCCCTGTGGGTGGTAAGGGGTAGTTCGAGTCTTCTTGATTCCCAACGAATCCAGGAGTTTCCGGATCAGTCGACTCTCAAAGTCCCTTCCTTGATCTGAATGAAGTCGTTGGGGCAGCCCATAATGGACAAAATACTTCTCCATGAGTATCTTGGCTACTGTGGAAGCCTTCTGGTCTTTGGTTGGGAAAGCTTGGGCATACCGGGTGAAATGATCGGTTATCACCAGAACATTTCCTAGTCCACTCAGATCGGGTTCGAGGCAGAGGAAATCAATGCATACCAGATCCATTGGGCCTTGACTTTGTAGATGGCCCATTGGGGCAGCTTGATGAGGTAAAGTCTTCCTCTGGATGCAGCGTGCACATGAGTGGCAGTACTCTTCTACCTCTGCCCTCATGCAGGGCCAATAGAACCGACTTCTAAGAAGTTGAAAGGTCCTTTCAGCCGCTAGGTGACCATGATTGTCATGCAGGGCAATCAGAACAGTCTCTCGATGTTTCTCTGGGAGGAACAGTTGCCATTTATCTTCTGAGTC
This sequence comes from Rana muscosa, assembly GCA_029206835.1. Taxonomy (NCBI): domain Eukaryota; kingdom Metazoa; phylum Chordata; class Amphibia; order Anura; family Ranidae; genus Rana; species Rana muscosa. The sequence goes on along the minus strand of CM055123.1, from coordinate 381,971,209 downwards.
ATCAGAGGGGCCCCTTCGGTAGACCACTCCCTGATGTACCTGCAACCTGTCCCACTCTTTCCTGAACAGGCGGGCTTCTCTTGAGGAGTGACTCAGGAGTTTGTTTGGATCCTGATTCTCCAGAGCTTCCAGAACCAATTTCCCCATTGGATCTTCTAACTGGTCACTTCTCAGTTCCTTCTTGGACAACTTTGGCAGATAGTCTTCTCCCAGCTGAGTTACTCCACAGTATTGTTTGGGGACTCCTACCATGGTAACTCCTATCTCTTCCGCCCTTGAGCCCCCTCTGGCTTGCAATTCAGCCCCTTGACAAAGGGCCCGCACCCCATCAGGTGCTACTTGAGTCCAGTCTTCCATGTCACAGTTGGGACCATGGGATCTCCTAGACAGAGTGTCTGTATCTCGATTCCCAATCCCTGGCCTGTACTTTAGGCTGAAATTGAATCCAGACAATGCGGCCAGCCACCTGTGTCCAGTGGCGTCCAGTTTTGCTGTAGTGAATAAGTAGGTCAGGGGGTTGTTGTCGGTCTTCACAATGAACTCTGCCCCATACAGGTAGTCTTTGAGCTTGTCTACTACCGCCCACTTAAGGGCCAAGAACTCCAGTTTATGAGTGGGGTAGTTTTTCTCAGAGGGGGTCAGGCTCCTGCTCATGTAGGCAATGGGCCGCAGTTGCCCTTCGTGTTCTTGATAAAGCACTCCCCCCAGACCATCATGACTAGCATCTACGTGTAGTTCATAGGGTTTGGTTAGGTCTGCATAGGCCAAGACTGGAGCAGTGGTTAGGCTCTTCTTCAACGCCTGGAAGGCCTCTTCACACCTCTGGTTCCACTGATCTTGGACTGACTCTCCCGGCTTCCGGGGTCCTGAGTCGTCCTCTTCTCCCTCAGTTTTGAGCAGTTCATTCAATGGTCTAGCAATTCGGGCAAATCCTTCCACAAACCTCCTGTAATAGGAGCAGAACCCCAAGAAGGACCGGAGTTCTGTTACTGTGGTGGGTCGCGGCCAGGAGGTAACTGCCTCCAGTTTCTCAGGGTCTGTGGCCACCCCTTCTTCAGACACTATGTGTCCCAGATAATTCACAGAAGATTGGTAGAACCGACACTTCTCAGGCGAAAGCTTGAGTCCCTCCTCACTGAGTCTCCTCAAAACTTTTTCCAGCCTCTCCTCGTGTTCCTCCAGGGTTCTTCCAAAGACAATGACATCGTCCAGGTATACAAGGACTTCAATAAGGTTCATGTCCCCTACAGTCTTTTCCATGAGACGTTGGAAAGTAGCTGGGGCTCCAGACAGACCTTGGGGCATCCGGTCGAATTCAAAGAATCCCACTGGGGTTATGAGTGCTGTCTTCTCCTTGTCTTCTGGGTGCATAGGGATCTGATAGTATCCACTCTTGAGATCCATAACGCTGAACCACTTGGCTCCAGATAAGCTCTGCAAGGCATCCTCTATCCTCGGAGTGGTGTACTGGTCGGGTATGGTTCTCCTGTTAAGGGTCCTGTAATCGATACAGAGCCTCAACGATCCATTCTTCTTCCTGACCACCACTATCGGTGAGGCATAAGGGCTTCTGGACTCCCGTATCACACCGGTCCTTTTCAATTCTGCAAGTTGTTCCCTTAGATCCTCCAGATCTGCTAGTGGGACCCGTCTGACCCTCTTCCTGAAGGGCTTATCTTCTTGGAGGCGGATCCGATGGGTGGCACTCCTTGTACACCCCACATCGAATTCATCCCTGGAGAAGATCTTCTCCCATCTGGTCAACTGGGCCTTGGCTCTCTCCTTCCAAGCCCTGGGCAGGTTCGGGTTTTCCATGTATAGCTTCTCCCAAGCATCTCCTCCTTCGCCCGCCCCCTTTACTTCCGACAAGTTGACCGGGGCAGCAGGGCTCACCTGGCCCAGCAGCATTCTGGCTGGGATTTCCATGGGTCCATATGTATTGTTCCTAACACTCACTGGAACTCTACAATGGGCCTTCTTCAGAGCCTTCAGCGGAATCACTTCTGGTATCACTTCCAGGCCGGGGAACTCTTCCCTTGGGTCAGACTCCAACATGACAAAGGGTCCAGGTTGCTCCCAAGTAAGCTTCACAGTGGCTCTGAGACAGGTCACTTCACCGGGCTGCAACACCACCCCTTCTCTTCCAAGTCTCCACACCTTCCCTATCCCCTCTCCAGGGGTCTTCTGATCTAGGACCAGCCGTTGATAAGCCGTCTCCAGCATGGGGTGAATCTTGGTGGCCGCTGACCCCTTCTCTTTCACTAGAGGGGTCAGAAGTCTTCGGACCAGGTCCGTGTTTGTTCCTATTATAAGGGAACTCTTGTTGGCTCCTGGCGGCCGAAGGCATACAACCGCCAGAGTATCAAACACTTCAGCTTTTCCAGCCACGGATGGGTCAAAGATCATCCTGACAGGCAAATAGCCATCGTAGGGGAAATTCTGGGTCCCAATCCCACATATCTCTAGTCTCTCTATCTTCTGGATGGGCAGGTGACTCAAGTGCTTCTCGTAGAAATCTCGGTATAACAGGGTCACTTGTGCCCCAGTATCCAAGATGGCTCTGGTGTAGGCTCCCTCCACTTGAATGTGCACTATGGGAGAGGGGCCTACTAGCCTCTCCGGATATGGCCCGGCAGGGGTCGCCTTCTTCTGGCCCTTTCCCTTCGGACTCTCTCCCATCCAGTTCCCTTTGGACTTTAATCTTTCTTGAGCCTGGTATGCATTAATTTCCCTCCTCTCAATGGGTGTACAGACCCGCTGAGGGATATTATTGATTTTCCTAGGTGTGCACCCCCTCTGGGGAGCGCTGTGCCTCTTCTGCGGGGTCTTGCCCCCTTTCTCTGGGGTGTATCTTTGTTGAGGAATGATATATTTCTTCTGAGGCGTTTTATCTCTTCTTTCTTTCTGCTTCACTTTCAGCTTGGAGCTCACTGAAGGTGATGGGCACCCAGTTGACTCCTTCACCGGGGCCCTCTGGAGTTTCGCGCCGGCTTGCGGTTGTCCAGCTTCTTCTTCTTGGGACTGGAACAAGTAGCCGCAACATGGCCAATTCCTCCACAGTTAAAGCAGACTATATCTCCCCATTCTTGTAAAGATGTGCCGAAGCAATTGGGAATAGTTCCTTCCGTGGTACCTCTCTCTTGGGACCCTCTGTGTCTTTCGCCATCAAAGAGGTCAACATTTCTAACACCTTGGACATTTGTGCATTTAAAGTGTCTACCTCTGAGTCTCTTTCAGTAGTCATCACTGGGTTGACTAGCACCTGTGCGGGGACAACATTTGCCTTAATCATTTGCTGGTCCTGTTGTAGCGCCTCCTCATCTCTGATGATTTTTATCAAATCAGCATAAGTCAGCAACGTTCCTCCTCCCAAGGTTTTCAGGTGCAGCCAGACTGGATCCGAGCGTAACGCTCCCTTTAAGACTTGCTTTATTCTTGCCGCATCTGCATCTTGGGGCTTCATTCCCTTCTTCAACACAATCTTGCACAGCAACCTGTTTAGTCTCCTAACATATTCTGACAGTTTTTCCCTTGGTTGTTGGAAAGTATGTTCAAATTGGTAGACCATCTCTGTCACCTTTTCCAATTGACCAAACTCTTCCTGTAGCATAGCTAGACAGTCTTGAGCCGTGCAATCGGCATTTCCAAACCGAAAACTTTTCACTGCTTCTGCTGCTGCGCCTTTCAGGCTTTCTATCACTCGTTGCCTCTTCTGCGCTTCAGGCACCTCCCATGCCTCTACTGCCTGCAATGCCTGCTCCACCCAGGTTTCAAAATCTTCTTCCCCTACAGGGACAGGGAGCTTCCCTGAGAATGTCTTCAATCTCCGGTAGCTAGTTTCTACATGCACTGTGTTTGTCTTCTGACATTTGATTGGCAGATCTCCTATCGCCTTTATCAATTCTGGTGATATAGCAGTGGCAGGTGCGGGTGTCACTGGGGGCATCACCCTGTCTCCCTTTACTGGTGAGGCGCGGGCCGCAGCCTGTGGTGATCCCATCGGTGATGGTTCCTTCTTTATAGTTAAAGCAGGAGCCACCCTATAGGTTCTATTATCTGGCGTCTTTACACACTTGCGCCTGCACGCCTCTGGTATCCCGTCTCCGTATTCCACTAGTGCATACTGATATGAAGTATCCGGGTCTGCCTTTATATCTATCACCCATGGTGTGTGATCTGGGGACACTGACTTCATCAACTCCTCTACCCTCTCAGTCTTCCATTCCTCCCCTGGGAGGCTGATGACTATTGAATTGTTTGGCTCTGCCCTTACGGCTCTGCACCACTCTTCTATCGCTTGTGGATCCATGGGGTCCATGCCGGCACTTCTGGCGTTCACCTGCTGTATCAGGATCCCGGACCCGAGCCCCCACGTGTAGCGATACCTCCAACTAAGAAGGCCGCAGATTTCGTTTGGGCCCTGAAAGACAGCTCCGCCAACCCCCGGCAAGGTACTCGACCCCCTACTGGCATAGTTAGTTACGGCAGCAATAAACTCTTATACTGTATGAGTAATTAAACATTGAGACAATAATAGTATAAAAAGGGTATATGATTTACTTAAACTTTTGATAAGAAAGGGGTTAACATTTATAACAGTTCACAGAGAGTATATATATTGCAGAGCCCAGCAGCACTAACACACTATGCATATGGAGTGAACAGTAACAAGTGTGCCACGTGGGCGACCGTTAACAAGGCGTCCTGTGGCGCAGTAACCAAACAAAATAGCAAGCTGACCAGGCCTGGTTCAGATATCTACAACTTAGTCTATAGGGGATGATGTTCTTTTCTTCACGGTCTTTAACGGTGGTGCACATTAACAGAGTATGATTTGTAATCCAGTGAGAAAGATAAAGATGGGATAAACACTGTACTATATAAAGTGTTAGTTCCGCTCCTTTGAGGTCCTCTAATGAGAGTATCAAGAACAACTTGTGGGCCACGGCAGTCTATAGGCCTATTAGCAACAACAGTATATGGTTTAGGCATACGCAATCTCACCCGCCCGGACAGGGTCCCAGTCCGGGGAACTTCCACCGACTGTGTCACACACACACACACACACAGTGTCTCCAATGATCGGGTCCTCGATCCGGTCCAGGCTGTAGACAAACGAGGTCCGGAGCCACCCAGGCTCGCAGTGGGGTGGAAGGCTCTTTGGTGCTGCGCAAGGTCTCAGGCTTCAGGCCTCGCACTCCGACACATCCGCACATGAGGATCAGTCTCTGAAGTCTCGTGTCCCAAAGAGGCCGAGCGCAGCCGCGCCTCCTCCTTATATAACCCCTCCCATGAGTCTCTGCGGTGAACACTACCGAATGGGTTTCTGGGTGATGTAGTCTCCGGGAAGTAAAAGAGGAACACCCCGCTACACAAGTAACAAGGGCGACATTTTGTAGGTAATGTTTTAGAGAAGACTCTCCACTGGAAGAATGCAATAGCACTGTGGTAGGGATTCCCCCATCAACACTGACTGTATTAATGGAGGAATCTAGCAATTTTATTATTTTATTTCCTTCAAACTGTAATTGAAGGAAATAGATTTGCATAATGTATGGCCAGTCTTATGCCGCGTACACACGTCCGTTTTTATTGTCATTTTTAAAACCAACGTTTTTCTCGTCGTTTTTTTCTTGTTTCTTCTCCACCCTGTCTTGCGTACACACGATCATGAAAAAAACGCTTGAGCAAAGCGCAGTGACGTACAACATGTACGACGGCACTATAAAGGGGAAGATCCGTTCTAATGGCGCCACCCTTTGGGACACTTTTGCTGATTTCGTGTTACCGCGTTAGTAAAAGTTTGGTGAGAGACGATTCGCGCTTTTCAGTCTTCGTGCTTTAAAGATCGTTTTGTGGAGTTCAGTTTGTGCTTGTGGGTTCGTATCTGTCTTTCAGTGCTTGTAGTCAGTTCGTATCTGTTTATTCAGTGCGTTCTTGTCTGCTCGTTACTGTTTTTCAGCTTGTTCTTCATAGGCCTTGCTGTTCTTCCGTGTGTTCTTTTAGTTCGTTCTGACCAGCCGACCGTTATCTAGCCATGTTGCGGCTAGGTACTCGTCGTAGAGTTCATACTGTAGTTGAAGCAGGGGTTCATGCTGTATCCCGACTCCAGGCCATGAACAGGGTGAGGAGGAGTTCATGGACCAAGAATTGGTTGCTCCAGCGGCAACAGTTCTGTCAAATGCTTTTGTTGCGGGAGGATCAGGGAGAATAATCCTGAGGATTACAGGAATTTTCTCAGGATGTCTGACCCCGTATTTCAGCATCTGTTGGCTTTGGTGTCCCCCTATATTACCAGTTATGTGGGAAGCCATCACTGCTGAGCAGAGGCTCATCGCCACGTTGCGATACCTGGCGACTGGGAGAAGCCTACAGGACCTCAAGTTCTCAACAGGCATCTCCCCCCAGGCTCTGGGGATCATTATACCAGAGACTTGTTCTGCCATCCTTCAAGTTTTGCAGGAGGACTATATTAAGGTAAGTGTTCTAATTTAAAACATCACATTGTATGTATTTCTTGCTTAATAATGTTTATTATTTATTTTATCAGTCCCTAATTCCCATGATTCGAATCTGCAGGGAATGTCCCCTTTCTCCCCATGCATGTTTTATTTTTTTGGATCTTTTTTTTTGGGCCTACATTTATATTTTCCTTAGCTAACCTCTCCAGCATGCTATCCTGGGGCCATACCCACCTAGCCTAGTCACTTCCCTTTCTTTTGTTGTCTGCTCCATTGTAGTGCTTTACCCTAAACGCACCCTAAAGATTGCTTAGGAATGTTAAATTTTCTTTATTGATTTGTGATCTCCCCAACTCATCTTCAACCCCCCCCATAATTTTTTTTGTGGTTTAGCTTTTTTGGTGCTTACTAATCATTTAACAATCTTTCTATGTTTATCTTAATGTTGAGCAGAAATGGTTTTATCAAATCTGCTTGCAATGTTTCTGTCTCAAAGTATTAATATTTTTTTATTTTAACTCCTATCGGATGAGCTGGCCTTGCCACCAGCGGAGCAGAATGTGGAGGGACTCCAATTTGTGTTTGTAGCGATGAGACGTTTGGCCTGGGTCCCCATTTAATGAGGCCATTTCCTCAACGCACCCTCACCCCTGAGAGGAGGGTGTTTAACTATCGGCTGGCCAGAGCAAGAAGGGTGGTGGAAAATGCCTTTGGCATCATGGCCAGCATATTCCGCTTGTTCCTCACCTCCATCCACCTTGCCCCCTCTAAATGGAACCATGTGGTCATGACGTGTTGTGTGCTACATAATTTTTTAAGGGTGCATTCACAAAATTACCTTTCTTTGAGTGGGCCTGAGGCCTCATTACTGGACAATAGCAATTTAGTGGCCCTGGAAGCTGGCCGTCCAGGCTTGGCCCCCCAAACCGGACGTGATGTTCATCAAAAATATGTTGAATATTTTGTGGGTAGGGGGGCCATTGATATGCCTGTGGGTGAATAACTTTCTTTTATTTGAAAATAAATTCTTTATTTGAAAAATTATTTGTATTGTGTTTTTGTTTTTGATTCTTTTATGTTTCTTCTAGGTTTACGTAGTGCACTTGTAGTGCCATGTATATTTTGCATTCTTAAATACCCTTCATTGTCAGTGTAAACACAAAACATTTATTATTTCACTTTGCCCAACATTTACATAATTAAGCCACACATTTTTGGGATTAAAATTCTTTTTATTTTTCTTAGTTTTTACAAAACTTCCTTTAAAACTTGGATGTATCCAAAATATTTTTGGGGGTAAAATGCATGAACAGGCATGCTTAAAAAACTATCTAAAAATCTTTAATGTAAATTTAAACATGTAGTATTAATTAAAGATGAAAACAAACCAAAATCTGCAAAAACACAGCAAGTTCAAAGTTCTTTTGTGTTCCAAAATTAAACCCGCCCAAGCACAGCCATGATATTTTGTAGCCTTTCCTCCACCCGCTTGGTATTTTGCCTGATCTCTATCAAGTCTCCCTTTATTTTTTCAAGGTCATGACAGCAGACCATTAGGTATTGTATCAGGATCTGTGCACTGTGACTTGTAAACTTTTCGGGGTCTTCAGGCAGAACAGCACCTAAAAAACAAAAAACAAACATGTACTATAGAATATGTAGGCCTACATCTATTAACCTGCATCTGTGTTGTTTGACACTGACCTGTTGTGGTGCCACTTTCCACTTCCTCCACTTCACGTTCCTCTACATCATGTGGTTCTGGAGGTCTTGTTAGAGGTGTGGGATTTATAGGCTCATCTGTCAAAGCTTTTTGAAGCCCTATTGAGATTGCAATAAAAGGTATAGTTTATTTCCTAAATAATCATTATATCCAAAAATAAACCCTGAAAGAGAAATTTGAAACATTCTTTGGAAGTGTGGTCCAATTTTCATTTTAGCCCCAGTGACAACCTGAACACATGATTGGATACATAGCCAAAACAAGAACATCTACTTATTTGAATAAAGTTTGACACATTGAAACACCCCCAAGTATATACACTGGATCACCTGTGTGTGACACCCTAAAAAGTTTGTTCTGTTGGGCCACACTTGTACTACTGAGTCCAGATGTTTAATCAGCTCCTGAGCATTCTCTCCTTTAACATTACAATGCATACCCTTAATTTGTCATAAATATTTTTTCCACAAAAAATAAAATCATCATGTTCCAAAAATCATCTCCACAAAAAATACATTGACATTTTTTTGTCAACACTGGATGATCCTAAAACCTTGTGTAGGGCCTCCCTCACTCCCCTCTCTTGTTCTTGCTTGTCTGTCTCTTGTCTAGGGGTATCTCAGAGGGGAGAGAGCGGGGACACCACGCCAGGCCTCCACCACATGTATCAGTGCGGTATAGGCAACGTTCTTAATTTACCTTCGGGTCAGTGTTGTGCACCTGGAAACTCCCTCCGAGAGTCACCTTGAGCCATGTCCGTCAGAAATGAGCCCCACACCATTAAAGTCCAACACTCCTTTATTCTCATGCGAATGAACACCAACAGTTGAACTTTCTTGAAGAACAGCACAGGAAAGGAGGTGTGGATGCGAATAGGCCCAGACACAATCGTTCTCCACTTTCTCTCCTGAAAGTGGGTTGCGGTCTCCGCACGAGGGGGAATTTCCTTCCAGGCGGTCTCCGACGAGAGGCTCACCTGTCACCGGCAGTATGCTGCAACGGGTCTTCAAGTGAGGAGCTCCCCCCGGTCCATTGCACCTTCCGGATTCGGGTACCCAATCCCTGGGTTCCCTAGGATCTCCTTCCCTCGCGGAACTCAGTGTTGGGCACTGAGCTCCGGACCTCCATTCAAGTACCTCACCCCAGGCTAAAGGTGCCTGGGATGGAACACGATCTCCGGTGGTCCTCTAGGCCTAGGCCACCCAAAGGACCGGCACGAACCACCGTCCGCAGGCAAAAGGTGCCTGGGACTACGAACCCCGTGACAAAGATGGCCGGCCCCTTTATACCCTCTCCCAGCAAGCACGGCGGGTTCCCCGCCCCACCATACCGCTGCCGAGGGAGGACAAAAAGGGGTACGGCACACAGCAATGGTTCAACCCCCAGCCCGTGGTGACAGCGCCACCTTCTGGGCCGCAGGGAATCACACATCACTGGTGTCACCGCCATATTCAAATTTACACCCGGGAAAGTGCATACCCGCTACACTCGTATTCATAAGTGTACGGAGAAAGAGGTTTACTACGTCCGTTTACTGTGCCGACGAACATGAAAGTTGGTATCTTTCACTGTACTAGATTAAAGGCAAAAACCTGCAGCATAATACAAGTAATAATATTTTGCTTTTAAAATGTATGAAAATGACTTACTTTTTCCTAGAACTTTCTTTATTCTTTTGTATTGGTCGGGCTCCCGCAACTTGAGATCAGACCATCGTTTTCTGAGCTGTTCCTTCGTTCTGCACACCCCGAATTTTTGGTGAAGAGTTTTGACCACTTTCCCCATAATTTTTGTCTTGACAAGATTAGGCCTTTTATACGGCCCATGCTTGGCATCATAATCCTCCCTCCTCAAAATGTCCACCATCTCCACCATTTCCTCGAATGACATGTTGGATGCCTTATATCTCCGGAATTGGGATTTGGGTTCCTCAGGAATTTCCTCCTCTGTAGAGGTAATCTCAGCCACCTGTGTCTCCGCCATGTTGTTTAGCACTACGACGAGCGAGAAGGGGCGGGGAAAGTACTATATCGAAAGTCAGGGGTGGGCAAAGCATGCAGAGTTTCACGCATGCGCAGTGTATATAAAGCCAATATCCATGTGTCGTAAATACGTTCATTTGCCGGGAGAGGGAGTTAGCAACGAACGTGTTAACAAAGGTAGATAACATTTTGAGGATTTGTGTTTCTTCAGAGGATGAGATTGTGGCCTATATATGTCCAAAATGATTATTTGAGGAATCTTGACTGACAATAGTATTTTTGTGTTGTTCTTGACTTTACAGAAAAAATGCAGGCTTTCAAGAATCCTGAGTTCATGGGGGAGTTCCTGGACAGATGGAAGGAACTCCCTGTCCTGTGGCAGACGAAAACTGCCAAAAATAAAAATAAAGCTGCCAGGACAGCAGCACTGGAGAGCCTGCTTGGATTTGTACAAACCCAGATCCCCACTGCAACCAGCCAAGAGGTGAACACCAAACTAGCTACCATTAGGGGCACATACAGGACACAGAGGAATATGGTCCTGAAGTCACAGAGGTCAGGTGCTGCAGCAGATAAGGTTTATAAACCCAGTCTGTGGTACTACAGCAAGTTAGCATTTCTGGATGACCATCTGGAAGTCAGGGAATCTCTGTCAACCCTTCCCCCCAGAGGTCTATCCAGCCTTCCTTGTAGCCAACCCTCCAGCCTTCCTTGCAGCCAACCCTCCAGCCTTCCTTGCAACCCAGCTCTAAATCCTCGGAGGATCAAGCAGAGGTCCTTGAGGAGCCCGATTTGGACATATGGAGCCAGGTATAGTATTGATATCTACATTTATATGTAACAAAAGTGATGATTTAAAATAGATGTTACTATTGGTATCTATTTAATGTCTGTAAATAAATTGATTTACATAGCAATAGATAGTAGTGGTCAAAATTGATGGGGACAAGCAAAAAAAATCAGGGGTCAGAATCATTGTAATTTTAATCACTTTTGCCATTCAATTTTAAAATGTCTTGAGGTGAACAATGTGTGTGATTGATGATGCCAAAAAATAAAGAATGTCCCTTTTTTTTATACAGCCAGAGAAGAGCCAGGAAGAGGGTGATGTTGGGGACCAGGAGGAGGCAGGGGCCAGTGGCACACAGGAGGAGGCTGGGCCCAGTGGCACACAGGAGGAGGCCAGGCAAAGCACAAGAGCCCAGATGCCTCCCCTGAAAATCCACCAACGAATGCCAAAGAGGGGTAGGCAGGTGGAGGAGGAAACACGTGCATTCCTAAGAGAGGCTACTGCGGCCCTCAGAGAGGCACCCTCTGTTGAAGAGGGCTATGCCGCAGTCCTGGCCCATAAATTATCTCAGATAGACTTGAGGCAACGCCTGTACAGTGAAAATCTAATGCTGAAGGTGATCAACTTGCTGGGTGAACTTACACAGTTCACTGATCTAACTGAGGTCGTCCCTCCTCCTCCTCCTCCTGCCACAAGCTCTCCTTCTGAGCCCTAGCCTCCGAGGAAGCGCTCAACAAAGGCTGCAGAGAAGGCTGGAGAGAAGGCTACAAGGAAGAGGAAAGAATAATGACTGCTGTAGTACCACAGACTGGGGACATATCTGACTTATCTGCTGCTGTTCCTGACCTCTGGGAGTCCAAGACAAGATTGTGCTCCTTTTTTTATTTTTTGGTTATTCCAGAGTTTGGTGTTCTCTTCTTGGATGTTTGCTGTGGGGTCCAACGGATGCACAAATTCAAGCAGGGTCTCCAGTGCTGCCTTCCCCTTTAATTTGTTATCTGCCTAAATAAAGGATTAATTTGATTTACAACAAATACTTGACTATGTGATTTTGCTAGGGAGTAGGCAGGGACATTTCTAAAAATATTATTTGTATTAATAAGGGACACAAACCTCCTTGAGGGAAAATAATACAACGTTAGAATGTTGGTGTGGTAACTTGATACACAAAATAAAATTTGCAAAAAAAACATTCCTAAATATAAATGAAAAAAAAAAAATACATACATATAAAATAACAAAAAAAAACATTCTTAAATAGAAAATAAAAAATAAAAAAATGTCATAAATATAAAATATATATATATATATATATATATATATATATATATATATAATGTTTCAAGATATTTAAATTTATTTATGACGGAGATCTGGCTTACCAACAAAATATTAAATTCATGAGATCACTTAAGAATTACTAAGGAACAAGTTTGGCATAACTCTGAATATCATTAGCAAAAGAAGTTCATTATTTAAGCATTATCTAAAGAAGAAAGGAATGCGCTGCATTAAACGATGCTATTATTTCCAGCGTGACGAATGTACCATCTCCATTTCAAACGTTAGCTTTACCAAAACGAGCGCTCCCGTCTCATTCTTGATTCTCAGCATGCGCGTTTTTTTTCCCCTCGTAAAAGCATACACACTACCGTTTTTCACGACGTTAAAAAAAACGACATGAAAAACGACGTGAAAAAATAGAGCATGTTCGAAATTTTTAATGGCCGTTTTTCACGTCGTTAAAAATGCTCTGGAGCATACACACGATCGGTTTTAATGACCATTCTTAAAAAATGCATTTTTAACGTCATGAAAAACGGTCGTGTGTATGCAGCATTAGAATGACAACATTTTGTCATATATTCATATAGCAAATGTTTTATACAGAATGTGCTGCTATGTTTCATAGACAGCAGATGATACCACTTTGAAAATAGAGCAACACTCCTATATAGCTAATCTTATACGTAGGGTTGCCACAGTCTAGGTTTTAGATCCTGTGTCCGGGTTTCAGTCCACCTGAAACCCGGACATATTAGTGGCAGCCCTGCAGCACCAGTCCTCTCCCCTCCCAATTGGCTTCCAGTGTTTTTAATTATATTGGTTGGGGGGGTGCTTTAACTGGGGTACAGACTGGCCTGGTGGGGATTATACTGAAAAGCCCTGTACACACGATCGGATATCCTATGGATTCTAATCCGATGTTTTTTTCCATCGGAAATCCGATGAAACTGTCTTTCATCAGTCTTGCCCACACACCATCAGTCCAAAAACGGACCGTTTCAAACGCGGTGACATAAAACACTCCTATGAGCCGAGAAAAATTAAGTTCAATGCTTCTGAGCATGCGTTGACTTGATTCTGAGCATGCGTGGGTTTTTTATGGATTTCCACACAGACGATCGGATTTTGCTATCGTTTTTTTCCCATTGGATAAATTTAATTTGTGAAACCGTTTTTTTTCCGAAAGATAAAAAGTTGCAATGACCGCCATTTTATTCCCTAGGGTGTCTGCTAAAAAAATATATATAATGCTTGGGGGTTCAGATGAATTTTGTAGCAAAAAAATTATGATTTTTATATGAAGGAGAGAAGTGCCAGAATAGGCCCGATGGAGAAGTGGTTAAAAAGCTGTAAAATATTGTAAATATTAATATATTTAATTTAGCTTGTTGTAGATATATTTCATTTAGCTTGCGGAATATATTTCATTTAGCACCTATGAAAGCCCTTTTGTTAACAGCCAGACATTGCGGAGCCCCAAGCTTGGAGAGACAATTCCATTGTGTTAAACCCACTCGCGTCAATGAGTCCCATGCTGGGATATACAATGAAGAGAGCTTCACCTATAATCCTGGGAAAATTCAATCAAATCTACTGCCCAGATAGAGTCACCAGGATTTGAATGAAAGTGGGCTGACTTATGGAGTAAGCCCTCCAATCATGACCCAAGCTAGGCCAACCTATGGGGTATCAGGATAGAGAGATATACTCAGAGGGGAGGAGAAGGGAGCTCTCTCTTTGATGAAAAGGTAGCCTGCAGGATAGTTCTGAAAGGGTAACTATGGTAAAGGTCTGTCTGACCTGTAACTACACATGTTTGTACTTTAATGTTCTAGAGAAATATACTCTGTATTTCTCCATGTAATTATTATTTGTATTTTTAACCTACTACTTCCTGCTTGTTTAAGACTATAGATAGTTTCTGTGTGTTAGATTAGATTTGAACAAATACATAATAAATGTTCATTATGTTAAAGATTTCACTTCTGGTCAAAAGAACTTGTATTTAACCCATATCATATCTTTGAGATATTAAATCTTAAATATAGATTTTAAACCGCAAGGGTGGCGACCACGGAATTATGTACAGGACTGAAAGTATTTGATATAATAACAAAATTTGTGTATTAGAGATTAATTAGTAGGGGGAATTTAAGTCAGCTTATCCAATCTATCTAGGGAAAAATATAGGTAAATGTTTTTGTTTTATTAGTGGGTATTAGATTAACTCTAATATGAGTGAGGATACACCACATTATTTTTTTAATATCCCGTAAATCATAATTGATATAAGTACTTTGGATGTACCATTATAAACCGGTCAATTTAATGGGACGGAGGTACAGGGATTTTTGTTTTGATTTTTGATTGTTGTTTTATTGGAAAGAGGACATTAAGAAAAAAACTCAATTAAAATTTTTTGAAATATTTATTTATACACATGCCACATAACGCGGACACATATATGAAAAAAAGAACAAATGGTACAAAAAAACACATATATATGAAAATTATACAGAAACTACATAGATCTGACAAGATACAAATCTTCCGAAGATGAATACAATAGCCTGAGTTGACCGCTCCAGCCAGAAGCAGATCAAGGGAGGCTTGTCCAACGCGTTTCAAACTGTAAACGTCCTTCTTCAGGGAATTCAAATGCATTCACTTCTACGAGAATACATTTTCTATTAAATACAGAAACAATAAAATAAATTTCCACTTTAATTTCAACTGTTATATGGAATATAGCGAAACAGCAAAAAAACTTACACAAAAAAAACTCATATGAAAAAATGTTCCATCAATGCTCCCATATGTGCATCTCAGGTTCCAGTAACACTGTGTTGTGGATTCCCCGATGCCCTCAAAGTTCCAGGAAAACTTTTCCATCAGAAACAAGTCCATATAAGAAGTACGGACATATGAAAAAATTGGTCCAAGATAGGTGCCTTAAATAAAAAATAACATACATAGGTATGAAAGTAATTCCATTGGGGAGTAAAATAAATTTCCCTAAAGAAAATAGATATGGTACCTGTAGATGGAAAATGGAAATCTACAATTCGGATTCATCAGGTAATATAACTCATATAGGAGGACAAAAAAACAGTGGATTCTTGAGTCCAAAGATATATGTCCTAAAACATCAAAAGATATATATGAAATAAGATAAAGATTATTCTATCCATCAAAAAGAGAGAGAAGAAATTCCTCCCTCTCCTAGGTGGAACTTTTAAAATATTACCTGTCAAGAGGATCAAGAATCACGATTGATATCCAAAAAAGATTCCATGCAACAGAGGTCCATACAGAAACATCCTCTACCTGCCAGCAGAGGGAGAGAATGACACCATATAACTTCTTTGGCGTCCTATATATCCCTCTGCTGTGTCTGATTGGTCCAGACAGGGTCACATGACGCACCTGCTCATAAAGCAGAGCGTCATGTTGCCATGGATACGCCGCATTTGCCACGCCAGATCACGTCCAGCGCCGGTCACATGACGCAACCGCACCAATCAGCGGCGCGTCTGCCATCGGCGCATATAGGCAGCAAAAACAAGGCAGCGAAGCCGAAAAAACTGGCCCACGGTCCCATTACATGCCCGATGTGATGCCATCCATCGCGCCCCGCTAAAGAGAAGGGTACGATGGGTGACCACAGAAGCCCGATCAGCCCCAATTCTGGTCCGTTCCGCACCGCAGGAAGTGCAGAAACGGCCATCTTGAATGTGGGCAAATTTAGGGGATACCGATATAAAGGGTAAAAAAGATGGTGCTGGGTTGTGATGGGACAGTCAGACATGGAGTAACAGTGTGAACTGGTACCCAGGATATAGATCCTTCTCCCAGAACAATGATATGGACGGGGAGCGGGCCATGGACTATTACCACCGGTGCCGTTTTTAACCTATGATAGGAATATGTCCCTAACAAGGAAAAAATTGATAGGGGGCAATTTCCAATGGGGAAACCCCCTCCCCGGCACCGGATATGAAACTGTAAAATCGGAAAAAAGGGAATACTGGATAGAGAGATATGACGGGCCACCCCAAAGACGTGCCTCTGGTTGTGTCACTGACCAATTGGATGCATGCATGGGAGCATATCAAGAAATCCCTTCCGCCCAGGAGATCATATATACCTCCGCAGAAAAGACTATTAAGAACATTCAACATACAAAATACATATAAACAACAATCTATATATATCTCAAACCCCACATGTGTGTCAATGTGTCTAGAAAAAAGAGAGATCATCCTGTATCCATTGATATGGAGAAAAGCTGGAATAACAGAGATAATTAAAAATTGAAAAATCAATTTCAAACAAGGATGGGTGGGACATCAGGGTATATCAATAAAAGGAAAAAACCCCAAAACAGAAACAGAAACAAAACTAATCAGTCTTTCCAGAGCTAAAGCCCTCCAGGAATGGACGAAAACTTTCGACTTCATTCAGACCTGGGGGCGTGGTTGCCCTAAGGTGCCTGATCCAGCACATTTCCCGCTGGAGCAGGACCTTATTCCAATCCCCCCCCCTACATGGAATATGAATCCTTTCAATGACTGAAAAAATTACATTAGGCATTCTATACCTATGTTTTTTAGCTACGTGTCTCCCAAGAGGCAAGTAGAGATTCCCTATCCTAATGCTATGTATATGTTTTTCCACTCTCTTCCCTAATTCCTGTCTTGTTTTTCCGATGTAAAAGGATCCACACTGACAGACCATCAAGTAGACCACACCTTGTGTCTTACAATTGGCAAAATGCCTAAATGTGAAGGTCTCCCCATTGGGTAAAGTGAGCGTGGATCCTCCGCCAATGACAGTACATTGAGAGCATGCCCCACAAGGATAGGTCCCAGTCACTTCCAGTGGAGGATTTTTTAGAGAAGGGCAAAATACAACCTTTTCCACCCTCGCCCATGACACAATTAGTCATGGAACCCTTTGTGACCAAAATAACTCCGGGGGAAAACTTAATATTATAAATCTATCCTCCTACAAGTTATCTGATTTGGAACATGAAGTATTGTCTTTGGGCCTTTCTTTTTGCCCAACCAGCAATACGGACAGTTTTGAAACAGTGAAGGATATTCATCTGTTTGCTCGTAAGCTCTTTTATAAGAGCTTGTATGCTAAACAAGAGAATCAAGAAAATGAAGTGCCACCGAATCTTAAAGCGGCCGACTTCAAGGCCTTGAGGGACCTGAATCTCCTACTCCAAGAAAACGCCCCTTTGAGTCAGATAGGGGAGGAGAATTTGGAGGAAGAGGAGAGTGATGATGGGGAAAATAGTCAGACATTTTTCACCCCCAAAAAATTTAAAAGGAAGTCTCATAACTTCCCACCAATCAACCAGAATCCTGCTTTAGCTCTGTTTGTAAGACAAACATCTAAGGAAATTGAGGTCCTGAGGAAAGAGACTTTACATTGCAATCTCAATCCAGAGCAAAAACATGCCCTAAAAACCCTTAAGAACAATGTTAACATCACGATTAAAGGCTCAGATAAAGGGGATAACATCGTCCTTATGGACAACCCAGATTACGAGGAGATCTGCATGAAAATTCTCAGGGATCCTAAATGCTATCGTAAAATCTCCTCATCCACAGTGGATAGAATGAATAGCGAATTCTATCAATTGGTTGATGAATACTTCAGAGACGGTGCCATAAACCAAGATACCTGGGACTTTATTAGAACCCGACACCCACGTACCCCTACGATGTATGCACTTCCTAAAGTGCATAAAAACCTGTTGAGGCCACCAGGTAGGCCCATCATATCGGGTAATGGTTCCATCTCTGAAGGTGCTAGCCGAGTCATTGACCAGCACCTCAGACCCCATGTGATGGATCTCCCTTCGTACACTAAAGACACAATCCACCTTCTGCAAATATTGGAAGGTCTTGTCGTACCTCCATCGGCCTTTTTGGTGACTGTAGACGTAGAGTCACTCTATAACAGCATACCACACGATCTTGGTATTTTAGCTGTCCAAAGAGTGTTACGACAACGCCCAACCACTGACTGGAAGTTTAATCAATTCATCATACAGATGCTTGATTTTATTTTACATCATAATATTTTTTTATTTCAGGGCTCCCACTACCTCCAGGTGCAGGGGGTGGCTATGGGGACGTGCTGTGCACCCTCATATGCCAACCTGTACCTGGGGGAGTGGGAGAAGGACTTCCTCCTGGGAGATGATGCGTCTATGTGTGCCTGCCACATTCTTATGTGGCAGCGCTACATAGACGACATCTTCATTATTTGGGATGGGCCTGAAGATATGCTCAAGAAAGTTTTGGAACTTATGAATACCAACAACCTCAATTTATTCTTTACTATGTCCTACGACTTTGAGAAAGTCAGCTTTCTCGATATCCTTATATCTAAAGATATACAGGGAAAAGTCCAAAGCAGACTGTTTAGGAAGGAGACGGCTGGCAACACGATGTTGCACGCAGCCAGTTTCCATCCAACAACACTCAAAGAATCCATACCTTTTAGCCAGTTCCTCCGAATCAGGAGGAATTGTACATCAGATGAGGATTTTCAATTTGAATCTAATGAGCTAAGTAACCGCTTACTAGCGAGAGGTTATAGTAGATCCACCTTAAAGAAAGCTTTCAACAGAGTAAAGGGAATGGAAAGACACACTTTGATTTTCAAAACTTCTAAGAAAAATAAAAAAACTCAGGAAGATAATACTTCAAGGATAATTTTCAAATTCTCTAATGAGCATAAGAAAATCAGACAGATTCTAACTAAATACTGGCCCATCCTTACTGAGGATCCAATCCTTAAGACATTAGTACCATCCAAACCAGTGATCACTTTCAAAAAGGCAGAATCCATCGGTGGCATGTTGGTCAAAAGTGAATACAAGGGAGAGGCTAGAAAGGACCCATGCAAAATCTTTGGGACCTATCCTTGTGGGGCATGCTCTCAATGTACTGTCATTGGCGGAGGATCCACGCTCACTTTACCCAATGGGGAGACCTTCACATTTAGGCATTTTGCCAATTGTAAGACACAAGGTGTGGTCTACTTGATGGTCTGTCAGTGTGGATCCTTTTACGTCGGAAAAACAAGACAGGAATTAGGGAAGAGAGTGGAAAAACATATACATAGCATGAGGATAGGGAATCTCTACTTGCCACGTAGCTAAAAAACATAGGTATAGAATGCCTAATGTATTTTTTTCAGTCATTGAAAGGATTCATATTCCATGTAGGGGGGGGGATTGGAATAAGGTCCTGCTCCAGCGGGAAATGCGCTGGATCAGGCACCTTAGGGCAACCACGCCCCCAGGTCTGAATGAAGTCGAAAGTTTTCGTCCATTCCTGGAGGGCTTTAGCTCTGGAAAGACTGATTAGTTTTGTTTCTGTTTCTGTTTTGGGGTTTTTTCCTTTTATTGATATACCCTGATGTCCCACCCATCCTTGTTTGAAATTGATTTTTCAATTTTTAATTATCTCTGTTATTCCAGCTTTTCTCCATATCAATGGATACAGGATGATCTCTCTTTTTTCTAGACACATTGACACACATGTGGGGTTTGAGATATATATAGATTGTTGTTTATATGTATTTTGTATGTTGGATGTTCTTAATAGTCTTTTCTGCGGAGGTATATATGATCTCCTGGGCGGAAGGGATTTCTTGATATGCACCCATGCATGCATCCAATTGGTCAGTGACACACCAGAGGCACATCTTTGGGGTGGCCCGTCATATCTCTCTATCCAGTATTCCCTTTTTTCCGATTTTACAGTTTCATATCCGGTGCCGGGGAAGGGGGTTTTCCCCATTGGAAATTGCCCCCTATCAATTTTTTCCTTGTTAGGGACATATTCCTATCATAGGTTAAAAACGGCACCGGTGGTAATAGTCCATGGCCCGCTCCCCGTCCATATCATTGTTCTGGGAGAAGGATCTATATCCTGGGTACCAGTTCACACTGTTACTCCATGTCTGACTGTCCCATCACAACCCAGCACCATCTTTTTTACCCTTTATATCGGTATCCCCTAAATTTGCCCACATTCAAGATGGCCGTTTCTGCACTTCCTGCGGTGCGGAACGGACCAGAATTGGGGCTGATCGGGCTTCTGTGGTCACCCATCGTACCCTTCTCTTTAGCGGGGAGCGATGGATGGCATCACATCGGGCATGTAATGGGACCGTGGGCCCGTTTTTTCGGCTTCGCTGCCTTGTTTTTGCTGCCTATATGCGCCGATGGCAGACGCGCCGCTGATTGGTGCGGTTGCGTCATGTGACCGGCGCTGGACGTGATCTGGCGTGGCAAATGCGGCGTATCCATGGCAACATGACGCTCTGCTTTATGAGCAGGTGCGTCATGTGACCCTGTCTGGACCAATCAGACACAGCAGAGGGATATATAGGACGCCAAAGAAGTTATATGGTGTCATTCTCTCCCTCTGCTGGCAGGCAGAGGATGTTTCTGTATGGACCTCTGTTGCATGGAATCTTTTTTGGATATCAATCGTGATTCTTGATCCTCTTGACAGGTAATATTTTAAAAGTTCCACCTAGGAGAGGGAGGAATTTCTTCTCTCTCTTTTTGATGGATAGAATAATCTTTATCTTATTTCATATATATCTTTTGATGTTTTAGGACATATATCTTTGGACTCAAGAATCCACTGGTTTTTTGTCCTCCTATATGAGTTATATTACCTGATGAATCCGAATTGTAGATTTCCATTTTCCATCTACAGGTACCATATCTATTTTCTTTAGGGAAATTTATTTTACTCCCCAATGGAATTACTTTCATACCTATGTATGTTATTTTTTATTTAAGGCACCTATCTTGGACCAATTTTTTCATATGTCCGTACTTCTTATATGGACTTGTTTCTGATGGAAAAGTTTTCCTGGAACTTTGAGGGCATCGGGGAATCCACAACACAGTGTTACTGATACCTGAGATGCACATATGGGAGCATTGATGGAACATTTTTTCATATGAGTTTTTTTTGTGTAAGTTTTTTTGCTGTTTCGCTGTATTCCATATAACAGTTGAAATTAAAGTGGAAATTTATTTTATTGTTTCTGTATTTAATAGAAAATTTATTCTCGTAGAAGTGAATGCATTTGAATTCCCTGAAGAAGGACGTTTACAGTTTGAAACGCGTTGGACAAGCCTCCCTTGATCTGCTTCTGGCTGGAGCGGTCAACTCAGGCTATTGTATTCATCTTCGGAAGATTTGTATCGTGTCAGATCTATGTAGTTTCTGTATAATTTTCATATATATGTGTTTTTTTGTACCATTTGTTCTTTTTTTCATATATGTGTCCGCGTTATGTGGCATGTGTATAAATAAATATTTCAAAAAATTTTAATTGAGTTTTTTTCATATTTTTTACATTGCCTCCAAAATCCCACAAACTAGAGGTTTTTTCTCATTTTATACATATTTGGGATGATGGCAATTACATGTTGGGTTGCATGAGGTGTTACATTTTTTCACGTATCACAGGGTGGACAATACACCTATAAACCTCGTCCTCACACCCATGCACCCATACATGGACCCCATTTTTGTGTTATAATTATAAATAACTTGATGCACTATTTTTCCCATATATCTGCCATCTTGGAGAAATCCAACATTGGCAGGAGTGTGGTGCACATTTTTTGAGAGCTGATATTTATTTTGGAAATACAGCTATAATAACATATGTCTTTTGTGTTTTGAGATTTGTTTTGTTTCTCCTTTCAATCATTGAATATGGGGGATCTTCAGGGAGATGGATGGGAGGAGCTTATGTCGGGGATTCAGAAGAACTATCAAGGGACTGAACAGCCAATCTCAGATCTGTCATCTTTATTTTTCAATCTTAGGAAAACACTAGAGAAAAAATCTGCCCTATATTGGCACATTAATTCATTTGATAGGTATATTCAAGAACATATTAATCCTATCGGCTTGAGGATTCAGATATTTCTGATCTTGGAAAATATCAGTAAAAACCTCAAGTTGAACTGGGAAACCAAGTTAAATGAATGTTCAATGAATTTGATGATGTTATTGCAGGAGGAGTATAGACAGCAGCTGGTTGTTTTGGATATAGAAATAGAATCACTATATGCTCGCCTCTCTCTCCTAAAAACGCATAAAGAATACAGTAACTTTGAAAAAAATCTCAAAGAGCATTTGGAAAATTTTGGTAAAACAATACTTGTGAAAAAAGAGAAAAAGTATTGGAGAGATAAAAATGCGTTCAGTGAGGGTCGAGCATATAGATGGAATCAAGAGAAAAAATATAAAAACAATCAATTTAATAAATATAAAAATCGAGGGGGAGATACCAATGCACAAAATGATTATTCGTCTGACACCCCATCTAACTCTTCCTCCTCAGTCTCCTCAAACACAGGTCGTCTGTTTGGGACTAAAAGGAAAGGTCCTTCACCTAGATCCAATGGAACTGATGGAGAGGTCCTACAATGCAACAAAAAAGCAACAACGGATTCCAAGGTATTCTCCACACAAAATGGAAGAGGGAGTGGACATAGTCGGGGTACATATAAAAACAACCCCAAGGGATCTACCACTCGAAGCAAAACGGCTTCTCAGAGGGAATTGGGGGCAATACCCAAATCTGGGGCCATTTCTCGAGTCCAGTCACTTCCAGTGGAGGATTTTTTAGAGAAGGGCAAAATACAACCTTTTCCACCCTCGCCCATGACACAATTAGTCATGGAACCCTTTGTGACCAAAATAACTCCGGGGGAAAACTTAATATTATAAATCTATCCTCCTACAAGTTATCTGATTTGGAACATGAAGTATTGTCTTTGGGCCTTTCTTTTTGCCCAACCAGCAATACGGACAGTTTTGAAACAGTGAAGGATATTCATCTGTTTGCTCGTAAGCTCTTTTATAAGAGCTTGTATGCTAAACAAGAGAATCAAGAAAATGAAGTGGCACCGAATCTTAAAGCGGCCGACTTCAAGGCCTTGAGGGACCTGAATCTCCTACTCCAAGAAAACGCCCCTTTGAGTCAGATAGGGGAGGAGAATTTGGAGGAAGAGGAGAGTGATGATGGGGAAAATAGTCAGACATTTTTCACCCCCAAAAAATGTAAAAGGAAGTCTCATAACTTCCCACCAATCAACCAGAATCCTGCTTTAGCTCTGTTTGTAAGACAAACATCTAAGGAAATTGAGGTCCTGAGAAAAGAGACTTTACATTGCAATCTCAATCCAGAGCAAAAACATGCCCTAAAAACCCTTAAGAACAATGTTAACATCACGATTAAAGGCTCAGATAAAGGGGGTAACATCGTCCTTATGGACAACCCAGATTACGAGGAGATCTGCATGAAAATTCTCAGGGATCCTAAATGCTATCGTAAAATCTCCTCATCCACAGTGGATAGAATGAATAGTGAATTCTATCAATTGGTTGATGAATCCTTCAGAGACGGTGCCATAAACCAAGATACCTGGGACTTTATTAGAACCCGACACCCACGTATCCCTACGATGTATGCACTTCCTAAAGTGCATAAAAACCTGTTGAGGCCACCAGGTAGGCCCATCATATCGGGTAATGGTTCCATCTCTGAAGGTGCTAGCCGAGTCATTGACCAGCACCTCAGACCCCATGTGATGGATCTCCCTTCGTACACTAAAGACACAATCCACCTTCTGCAAATATTGGAAGGTCTTGTCGTACCTCCATCGGCCTTTTTGGTGACTGTAGACGTAGAGTCACTCTATAACAGCATACCACACGATCTTGGTATTTTAGCTGTCCAAAGAGTGTTACGACAACGCCCAACCACTGACTGGAAGTTTAATCAATTCATCATACAGATGCTTGATTTTATTTTACATCATAATATTTTTTTATTTCAGGGCTCCCACTACCTCCAGGTGCAGGGGGTGGCTATGGGGACGTGCTGTGCACCCTCATATGCCAACCTGTACCTGGGGGAGTGGGAGAAGGACTTCCTCCTGGGAGATGATGCGTCTATGTGTGCCTGCCACATTCTTATGTGGCAGCGCTACATAGACGACATCTTCATTATTTGGGATGGGCCTGAAGATATGCTCAAGAAAGTTTTGGAACTTATGAATACCAACAACCTCAATTTATTCTTTACTATGTCCTACGACTTTGAGAAAGTCAGCTTTCTCGATATCCTTATATCTAAAGATATACAGGGAAAAGTCCAAAGCAGACTGTTTAGGAAGGAGACGGCTGGCAACACGATGTTGCACGCAGCCAGTTTCCATCCAACAACACTCAAAGAATCCATACCTTTTAGCCAGTTCCTCCGAATCAGGAGGAATTGTACATCAGATGAGGATTTTCAATTTGAATCTAATGAGCTAAGTAACCGCTTACTAGCGAGAGGTTATAGTAGATCCACCTTAAAGAAAGCTTTCAACAGAGTAAAGGGAATGGAAAGACACACTTTGATTTTCAAAACTTCTAAGAAAAATAAAAAAACTCAGGAAGATAATACTTCAAGGATAATTTTCAAATTCTCCAATGAGCATAAGAAAATCAGACAGATTCCAACTAAATACTGGCCCATCCTTACTGAGGATCCAATCCTTAAGACATTAGTACCATCCAAACCAGTGATCACTTTCAAAAAGGCAGAATCCATCGGTGGCATGTTGGTCAAAAGTGAATACAAGGGAGAGGCTAGAAAGGACCCATGCAAAATCTTTGGGACCTATCCTTGTGGGGCATGCTCTCAATGTACTGTCATTGGCGGAGGATCCACGCTCACTTTACCCAATGGGGAGACCTTCACATTTAGGCATTTTGCCAATTGTAAGACACAAGGTGTGGTCTACTTGATGGTCTGTCAGTGTGGATCCTTTTACGTCGGAAAAACAAGACAGGAATTAGGGAAGAGAGTGGAAAAACATATACATAGCATGAGGATAGGGAATCTCTACTTGCCTCTTGGGAGACACGTAGCTAAAAAACATAGGTATAGAATGCCTAATGTAATTTTTTCAGTCATTGAAAGGATTCATATTCCATGTGGGGGGGGGGGATTGGAATAAGGTCCTGCTCCAGCGGGAAATGCACTGGATCAGGCACCTTAGGGCAACCACGCCCCCAGGTCTGAATGAAGTCAAAAGTTTTCGTCCATTCCTGGAGGGCTTTAGCTCTGGAAAGACTGATTAGTTTTGTTTCTGTTTCTGTTTTGGGGTTTTTTCCTTTTATTGATATACCCTGATGTCCCACCCATCCTTGTTTGAAATTGATTTTTCAATTTTTAATTATCTCTGTTATTCCAGCTTTTCTCCATATCAATGGATACAGGATGATCTCTCTTTTTTCTAGACACATTGACACACATGTGGGGTTTGAGATATATATAGATTGTTGTTTATATGTATTTTGTATGTTGAATGTTCTTAATAGTCTTTTCTGCGGAGGTATATATGATCTCCTGGGCGGAAGGGATTTCTTGATATGCTCCCATGCATGCATCCAATTGGTCAGTGACACAACCAGAGGCACGTCTTTGGGGTGGCCCGTCATATCTCTCTATCCAGTATTCCCTTTTTTCCGATTTTACAGTTTCATATCCGGTGCCGGGGAGGGGGTTTTCCCCATTGGAAATTGCCCCCTATCAATTTTTTCCTTGTTAGGGACATATTCCTATCATAGGTTAAAAACGGCACCGGTGGTAATAGTCCATGGCCCGCTCCCCATCCATATCATTGTTCTGGGAGAAGGATCTATATCCTGGGTACCAGTTCACACTGTTACTCCATGTCTGACTGTCCCATCACAACCCAGCACCATCTTTTTTACCCTTTATATCGGTATCCCCTAAATTTGCCCACATTCAAGATGGCCGTTTCTGCACTTCCTGCGGTGCGGAACGGACCAGAATTGGGGCTGATCGGGCTTCTGTGGTCACCCATCGTACCCTTCTCTTTAGCGGGGCGCGATGGATGGCATCACATCGGGCATGTAATGGGACCGTGGGCCAGTTTTTTCGGCTTCGCTGCCTTGTTTTTGCTGCCTATATGCGCCGATGGCAGACGCGCCGCTGATTGGTGCGGTTGCGTCATGTGACCGGCGCTGGACGTGATCTGGCGTGGCAAATGCGGCGTATCCATGGCAACATGACGCTCTGCTTTATGAGCAGGTGCGTCATGTGACCCTGTCTGGACCAATCAGACACAGCAGAGGGATATATAGGACGCCAAAGAAGTTATATGGTGTCATTCTCTCCCTCTGCTGGCAGGCAGAGGATGTTTCTGTATGGACCTCTGTTGCATGGAATCTTTTTTGGATATCAATCGTGATTCTTGATCCTCTTGACAGGTAATATTTTAAAAGTTCCACCTAGGAGAGGGAGGAATTTCTTCTCTCTCTTTTTGATGGATAGAATAATCTTTATCTTATTTCATATATATCTTTTGATGTTTTAGGACATATATCTTTGGACTCAAGAATCCACTGTTTTTTTGTCCTCCTATATGAGTTATATTACCTGATGAATCCGAATTGTAGATTTCCATTTTCCATCTACAGGTACCATATCTATTTTCTTTAGGGAAATTTATTTTACTCCCCAATGGAATTACTTTCATACCTATGTATGTTATTTTTTATTTAAGGCACCTATCTTGGACCAATTTTTTCATATGTCCGTACTTCTTATATGGACTTGTTTCTGATGGAAAAGTTTTCCTGGAACTTTGAGGGCATCGGGGAATCCACAACACAGTGTTACTGGAACCTGAGATGCACATATGGGAGCATTGATGGAACATTTTTTCATATGAGTTTTTTTTGTGTAAGTTTTTTTGCTGTTTCGCTGTATTCCATATAACAGTTGAAATTAAAGTGGAAATGTATTTTATTGTTTCTGTATTTAATAGAAAATTTATTCTCGTAGAAGTGAATGCATTTGAATTCCCTGAAGAAGGACGTTTACAGTTTGAAACGCGTTGGACAAGCCTCCCTTGATCTGCTTCTGGCTGGAGCGGTCAACTCAGGCTATTGTATTCATCTTCGGAAGATTTGTATTGTGTCAGATCTATGTAGTTTCTGTATAATTTTCATATATATGTGTTTTTTTGTACCATTTGTTCTTTTTTTCATATATGTGTCCGCGTTATGTGGCATGTGTATAAATAAATATTTCAAAAAATTTTAATTGAGTTTTTTTCATATTTTTTACATTGCCTCCAAAATCCCACAAACTAGAGGTTTTTTCTCATTTTATACATATTTGGGATGATGGCAATTACATGTTGGGTTGCATGAGGTGTTACATTTTTTCACGTATCACAGGGTGGACAATACACCTATAAACCTCGTCCTCACACCCATGCACCCATACATGGACCCCATTTTTGTGTTATAATTATAAATAACTTGATGCACTATTTTTCCCATATATCTGCCATCTTGGAGAAATCCAACATTGGCAGGAGTGTGGTGCACATTTTTTGAGAGCTGATATTTATTTTGGAAATACAGCTATAATAACATATGTCTTTTGTGTTTTGAGATTTGTTTTGTTTCTCCTTTCAATCATTGAATATGGGGGATCTTCAGGGAGATGGATGGGAGGAGCTTATGTCGGGGATTCAGAAGAACTATCAAGGGACTGAACAGCCAATCTCAGATCTGTCATCTTTATTTTTCAATCTTAGGAAAACACTAGAGAAAAAATCTGCCCTATATTGGCACATTAATTCATTTGATAGGTATATTCAAGAACATATTAATCCTATCGGCTTGAGGATTCAGATATTTCCGATCTTGGAAAATATCAGTAAAAACCTCAAGTTGAACTGGGAAACCAAGTTAAATGAATGTTCAATGAATTTGATGATGTTATTGCAGGAGGAGTATAGACAGCAGCTGGTTGTTTTGGATATAGAAATATAGAAATAGAATCACTATATGCTCACTATAGAAACTACATAGATCTGACACAATACAAATCTTCCGAAGATGAATACAATAGCCTGAGTTGACCGCTCCAGCCAGAAGCAGATCAAGGGAGGCTTGTCCAACGCGTTTCAAACTGTAAACGTCCTTCTTCAGGGAATTCAAATGCATTCACTTCTACGAGAATAAATTTTCTATTAAATACAGAAACAATAAAATAAATTTCCACTTTAATTTCAACTGTTATATGGAATACAGCGAAACAGCAAAAAAACTTACACAAAAAAAACTCATATGAAAAAATGTTCCATCAATGCTCCCATATGTGCATCTCAGGTTCCAGTAACACTGTGTTGTGGATTCCCCGATGCCCTCAAAGTTCCAGGAAAACTTTTCCATCAGAAACAAGTCCATATAAGAAGTACAGACATATGAAAAAATTGGTCCTATATGCTCGCCTCTCTCTCCTAAAAACGCATAAAGAATACAGTAACTTTGAAAAAAATCTCAAAGAACATTTGGAAAATTTTGGTAAAACAATACTTGTGAAAAAAGAGAAAAAGTATTGGAGAGATAAAAATGCGTTCAGTGAGGGTCGAGCATATAGATGGAATCAAGAGAAAAAATATAAAAACAATCAATTTAATAAATATAAAAATCGAGGGGGAGATACCAATGCACAAAATGATTATTCGTCTGACACCCCATCTAACTCTTCCTCCTCAGTCTCCTCAAACACAGGTCGTCTGTTTGGGACTAAAAGGAAAGGTCCTTCACCTAGATCCAATGGAACTGATGGAGAGGTCCTACAATGCAACAAAAAAGCAACAACGGATTCCAAGGTATTCTCCACACAAAATGGAAGAGGGAGTGGACATAGTCGGGGTACATATAAAAACAACCCCAAGGGATCTACCACTCGAAGCAAAACGGCTTCTCAGAGGGAATTGGGGGCAATACCCAAATCTGGGGCCATTTCTCGAGTCCAGTCACTTCCAGTGGAGGATTTTTTAGAGAAGGGCAAAATACAACCTTTCCCCACCCTCGCCCATGACACAATTAGTCATGGAACCCTTTGTGACCAAAATAACTCCGGGCGAAAACTTAATATTATAAATCTATCCTCCTACAAGTTATCTGATTTGGAACATGAAGTATTGTCTTTGGGCCTTTCTTTTTGCCCAACCAGCAATACGGACAGTTTTGAAACAGTGAAGGATATTCATCTGTTTGCTCGTAAGCTCTTTTATAAGAGCTTGTATGCTAAACAAGAGAATCAAGAAAATGAAGTGGCACCGAATCTTAAAGAGGCCGACTTCAAGGCCTTGAGGGACCTGAATCTCCTACTCCAAGAAAACGCCCCTTTGAGTCAGATAGGGGAGGAGAATTTGGAGGAAGAGGAGAGTGATGATGGGGAAAATAGTCAGACATTTTTCACCCCCAAAAAATGTAAAAGGAAGTCTCATAACTTCCCACCAATCAACCAGAATCCTGCTTTAGCTCTGTTTGTAAGACAAACATCTAAGGAAATTGAGGTCCTGAGGAAAGAGACTTTACATTGCAATCTCAATCCAGAGCAAAAACATGCCCTAAAAACCCTTAAGAACAATGTTAACATCACGATTAAAGGCTCAGATAAAGGGGGTAACATCGTCCTTATGGACAACCCAGATGTGCATGAAAATTCTCAGGGACCCTAAATGCTATCGTAAAATCTCCTCATCCACAGTGGATAGAATGAATTGTGAATTCTATCAATTGGTTGATGAATCCTTCAGAGACGGTGCCATAAACCAAGATACCTGGGACTTTATTAGAACCCGACACCCACGTATCCCTACGATGTATGCACTTCCTAAAGTGCATAAAAACCTGTTGAGGCCACCAGGTAGGCCCATCATATCGGGTAATGGTTCCATCTCTGAAGGTGCTAGCCGAGTCATTGACCAGCACCTCAGACCCCATGTGATGGATCTCCCTTCGTACACTAAAGACACAATCCACCTTCTGCAAATATTGGAAGGTCTTGTCGTACCTCCATCGGCCTTTTTGGTGACTGTAGACGTAGAGTCACTCTATAACAGCATACCACACGATCTTGGTATTTTAGCTGTCCAAAGAGTGTTACGACAACGCCCAACCACTGACTGGAAGTTTAATCAATTCATCATACAGATGCTTGATTTTATTTTACATCATAATATTTTTTTATTTCAGGGCTCCCACTACCTCCAGGTGCAGGGGGTGGGTATGGGGACGTGCTGTGCACCCTCATATGCCAACCTGTACCTACCTGGGGGAGTGGGAGAAGGACTTCCTCCTGGGAGATGATGCGTCTATGTGTGCCTGCCACATTCTTATGTGGCAGCGCTACATAGACGACATCTTCATTATTTGGGATGGGCCTGAAGATATGCTCAAGAAAGTTTTGGAACTTATGAATACCAACAACCTCAATTTATTCTTTACTATGTCCTACGACTTTGAGAAAGTCAGCTTTCTCGATATCCTTATATCTAAAGATATACAGGGAAAAGTCCAAAGCAGACTGTTTAGGAAGGAGACGGCTGGCAACACGATGTTGCACGCAGCCAGTTTCCATCCAACAACACTCAAAGAATCCATACCTTTTAGCCAGTTCCTCCGAATCAGGAGGAATTGTACATCAGATGAGGATTTTCAATTTGAATCTAATGAGCTAAGTAACCGCTTACTAGCGAGAGGTTATAGTAGATCCACCTTAAAGAAAGCTTTCAACAGAGTAAAGGGAATGGAAAGACACACTTTGATTTTCAAAACTTCTAAGAAAAATAAAAAAACTCAGGAAGATAATACTTCAAGGATAATTTTCAAATTCTCCAATGAGCATAAGAAAATCAGACAGATTCTAACTAAATACTGGCCCATCCTTACTGAGGATCCAATCCTTAAGACATTAGTACCATCCAAACCAGTGATCACTTTCAAAAAGGCAGAATCCATCGGTGGCATGTTGGTCAAAAGTGAATACAAGGGAGAGGCTAGAAAGGACCCATGCAAAATCTTTGGGACCTATCCTTGTGGGGCATGCTCTCAATGTACTGTCATTGGCGGAGGATCCACGCTCACTTTACCCAATGGGGAGACCTTCACATTTAGGCATTTTGCCAATTGTAAGACACAAGGTGTGGTCTACTTGATGGTCTGTCAGTGTGGATCCTTTTACGTCGGAAAAACAAGACAGGAATTAGGGAAGAGAGTGGAAAAACATATACATAGCATGAGGATAGGGAATCTCTACTTGCCTCTTGGGAGACACGTAGCTAAAAAACATAGGTATAGAATGCCTAATGTAATTTTTTCAGTCATTGAAAGGATTCATATTCCATGTAGGGGGGGATTGGAATAAGGTCCTGCTCCAGCGGGAAATGCGCTGGATCAGGCACCTTAGGGCAACCACGCCCCCAGGTCTGAATGAAGTCGAAAGTTTTCGTCCATTCCTGGAGGGCTTTAGCTCTGGAAAGACTGATTAGTTTTGTTTCTGTTTCTGTTTTGGGGTTTTTTCCTTTTATTGATATACCCTGATGTCCCACCCATCCTTGTTTGAAATAGATTTTTCAATTTTTAATTATCTCTGTTATTCCAGCTTTTCTCCATATCAATGGATACAGGATGATCTCTCTTTTTTCTAGACACATTGACACACATGTGGGGTTTGAGATATATATAGATTGTTGCTTATATGTATTTTGTATGTTGAATGTTCTTAATAGTCTTTTCTGCGGAGGTATATATGATCTCCTGGGCGGAAGGGATTTCTTGATATGCTCCCATGCATGCATCCAATTGGTCAGTGACACAACCAGAGGCACGTCTTTGGGGTGGCCCGTCATATCTCTCTATCCAGTATTCCCTTTTTTCCGATTTTATAGTTTCATATCCGGTGCCGGGGAGGGGGTTTTCCCCAATGGAAATTGCCCCCTATCAATTTTTTCCTTGTTAGGGACATATTCCTATCATAGGTTAAAAACGGCACCGGTGGTAATAGTCCATGACCCGCTCCCCGTCCATATCATTGTTCTGGGAGAAGGATCTATATCCTGGGTACCAGTTCACACTGTTACTCCATGTCTGATTGTCCCATCACAACCCAGCACCATCTTTTTTACCCTTTATATCGGTATCCCCTAAATTTGCCCACATTCAAGATGGCCGTTTCTGCACTTCCTGCGGTGCGGAACGGACCAGAATTGGGGCTGATCGGGCTTCTGTGGTCACCCATCGTACCCTTCTCTTTAGCGGGGCGCGATGGATGGCATCACATCGGGCATGTAATGGGACCGTGGGCCAGTTTTTTCGGCTTTGCTGCCTTGTTTTTGCTGCCTATATGCGCCGATGGCAGACGCGCCGCTGATTGGTGCGGTTGCGTCATGTGACCGGCGCTGGACGTGATCTGGCGTGGCAAATGCGGCGTATCCATGGCAACATGACGCTCTGCTTTATGAGCAGGTGCGTTATGTGACCCTGTCTGGACCAATCAGACACAGCAGAGGGATATATAGGACGCCAAAGAAGTTATATGGTGTCATTCTCTCCCTCTGCTGGCAGGCAGAGGATGTTTCTGTATGGACCTCTGTTGCATGGAATCTTTTTTGGATATCAATCGTGATTCTTGATCCTCTTGACAGGTAATATTTTAAAAGTTCCACCTAGGAGAGGGAGGAATTTCTTCTCTCTCTTTTTGATGGATAGAATAATCTTTATCTTATTTCATATATATCTTTTGATGTTTTAGGACATATATCTTTGGACTCAAGAATCCACTGGTTTTTTGTCCTCCTATATGAGTTATATTACCTGATGAATCCGAATTGTAGATTTCCATTTTCCATCTACAGGTACCATATCCATTTTCTTTGGGGAGATTTATTTTACTCCCCAATGGAATTACTTTCATACCTATGTATGTTATTTTTTATTTAAGGCACCTATCTTGGACCAATTTTTTCATATGTCCGTACTTCTTATATGGACTTGTTTCTGATGGAAAAGTTTTCCTGGAACTTTGAGGGCATCGGGGAATCCACAACACAGTGTTACTGGAACCTGAGATGCACATATGGGAGCATTGATGGAACATTTTTTCATATGAGTTTTTTTTGTGTAAGTTTTTTTGCTGTTTCACTGTATTCCATATAACAGTTGAAATTAAAGTGGAAATTTATTTTATTGTTTCTGTATTTAATAGAAAATTTATTCTCGTAGAAGTGAATGCATTTGAATTCCCTGAAGAAGGACGTTTACAGTTTGAAACGCGTTGGACAAGCCTCCCTTGATCTGCTTCTGGCTGGAGCGGTCAACTCAGGCTATTGTATTCATCTTCGGAAGATTTGTATCGTGTCAGATCTATGTAGTTTCTGTATAATTTTCATATATATGTGTTTGTTGTACCATTTGTTCTTTTTTTCATATATGTGTCCGCGTTATGTGGCATGTGTATAAATAAATATTTCAAAAAATTTTAATTGATTTTTTTCATATTTTTTACATTGCCTCCAAAATCCCACAAACTAGAGGTTTTTTCTCATTTTATACATATTTGGGATGATGGCAATTACATGTTGGGTTGCATGAGGTGTTACATTTTTTCAGAGGACATTAAGATAGGGGTCCTTGGTTTTGTGGAAAAAAATTTTTTTTACATGGTGAGAAAATTTTTTGTTTTTAATTATTGCTTTTCTGCCTCACAAAGCTTTATTGCTAGCTCTAACCAGTGTTTGAGTTTGCTTGATTGTGAGTACATTTTGTATTAGAAAGACACTGAAAAAAGTGGTCTTGGTTGTGTTGTTGAAAAGGTTCAACAAGTTTTTTTGTTTTTATTTAAATTGTATGTTCACTAACATTGAAAATATTTAGGACATTGAAACCTACAAAAGATTTTGTTTTTTGGTTTTAGTTTTTGTTTATTTTTTTTTTAACTGTGGGAATTTACAAGCAGTAATATTCTCATTGGTGTCAGTTAAAGTACAAAACTGTGGAAGTTTTACTACTGAAGCTAATATCTGAGAAAGATTATTATTAGTGTAAAAAAAGGTGCATTGAACATAGTACATTATACCTTGAATTTTTGTTAGTTCAGTTTTTGTTACTGAATTGAGTGGTACAAATAGTAGTGTTATTTTAAGGCTTGTATCTCCACTCTGGTGCATATTCTAAGTGCTAGACTACTGTGTCAAGTCTGTTCTGTGGTGTATTATTGTATCATCACTGAACTTGCACATCATGGAGAAATTGATGGCCAGGAAGGCTAAAGTTAAAAATAGCGCTGAGATAATAAGAGCAATGGAGGAATCTAAAAGCCCATGGCACCATGCACAAGAGTTTGTAAAAATAAAACTTACAGAGAGAAAATACAGCAAACGTGAGGGTAAGACTGCACACATTTTTGAGGCCTTTTGGTTCGCTAACAATTATAGGTCATTATTATTGCAAACCATTTCTCTCAAGGAAGATCTAGAAATAGCCAAAAGTAATATCAGTACTCTAAAGCCCTGTACACACGATCGGATTTCCTATGGATTCTAACCCGATGGATTTTTCCATCGGAAATCCGATGAAGCTGACTTCAATCAGTCTTGCCTACACACCATCAGTCAAAAAACCGACCGTCCCAAACGCCGTGACGTAAAACACTCAGACGAGCCGAGAAAAATGAAGTTCAATACTTCTGAGCATGCGTCGACTTGATTCTGAGCATGCGTGGGTTTTTTCTCCGATGGAGTTCCACACAGACGATTGGAATTTGCTATCGTTTTTTTTTCCATCGGATAAATTTAAAACATGTTCTATTTCTAATCATCGATGGAAAAAAGACAGATGGGGCCCATACACGATCGGCTTGTCCGATGAGAAAAGGCCATCAGACTGTTTTCATTGGTAAAACCGATCGTGTGTACACGGAATTAGAGTTTCTATGACAAATATAAATCCTAGCCACCAGCAGCTAACAATACAGGGACTGAAGGCTGCAGACAGTAAATGTGAAAAATTATCGGCATCTTCCAGCACAGGCAGCGTGTACAATCTACACATACCATAGATTGTAATGCAACAGGAAATTATCTCAGTCTGGAGTATGTGTTAGTTCCAACAGCTCATTGAAAGGTGCGAGCTCTTTTGAAAGGGCCCACATTTCTCATACAGCAAAAGTTGTTAATCAGGTGTTAGCCATTGAATATTCTCAGCCTAAAACCACACCAGTTGCTAAGAGACGCTTTAATACTTTACAGAAGATAAAATGCTTCACATGTGGTGTATTCGGCCACATTTTCCAGTTTTGTTTATCTTCTGGTGAAAAGATATTAAAGCCAAATCAGTATACAGCAAAGAGGCGTGACGTGGAAGTGTACTCACCTCGCTGGAATGAAAAGCCTAAAAAATATGAAAATACAAATTCATACATCCCTTCCTCAACTATTAAGGCCGAAAATGAGGCTTTACAGTATGAGATTAGGCAAATGAAACAGGAAACAGGAACAGGATGAATTTGTGAAAAAATTTGAATCCTTTATGTAGCGCACACCCCATTTAGGGGTGCTATATACCCAAATTTAGGGGCTGGTCTGAGATAGTAGCTGGGCTAAGACCGTTCTCATTTATAGGTTGTGCTATTTTATTTCACCAGGTGGTATACTGGTGTGCAGTTCCCTGTGGCCTGTAGGTGGCACTGCAATAATGGGTCAGGGTTGAACCATCAGTACTAGTGCTGTGCCTTCGAGTGTCCTCTCTCGGCAGCGGTACAGTGGGCGTGTTTGGCCTGCTGTGCATGCTGGGAGAGGATACATAAGGGGCAGACGCCGCCTGGGAAGGGTCTTCGGAGGAGGAGAGGAGTCGGAGTCCAAGTGCGTGGCGCACGGCCCTCCAGGCCATGGGGCCACGTGTGCATCAGTCCCAGGCACCTTTAGCCCTGGGGCTGCATCTTCAACACTGGGCCCAGCACCTTTAGCTGGAGCCCACTTCTGGAAAGAAGAATCCCAGGGTGTCCCTTGCGAGGGAGCCCGCTTCTAAGAAGAGGAGGCCGGGGGAGGACCTTTCTGACGGACCGGTGAGCGTTCACGGCGAAGGAAGGGGCCTAGTAATGTGCTGCTGCTGGCACCTGTCTTTATACTGCAAAAGACTGAGAAGTTCGGGACCTGATAGATTCTGTGGCAGAGAGTCTCCCAATCGTATCTAGGAAAAGAACCTGATCAAACGTCCGAGCATCACTTTGGCTGCTAGAATCCACTTTACAGGAGACTATCCGGGTGAGCTAAACCTACTCTGGGATAGAGTAGCGATTGTATATCCACTTGTGCCTGGACCTACTTCCCAAAACCT
The DNA here is from genome assembly GCA_029206835.1 of Rana muscosa. NCBI lineage: Eukaryota > Metazoa > Chordata > Amphibia > Anura > Ranidae > Rana > Rana muscosa. Next base: position 381,934,673 of record CM055123.1, on the reverse strand, counting down.
TGCTGTCCTGTCTCTTATCCACCCTTTCCTATCTGCTGAACATTGAGAAAAATAAACTCAACATTGGAGTTTAGAGTCGTGTGGACATTGGAATTACTTGGGGGGGGAAACAGAGACTTGTCCCTATACCCTAGGAGATGAGAACCAACTGATGGAGAACCTAGCTGTGGGACCCAAATACATAACACCCCTCAACCTCCTCAAACAGGAGGGTACGGGCATATAGTATGGTGTGCCCTTTTCCTGCAAGTGAACCTAAGGTAGGAAAAAGGGCCTGTGTGCTACATTTAAAAGAAACGTTATTGACTCCTTGAATTTGAAAAATGGAGGGAGTAAATTTGTCTATCGGGAACCAAACCAGTACACTAAAACCGGGGATGAAATGCAAGCTAGAAGTTATGTTTTAGAGGTCTAGGGCATTTAGTTTCACTAGATCAAGGTGGGAAGGTCATTGACCATTTACCAATGTACATGTAAGAATGTTGTATTGTTTGCTTTAAATAAGTTAAAGAAAAAAAAAGTGGGATAAAGTAATAACTGTTTTGCTACAAGTAATTTTTTTTCAGGGTAAGTGAGTCCTGAAAGTATATGGACATATGCGTAAATACGCGCCTAGCAAAAGGTAAAGTATAGTATTCCATGGTTTTTGTTTTTTTTCTTATTCAGTCCCTTTGTATTCTCCCAGTGGCCAGAAACGCCTAGCAATTCATTTGCAAATTAGCAAAGCTCTAATCAAAATCTAGGGGATTCAAGCTAAACGAATGTGTGTGTGTCATGGAATGAATGTGTATGAACGGTCCACGTGTAAACAAGATTTTTTGTTTTATGGCCATCAATAAGGATGATCACATTAATACGCATGCTTTGTACTGTTTATGTTTATTTGATGAATTTTTTCTCTCTCTCTCTCGTTTGTAATGAGCTCAATACTGGTACCAGTTTAACTTTATACTTTTATAACCTGTTTATTTATACTTTTATAAATAACCTGTGCACAGATATTTGATCTCGAGTCCTATAGTATATAGGAATTTGTTGTGTCATTCACTCTGACACGTGGAAACTACATAATACATTACTTTATGGCATCTTATGGATTCAGCAGGTCTTAGGTTTTGTCTTGTTTTTTTTTTCCTTCGAATTGACGCATGTGTTGTTAATATGTGGAAAGTGTGAGAGCAGGCAGGTAAAATCACCAGGGTGCATCCAGGATGGAAGGTATATATGTCCTAGATGCAGGCTTTATGCCGATTTATACCACTAGGGGGAGTGCTGGGAGTCTTGCAGGGGAAGAGTTAATGAGCCCAGCTGAAGTAAGTGGGCTCATTAGGGCCTCTACAAGAACTCCCAGCATGCTAAGGGAGATGCTCCAACCTGGAACCAGATCTGTGTGGATAGTCTGGGGAGTGTGATCTCTGTGCAGTGAGCCAAAGCCTGTGTGGTTATTGCTAAGAACTTCTAAAAGCAGGGAGCTAGGGACTGGGACAGCACAAGGCTGTACCCAGTTGTTAGGGACACCAACGTGTGTAGTGAGCAGTCAAGTTGACCAGGATTTATTTTCCTGTTTCTTTTGTTTTTGCTGTATTTTGTTGTCTGTATATAGTTCAAATAAAACCACACCCTTTTGTTTTCTCCTACCACAGTCTGCTGTGCCTGTTTTTGTGTGGTGAACACATCCAGGGGGTCAAACACACCCGCTGCTGAGTTAACCCCCTCACAGTTGGTGGAGAACCAGTGGCAGTTTTTTTAAGGCCAGCATGGAGGAGATACTGAAACAGCTGGCTCTAGCAAATGCCAATCAGCAGCAGACAAATGCAGGTTTGCAAAAGAGCCTTGTAGCTCAACAACAGAGCTTCGCATCCCAGCAGCAAGCTCATCAACAGAGCCTTGCAGCCCAGCAGCAGACAAATGCAACTTTGCAACAGAGTCTGGAAGCTCAGCAACAAGCCCAGCAGCAATCTGAGGCCCGCTTCATAGACCTGTTGCAGAAGTAAGAGCAGAGACTACAACAACAATTGGAAACAGTAACGCAGCAACGTCCGCAGACCAGGGAGGCAAGTAGTTCCACTAATACTGCGTCCTTTGGGGTGAGTCGTTTATTGACAAAAATGACTGGAGAGGATGATCCAGAGGTGTTTTTGACCACATTTGAAAGGACTGCTGAAAGAGAAAAGTGGTCTAAGGAGCAGTGGGCTGGACTGGTGGCTCCTCTGTTAACTGGTGAATCGCAGAAAGCTTACTATGACCTAGAGCCTAACCAAGCAAAAGACTATGTGATGCTAAAAACTGAAATATTGGCACGGCTGGGTGTCGCCCTGGCTGTCCGGGCTCAGCGTGTGCATAACTGGACTTTCCGGCTTGGAAAACCTCCCAGGTCTCAAATGTATGATCTCATTCACCTGAGCAGGAAGTGGCTACAGCCAGAGACTTTGTCAGCGCCAAATATTGTGGAACGTGTTGTGATGGATCGTTTTTTGAGAGCTCTTCCTACTGCCATCCAAAAGTGGGTAAGCATTGGAGACCCAGAAACGGCCGATAATCTTGTGGATCGTGTAGAGAAGTACTTGGCTACAGAGAACCTGACTGCCTCTTCCAGAGACTCATGGACATCCACCCTAAGACCAGACCATCCCCAGTGGCGGGTAAGATGATTCCAAGGGGTGAGGGTGGAGAAAGTGAGAGGGTGGAAGTTCTACCCAAGGTTTGGCGAGAACAGCCTGGGAAGTCAGGGGCTCAGGAGGCAGCAAAAAGGATTGTTTGTTACCGCTGCCGACAAGAGGGACATATTGCAGCAAATTGCCCGGTTGTGGATGAACCCATGCAATGTGACTTTCTAAGGGACAGACGTCAGTCGCTGTTTGCGACAGTCGCATGCACTGCCATTCGGGGAACTGAGAAACATTTATGCAAAATGTGTATTAATGGTAAAAATGTTGTTGTGTTGCTGGATTCAGGTAGCCTGGTGACACTGATAAAAGCTGAATTAGTCACTACAGAGGTCTTAGGGAATAACAAGGTAGCTGTTATTTGTGTGCATGGAGACACCCGAGAGTATCCTGTGACTACAGTTTGTTTTGAGACCTCCAAAGGTAACCTCTCTCATCAGGTGGGGTTAGTGTCTCAGTTACCACATGATGCCATTGTGGGAAGGGATTTTCCAAAGTTTTGGGAACTCTGGGATTGTCCTGAGCCCCCCACTGGTGCCCCTATATACCAGAAATGTGATAGCCAGAATTCCTCTGAGAGTGGTGAGGACTCTCCAGAATTCCCCTTGTCGGTATTGGCAGGGGAGACTAGAGAAACTGGGGAGGAGCCAACATCCTCAGACGAAAACGTGCCGTCTGTGGAGTTTTCTAATCTCTGATTTCTGGAAAATTTTGCCACAGAACAGTTAAAAGACCCCACCCTAATAAAGGCACGGGAAAACATAGTGAAAATAGATGGCAAGTTAGTGAACCCAGATGAGACCTGCACTTACTCATACTTCATCGTGGAAAAGGACCTACTGTATCGGGTGGCTAAAAGCGCAGAAGAAACCATTGAGCAGCTTGTGGTCCCCAAACCTTACAGGAAGTTGGTATTAGACTTGGCCCATGGGCACATTCTTGGAGGTCATCTGGGGACAGAGAAAACCAGAGAGAGAGTATTGCAAAGATTCTATTGGCCTGGGGTCATGAAGGAAACAGAAAATTATTGTTCCTCCTGCCCTGTGTGTCAGAGGTCGGCACCGATGCCACATTTCCGTAACCCGCTGGTACCTCTTCCCATCATTGAGGTTCCCTTTGAGAGGATCGCAATGGATTTGGTAGGTCCGATAATGAAGTCCGCTAGGGGGCATCAGTACATTTTGGTTATATTGGACTATGCCACCCGGTATCCGGAAGCGATTCCTCTCCGAAATACCTCGGCCAAAACCATAGCCAAAGAGCTATCTCTTGTTTTTAGCCGTGTGGGTATTTGTAAGGAACTGCTTACAGACCAAGGTACACCCTTTATGTCCCGGGTTATGAAAGAGCTGTGCAAGTTGTTCAAAGTGACACAATTGCATACATCCGTGTATCACCCCCAAACAGATGGGTTGGTTGAAAGATTTAACAAAACCCTAAAACAAATGTTAAAGAAGGTGGTGGATAGAGATGGAAAGAATTGGGACTGTCTAATCCCCTATTTAATGTTTGCCATTCGGGAGGTACCCCAATCCTCTACAGGTTTCTCACCCTTTGAGTTACTCTATGGGAGACAACCAAGAGGGCTGTTGGATATCGCCAAGGAAACTTGGGAAAGTGAGAGTTCTCCCCACAGGAGTGTGATTGAGCATGTCGCCCTGATGCAAGATAGAATTGCACAGGTAATGCCCATCGTAAAGGAACATTTGGCCCAAGCGCAGTTGGCACAGCAGAGAGTGTACAACCGTGGGGTCAAGACCCGTACCTTTTCCCCGGGGGATAAGATATTGGTACTTGTCCCTACGGTTGAAAGCAAATTCCTTGCTAAATGGCAAGGCCCCTACGAGATAATGGAAAAAGTGAGCGAAGTGAATTACAAGGTCAGACAACCAGGAAGGCGAAAGCCCGAACAGATCTATCACATTAATCTGTTGAAAGCCTGGAGGGATAGGGAATCCCTAGTCGCAGAAACTTTGTCACCAGCTCAGTCTGATTGCGTGATTCCGGAGGTTGGAATAGCAGTCACCTTGTCAAACCCCCAACAACAGGAGGTTGATATTATTACCCCGCCCGGTGAAAGGGTGAAGCTAAAACCCTATCGGATCCCAGAGGCCCGACGGGAGGCAATATGTGAGGATGTACAGAAAATGCTTGAGTTGGGGGTGATAGAGGAATCCCAAAGTGATTGGTCCAGTCCCATAGTGTTAGTGCCTAAACCGGATGGGAGCTGGCGATTTTGTAACGATTTTTGACAACTGAACAAAGTTAAAAAATTTGACACCTACCCCATGCCACGTATAGATGCGTTGATTGACCAGCTCGGAACAGCCCGATACATGATAACTCTCGATCTCACAAAAGGGTATTGACAAATTCCCCTGGCCAAATCGGCCAAGGAGAAAAACGCATTTGTAACCCCAGACGGGGCGTTCCAATATAAAAGAATGCCGTTTGGATTACAGAATGCACCGGCAACATTCCAGCGGAAAATGGACCAGATACTGAGGCCCCATCAGAAGTATGCTGCGGCTTACCTGGATGATGTAATTGTCCATAGCACAGTTTGGGCCTCACATCTGCCAAAAGTGCAAGCAGTCCTAGACTCTATCCGGGAAGCTGGGTTTACGGCCAACCCCAAGAAGTGTACCATTGGACAGGAGGAGGCCAAATATCTTGGGTACACCATTGGGAGGGGAGTGATAAAACCCCAAGTCAATTAAGTCGAGGCCATACAGAATTGGCCACGTCCCAACAGCAAGAAGCAGGTACGAGCCTTTCTGGGAATCGCTGGTTATTATTGGCGATTCATTCCCCACTTTGCCTCTCAGGCTGTGCCCTTAACCAACCTGACAAAAGGGAAAGAGTCTGTCATGGTTAAATGGATCCCAGAGGCTGAGGCAGCATTCCAATTCTTAAAAAAAGCCTTATGTAGCCAGCCAGTGTTGTACTCACCAGACTTCTCTAGGGACTTTGTCGTACAAAGTGATGCATCAGACATTGGGTTAGGAGCAGTATTGTCCCAGGTCTGGAACGGGGAAGGGCACCCAGTCATTTACCTCAGCAGGAAATTGAAGTCCCATGAGGTAAATTACGCCACAATTGAGAAGGAGTGTTTAGCGGTGAAGTGGGCTCTAGATTCCCTTCTGTACTATCTGCTAGGGAGGCACTTTGACCTAATTACTGATCACGCTCCTTTAAAGTGGATGGCTCAAAACAAAGACACAAATAGGAGAGTAAATAGGTGGTTCCTGGCCCTACAAGAATTCAACTTTACGGTAAAGCATCGCCCTGGCGTTCAAATGGGGAATGTGGATGCTTTGTCTCGAGTACATGCATGCCTAATTGCTTGTGTTCCAACCCCAAGGTTAAAACAAGAGGGGGGGGTATGTGACAGAAGGCAGGTAAAATCACCAGGGTGCATCCAGGATGGAAGGTATATATGTCCTAGATTCAGGCTTTATGCCGATTTATACCACTAGGGGGAGTGCTGGGAGTCTTGCAGGGGAAGAGTTAATGAGCCCAGCTGAAGTAAGTGGGCTCATTAGGGCCTCTACAAGAACTCCCAGCATGCTAAGGGAGATGCTCCAACCTGGAACCAGATCTGTATGGATAGTCTGGGGAGTGTGATCTCTGTGCGGTGAGCCAAAGCCTGTGTGGTTATTGCTAAGAACTTCTATAAGCAGGGAGCTAGGGACTGGGACAGCACAAGGCTGTACCCAATTGTTAGTTAGGGACACCAACGTGTGTAGTGAGCGGTCAAGTTGACCAGGATTTATTTTCCTGTTTCTTTTGTTTTTGCTGTATTTTTTTGTCTGTATATAGTTCAAATAAAACCACACCCTTTTGTTTTCTCCTACAACTGTCTGCTGTGCCTGTTTTTGTGTGGTGAACCCATCCAGGGGGTCACACACACCCGCTGCTGAGTTAACCCCCTCACAAAAGGTTTTATGTTGACATGGGGTCTTCTTAGATTGTAAGTACTTACAAACCCCACCAGGTTTTCCTATAACTTTTTGTTTGTCAGAGTACAGATATGTGGGGGAGTCGGTACATGTTTCACTGTACTTACTGTTGATGGACTCATTACCTCTGCTGGAAGTCTGTTCCAAGCATATACTGCCAGTTAGCCCATTAGAAACCTCTCAGAAGAGGTACAGTGAGGTGTTATTAATGGTTTTGAGTTTTGTATTTTAGGAAGAAATACACACACAAGGACGGATAAACGGACCAAGACTGGTCAAATTACTTTAAAAACACAGAGGACCTTAAAACATAGTGTAGCGATACCTTCACTTAAGAAGGCCGCAGATTAGTTTGGGCCCTGAAGACAGCTCCGCCAACCCCCGGCAATTTACTCGACCCCCTTCTGGCACAGTTAGTCTAGGGTAACAATATGTATATTTCTTATGCTCTATGATCAAACTCAGACACCAAGGCAATAATAAAGGATTATCTGATTTACTTTAGATTTTAGTAAAAGGATCAACAGTGGTAACAGTTTACATGAAATAGGTTGCAGAGCCCTGCAGTAATAACATTCTATGCATTAATAAAAACAGTAAAGGCGCGCCTCATGGGCGACCGTTAACTAGGCGCCCTGTGGCGCAGCAACTAAATGAACTATCTAGCTGGCTAGGCCTGGCTCAGATAATAAGACTCAGTCTCTAGGGGATGATGTTTTCTTCACCGGCAAGTCTTTAAAGGTGGTGCACATAACAGAACAACATTTGTAATCCAATGGGGAAATGGTAATAGAAACAAACACTCTACCGGAGATCTCCTGACTTAGTTCTGCTATGGATCTCCAGTGAGAGTATCAAACATGAGCTGGGGGGCCACGGCAGTCTGTAGGCACATTAACAATAGACAGTATATGGTCTGAGCATACGCTCGCTCACCCCTCTGGACGCGATCCCAGTCCGGGAACTTCCACCGACTGTGTCTCCACACACAGCTCTGCAGCAGTCTCGTCTCCGGCTCAGCAGCAGTTGAGGAACCCAAGTCAGATGCCATCCAGGCTCGAGATGGGGTGGAAGGCTCTTTAGGTAGCAGCGCAAGGCCCCAAGCTTCAGGCCTTGCACTACAGCGGATCCGCACAGGAAGATCTCTTCCTTTTTAGTCTCGTGTCCCAAAGAGGCCGAGCCCAGCCTCGCCTCCTCCTTTTATAACCCCTCCCATGAGTCTCTGGGGTGGAAACATTGCCGAAAGGGGTTCTGGGTAAGGTAGTCCTGACAGTCTTAAAGGGGACCCCGCTACAATAGTTTTTTATGTTCTGTTTTAAGGACAATCCTGGAATGGAATTAATTAGTCAGGCCTAACTAAATTCTATTTTTTTTTGTTGTTGTTTGTGGTCTGTTTCATTAACCACTTAAGCCCCGGACCATTTGGTAGCTAAAGGACCAGAGGTGAATTCAGAATTTTGCACTGCGCTGCTTTAACTGTAAATTGTGCGGACATGCAATGTTGTACCCAAACGAAATTTGCGTCCTTTTCTTCCCACAAATAGAGCTTTCTTTTAATGGTATTTGATTGCCTCTGCGATTTTTATTTTTTGCGATATAAACGGAAAAAGACCGAAAATTTTGAAAAAAAATGATATTTTCTACTTTTTGTTATAAGAAAAATCGAATAAACTCAATTTTAGTCATACATTTAGGCCAAAATGTATTCAGCCACATGTCTTTAGTAAAAAAAATGTCAATAAGCGTATATTTATTGGTTTGCGTAAAAGTTATAGCGTTTACAAACTAGGGTACATTTTCTGGAATTTACACAGCTTTTAATTTATGACTGCCTATCTCATTTCTTGAGGTGCTAAAATGACAGGGCAGTACAAAACCCCCCCTAATGACCCCATTTTAGAAAGTAGACACCCCAAGGAAATTGCTGAGAGGCATGTTGAGCCCATTGAATATTTTTTTTTTGTCCCAAGTGATTGAATAATGACAAAAATAAATAAATACAAAAAGTTGTCACTAAATGATATATTGCTCACACATGCCATGGTATATGTGAAATTGCACCCCAAAATACATTCTGCTGCTTCCTGAGTACGGGGATACCACATGTGTGGGACTTTTTAGGAGCCTAGCCACGTACGGGACCCCGGAAACCAAGCACCGCCTCCAGGATTTCTAAGGGCGCAAATTTCTGATTTCACTCCTCACTACCTATCACAGTGTTGAAGGCCATAAAATGCCAAAATAGCACAAAACCCCTCCAAATGACCCCATTTTGGAAAGTAGACACCCCAAGCTGTTTGCTGAGAGGCATGGTGAGTATTTTACAGCTCTCATTTGTTTTTGAAAATGAAGAAAGAACATCTTTTTCTTTTTTTTTTCAATTTTCAAAACTTTGTGACAAAAAGCGAGATCTGCAAAATACTCACAATACCTCTCAGCAAATAGCTTGGGGTGTCTACTTTCCAAAATGGGGTCATTTGGGGGGGGTTTTGTGCCATCTGGGCATTCCATGCCTCCGAAACTGTGATAGGCAGTGAGAAGTGAAATCAAAAATTGACACCCTTAGAAAGCCTGAAGGCGGTGATTGGTTTTGGGGTCCCGTACGCGGCTAGGCTCCCAAAAAGTCTCACACATGTGGTATCCCCGTACTCAGGAGAAGCAACAGAATGTATTTTGGGGTGTAATTCCACATATGCCCATGGCATGTTTGAGCAATATATCATTTAGTGACAACTTTGTGCAAAAAAAAAAAAATAAATTTTTCCGCATCTTGTGTCAACATATAAAATATTCCATGGACTCGACATGCCTCTCAGTATATAGCTTGGGGTGTCTACTTTCCAAAATGGGGTCATTTGGGGGGGTTTTGAACTGTTCTGGCATTTTATACACAACATTAGGAAGCTTACATCCACTCTTCTAACCACTTGAAGACAAAGCCCTTTTTGACATTTTTTGTTTAGATGAAAACATATTTTTTTTTGCAAGAAAATTATGTTGAACCCCCAAACATTATATATATTTTTAAAGCAAAGGCCCTACAGAATAAAATGGTGGGTGTTGCATTTTTTTTTTCTACACAGTATTTGCGCAGCGATTTTTCAAACGCATTTTTTGGGGAAAAAATACACTTTTTTTAATTTTAATGCACTAAAACACACTATATTGCCCAAATGTTTGATGAAATAAAAAAGATGATCTTAGGCCAAGTACATAGATACCAAACACGACATGCTTTAAAATTTCGCACAAACGCGCATTGGCGACAAACTAGATACATTTTTAAAAGCCTTTAAAAGCATTTACAGGTTACCCCGTTAGATTTACAGAGGAGGTCTACTGCTAAAATTACTGCCCTCGATCTGACCTTCGCGGTGATACCTCACATGCATGGTGCAATTGCTGTTTACATATGACGCCAGACCGACGCTTGCGTTCGCCATTGGGCAAGAGCAGAGCAGGACAGGGGTGCTTTTTTTTTTTTTTATTATTAATTTTGCTTTTTTATTTTATTTTTAAACTGTTGCTTACATATTTATTTATTTTTATCACTTTTATTGTTATCTCAGGGAATGTAAATATCACCTATGATAGCAATAGGTAATGACAGGTACTCTTTTTTGAAAAAACTGGGGTCTATTGGACCCTAGATCTTTCCTCTGCCCTCAAAGCATCTGACCACACCAAGATCGGTGTGATAAAATGCTTTCCCAATTTCCCAATGGCGCTTTTTATATCCGGGGGGGGACATTCCCTCCCACTGCTTGTAAAAGCAGTCCAGAGGCTAATTAGCCACTAGGATTGCTTTTACATGAAAGCCGGCCGCTGGCTGAAAAGAATGATACCAAGATGATACCTAAACCCGCAGGCATCATTCTGGTATAAACATTCAAAGTCCAGCAACATACCAGTACGTTGCTGGTCCTTGTTGGACATGTATTGTAATCTTTTTTTTCATGCAGCCTGTTGGCTGAACGAAAAAAAAAGATTGATCGGTGGGTATGCCCACCATTAGAATACCGCCCTTCATCCACCCACTTCTAATGATGGGCATACATGCACCATTTATATATGCCGAAGCATGGGGGCATCTTCTCGCAAAAGTTATGCCGCGTACACATGGTCAGACTTTTCCACGGGCAAGCCTCCGTCGGAATTTCGACCGTATGTACGCGGCATTAGGAGCAAAATCACTCCTCCGCTCCTGCTGCCCCAATGCTTCGGCATATATGCTTTTTTTTTAACTGTGGTGGTGAAATCACCTCCTACAGCACTGGAGTCGCAGGGATCAGGCCTGTCTCTGCGAATGCTGCAGTTATGTGTGTTGTGTTTTGTAAGTGACAGTGATCGATCGATACTGCACTTGGGTGGCCTGGGCTGGACGGAGGGGCAAAACGCAGGTGCTAGCAGGTATCTGGGCTGATCCCGCTAACACTGCGTTTTTGGGAACCCTAAACTGCTGGGGACGCTAGTATAGATCTGATCAGATCAGATATTGAGCTGATCAGATACTATACCACTAAGGGGGGTGTATGCTTCACGCGTGGGTGTTATTGCTACTGGCACTAACCTGACGCTGCTTGGGGTGTGACGCAGACCCTCTCTGACGCTAAAACCTAATTGATATCACCCGCCGGGCGATCAGGGGGTTAAACCTTTATTGGGTTATATACGGCGGGTGCCCTGACACTATAAAAAGCAAACTAACTAACCAGCGTCACCCGTAACACTTATATGATGATCACTGGTGAAAGGGTTAACTAGGGGCAATTAGGGGGTTAAAACCTTTATTAGGTAATATATGGGGGTACCTGACGCTATAAAAACCTGCGGCGAACCTAAAAAAAATTACTGGCTACCGATCAGCATCACCGACGCTAAGACATCGATCAGAAAAATGATCGCATAGCGACGGCGGTGCTAGGGGGTGAAAGGGTTACCTGGGGGGTGATCAAGGGGGTTAAACCTTTATTAGGTAATATATGGGGGTACCCGACGCTATAAAAACCTGCGGCGAACCTAAAAAAAATTACTGGCTACCGATCAGCATCGCCGACGCTAAGACATCGATCAGAAAAATTATCGCTTAGTGACAGTGGTGATAGGGGGTGAAAGGGTTACCTGGGGGGCGATCAAGGGGGTTAAACCTTTATTAGGTAATATATGGGGGTACCCGACGCTATAAAAACCTGCGGCGAACCTAAAAAAAATTACTGGCTACCGATCAGCATCACCGACACTAAGACATCGATCAGAAAAATGATTGCTTAGCGACGGCGGTGATAGGGGGTGAAAGGGTTATCTGGGGGGTGATCAGGGGGTTAAACATTTATTAGGGGGGGTTAGGGGGCTACATTGGACCTAAAACTAAATGTAGTGACACTTTTACAGTCACAAATGTCACTGATTGCAGTGATCACTAAATAAATGGTCACTGCAATCAGTGACACTGTGACTGGTGGCTGGGGGGGCTGGGGGGTGGTCTGGGGGGGCCTGGGGGGGCGATTTATGTGCCTATGTGTCCTGGTGTCAGTGTGCTGTTTTGTGTACTAACCTGCATCTTCTCCTGTACGACGCTCGGTATATGTGAGCGCCGCAGGAGAGATGACATCACTTCCTCCTTCCTGGCAGGCAGGGGAAGCTCTCTCATTCGCCGGGAGCGATCGAGAGGGGGTGGCCGGAATCTAACGGCCGTCCCCTCATGCCGGATCGCTCCCGAAGGTAAAACGACCACCCACTGTAAAGAAGGGCGGTCCGATCGGACCCCCCAACTATACAAAGGCAATCACGTATATGTACGTGATTCTGCCTGTCGGTGCCATTCTGCTGACGTATATTTACAGTGGGCGGTCGTTAAGTGGTTAAACAGTGTCTGGCCTCTCTCTGTTAATCACTACTGAGAGAGGACATTGCCTTTTGTATAGCTGCAATGCTTAAGGAAAATTAATTCCTTTTTAACACAAGTGCAGATTCAATGCTCTTTAACAAGTTAAAGGTTGGGGCAGCATTCAATCTGAATTTTGTTTTGTACCTTTTTTTTTTGGTTCAGTTTTTTTTTTCTCTTTTTCCTCTTTTTCCTTTTTCTTTTAAGAAAAACTATTTTTCTTTCTGTCCTATATCACCTTCTTTTTTTTTTGGCTGGGTGATTCTTGAGTTTGGCGTCGCTATGGTGAAATAAAAAAAAAAAAAAGAGGGGAGTAGGGGGGAACCTTATATGGGAACATTTATAACAGTTAAACATGTTGATATAAAATAATAAAGCTTCCCTATAGCATTTTGGGGGATGGGACAAAGTTCCAACAGTTTTTTTTCTCTTTCGACATGGGATAATGGTTTTATATAAATGTATGTCATTGTAGCTATTACCAACTATGACAATAGTAACAGTAAAGCCCTGCACACACGATCGGTTTTACCGATGAAAACAGTCCGATAGACTTTTTTCATCGGACAAACCGATCGTGTATGGGACCCATCGGTCTTTTTTTCCATCGGTTTTAAAAAATAGAACATGTTTTAAATTTTTCCGATGGATCAAAAACCGATAGCAAATTCCGATCGTCTATGGGCAAGTCCATCGGATAAAAAACCCACGCATGCTCCGAATCAAGCCGACGCATGCTCAGAAGCATTGAACTTCATTTTTCTCGGCTCATCAGAGTGTTTTACGTCACCGGGTTTGGAACGGTCGGTTTTTTGACTGATGGTGTGTAGGCAAGACTGATGGAAGTCAGCTTCATCGGTTTTCCGATGGACAAAACCATCGGATTAGAATCCATAGGATATCCGATTGTGTGTACAGGACTATACACCTGGGTTTAGCCACAGTCACGTGACTAGTTTCTTTGTATATGTGACATACAGTCCTCTCTACAGTTCTAATATTTGGCAGTCGTCATATGTGGTCATTGGTAATTTTTTTTATGTTGGTCAGTTTTCTCTTTGTGCCATAACTAAGTTCAAAGAACATTTCTTGAAGATCATATAGATATACTGGGACTGGTGAGACTCGTAGTGATTGGCAAATAGCAGAAAGTATAGTACAATTGTACTTAAGAAGTAATTTAGTCTAATCATCCCTGAAGCCACAAGTAACTGGTGACACTTATCCGCAATCTGAAATCAAGTTATTTTTGGCTGCTTAGATGACACTGCCTAAATCTGCACAGAGACCTCTTAAAGTTATGACCTCTTCCCTAGCCCACTAAAGGCAGGACTCATACAGTAAGTATAATGTAAGGTGTGGGGTGGTTGGCGCTGCTTTGGGTAATACTAGGGACTGTCTCCTATTGGATGGATTTAATTGTCTGTAAGATTTTATTCCAACTGTTTTGCCCTTATGGGATGCTCTGTAATAGGGTGTAGAACTGTATATTAAGTGCTGATTTATATTACGTGCTAGTGACCCCAATTTGTATATTGGCTGTGTATTGTGATCCTCAACTTATATATAATGAAACCATATATGAACACTCCTGACACTCTAAATACCCTGTGAGGGTTGTGACAATGTGCTAATAAGGGTGTGTGTACCACCTATTTGAATATGTGTCACTTCACATTGCCATACTTGGTACAAAATCCATAATCCAATTAGTGAAATAAGTGTTACAAAAAATTATAGAAATAAAAATAAAAGAATATATAACATCCGTTCCTTATGAGTTCCTGTGTCTTAATTTCTACAATATACACCTATGTAGTGCTGTGTATATTCAATATGTCCTGTGCCAAAAAATGAAATAGTTCACAGCAACAGTGACACTGAATTCCAATTGCAGTCCCTGGTCACTGCCCCAGGTGGGAGCTGCCAGACAGCCAGTGGATTCCCTTGTAGGTTAACCCAATCCCTAAACCAATGAGATTGATTCACAATGGTCATGTGATGGTTAACCACTTTGATAGTAAGGGTTAATTCCCTTATAATTCCTCGATCCAGACAAAAAGCTCAAAATAATTAGAACAATAATAGTAGGAAAATATATGGCATAGCCGGGATAAGTTCATAAGGCTACAACAAATTCTTGCGCTGACATAAAAAAGGTTTCAAATATCTTGCGCTGACACAACAAAAGTTCAAATATCCTTCATGCATCTATTCGGTGACTTTAGTGATTCTATATTGCCAGTAGGAATCCTCCAGCATGCAGGTAAGGAAAGGGGTGACTTTTATTGCTCCCCCTCACATGGGTCCCCACTCACCAGATTGACGTACCCCTGCAGGGGTCACACGCTCATCGGGTATCCCCAGCAGTACCTCCACCGCTCCTTGTGTTGTTCCACTTCTGCTCTTTCCTCCTCCACCAATCAGATCCTCAAAATGAACCACAGTACAGGGCTTCCATAGCGTAAAATCGCTTATTTATTTGGCACAGGGCATATTGAATATACACAGCACTACATATGTGTATATTGTGGAAATTAAGACACAGGAACTCATAAGGAACGGATGTTATATATTCTTTTATTTTTTGCGGGCAGGGGGCTTATCGGAATCTGGAAGATCCCTTTAACAAAGGGGACCCCCAGATCCCGGCCCCCCCATGTGAATTGGTAAGGGGTACATTGTACCCCTACCATTTCACAAAGAAAGTGTAAAAAAATGTAAATAAAAACACACAAACACCTTGGAAAAGTCCTTTATTAAAAAAATAGAAATAAAAAAACAAAAAAACATTCCAGCGGTGAAATCCAGTGTCCCGCGGCTATCCCGATGTCCAGCGCTGTCCGTCATTGGTTGTGCCTGAGCGGACCTGATGGGGAACTTCCTCCGCAGTGTTTTAAATGTATAGACCCGCCCCTTCTAAAGTTCCCCATCAGGTCCGCTCAGCGGACCAGATGCGGAACGCGAGAAGGGGCGGGTCTATTCATGTATTACACAGTGAAGGAAGTTCCCCATCAGGTCCACTCTACGAGGGGGCGGACCTGATGGGAACTTCCTTCACTATGTAATACGTGAATAGACCCGCCCCTTCTCATGTTCCGCATCTGGTTCCCCTCTTCCCCTGCGGCCGGCCAGGTTGCGTGCTCGGATAAGGGTCTGGTATGGATTTTTGGGGGGACTCCACGCCATTTTTTTTTAAATTTGGGGTGGAGTTCCCCTTAAAATCCATGCCAGATCTGAAGGGCCTGGTATGGATATTTAGGGGGAACCGCACGCCATTTTTTTTTAAATTTGCGGCGGGGTTCCCCTTAATATCCATTCCAGACCTGAAGGGCCTGGTAATTGAATTTGGGGGAACCCCCAAGCTTTTTTTTTTTTATCAATGACTTTTCTATGTATTGATAAAAGCCGACAATTCATTAATAGCCGCAAGTGAGTTTTAAATTACTTTTTTTCCTTCAAAAATGACACTTTGTGCAGAGACAGTTCTAAGCACGGGAAACATGCGCGACTTTACATGCATATCATACACACCCCCCAGGTACGAAATTTAAAGGAATATTTCACTTTTATTGTTTCACTTTAAGCATTATTAAAATCACTGCTCCTAAAAAAACGGCCGTTTTTAAAACTTTTTTTTGCATTGATACATGTCCCCTGGGGCAGGACCCAGGTCCCCAAACACTTTTTAGGACAATAACTTGCATATAATCCTTTATAATTAGCACTTTAGATTTCTCCCATAGACTTTTCGAATTTGCCGTGAACACCCCAAATTGTTCGTTCTTCGGCGAACGGGCGAACAGGCAATGTTGGAGTCGAACATGAGTTTGACTCAAACTCGAAGCTCATCCCTATTGGAGAGCCAATTCCATTGTGTTAAACCCACTCGCGTCAATGAGTCCCATGCTGGGATATACAATGAAGAGAGCCTCACCTATAATCCTGGGAAAATTCAATCAAATCTCCTGCCCAGATAGAGTCACCAGGATTTGCATGAAAGGGGGCTGACTTATGGAGTAAGCCCTCCAATCATGACCCAAGCTAGGCCAACCTATGGGGTATCAGGATAGAGAGATATACTCAGTGGGGAGGAGAAGGGAGCTCTCTCTTTGATGAAAAGGTAGCCTGCAGGATGGTTCTGAAAGGGTAACTATGGTAAAGGTCTGTCTGACCTGTAACTACACATGCTTGTACTTTAATGTTTTAGAGAAATATACTCTGTATTTCTCCATGTAAATATTTGTATTTTTAACCTACTACTTCCTGCTTGTTTAAGACTATAGATAGTTTCTGTGTGTTAGATTTGATTTTAACAAATACATAATAAATGTTCATTATGTTAAAGCTTTCACTTCTGGTCAAAAGAATTCGTATTTAACCCATATCATATCTTTGAGATATTAAATCTTAAATATAGATTTTAAACCGCAAGACATACAACAATGTTTTGCCTTTCATTCCTATTTTAAACGGAATGGGTTGTTTTACGAGGTGATCATATACAATCAATTTGAGGGCTCTAATGCCGCGTACACACGATCATTTTTTCCTTTGGACGAGAAAAACGATCGTCTGTGGGCTTTTTGACGTTTTTCCCGACGGGAAAAACGGCATTAATCACGACGAGAAAAATTAGAACATGCTCTAATTTTTCTCGTCGTGATTCCTGTCATTTTTTTCCGCAGCAGTTTTCCCATAGGGAAACACTGCCGCGGAGCCTACACATGGTCGTTTTTCTCGCCAAGAGAAAAAATGACAGAAAAAACGGCCGTGTGTGGGGGAACAAGCCTTTCCCTCGTTTTTCCTGTCGTGATTCACGGCAGTGTTTTCACCGCCGTGAATTACGATCGTGTGTACGCGGCATAAGGTCTGCATTTCCCCCAACTAATATAGGTTCATCAAAAAAAAGCAAAAAAGAAGTAGAAAACACAGTGCATCTGATATTTTTATTTCAGACATCAGATATTTAGCATTTAGAGAAATGATATTCTGCATCAAATGACTTCCAATTCATAGTGTACAAGTTATTGAATTCAGCAGATTCTGGGTCGTATTCTTGGCTGCTGCATTGGCTAATCGAACAATCTTACCCAGGATACCGTTTCCTCCTAATGCCTTTGCCAGTTTCTCTAAATCTTCTTTAGCGACACATTCCCTGGAAGAAGATACAGTTTTCGTTACATAAAACAACGTTGATTATTACACAAAAAGCTGTATTTCACTGGGACCTAAAATGTGTGTTTTTAGGACGCAGTGGGGGAGATTTACTAAAACTGGAGCACTCAGAATCTTGTGCAGCTGTGCATGGTAGCCAATCAGCTTCTAACTTCAGCTTGTTCAATTAAAGTGATTGTAAAAAATCACCTTGTAAAACAATTGTAGCGGGATCTCTTCTAAGGCCCCAGGACTATGTTACCCAGAACCCCATTCGGCCCCAGGGCGAAGGTTCCACCGCAGAGACTCATGGGAGGGGTTACCTAAGTGGGAGGCGAGGCGGAGCTCGCTCTCTTGGGACACGGCGCGTCAAGTGACAAGTCATCCTATGCGGATCGGCTGTGAAGCAAGGCCTGAAGCCTGAGGCCTTGCTTGAAGTCCGAAGAGCCTTCCACCATACTGCGGAGCCTGGGTGGATCCTGACCCGTCGTGATAGGACGTGAGTTGGATCGAGGCCTCGATCGGAGCAGACGCTGTGTGCGACACACAGAGGTGGAAGCGCCTGGAGTGGTGAGCGGGCACCTGCCCATATCAATAGACTGAGTTGTGTTCAGGCCTGTAGACTGCCTAGGCCCGCTGTTCGCTCACCAGTGTTTCTTGGGGGGTCCGGTAGCAGGACAGAGTTGAAGTATCTACCCCCCCCCCCAGTTTGCCCTGTTATTTAAAGTTAACACCCAATGTGGATTACAAATGGTTATTTCTTTAAGTGCACCATCGAAAGCTGAAGAAACCTTCTTTCCTTAGGGGAAAGAGACTCAGTTCCATTCCATGTCAGGCCTGACTTAGGGGGGAGTTTAGAAAGTTTGTGTTACTACGCCATAGGCGAACGCACGCCATAATAGCTCCGCGTGGTGGAAACTGCGCGGCGCCATATTATTGTGCTGCACCTAGTACAATGATTGATGCAGGGCTCTGCAGGTCCATGTATATGTTGCATGTTATACCTTGAATCCTTCATTACCAGTAAAGCTGATATATATATTTTATATTCTTGCCTCAGTGTGTTGTCTGACTGTATAGAAATTATTAAGTAGAATACACATGAGAGTGATAGGAGTTTAACCCTAGACTGACTGTGCCAGAGTGGGTCAAGTAAGATTGCCGGGGGTTGGCGGTACTGCGTGCAGGGCCCGAAATCAAATCAGCGGCTCTCTTAAATTGGGGGTAGCGCTACACGTGGGGGCTCGTGAGTCCGGGATCCTGTTGCAGCAAATAGCAGCCAAAAAGTACCAGCATGGACCCACTAGAAGTAGTGAAGTGGTGCGCAGCAGTCAACACAGATCCAAATGGGGCAGTGATCATAGAACTCCCAGGGATCTGGCAAGAAGATGCAGTGAAACTGTTAGTGATGTCACTGTCCCCACAACAGAAGGCATGGATAGTGGATGTCAGATCAGAACCTCCTTTGACATATGTACTGATAAAATGGAAAGATGGAGTCCCAGAAGACTTCAAGAAGCCAAGCATAGAAACGGTGGATAAACAAACGTATAAGTTAATACGCGTCCCACCCAACCTAAAAGATGTAAAGAAAGAGGAGAGTCCCGGGTCGCCGCAGGGCACCCTCAGCACAGAATTATGCGCGGTTCTAGGGGAAATCATAGCGCAATGCAAGAAAGACCCGGCAGATTATCAAATATCAGAATACCGGAAACTCCGAATGTTTTCAGGAAGGAAACCTGTACATTCAGGCAAAGAAGGATTTGAGGAGTGGTTAGACGGTGCAACTCAGGCTCTAGAGGAGTGGGAAGTCCCAGACCACAGGAAGAAGCAGAGAATTGCTGAGAGCTTGAAGGGGCCTGCTCTAGAGGCCGTACGCAACCTCAAGATGAGCAAGACAGACTGTACTGCGCAGGACTATCTAGACATTCTGCAGAATGTGTTCGGTGGAACAGAGACGATCACTGAACTTACCTACCAACTGGAGCATTGCTATCAAAAAACAAAGGGAAAAAAACCGCGCTTACTACGAAAAATAATTAATTAAATTAAATTAATAATACAATAATAAAGTCCTTACAGCAGCAATAAAAGTGGGATAAACACAAATAGAAATAAAAAAGAAAATCGCGCTAAGGAATCACAAATTATTGAATAAAGTCCAATTTGGCAGGCTGGTGTGAAAGGAACACAAAAATCCCAATTACTGAATAAACCTGGAAGAATTCATGCTTACCAGATAAGTAAGCCAATAGAACATATGGCTTTTACCCAGCCAGGGCCTTTCAATTCCCACAAGGTTGATTCGTCAGAGAATTATTGGGTATGGTCGCTTGAACTATGACTCCATATTATGTATTACATTCGACCCAAAAAGGAGAGAGAAAAAAAAAAAACATAGCGTGATCCTGTCTCGATAATTAGTCAATAGAAATCAGCATTGTGAACAACACTCGATGTGGGAAGTATGCAAAAAGTGAACCACCACCTCACAGTCAATCTCCTTACCAGATTGCACTACATAAGGAGCTTTAAGCCAAAAAAACACCCCAAACACAGAAGGTTGTGATCCACCACCTCTCATGCAATCTTCTTACCAGATAGCTAGTGTAATACAGCCTGATGTATGTAGGTGACGATCCGTAACCGAAATCCTATAGATAGCTGCAGGCTCGAATGATAAGGGGGTGAAATCAGATTCTCCCCACTGGGACCGTAAATCCACGTATGCAGTGTGATCATTTATTACCCTCCTCTTGCTGATCGGATCCTCTCAGGCACGTTTGACGTCCTGACGTCGGGACTAGAGGGTGCCCCCGACCACCTGGACCACCTGGAGCTAACAGGAGTTCCTTGATAATAGGAACTAACACAGATTTGGTCCGAAGACTTTTGGTCCCGCTAACAAGAAGGAAGAACCTCCCAGTCACGGAGATTCATCCAATGTTGAAGACCGCCTTCCAACGGCTGATCTTAGAGCAAAAGGCCCCGGAAGAGGGGGTAGGGAAGGTCTGGAGACTCGGAAAAAAAGGGATAGTGCTGCAACCCGGTGAAGTAACCTGCTTGAAGGCCACAGTGAAACTCACTTGGGAGCAGCCGGGCCCTTTTGTGATGTTGGAACCCGACCCAAGAGAAGAACCTTCGGGCTTGGAGGTAGTCCCGGAATGGTCCCGGTGAGGGCCCTGAAGAAGGCCCACTGCAAGGTGCCTGTGAGTTTTAGAAACACCACGGATGGCCCCATGGAAGTCCCAGCCAGGCTGTTATTGGGCCGGGTGAGCTCAGCCACACCAGTTGCCTCATCAGATGTGGGGAAGACAGATGGAGAGAGTACAGTGTGGGAGGAGCTTTCCATGGAGAATCCAAACCTGCCCAGGGCTTGGAGAGAGAGATCCTGGAACCAGTTGACTCGGTGGGAGAGGATCTTCAAACATGATGAGTTTGATGTGGGGTGTGCTAGGAGTGCCACCCATCGAATCCGCCTCCAGGAAGACAAGCCCTTCAGAGAAAGGGTTAGGCGGGTTCCATTGGCAGACCTCGAAGATTTGAGGGAACAGCTTGTTGAGCTCAAGCGAACAGGTGTGATCCAAGAATCTAGAAGTCTGTATGCCTCCCCCATAGTAGTGGTCCGGAAGGAGAACGGGTCACTAAGGTTGTGTATTGACTATAGGACCCTCAACAGGAGAACCACTCCGGATCAGTATACCACTCCAAGGATAGAGGATGCCTTGCAGAGCTTATCCGGAGCCAAGTGGTTCAGTGTTATGGACTTAAAGAGTGGGTATTATCAGATCCCGATGCACCCAGAAGACAAAGAAAAGACGGCTTTCATAACCCCAGTGGGATTCTTTGAATTCAATTGGATGCCTCAAGGTCTGTCTGGAGCTCCAGCCACATTCCAAAAACTCATGGAGAAGACTGTGGGAGACATGAACCTCATTGAGGTCCTTGTATACTTGGATGACATCATAGTCTTTGGCAGAACTTTGGAGGAACATGAAGAAAGGCTGGAGAAGGTCTTGAAGAGACTGAGTGAAGAAGGACTCAAGCTCTCACCTGAAAAATGCCAATTTTATCAGTCTTCAGTCAACTATCTGGGACACATAGTGTCTAAAAATGGGGTGTCCACAGACCCTGAAAAACTGGAGGCTGTCACCTCCTGGCCAAGACCTACCACTGTAACAGAACTCAGGTCCTTCCTAGGATTCTGTTCCTTTTACAGGAGGTTCGTGGAGGGGTTTGCTCGAATAGCGAAACCTTTGAATGAGTTGCTGAAGACGGAGGGGGAAGAGGGTGACTCGGGCCCCAGGAAGCCAGGGGAGTCAGTCAAGGACCAGTGGACTGAGAAGTGTGAGGGCGCCTTCCAGATGCTGAAAAAGAGCTTGACCACCGCCCCTGTTCTGGCCTATGCAGACCCAAAGAAGCCTTACGAACTTCATGTGGATGCCAGTCATGATGGTCTGGGAGGAGTACTCTACCAGGAGCATGAAGGGCAACAGAGACCTGTTGCGTTGCGTATGTGAGCAGAAGCTTGACCCCCTCTGAAAAGAACTATCCCACCCATAAGTTGGAGTTCCTGGCCCTCAAGTGGGCCGTAGTAGACAAACTTCGAGATTACCTATATGGAGCAGATTTCACTGTCAAAACGGATAACAACCCTCTTACCTACCTGTTTACCACAGCGAAGCTGGACGCCATAGGACATAGATGGCTGGTGGCGTTGTCTGCCTTCAATTTCTGCTTGAAATATAGACCTGAGGTGGGAAACCAAGATGCGGACGCCCTGCCCAGAAGGTCTCATGTTCCCACCCACAGTAGTGAAGACTGGACCCAAGTGGCACCTGACGGGGTGCGGGCCCTTTGCCAAGGGGCTGAACTCCAAGCCAAGGGAGGCTCAAGAGCAGAAGAGATAGGGGTCACTATCGTAGGAGTCCCCAAGCAGTACTGTGGAGCAACCTTACTGGGGGAAGACAACTTACCCAGACTGACCAAAAAGGAGTTGAGATCCGACCAACAGGAAGACCCTATAGAGAGATTGGTCCTAGAAGCATTAGAGAATCAGAACCCAAACATACTCTTACGTCACCCCTCGAAGGAAGCTCGCCTGTTAAAAAAAGAGTGGGACAGGCTACAGGTGCATCAGGGAGTGGTCTACCGAAGGGGCCCCTCTGATGACCAAGAAGACAAGTGGCAGTTGTTCCTGCCGGAGAAACACAGGGAGACGGTCATGATTGCCTTACATGACAACTATGGTCACCTGGGAGCGGAAAGGACTTTCCAACTTGTTAGAGACCGTTTCTATTGGCCCTGCATGAGGGCTGAAGTTGAGGAATACTGCCATTCATGTGCACGATGCATACAGAGAAAGACTCTGCCCCATCAAGCTGCCCCAATGGGCCATTTACAAAGTGAAGGCCCGCTTGACCTGGTGTGCATTGATTTCCTCTGCCTCGAACCCGACCTGAGGGGACTAGGAAATGTTCTGGTAGTAACCGACCATTTCACCCGGTATGCACAGGCTTTTCCAGCCAAGGACCAGAAGGCCTCTACTGTGGCCAAAATACTCGTAGAGAAGTACTTTATACATTATGGACTACCACAAAGGCTCCATTCAGATCAGGGTAGGGATTTCGAGAGCAAACTGATACGAAAACTCCTAGATGCCTTAGGGATCAAGAAGACCAGGACTACTCCTTATCATCCTCAAGGTGATGCTCAGCCGGAGAGGTTCAACCGAACCCTGCTCAATATGCTGGGAACTTTAAGTGGCGAAAAGAAGCAACATTGGAGTAGTCACATAGCGGCCCTTGTGCACGCTTACAACAGCACTGTCAACGATGCTACTGGACATTCACCTTACAGACTTATGTTCGGGAGAGAAGCAAGATTGCCAGTGGATCTGGCCTACGGCACCTCCATAGATCATTGTTCTGCTGCTTCCCACAAGGGATATGTAGATAGACTTAGACACAACTTAAAGACGACCTATGAGCAACCTCAGGCGGCCTCGGAACAGAGGGGGGCTCGCAACAAGAGGAATTTCGACCTAAAGGTTAGGATCCAAGACCTACAACCAGGAGACAGAGTGTTATTGCGGAACCTGGGGGTCCCTGGAAAACATAAACTTGCAGATAGATGGAGACCAGAACCTTATGTCATTTGTAGAAAATTACCGGGCCTACCCGTTTACAGACTTAAACCTGAGGGGAAGTTAGGGCCCTTGAAGACTTGGCATCGGAACCGCCTACTTCCGCTCGCTGAAGCAGTTTGGTTGCCTTCTAGGATGGATTCTCCTGAACCCATGTCCATTCCGAACACCCCTAGACCCAACACTCGGTCTCAGACCCCTCGGATGAGGATACAGAAGATTCAGAAATGAGTGAAGACGAGGGAGAGGAAATTGGCTGGCTTTGGCCTTCCCAGGGCCCAACGACTTCTGCTATTGATCTTCCACCTGACGAAGATACCGAGGATCAGAAACTGAATGCAGAAGCTACGGAGTTCATTCCATCTAGTCACTGGTCAGATGCTTGGGAGAGTGTTGGTGAACTATCCCCCGAAGAGGACCCAAGGGAAGCCATGTACCTTCCTGCTCCGGAGTCAGATGCTCCTGAATTAGAAGTAACTCCCGAGTTGGTTACAGAAGAAGAATCTGCTCCCACAGAAAGTCCCGGAGGACAGAGGAAGCGGAGGGCAATAAAACCTCCCAGGAGATTAACCTACCCACAAATGGGGAAGAGTGCGGAAGACATTGTATTCACTGCCAGAAGGAGTATGGAAGACCCTGACCCTCCCACTGTTCATTTGGTGGGAGGCAACCCCAGCTCACTCTCTGGCACAGTTAGGCAGGATGCTGTTGTTAATGTGTCCTGTGGGCAGAGGAGTTCACCGCCTCGTTTCTGGTGGGAATTTCCTCTGCCGACATCATATGGAGAATTGATGGATGTTGTTAAATGTGTAGCTTGAAGTTATGTTGTCTTTGGGGACCAAAGAGTTTAAGTGGGGGGAGTGTGTAGCGGGGTCTCTTCTAAGGCCCCAGGACTACGTTACCCAGAACCCCATTTGGCCCCAGGGCGGAGGTTCCACCGCAGAGACTCATGGGAGGGGTTACTTAAGTGGGAGGCGAGGCGGAGCTCGCTCTCTTGGGACACGGCGCGTCAAGTGACAAGTCATCCTGTGCGGATCGGCTGTGAAGCAAGGCCTGAAGCCTGAGGCCTTGCTTGAAGTCCGAAGAGACTTCCACCATACTGCGGAGCCTGGGTGGATCCTGACCCGTCGTGATAGGACATGAGTTGGATCGAGGACTCGATCGGAGCAGACGCTGTGTTCGACACACAGAGGTGGAAGTCCCAGGCTGGGATCGCGCCTGGAGTGGTGAGCGGGCACCTGCCCATATCAATAGACTGAGTTGTGTTCAGGCCTGTAGACTGCCTAGGCCCGCTGTTCGCTCACCAGTGTTTCTTGGGGGGTCCGGTAGGGGGACAGAGTTGAACTATCTACCCCCCCCCCTGGTTTGCCCTGTTTTTTCAAGTTAACACCCAATGTGGATTACAAATGGTTATTTCTTTAAGTGCACCAACGAAAGCTGGCCGGTGAAGAAACCTTCCTTCCTTAGGGGAAAGAGACTCAGTTCCATTCCATGTCAGGCCTGACTTAGGGGGGAGTTTAGAAAGTTTGTGTTACTACGCCATAGGCGAACGCACGCCATAATAGCTCCACGTGGTGGAAACTGCGCGGCACCATATTATTGTGCTGCACCTAGTACAATGATTGATGCAGGGCTCTGCAGGCCAAAGTATATGTTGCATGTTATACCTTGAATCCTTCATTACCAGTAAAGCTGATATATTTTATATTCTTGCCTCAGTGTGTTGTCTGACTGTATAGAAATTATTAAGTAGAATACACCTGAGAGTGATAGGAGTTTAACCCTAGACTGACTGTGCCAGAGTGGGTCGAGTAAGATTGCCGGGGGTTGGCGGTACTGCGTGCAGGGCCCGAAATCAAATCAGCGGCTCTCTTAATTGGGGGTAGCGCTACACAATCTATTTAGTTTAAAGTAGAAAAAAAAAAGCAAAACATTTTTGTATAGACATAAACAAATTAAATACCTTTTTACATTTCTATTTTTTTTCTAAAGCCCTTTATATTTCTTCCAGGCCTGCTACTTGGATGGAACCCCAGACAGGGCCGGATTAACATAGGGGCTATTGGAGCTGCAGCTCCAGGTCCCTTTCTCAAGATAGGCCCATTTGCCCAAAAAAAAAAAAGATTGACTCCGAGGGTTGTAGCTCGGTGACCAGGGGTCGTAGCTGAAACACGACCCCACCACTGGTTAAAATGTGGGGCTCCTATCATTCATGGTTCCGGAGATACGGGGCTGCTTGCGCAGGCTGTCAGAAGCTACATACAGAGCGGCCAGTATAAATTCAGTCTGCTCCAGAGTGTGTCAGTTTGTGAGGATGAGCTCACAGGGGTTATAATAATTATTTGTATATTACTTATGGTAATTAACCCCTTGCCACCCAGGCCAATTCTGACACTTCTCTCCTACATGAAAAATCATAATTTTTTTTGCTAGAAAATTACTCAGAACCCTCAAACATATATTGTTTTAGCAGAAACCTTAGGGAATAAAATGGTGGTCTTTGCAACTTTTTATGTTACACGGTATTTGTGCAGCAATTTTTCAAACTTGTTTTTTTGTATACTAATGGTGTTTTTCATTCAAAAAAAAAAAACACTTAAGCCCTGTACACACGATAGGTTTTACCGATGAAAACAGTCTGATGGACTTTTTTTTATCAGACAAACCGATCGTGTATGGGCCCCATCGGTCTTTTTTCCATCGGTGTTTAAAAATAGAACATGTTTTAAATTTATCCGATGGTTAAAAAAACGATAGCAAATTACTATCGTCTGTGGGGAACTCCATCGGATAAAAAACCCACGCATGCTCAGAATCAAGTCGACGCATGCTCAGAAGCATTGAACTTAATTTTTCTCGGCTCATCTGAGTGTTTTACGTCACCGCGCTTGGAACGGTCGGTTTTTTGACTGATGATGTGTAGGCAAGACTGATGAAAGTCAGCTTCATCGGTTTTCCGATGGAAAAATCCATCGGTTAAAAAACCATAGGATATCCGATCGTGTGTACAGGGCTTTAGAGTTAGCACGATAATTTTTTGGTATACTAAGCGATGCTTTAATTTTTTTTACAGGTTACATGTTTAGAGTTACAGAGGAGGTCTAGTGCTAGAATTATTGCTCTCACTTTAACGATCCTGGCGTATGTAACCTGTGTGTATCTGGCTCTGATACTTGCCAGTGCCTATCGAGCCACTGACTAGTATCTCTCCCCAGCCTGTCCCCACACACCCTCTCACCTGCTGACCTGTGGGTGGGGGGAATCACTCCTGCAGTGTTATTGTGTTCTGCCAGTGAATACAACGATCAGTGTTGCTAACTATAGCTGGCAGCACTGATTGTTAACCCAACCTTACCCTCCACACTCCTCTCCTGTACATACTGTAACCCAACATTACCCTCCACACTCCTCTCCTGTACATACTGCCAACTATCTTTCGCTCCACACTCCTCTCCTGTACATACTGCCCACTTTCATACCCTCCACACTCTTCTCCTGTACATACTGCCCACTGTCATACCCTCCACACTCTTCTCCTGTACATACTGCCCACTGTCATACCCTCCACACTCATCTCCTGTACATACTGCCCACTGTCATACCCTCCGCACTCCTCTCCTGTACATAGTGCCCACTGTTAGACCCTCCACATTCCTTTCCCTCAACTGCACATACTTCCCCCTTTTATACCGTTCATACTCCTCACATATGCCTCTTACCCACAAAAACAGTTCTTTAAAATTATACTGAATATCCTCAATGTTACCAGCTCTGGAATGGGCACACTTTTGTTAGTTCAACTAAAGGAAATCTTCTCAGTCCTCATATTTGTTCTGCCCCATTATTAGTACTCATTTAATTTTGAGATTACTACTGTGATGTATAGAGTGTATGGAAGTGCTGATGGTATCAGAATAAATATAAATTGGTGCCTTCGTCCCATTGGGTATTGTATAGGAGGAAGAGGCTTAATTGGACTATGTATAAATATAAAAAAGGTTTTAATTACACAGATATAAAACAAATTTACCATGTACATGTTTATAGATTAAAAATCATTGTGACAAACATAAGACCACTCATATAGGCATACCATTGTTGCCAATGGAATATCATACATATACAGTAGCATAGTATACAAGACTCAACATGTTTCGCGTTTTATGATTCCGTAGAATCCGCTTCTTCAGGAGCTAGATACTATCAATATTTTTCAGTAGATAAATATGAGTTTTTGTCACATGGCTACAAACAAAGAAACAACATGGTTAATATAAAATGGAAAAATGTGGATGTATGAAATTATATTTTACAAAAAAAATTGAATCCATCACATGAACCATAAAGCCAGACAGAGCCCCAAAGTCTCACCATGGGAGCTGGGCCACGCAGTGGCCGTGATGCGGGTCTGTCAAATGGGTCCGCCCTGGAGGATACACTGGACCCTCATCAAAGAACACAGATTCCAGAGGTATATATCTAAGATAAAAGTAATAAATAAACATATCAGTGTATCATTCCATTATTGGCTGCACTAAGCAGGCCAAATAGTGGATGGTATACCCTGAGTATTGATTTCCATATGTAGGTATAGCCATACCTCCTGAGGCGACACATCCAATTCATCCCAGAGGCATCAAGCGCATGAAGCAGAGGATAATGAAGGTAATTAACCCTTCTGGATACAGAGAGGGCTGTGGAATAAATAGCAAAGATGTTATTAAATAACACTACGCTATATATTAGTTTGGGTCTATTTGGTAAGTCTATTTAGAATCTGACCACAGATGGAAGTGTCCCTGAGTGCCTTGGGGAGAGTATAACATGTAGGCAGGTCTATATAAAGACAGGATGTTGACTTAATTGGGATCAGCTGACAAGCATGGTGAAATTAGTGCTGGTGTATCTGTGTATGTGATAAAGATAAATATATAGTCACATATATACACATTATATATATATATATATATACATATGACCATAAATAAGTAATAACATAAATCAATGGTTGTGCTGTAAACTGTGCTAGAGTTATAAAGTAATTAAATGCATGGTTAGTGTGTTGAAGTGAAAAAATATTAAATTGTTACCATAATGGCTAAAAGAGAAATTGTGAAAAAAATGATATAATAGCAATGCATGGATCCCAGATTCCTATGTCTAGGAGGCTTCCCCGATAGAATAGGGTTTTATAATTAGAGGAGTAGTGGTGACAATATCTTAATTCTATGAATGTATTTCCCTATCTGCTAAGAAAAACAAAACAGGGACTACATGTGGTACTTACTGCTGATGCCAATGGGAAGAGTAAGGATGTGTCCTCAAAGCAGCATACAGCTGATGTGTCAGCTGTTGTGTCTGCTTATATCTGTGTCAGGTGAAGGTCCCACCCCGCTGACGTCCATGACGCTGAGCGTCTGACATCGCCAGATAATTGTCCCGTGGTGCGCATGCGTTGGGAAACGCATGCGTGGTCATCCTATCTGGTGGGTGCACCAACAAAAGGACAGATTGTGCCCCAAAGCGGCGATAGTCGCTGGGACATCTCCAACAGGACATGGGTTCCCAAATGGTGGCACCACAGGATGATCCGCAAATCAGTCGGCGGCGCAGATCCCGGGCCGATGCCACGGGCTCCATCTTGGAAGGGGGCATGCCCCTCCTCAATGTCTGAGAACAGTGGGACAGTCTGGGTCCCCCCCAGTGGTGAAACAGTAGAACTGCATTCCACTATGTCAGTCACTGTGTCACTCTGGGAGAAGGCTTCAAAAAGATGGACACAAACATAAAGATTAATGTCATGATGATGCAAAAATTAGTAATATAGGTACAAATGTTTTTGATAAAAAACATGTATAACAAGTACATACTGTGAAGGACTAGCATCAAATGTAGAGCTTGAAGGACACCGCCACTCGCTGGTTCTTCTTTTTAAGGGCTTTGTTTGCCCATTTTTATTAAAAGAAGTCAAAACAAAATGAAAGGTTTCCCTCGCAGGGGTTTCAGTACTCCTTTTCAACAACAAAATGACATTCAGCCTCCTGGCTTATACATATAGCAGTGCTGCTCAGGCCTTCCACTTCAGGCTCTTGTCTTTCTCCTATAGACTATTCCATCTGCAACACCATCCATTTGGATAGCAGCCCCTTGCTGCTCTGACCCTCAGACCTGGGTCTCTGGCTTCCACTGTGCAGACAAGCACTCTCTGACTTCTCCAGTGCACACTTGCACTCTATGGCTTCCCCAGTGCACACCTGCACTCGTCGGGAGGGTGGGGCCCAGAATGCTGGTCCTGATTCTACTATCAGGCCCACACACACCTGAACAATCAGTGTGCAGTTGAGTCTCAAAACCCGGATCCAGGACTGGGGATTTCATCCCACCCGGATCTCTAAGAAATCCCCAAGCTCCGGGTCCCAAAGTGGACTTTAGTAAATCATGAGGAAACTGAAAAGCCAGTTTCCTCCCAAACAAGCAAATACCCTGGAGCCCCTCAACCTGCCTGGTTGAGAATCCTGCATCCATACACTGGTGGGGTACCACACTACCACATACCCCCCCTCTTGTTTTGATCCAGAGGGAGAAACACCTGCACCCATCATAGTAGTTGGGACACCTCTGTGCTGGCCATCAGCCATGTAGGCCCAACCCTTTTTCGGGTGTGCTTCCAGGTACGTCCCAGCTTGGATCTTAAAAGGGTCCTATAATTCCGTATACTCTGCCTTCCCTCTCTTCTCTTTGGGTCCCTGAGCATACTCTCCTCTCTTGGGGGAACTCTGCCTACCCTGATCCTACCTTTCAGCTTACGTAAATAAGTTTTAACTTTCACCACAGGTCTTTCAGGTTCAAAAACCTCTCTCTTGTTACCCAGGGCAACCACATTGCTTTTAACAGCGCCAATCATTAAATCATATATTTCAATGTCACACTTTCCAACGTAATCAGTGCTGTCCAACTCAGTGCTTGTTAGTACCAGACCTGAGGAGGGACCACACATAGGCGAGAGATTAAATCCCACCGGACTAAAGCCAAGTTCTACCTCACCTGTTGTCCAACACTCCATGGGTAACTGATCTAACAGATGACACTGATCTAGGCACAAACTACTTCTTTCTGATGGACACATTACATTGTTGCAGCAGCCAACATTAGCACTTTTTCTCACAGTGTCTCCGGGTACTTTAAGTTGTACCTCTTTCTGAGTGATAGAAAGCATCTCTGCTAGTGCTGCATCTATTCTGGGCCCTTCCTTCTCATGAGATTTAGCTGCCGAGACAGTATCTGCGCCCTCTACTGACCACTGCTCAGCTGCACCTTGGAGCACACCAGCAGAGATGTTTCCAGTCACTACACCAGCCGGAGAGACCTTTGATGACTCCAACAGTTCTGAGCGCCTTCCAGGCCACTCAGTAACTGGGAGCACCCTCTTAGAGAACCTCAGAACTATTTGCCACACTGTTAACAAGCTTCCCAGCACAGCCTGTACCACCTGGCTCCACCTATTGGTACCACGCAGCACCACTTGGTCCGACTGCGGTGGAGACACCCAAGTGTACAGTGAGGGCACTTTTACCAACTCCAGCATTTCTAATAAAGTTTTTGTCAACTCTATGCAACCAATGTCTAAATGTGTGACCTTTTTGGGAACCTTTCCCCTGTCCGAGACATGGAGGGGCTCATCCATTGCAGCTTGTGAGGTTGAGACATTTGAAGAGACCACCATCTCCTTGAAGGTACCCCTTATCCCAGCCTGTTGCTCCCCTGGAGCGCTGTCAGACACATGTCTCCTCTTCACCTCTAACGCTACACCAATGAGCCTCTGCGAGTCAACATTAGTCACATTGTCAACTTGCCACTTGCCACTATTTAGTTGCTGGGCCGTGGACAACCCATCTGCCATGCCTGCGCCCAGAACCGTTCCTTCAGACTGGAGGGCATCAGCCTTTGCAGGGGCTGGCGTGCCCTTGAGCACTGGCCATTCTGCGATCCCTCCACTGGGCACAGCAGGTGGTCTGTCCACAACTCTGTCACACATCATTGCTTCGTAATTCCTTGTCACTTGGCCTAGTGCCGCAACTGCTTCCTTACACCAATCATCCCAGTCTCCTGTGGTTCCATCACTGGTGCTCCACAGCACTGCATCACCTGCTCTAGAAGGCCCAACAGGAACCTGGGATTCACTAGCCAAAACAACACACTTGTCACTTCTATCTACCTCACATTGTGACAATATTTTTTTTCACACTTTTCGCAACAGCTGCTGGTTTAACTGCAGCAGCGTTGCCAGGGGCAACAACACCCCTCTCCCAGGCATGGACATTCGGCAGCTCTATTTTTGTATGGAAGGTTGGCTTGCCTTCCACTTTAGCTTGGTCCAATCCTGCCAGGTGTCGCTTGCACCAATCCACTGCAGATTCAAACGCTGGTGGACTCTCCACACTAGCAGTCATCTGTGCATTCATTGCACCAGGGTTGCTAGGGACAACAGCAGCCCTCTTTTCCCTTGGAAAACTCTGTTTAGGCATGTATGGGGTTCGATCAGGCGGTAACAACCCCTCCAGCCACAGAGCTCTATCCATCATCTCAGCCATCCTTGCTTCTTTTAGGCGTTTTGATCGCCCCATCCTTGCAGTCTTGCACACAGCAACTTGTAACAGTTCTTGGCGGAGAAAAGGGAAAAAAAAAATTAAAAATCTGTTTGTTTCTCCTTTCACAGGTACACAACCTGCATGCAACAGTCCATCAAATAAACTTCTGCGCAATGCAGTTTGCCTGGCTGCCACACACAGGTAGCAGCAGTTCACTGCAGAGAAAAAAAATTGACTTTTTGTTCACAGGTACACCACCTGCAACAAATTGGAGCACTGTCTCTTCAAGGCTAGTTACCTTTCGCTTGCAGGTTCTCCTCACCTGCACACACACAGATTATGCAGTCTCATGCACCAAAAACACAGTTCATATAACAGATGAACTTACTTGATTGTAGGGATCTCAGATTGTGCCAAAAATTCCCCACCACTTGTGAAGGACTAGCATCAAATGTAGAGCTTGAAGGACACCACCACTCGCTGGTTCTTCTTTTTAAGGGCTTTGTTTGCCCATTTTTATTAAAAGAAGTCAAAACAAAATGAAAGGTTTCCCTCGCAGGGGTTTCAGTACTCCTTTTCAACAACAAAATGACATTCAGACTCCTGGCTTATACATATAGCAGTGCTGCTCAGGCCTTCCACTTCAGGCTCTTGTCTTTCTCCTATAGACTATTCCATCTGCAACACCATCCATTTGGATAGCAGCCCCTTGCTGCTCTGACCCTCAGACCTGGGTCTCTGGCTTCCACTGTGCAGACAAGCACTCTCTGACTTCTCCAGTGCACACTTGCACTCTATGGCTTCCCCAGTGCACACCTGCACTCGTCGGGAGGGTGGGGCCCAGAATGCTGGTCCTGATTCTACTATCAGGCCCACACACACCTGAACAATCAGTGTGCAGTTGAGTCTCAAAACCCGGATCCAGGACTGGGGATTTTATCCCACCCGGATCTCTAAGAAATCCCCAAGCTCCGGGTCCCAAAGTGGACTTTAGTAAATCATGAGGAAACTGAAAAGCCAGTTTCCTCCCAAACAAGCAAATACCCTGGAGCCCCTCAACCTGCCTGGTTGAGAATCCTGCATCCATACACTGGTGGGGTACCACACTACCACAATACATACAACACATAGAAAATCTGCAACAGGGCGAATGGCGATATATGTATAGAAAAGTTATATCCTTAAAGAAATAAGGGTAAAATGCTTAAAAGAAAAATATATAAAGCACTTATAGAGTCGCCTCGAGGTGTGTTATCCACCTTAATAAAGTGTATGGAAGTGCTGATGGTATCAGAATAAATATAAATTGGTGCCTTCGTCCCATTGGATATTGTATAGGAGGAAGAGGCTTAATTGGACTATGTGGGCACCGTATGTGAGACCAATGTACAGTCAAAAGTATAGATATAAAAAAGGTTTTAATTACACAGATATAAAACAAATTTACCATGTACATGTTTATAGATTAAAAATCATTGTGACAAACATAAGACCACTCATATAGGCATACCATTGTTGCCAATGGAATATCATACATATACAGTAGCATAGTATACAAGACTCGACATGTTTCGCGTTTTATGATTCCGTAGAATCCGCTTCTTCAGGAGCTAGATACTATCAATATTTTTCAGTAGATAAATATGAGTTTTGTCACATGGCTACAAACAAAGAAACAACATGGTTAATATAAAATGGAAAAATGTGGATGTGTGAAATTATATTTTACAATAAAAATTGAATCCATCACATGAACCATAAAGCCAGACAGAGCCCCAAAGTCTCACCATGGGAGCTGGGCCACGCAGTGGCCGAGATGAGGGTCAGTCAAATGTGTCCGCCCTGGAGGATAAACTGGACCCTCACCAAAGAACACAGATTCCAGAGGTATATATCTAAGATAAAAGTAATAAATAAACATATCAGTGTATCATTCCATTATTGGCTGCACTAAGCAGGCCAAATAGTGGATGGTATACCCTGAGTATTGATTTCCATATGTAGGTATAGCCATACCTCCTGAGGCGACACATCCAATTCATCCCAGAGGCATCAAGCGCATGAAGCAGAGGATAATGAAGGTAATTAACCCTTCTGGGTACAGAGAGGGCTGTGGAATAAATAGCAAAGATGTTATTAAATAACACTACACTATATATTAGTTTGGGTCTATTTGGTAAGTCTATTTAGAATCTGACCACAGATGGAAGTGTCCCTGAGTGCCTTGGGGAGAGTATAACACGTAGGCAGGTCTATATAAAGACAGGATGTTGACTTAATTGGGATCAGCTGACAAGTGTGATGTATAGAGGAACATACAGGAATCTCAGCTACTCTAAATATACCATTGGTAAAAAAGTGTCCCTGAAAATATTTTTGAAATGTTGGCAACTTAGGCACTGGCCAAGGGCCACCAGGTCAGTAGGGAGCCCCATGAGAGGCTCCTGGGATCCTGTGATATTAAAGCAGTAGTAAACTTTGCTAACATGACAACTTTTTAGAGGCCCTGAGGTAGGTTATGCCACAATGTACAAGTATGTACAGCATATTAGCACATTAGGGTACACTTAAATTGTCAGACTGAGCCATCATGTGCTGCACTGTGATCAATCCGGCGGGTCCTGGGCGCTTCCATCTTCACCCGGTCTTCCTTCTGGGTTCTGTACCTTCGGTCACTTGCCTTGGCCGGGCTGCATTGATGTCATTCCCGCGCATCCTCTCTCTCTCACCCCATCTTTCTCTCTCATCCTCCCTCCGTAACCCCCCCACCCCTCTCTCGTCCCCTTTCTCTCTCTCTGTCTTTCTCTATCTCTCTCTCATCCTCCCTCTCTCTCTTTAATTTAATTTGTTAGAAAAAAAATAGTTTGCATTGTTATTTATTTATTTATTATTTATAAAAGGCCCCACCAAAATCCTCAGCACCAGGCCCATGATGTTCTTAATCTGGTCCTGACCCCAGACGTAATAAAAATGTTTCCTTTGTGCTTTGGAACATGCTCATTACAATACGCAGATTTTACCAAACAGAAATCACATTTACGGTTAGAATTTAATTTATATGACCAAAGATTTCCATCCAGCTCCTTTAAAAGTTATCATTACAGGCAAGAACAATCATTGGTTTCACCCCACTAACCATAAGGAAATCAAATAAAACGTATGAAAATGAAAATCTTCTAAACAAAATTCTACCAGTGTAGGCCTGGCTTAAGAAGGAGCATGTAGAGGCGATTTAAAGACATCCATATTTCTTACAAAGTTAGGAATTTTCTCCACATATGATGGACTTGCCCAATAGCATGGCACTTCTGGAAAGAAAGATTTCATATGATCTTGGAACTGATGGTCTCCATGGTCCCCTTCTTAGCTCAATATGCACTCTTAAATCTCGAACCTCCAGGCCTTTCCAAAATCCAGTTTACATTTCTTCATTAACACTACAAATTATGGAGGGGCCCTCTGCACAATGCTGCACCATTTCAAGCAAACAATGCAATGAAAAGCAGGCATATTAAGTGCACATATATTGCAATACATGTTTAAGCTGACCAACTGCTTCAAAATAATTCCTCTTATGGCCAGTCTTACACTACCTTGCCACTGCCAATGGGGGATTGGGGCATAAAGACCCCAGGTGGGGGAGAGCAACTAAGTTCAGATCGGGTCACTGACCTGCATTACAACATAGAAAAGATATCCCTGTGCTCAAATCCCAATAACTTGTACATGTATTTAAACTATCAGGTGCTAAAAGCCTGCTCTCCCACCACCTTGGGTCTGTATACCCCATGTTGGCATGGTGTCCACTGTAGCATTTGCAGTGACAAGGCAGTGTAGGATTGGCCATAAGAGGGATTACTTTGACGCAGTTGGTCAGCTTAAACATGTACAGGCAGTCCCCGGGTTACAAACAAGACAGGGACTGTAGGCTTGTTCTTAAGTTGAATCTGTTTGTAATTTGGAACAGGTACATTTTTAAAGTGTAGCTCCAGCCAAAAAATCTATTTTTAAGCTTTTTGGATAACATAGGGAAGGGTTATCACCCCTGTAACATTTGTTTTGCTGTCTGTGCCCCTGTTCAGAACATTTCAGCTTACTTTCTGTCCCAATGACAATTGGATTTTGAAAATGTTGGGTTATTAGGGAAACAAGGATTGGTGGTAAAGCATTAGTGGAGAGGAGACACCTTTTTCCCATATTAGCTCTTACAGGAGAGAATTTTCCTTTCTAGGGGTAGATTTCCTCTCACTTCCTGTTGTCTCCCTCCGTTTGTAAGGAGGAGTGGTTTGTAAGTCGGATGTTTGTAAGTAGGGGACCGCCTGTATTGCAATATATGTGAACTAAATATTCCTGTTTTTCATTGCATTGCTTCCTGGAAAGGGTGTAGCAGGGTGCAGAAGGTCCATCAAGACCTGGGGCATACAGACCCAAGGTGGGGGAGAGCGAGCTTTTAGCTACATGTACATCTTTTTTCTG
This sequence comes from Rana muscosa, assembly GCA_029206835.1. Lineage (NCBI taxonomy): Eukaryota > Metazoa > Chordata > Amphibia > Anura > Ranidae > Rana > Rana muscosa. Next base: position 381,897,795 of record CM055123.1, on the reverse strand, counting down.
CTGCCTTGGCTTTTCTCCATAAGGGCCTGATGGCACCCGCTCATTGATGAGATGTGGTGCCATTCATTATGAAAAGCACTCCAGCAGACCGTTCAATGGATATGTTTTTCAGCACAATAAGCAGCAATGGTCAAAGCAATTTTAGACTGTACACGCTACATTGTTTAAGTCCATTGACAAGATGTGTTATGGTGTTATGGTGTTATGGTGACATATAAATAAATGGCACTACATCACATTAATGCACATAATGTGGTTCCATACTCTTTGAGTAAGGAAGGTGCCATGGGTCACCCCTTATTTTCAACACTGCTCCCCCTCACTACTGCACCTACACATGCTTACTCTGAACACTATTCCTGCAGTCACCACTCCCACCCCCACACCTGTACACCCAACCAACCCCCCCCCCCCCACCACTCACATTATCACACCTAAACCCAACTTAGTTTTTTTTTTTTAAGTTGGGTCTCTTTAAAAGGGGAAATCCCAGTCAAACTGACTTTTGGTTTGATTAGAAATTATTCTGCTAATCAACTGCTGTTGTGCTGATGCTCCATGTGCAAAAGTTCATTACTGGTTCTAATATAGATCTGTGAGGTCATTGTTTTATACATTTAAAATGCTTCCTTTGCTGAACCTTGATGAAGGGAGAGTAGTGCTGCCCCAAAACATTGTGGCTTTTTTTTTAAATGACCTATTGGACTCCTTTGTGTATTTCCAGGATTGTTTTTATTGTTGTCTAATCGAAAATATTCCCCCCACACTTAATGTCACAGTTACCGTGTTTCCCCGAAAATAAGACCTACCCCAAAAGACCTAGCGCTATTTTCCAGGAGGGCTGAAATATAAGCCCTACCCCGAAAATAAGCCCTAGTTCAAGGTGATTGTGTGCTTTTCAAGGAAACACTTTATAATCCTATTACAGCAGTGTGCTGTGTGTGTGTGTGTGTCTCTGTCTCTAGTGGTGTCAGGTGACTTTGCTACAGAGCGGCTCTCAGCTAACCTCCCCGCTGGTCTCCTCTTCTCCCGCCTGTCTGTGGGGGATCTCATGGCCCCCGGGCCATTGGTTGCTCACACCTGCTCTAAACCACCACAAAAGATCCCGTACACCTGGAACCCATTATGGGCAGGTTGAATGTTTTTAATGGCATGGGTTTGCTTGATGCTTTCCAGACCTTACTGGTTATGGTTGCCCATTGATAAAACAATGATTAAGGGGTCTTCATCTATATTGTTCCTCAATCCCACAAAAGGAAGAGCACAACAAATTCCTAGATGTCATTGGAGCTGGTTCACAAGGACCAAAGTTCCAATCTCCATTGCCTATGGTTTCCAGAGCTTTCTATCTTAAACTGGGATGCCTTTTGCCTAACCTGGCTAGCCCTCACTAAATCCGAACTAAAAGATGTTAGACTTTTATAGTTATCTGATTTAATAACTGAACTAATTTAGGTTTATAAAGGGTTTTCCTTTTATGAATGAGAATAGTCCCCATTTAATGGTCTTTGTGATTGAATAATTTCCTTTTGGGATTAATAAAGTATTCTGAATCTGTCATTTGTTTTCAGGTTTGAAGAGATGGAGATGGAGACTACTGAGATTATGTGAAAATAACTGATCATTATAAGAAATATAAATGATGAATGCTAGCTTTCTACTGTACTATCCCTTAATAAGGGCAAGATATTTAGGAATTAGAGTTTTATAAAAGTTTCATCAAAGTTGTAAAAAGCAAAAAAATTAAATTGAGGACATAAAAATAAAACTTTGACTAATTCACATCATAATGTTTTTTTATAAGCTTACAATTACATTTAAACCCTGTACACACGATCGGTTTTACCGATGAAAACAGTCCGATGGGCCCCATCCGTCTTTTTTCCATCGGTGTTAAAAAATAGAACATGTTTTAAATTTATCCGATGGAAAAAAAAAACCATAGCAAATTACTATCGTCTGTGGGGAACTCCGTCGGATAAAAAACCCGCGCATGCTCAGAGTCAAGTCGATGCATGCTCAGAAGCATAGAACTTCATTTTTCTTGGCTCATCGGAGTGTTTTACGTCACAGCGTTTGGCATGATAGGTTTTTTGACTGATGGTGTGTAGGCAAGACTGATGGAAGTCAGCTTCATCGGATTTCCGATGGAAAAATCCATTGGTTTAAAATCCATAGGAAATCCGATCGTGTGTACAGGGCTTTATGAAATATGTACAATAGCTGGTTTAATTCTAGGTTGGACAATTTTGGCATTTTCTGTTTTAAATAATGTGAATCAGTTTGAATTTTCACATTCATTGCGCAAAATAGACCATTGTGATAAAAATTATATGAGGAACCTTGCCATCATTTAAAATAAAAAAAAACCCAGTAATTTAAACTTTACCTGAAAGCTGAATACCAAGGATTCATTCCCCTAAAATTAATAGTAATATGATTAATAAAATAATAAAGGTATTCCAGCATATACTTACTGGGTAGTTCAGTTGGTGCTGAGAGTGTAGACAGCTGGAAGAGTTCAGTAGAGATCTACCCTACAGAGAACGGGGTTGGCTTATATAACGGAAGATAAACAAGTTGAGTACACAGAAATTTTATTACAAGTTGGAGGTAAAAGCCACACCTTTATCAGAAACACATAATTAATACCAGGTGTATTTAGTAAAATATGTACCTACTAGGTGGGACAAATATCCGCACCCAATAGGCATTCCAAATTTTTCCGGATCTGCTATTTAGAAAGTTTTAATTTAAAATATATTTGAGTGGATTTTCAGCACAATATATTTATATAGCATTTTAGGCAGTTATTACTCCCGTCTAAGTCTTCTGGCAGTTTAGCTTAAAATAGAGTGACCAGACATCAGTGGTATCCAGGGACAGACCCTGTTTAACCACATTGTAAAATGACGCCGGCAGGAACCCTCTCTCCCTCCGGGTGGACGTCATATGACGTCCTGGGTTTGAGGGGGAATATCTGAATGATGCCTGCCGATAGAGGCATCATTCAGATATCCTTGTCTTCAGCCGGTGATTCTGCGCACCATAAGAATGATCATAGCGGTGGTTCCGCCGCTTGATTGTTCTTATAGACGGTGGGAGGGGACATCCCCCCCCTCCCGCCGCCATCCGGTGCTTCTCCGGGCTCTCCCGTGCCATCGGGGACCCGGAGAGAGTCGTCCGGTGCCGGTGGTGGGTCACGTGACGAGCATAGAGATGACTGGTGACCAGATGGTCACTAGTCATCTCTATGACCGTCGGAGGCCCGGGCGCGATGTGATGACGTCACGCCCGGGTCCTCAGATGTAAACAAAGCCGCCATTGCGGCTAGTAAGCATGAGATCGGTGAAATTTTTTTCACGATCTCATGCTTTCCAGCCTGGAGGAGAGATGTGGGGTCTTATTGACCCCGCATCTCTCCATAAAGAGGACCTGTCACACACATTCCTATTACAAGGGATGTTTACATTCCTTGTAATAGGAATAAAAGTGATCAAAAAAAAAAGTAAAAAAAAAAAAGTAAAAATACAAAAAAAAAAGTAAAATAAAAATAAATAAATACATTTTTTTTTAAAACGCCCCTGTCCCCAATAGCTCGCGTTTAGAAGCGAACGCACACTTAAGTCCCGCCCACATATGTAAACGCCATTCAAACCACATATGTGAGGTATCACCACGTGCGTTAGAGCGCGTGCAACAATTCTAGCACTAGACCTCCTCTGTAACTCTAACCTGGTAACCTGTAAAAAATTTCAAAGCGTCGCCTATGGAGATTTTTAAGTACCAAAGTTTGGCACCATTCCATGAGTGTGCGCAATTTTAAAGCATGACATGTTAGGTATCTTTTTACTCGGCGTAACATAAGCTTTCATATTTTACAAAAAAATTAGGCTAACTTTACTGTTTTGTTATTTTTTAATTCATGAAACCATTTTTTTTTCCAAAAAAAAGGCATTTGAAAAATGATTGCGCAAATAACCTGCAAGATAAAAAGTTACAACAACCGTCATTTTATTCCCTAGGGTGTCTGCTAAAAAAAATATATAATGTTTGGGGGTTCTGAGTAATTTTATAGCAAAAGAATGATGATTTGTACATGTAGGAGAGAAGTGCCAGAATAGGCCCGGTATGGAAGTGGTATAAAAAGCCCTGTATGGAAAGGGTTAAAGGAGGTTGTCTCTGGATAAAAATTGTCTCCAATTCTGTCCCCAACAGTGGCAGTTCTCAGGACACCATCCAGACTTTTGTCAGCCTCAAATTATATACTGTAATTCAAAAATTTCCAGCACCACCAACCCCAGGCCAGCCCAGCATGAGGAGCTGCCATTTTCTGTTTATCTTGCTGGAATTGGGAACACATTGCACCCCTTCAGCTGCCATTGTGCTATTGGTGTTGTGAAACTAAAACTTATTTTTTGGATGCAAATTGTTAGACAATGTAATTGATTTCATTTTTGCTGGCTAGCTGGTAAGTTTGCGGGGAAAAATATGGTTTTGTCAGTCCTAAGCCCTGTCTCCCCAGGCTCACAGCAGCATACACACAGCTGTCCTAAACCCCATCTCCCTTGGGTTCCAGGAGCCATGTGTCTCCTTTTTATTGGGTCCAAAAGGTGGGGCCTAACTTCCCAGGCCTTGGTGGCCAATCACAATCCTCACTAGTCCAGTTTATAGGGATCGACACAGCCAAGACATTCAGAATTATTTTTTCTCCCTATGCTTTCCATCATTGTAGTGAAGAGAACATCAAGCTTCAGGAAGAAACAATTTGCTGAGCTGATTAAAGGGGCTGCCAACCTGGCACCAAACAAGTAATGGTTGGGGGTTAGGGTTGCCAACTTTTCTTCAAGTCAAACCCGAACACTTTTATTTTTTTATAGTATAAACTATACATATATTTTGCTATTAAATAACATTTCTAATCATATGAAGTTAATAACAAGAGTCCTACTTTTCATCTGAGTCCACAGCGTTCCCTTTCACTGTAAGGGGGGACGCTGCAGACTCTGATGTAAGGGAGAACTCTGGGGCCTCCAACATAAGGGATGCTCTGGGAACCCTGACTTAAGGGGGAACACTGAGAACTCTGATGTATGGAGAGGACTCTGATGTAAGGGGAAACATTGTGGTCTCTGGTGTAAAGGGGAACTCTGATTAAAGGGGTGCTCTGAGAACCCTGATTTACCTTGGTGTACATACTCAGAGGCAGGAGAGAAAAGGGGAGAATTCAGTCACAGACAGGGGTGGATGGTGAGCCTTCTCTCCTCTGCTGTCTGTGTGTTTTTTTTTGGGGGGGTCGGGGGGGTTGATAGTGCTGACTTTGAGCAGTGTGAATGAGTGTAACAGACACTCTCAGCTTAGACAACTGCAGCCAGCAACCCTGCTGGGAAGCCATAGTTTAGTCTAAAAAATGTGTCCGGGTTTCAGGCAGTCTGAAACCCGGACACATGATTCCAAACCCAAACTGTCCGGGTGAATCCTGGACAGGTGGCAACCCTATTGGGGGTTGTCATTTCAACAGAGAAGATATAACCAGCAACAAAGACCAAAATCTGTTGAACCTAAAATGCTATAAATTGAGCAAGTAAAATTGCAGCATGTATAAGATGTGTTCAGCATTAGTTGTGTTCAAGTTTCAAAACTGAACAAATCATCTAAATTTGTACATTTAGATACTGTATATGTATAGCCAGACTCCTTTAAATTTCCTTAGAGTTTAGAGATTTTTTCTCTGCACTTGATGGACAGGCAGGGAGAAGGAGGTTGTAGTGAGGGCTGTCGTTGTCTGCCTCCACATGCAAGGATGTTTGCTCAAGCCCTGCTGCTGCTATTACTGGAGATCTATCAGGAGCCTGGAATGAGTACCCTGGGACTAAATCTGCTGTGAATCTTGAGTGTTGCTGGTTAGAATGACCTGAACTGTGAGCTGTGGGTTGCTGAGCTGCCAAGAGATTACCAAGAACCTAGATAGAGGCTGCCACAGGAAAGCCTATGTGTCTGTTGAGCTGTATGCAGGGAGCAGGCCGCTGCTGTGCTGAGAGCTGCTGGCTGCAATACCCAGAGAAAAGAGAGCCATGTGCTGATGTGAGTAGTGCTGCTGTTCTAGAGACCGTGTTCCTGTTGTTGTTCCAGTATCCTGTTGTTCCATATTTCTGCTGCTCCAGTGTCTTGTTGCAGGCTGAGACCAGGAGTTCCACAGATCCCTACAGAGGTGCAGGTTGGAGATGTAGGCCCAAAGCTTGATGGACTACATTTCACCTGGCTCTACTCAAGATTTATGTATTTGTTCTAAAGCCATCTGTAGTGGGTGGTTACATTTAGGGGAGGCATCTGAGTGATAGCAGGCTCAGATGCAGCAATTTTTAGGGTTCATGGACCAATTTATGCCAGTGGAGGATATCAATGGTGTCCAGTTCCCTGCGGCCTATAGGTGGCACTGTCGCCATAGGCCGGGTTTGAACCACCATTGTAGGGCTGTGCTTTTTTGTCCTCTCTCGGCATTGTTACAGCGGGGCGGGGAACCTGCTGTGCATGTTGGGAGAGGGGATAAAAGGGGCGGACATCTTCCGCTCTGGGTCCACGCCCAGGCACCTTCAGCCTGGGTGTGAGTGCTGGTGGTCTCCGGGCGCCCTCGGCCCGGAGACGGAGCTGCGGTTCCACCCCAGACACCTTTGGTCTGGGGTGAGGTACTCTCTGGAGGCCTGGGGCCCAGTACCTTCGACTGGGTCCTGCAAGGGATTGAGGATTCCTAGGGTGTCCTCCGGTATTGGACCCCCGAATCTAGGGCGAGGGGGACCAGAGAGGTGACCTTCCCTGAGATCCAGCGCAGCATTGGCTGGTGACGGTGGAGGCCTCTGGTGACCGTCCAGATGGATGACTCCCCTGACAGGGGCCACATCTCAAGAAGATAGTCCACGTTCTCATGGTCGGTGGCAGCGACCCACCTGAAACCCAGGTCAGTGGCAGAGACCTCAAGTCCAATTCACCCGGTCGGTGGCAGCGACCGTGCGCCAAGCCTGTTTGCGCACACCGAAACAGGAGAGTAACAAGTTCATGTTTGTGCCTGGACCTTCCTCTTCACCTTGTCTGTTTGTTGTCTAACCAGTCTGCTCTAAAAGGACTATTTATTGCTCTAAAAGAATAAATAAGTGTTGGACTTTCAATGGTGTGGAACTTGGCTTTCTGGGAGTTAAAGATCATTCTCAAGGGAAGTTTTGGCTCTGGACAGGGGCACAGGCCCGAAGGTAATTGGTTATGGCTCACACCTCTACACACTGGAGAATGTGAGTTGGTGGTGCGTCACACTCTCCTCCCTGGTCCCCTAGACGAGAGCCATTGACACTGACAGAAAAGGAGGGCGTGAGAGGTGAGGTCGCTACACGTGGGGGCTCTGGGTCCGGGATTTGTGTTCGTGTAACGGAGCCGAGGTCTTCAAGAGTTTGAACTTTGCTGCCCAGAGGAGTTCCAAGGAGGTCGGCCATTTTTGGCCAACGCGCCATGAGGCACACCCTCCCTGCACAGTTCGTGGGCGTGCCAAGGAGAAAGCCAGCGAACTGGTGTGGAAAAGGGGAGGAGTCCGACCATGTGCGGGGATGCACGTAAGGACTTGGCGCCAGTTATTCGGTGCACGATGGAGCAGCAAGCGGTCAGTGTGTTCACCAATGCCTCCTGGGTTCCAGTTTCTACCACTACCAGGATGACCCCAATTGCTGCTTCGGTTACGGATACGGGAATCAGGCTCAAGCCCCGGGGGCGATTCACCCTGTATGTATGCAAGGACGTTGAGGCCCTCGGTGTGATTTGTCCCGGCTGTTCGGGACTGGTGGTTCAGCTGAAGCTGTTCGGGCGCTGCGAGGCCTGCGGAGAGTTCATTTTCCAGGTGGAGCAATCCATAGAAAGGCCTCGGGCCTTCCACCTCAACTGCCTAACAGGCGCCACCACTCGTGAAGGAGAAGTCAAAGCTTGGACAGCCATTCCCACGCACACTGTAGAGACTTCCGGGGAAGTCGCAATCAAAAGTTTGGAGGATGAAAAATCAGAGGATGCTGCTTCGGTCACCACAGCTTCCCTACTCCCACCGCCAAAGAGGAAGGTCGGTCTCATCAGAGCTTCCAGCGGCCGCGATGGAGGAACATCCCTGCACTCGCCCGGCCCGGATGGATCCGGATGTAAAAGTCACGGACATCCCAGTACAAGCAAAGGCCGAGGTAAGCCGGGGAACGGGCCTTGGTGTTTTGTCTGAGGTGTCGGGGCTCTACAGCCACGGGAGCCCGAGGGAGGGGATAATTCCACGTCCACAAGGAATTACCTGCCCGCGGAGGAGTGTGACACCTCCGACCCGGAATCGGTCTCTGATGCTGGAGATGATGGCATCATAGATGAACTCTTTGAGCGGAAGGGCTGGGACAAGATGCCTCTGGCCTCGTCCCGTCTGCAAAGGGACTCATGTCTACAGGGGATAGTGCACCCCGGGTGGAGGCTCCGCCCCCCTCTGACACCACGGGGAAAGTCCCCGTGAAATCCATGTGTGTCAGAGGGGGGCGGGGTCACCGGGTGGCAGCAGACCCAGAGGAGAACTGAAGAACTGAAGCGTCACACAGCGGGAACCTCAAATTCAAACGGAGCGGCCAGAGAGAAGAAGGGGAACAAGAAGCCGGAGCAAGATGCGGACGGGAACACCGAAGGAAGAAGGAAGATGAAGATGAAGTTGAAGATGAAGAGGAAGATGAAGAACAAGATGGAGGAAGAAACCCGAATGGAGAAAAGAAGAAGCTGGAAGAAGAAGCTGGAAGAAGAAGCTGGAAGAAGAAGCTGGAAGAAGAAGTTGGAAGAAGAAGATGGAAGAAGAAGATGAAAGAACAAGATGGAAGAAGAAGATGGAAGAAGATGGAAGAAAGGAGAAGACATTAATAAAGGAATTGTCAAAAACCGGCTATTGTAATTTTTAACATTTTTGACACTTTTTACCATTTTACACAGGGTGGGCCGGGATCTGGGGTTCCCCTTTGTTAAAGGGGTCTTCCAGATTCCGATAAGCCCCCCGCCTGCAGACCCCCACAACCACTGGCAAGGGTTGTGGGGATGAGGCCCTTGTCCCCATCAACATGGGGACATGGTGCTTTGGGGTCACAGACGCTATTTTTTTTTTAAAGTTTGGCGCGGGGGTCCCCTTAAAATCCATACCAGACCTGAAGGGCCTGGTACGGATTTTGTGGGGAACCCCCACACTATTTTTTTTTCAATTTGGCACGGAGTTCCCCTTAATATCCCCTTAATATCCATACCGGACCCGAAGGGCCTGGTAATGGAATTTGGGGGACCCCCACGCATTTTTTTTTTCAAAGACTTTCAATGACTTTTATCTGTATAGACGGGAAACAGCAATTCATTACAGCCACGAGAACTTTTAAATGACTATTATTTTACTTTAGAAATGTAATTTTTTGAACTGTTATAAACATGGAAAATATGCGCTACTTTACATGCATACTATAGACACCCCCTAGGTATGATATTTAGGGCCAGTTTACACCGGATGCAGTGCACTGCGTTTTTTTGATGCATGAAAAAATGCAAAGAAAGTTGATCACATTAATGCCAATGGCATAGTTCACACCACTGCAGTCTGTTCCAGTGCGTTTCAGAAAGGAAAAAAAAAAATGGTCATGCTGCATTTTTTAGGTACAGAACTGTACTGGACCGCAGTAAAACACATCAAAAACGCAACGGAACATACCAAAAACGCACTGGAATGCACCGGAACGCACCTAAATGCACCAAAGACGCACTGCAACACACTTGTCCACAAGTGAAAAGAGGGGGAAAAAAAACACTGGACTGCATCAAAAACGCATCAAGAATGCACTGGAACGTGTCAAAAACGCGCATGCAGAAAAGCACCTGGAACACATCCAGACTGCGTTTCTATGGTGTGAACTAAGGCCAGTTCACACCATAGAAACGCAATCCGCATGCGTTCCAGGTGCTTTTTTGCATGCACGTTATTGATGCGTTCCAGTGCATTTTTGGTACAACAAGTCAGTTTCCATAGACTGCAATGGTATTTGTTGGTAGGGGGGTGTGTTTGTCCCATCTCTAATTTTGTAGCATGCTGGATGATGTGCTTAATTTTGGACAGGGGGGTGTTATTTTCTGCTAGGTGCATGTGTGTTGTTCTGAGCATGCACAGGCAGTTAGTTTTTTTTGTTGGTCCTTTTTGTGTGTGAACAGCACCTGGATAGTTCTGGGCATGCTTAGAGAGTGTTTTTATGGGTTAGTAATTGAAGGACATCCTTAACAGGTGTAGCCACTTTGAAGTTCAGTCTCTACATTGGGTGAACTTGCATTTTGGGTGTTTTGTGGACTGTGCATGTGTTTTCAATTGCCTCATTAGCACACAAACCTATGTTATATAAAGCTCGCAGATAGCATCCTCTCCCTTGCCCTGAAAAGAGGCAAGTGTGTGTGCATGCGTCCGGCAAAAAGTAAATGTTGGTGTCCTTATCGAGTTTGTAACACATGTATTTTATTTGTTATGTCTTTGCAAAACAGGTGTTTGTTTTACTTTTGTTGATTGTATTTTTTTGTGTGGGAGAAATGTTCCCCTGAAATAATTTTGATGTTGTTAATGTGTGTCGTTTGTTCACTTTGATTTAATTGTCTGTGCTGCATTATTTTGCCAAATCTTTCTCAAGATGTTGTGAGTCTGTGACTAATGTTTCAAATTGACCATGTTTTTTATTTGGGCTTCCCTTTGTTTTGTTGACCAATAAAATTTGATGCAAAGTTTTGATGTTTGTTTTGTGTTTTCTTTGCAACAAATGTGACAGCTGATTGGCATGTCAAAACAAAACAGGTGTGATTTGTCTACCCCGGTGCCTTCATGCTAGCATATGCATGTATTGTGTGCTGCCATGGATGGTCACCAGGAAATGAAAAATACAGAGCGGTAAGTATTCAATTTTCCTTTTTACTGCAGTGGTTCTCAGCCTCAGTCCTCAAGTACCCCCAACAGGCCATGTTTTGTGAATTTATCTTATCGAGAATTGCTGTCCAAAATACAAAACCATTGACTGTGATTTAAAGCACATGTGCAAGATGAAGAAAAACCTGCAAACATGGCCTGTTGGGGGTACTTGAGAAGCACTGATTTAGAGCACTGCACTTAAAAATAGCTCAAGGCAATACGATTCTAATTGTGGGCATTTTGAGGGAAACAAAGTAAGTGTTAGAACCCCTGTTTTTTTGTTTTTTTTTAGGTTGGGCTTTGTGTCCCCTTTTAGTAAAATTGGCTTCACTTCCTGTCACACAGCTAAACAGGAAGTGAAGGTAAAACCCTGCTAATGTCTTTTCTTGGGGACACACAGATCAATCTAACTAGTGTCCCCATTAAGCAAATTGCAGTCTAGCACTTTGTTGTGTACACCCCAAATCATTGGGTAGTTTGGGGTTTAGTAAAGACAAATCCACTTTGCAGTAAAAGTGTAGCTGCTGAAAATCTGAGGGGGAAGCACTGTTGATTGTAACATCCAATCATGTAAAAGCAAAGATGGTGTTTTTTTTTGTTTGCTTGCATGTCCCCCTCGGATATCCAGCAAGTGCACTTGTAGTGCAAAGTAGATTTGCCTTTAGTAAATAAAGTCCAAAATACCTAATAATTTGGGGTGTACCCCGCAAAATGGTGGAGTGCAATGTACATAATGGGGAAAGTATTTAGATTGACCTGTGTGTCCCCCAAGGAAAGACATTGGTAGGGATTTACCCTCACTTCCTGTGTGGCTGAGTGACATGAAGTGAATTATTTGGAAGGATAAAGTGGCCAAATTTGGGAGTTGTCTTCACCCTATCAGGGGTATAGACATCCCCAAAAACTGTCTAGACTTGTAATCCCTCTGCACTCTATCTCCAAGCAAAAATAAGAAAGGATTTAATTTAGTTTAACTTTGCAAAGACACATTCCTAAGTTGAATTGTGATGCATGTCAATGGCCCATTTAGACCCTCTTTAATCACTTGAGATCAGCGCTATAACTGATCGACGACCACAGCACGGTCCTCAATTGCCGGGAGTCCATCAATAGACGCCCTCCCCTTTGCGCGCGCACTGTGGTCACTGAGTCACTGAGACTCGGGTGATGACAGATCCGAGTAAGGGGCTGATCCCTGCCCCTTACCATGTAATCAGCTGTCAGCCAATGACAGCTGATCACGTAATGTAAACAAAAGCTGGGTAATGGTTTTTGTTTTCTCCTTGTGCTGACAGCGTGAACATAAAAAAAGGCAATCACCGGCTTATGTGCAAGGGACATCGGGCCCGAAGAGGAAGAGGCAATTCTGCGTCATCTGTGACAATCAGTAGCCCCTGCCAGTGCCACCTATCAATGCCCACCACTGGTGCCAATCAGTGCCACCTAGCAGTGCTGCCTATCAGTGCCCATCACTGGCAACTATCATTGCCACCTAGCAGTGCCACTTCTCAATGCCCACCAGTGCCAACTATCGGTGCCCATCAGTGCAGCCTATCAGTGCAGTCTCATCAGTGCAGATCAATGGAGGAGAAAAATTACCTTTTTTCAAAATTTTCGAAATATTAACCACTTTCCTACTGCCCACCATCAAATGACGTCCTTGGCTTTGTTCGGTGACATCTGAATGATATCTGATCATTCAGATATCATTCTTTTCAGCCGGCGATTCTGTGCACGATAAAAATGATCATAGCGGCAGTTCAGCTGCTTGATCGTTCTTATAGGCGGCAGGAGGGGACGCCCCCCTCCCGCCGCCATCCGGTGGTTCTCCGGGCTCTCCCGTGCCATCTGGGGCTCGGAGAACGAATTGGCAGGTGCCGGATGGGAAGCATAGAGATGACTAGTGACCAGATGGTCACCAGTCATCGCTAGACCGTCGGAGGCCCGGGCGCAACGTTATGACATCACGCCGGGTTCCCGTATGTAAACAAAGCCGTGATCTCGGCTGTCAGCATGAGATCAGTGAATTTTTTTGACCGATCTCATGCTTTCCAGCCTGGAGGAGAGATGTGGGGTCTTATTGACCCTGCATCTCTCTATAAAGATTCCTATTACAAGGGATGTTTACATTCCTTGTAATAGGAATAAAAGTGATCAAAAAAACAAAAAAGTTAAAAAAAGAGTAAGAAATACAAAAAAGTAAAAAACAAAAAAAAAGAATAATAAAAAAAAAAAAACGCCCATGTCCCCGGTAGCTCACGCTCAGGAGCGAACACACACGTAAGTCCCGCCCACATATGTAAACGCCGTTCAAACCACACATGTGAGGTATTGCTGCGTGCGTTAGAACGAGTGCAACAATTCTAGCACTAGACCTCCTCTGTAATGTGAAAATGGTAACGTGTAAAAAAATTTAAAGCATCGCCTAGGGAGATTTTTAAGTACTGAAGTTTGGTGTCATTCCATGAGTGTGCGCAATTTTAAAGCGTGACATGTTAGGTATGTATTTACTCAGCATAACAACATCTTTCACATTATACCAAAAAACTGGGCTAACTTTACTGTTTTCTAATTTTTTTAAATTCATGAAACCATTTTTTTTCCCAAAAAAAGGCGTTTAAAAATTTATTGCGCAAATACCGAGCGAGATAAAAATTTGCAATGACCGCGATTTTATTCCCTAGGGTGTCTGATAAAAAAATATATATAATGTTTGGGGTTTTGAAGTAATTTTATAGCCATAAATGTATGATTTTTACATGAAGGAGAGAAGTTCCAGAATAGGCCCAGTGCTGAAGTGGTTAAAATATCCTATTATTTTTTTTAGTCGGTCTTTTGTATTTATATAAAAAAATGCAGAGGTGATCAAATAGCACCAAAAGAAAGCTCTATTTGTGTGCAAAAAAATACATTTTCATTGGGTTACAGTGTTGTATGAGCGCGCAATTGTCATTCAAAGTGCATCAGCGCTGAAATTTGAAAATTGGTCTGGGCAGGAAGGGGGTTTAAGTGGCCAGTAAGCAAGTGGTTAGTATAAGGCTACATGCACACTGACGTTTTTCCAGCCGTTTTTCCAGCCGCTTGTTTGAGCGTTTTTTACAGCTTAAAAACGGCTCTCCATGTTAGCCTATGGCCTCATGGCCACCATGGCGTTTTTGAGCTGTAAATGGCATAGGCGGTTTTAGGCCCCATGTACATGGGACGCTGGTGCAAAGTCTTCAGAACTAAGGTTGATAGCGGCGTTTAGAAAGGCGCGCTTTGTGGCGTTTGCATGCCGCGTTTTACCACATTTGCGTCTATATGCGTTTAGTTAGGAAACATCATAAGGAGCCGCCCTAAGCTCCAAAAACAGTATTATTAACCATTTCAGCTATTTTGTGAGACCAGAGTGAGTATCAGCAGCTGAGAGAGCAGCAGTGTACTTGTATTTAGCGTGTCACTTGCCACATCACTTGCCACAAGTTGTGGATTATCCACTTGCCACGTCACCTGCCCCAAGTTGTGTATTGTCCACTTACCACGTCACCTGCCCCAAGTTGTGGATTGTCCACTTGCCACGTCACCTGCCCCAAGTTGTGGATTGTCCACAATGCAATGGAAGCAATTTAATTTTTTTGGGATATATATATATATATATATATATATATATATATATATATATATTTAATGTTTTTTCCTCATTTGCCATAATTTTTGAGTTTATCAATGTAAAAAAAATAGGTCACCTTTAAAAACGCTTATAAACTAAAATGCGGCTAAACGCCGGTACCGCGTCTGAAACGTGGAAATCTTTGGCGTCTGAATGCATTTTTTGGCTTTGTGAAAAACGAGGTTAAACGCAACTGCAGATTTTTTTTTCTAGGCCAAAAACAATGTTTTGGATGTAATAGAATTCAATGGACCCTGTTGTAGAAATATGGGTTGTTTGCAGAGCACACAGCCTATATTTCCTGTGCTCTATAAGCACACACTTTAGATTCATCTTTTTGCAATAATGCTATCTTTAAGTTTGCTAAAATCCACTCACCGTTCATCCCATCATCCATCCAAGAAGCAAGGCTCACACATAGATCTTATCGTCAGGCCATCCCAGCATAGACCGTCCAGCCAAAGCCTACTCATAGGCTTTTATTAAACTCAAAAGATCTCAAGACAGGAGGTGATTGGATGCAGCAACCAGTCACCTCCCCCCATGGGCGGGGACATCACAGGATGTTCCTTCCACAGGAGAATGACCATACAAGGACATCCTTCCAAACAGATACAATGTTCATTCAAATTGACTAACAGTGACATACACTGTTACCAAATGACGGAAACTACACAACAATTATGCCTCAAATGGACCACAATTATTCTATAGTTATGCTACTGTTCCTGTGGACACAGATATGTGCGCTCGGAGTCATTCAACGCCCCCCGCCAGGGGCTGGCCAGTTCCCCCAAAGGGGCGCAAAACAACATCTCTAAATGCAGCAAACATCGCTGTTTCCATAGGAAGATTTTCCCGCCACCGATCTTCCACCAACGTCTGTATGTGCAAATACGCTCAGATGAGCGCATTACAGCAAAACTGACACTGGGGGGACATCTGACAACATACATTAATACATTTCCATAAAAATCTCCACAACAGTCCTCCCTTTTTTGTCATATGCACCCCATGTGTCCATCGATGAAATTTGATATGCTTCTTACACCTGGAAATGAATCAGTCCTTAGTCCATAAAAAGGAAAACACGGCTTGACATGTAGACTCTACTCTTCAGGGGCATGACTTATAAAGGAGGACACGACATGGTGAGCTGTAGTAATCGCTGATCCGTCTGTGATCCTCTGTGTCTTGTATGTGGGTCCGGTTTCGGGGCGTCTCATCAAGGAAACTCTGGTCACGCGTCAAATCAGGCAACATGAGCCTCTTGTCACGACATAGAAAGAATAGAAATAAAAACGACATGAGTATATATATATCCCCCTTCCTTTAACCACGATCCGCTGTAAAATAAAAATTAGATCCCCAAAGATTCCCAGACCCTTAAAATAGACTCCCAACCTTCACTTAGCTACAGCTCTGGCTTCAACAATTACATGAAGAACCTTATCCTTAACGGATGAGAATTGTTCAATCGTATCCCAAGCCCGAGCCCCCCCCACCTTGTACATGCAGGACCCCATGCCCAGACCTGGTCGGGGTTGGTGAACAAATCCCTTCTAGCTGTCCCTGCCATTCTTAATTTCCTGCGCTATCAGATCCTCGCGATCGGCCGCGACCTGAAATGTTGGGACAGTTTCACCATCACGCATGAACCTCTTGCTTTGGGGGAATTACCTTTATAAGCTGCAGATCCGCATAAACACCAAACTAAAGTTCAAACACACTTGTGGGCTGCCTAGATACCCAAACCGACAAGAGACAGAGCCATTAAAACTAAAACCAATTTTACCCTCTAAAAATGCTTTGTTAGATTCCATTGACAAGTGTCTGTCTGGAGTCTTCACTAGTTTGTCAAAACTCCTCATACCCATAATAACATCATAAATGACATGTACCTCTGTCATCGCTGGGGACTAAAACTCGGTGAAGACTCAGAACAGACCATCGGTCCTGTTCGCTTTCTGAGCTAGTCAGGACATACACTTTAAATAATAACTTGGGATGCTTTTCACCGTTACCCTCGCTAAAATTTACTAAACAACAAAAATATAAATAAACAAAGATACTCCTCATTCTTTGGTGTGGTTGAGCCGCTTCTTGCAGTGGCTGGCGTGGTCTCATCCCTCAAGCTTCTTTACAACGACCCAGTCACCTGGTTGGAAAGAATGTAAACTGATTATTAAGTCAGGGTCCAGGAGGGACTCGTGAAAATCTTTTGGTGGACATTTTGAAGTTCATGTCACAACGATCGCACCCACCCCATCAGCCGAGGATATAAGTGACAGCTAATGAGGAGAGTACGACCCTGATTTTGATTGACCTCCAAACAACCCTCATATGACAATAACCCAGACATCGGGACTGTGGTCACTGCATAACCTGAGCGTGGCTTACAATACCTGGAACCACTGACAAAAGGTTCTTAGCCTCTGGGATGGGAACCTACTTCACCAGACTGCTGCTTGCCGATTCAAATTCTATCAAAGAAAGACAGTCTTGGCACAAACTTGGTTAGAATTACAGAGGTTATTATTAGTTTGAAAAAAAACTGTCACTCTTACATTTATCACTTCTCCCCCCTTTTCTTCCTCATTACAGACTGAAGGAAGATATGCGTGCAGGAAAAAAGAAACAATGAAATAGCCTATGATACTTTTACCTCCCTTAGACTTGTATTTATCCATATATACAGCTGTCTACATACACCTGCTCTCTGTGTACAAACTCCTTGGACCTGAAAAATACTTATAAGCAAAATCATTACTCTATCCTTCATATTTAACCTGCAAAGAATGGTAAAACAATAATGACATTCCTGTACATTGGTAAATTGTCAATGACATTCTTTCAAAACCGATTCAAACAAAACCCTCTGTAACCCTTACTTTTCCCGTTCCTACAAAAATACAACAGCCGCGACGCATCGAAGGATCGCCGCGGTAAGTTCGAACATATTCACGTTACTACATATAAACACTCAGATACAAATGTGAGGGAGATACTTCATAGTTTCCAAAACCAAAAATAGAAAAAACAAACAGCCAGAATTCTCCCTTCACTCTTTCAGCAATAGAAAAAAAATACAATGGGAACATGAGAGCAACTCGAGAAGTTTGCATGGACCAGCCATACAAAGTTCAAACAAACGGGCATGAGACTACACCTCCATCAACACTCATCATTACAGATTTCTGAAGCCGCAGCTTAACTACATCCACTCCAGAGGGATACCCAAAATAGTATCCTTGGACCACCTATGTTAATCTTTTTGGGGTTCAAAGGCCTTTGCCCCAAAACTAGGCTTCGTGCACTGTGTGACCGTCTGACTGTGGGAAGCCTCCATTCCTTCCCTTTGCACATACCTCCTTGTGTCCATGGCGATTCGAATCGGCTTATCGTCTTAAACCTGCGTCCAGGTTAAACCGTTGCACCCTTTCGGAGATCACCGCCTGGTGTCTTCTTATACGGTGAATTGCAGAACTACAACCACTATATGGTCAAGTCCTCCAACTAGAAACCCTAACCGAGGCGTCAACTCTATGGCTTGTTGTCCCAACACTTTTGGAACTACAGAACAACCACAGATCAACCCCCGAATTAGGCCTCTACCCCTCACAGTGCATGCATACACAAGCGTTTTCCGCTATACACCCATACACTGCGTTGTCAGACTAAACCTCACAGAACACTTACGCCAGTTTACCACCTGCAGAACAATGTGGCTTCTCTCTCTGTATCTAGATGATAAAATAATGGTGATACCCCCTGTTTTTCTCTCTACCCAAAACTGTATTACAGTACAAAACTTCACAAAACTGGAACAAAATATAAAATACTTTTAAACGCCAAAATGCCTTCCATTTTCCTTCCAAGCACAAATCTCATTCAGACAACCCCAAGCTCCTCCCACCAACTTTCTGCTGATATATAAATGCTGAAAAGAAACTTCCGGTTATGCTCAGCTACTTAAAAAAAAAAAACTGGTTTATTTACATATCAATTGTTCAAGAAGAGGGAGAGGGAGGGGAGGCCTTAGAATCGCCTTGTCTATCAAGACTTAAAAAAAAAAATCCATGGCTACACATCATATATATTTCAACCATTTAAAATCTTGTCAAGGAAATGATGGAGTAAACCCCCCTTTGCAAATGGGAGGGAATCCCCCCTGACCCACATTCACTGGAAGTCAAACCATAAGTTGGGACTCAAAATACAAACTCCTGCCAAAAGATGGCTATACAGTACAAGTTCCAAAAAATGAATTGCTCTCTGGGAAACTCCCAAATATCCAAACATAAAAACACATCATTGTACAAAAACTCTGTTAGTCTTACAATCTATCAAAATTCAGTGTAAAGTGAAGTTTTTCTTAAAACCAAAATCCAATGCAAAAAAAAACCGCCGCGCATATACTGCAAAGTCAGCTGACCCTGCAATAGCTTACATTCACTTAAATGAAAACAGAGAAACCTTTCTCCTAACACCATCTGCATGGAGTTTGCATGTTGTCCCTGGCTCTGCGTTGGCCTCCTCCCACACTCCAACTGCTGGTAGGTCAGCCAGATCCCATCCATAAATAGGCCCCAGCATGTGCGTGTGTCCGCAAGCACGTTGCGGCCCCTCGGGGTAAGACCGCGCTATTTCAAGATACCACTCTACTCAACTCAAAAGGCGATGCTTAGAAAAACAATTTAAACCAGCGAATTCATTAAACAAAAACCAGTCTCTCAGTATGTCCCCCTGGTGTCTCACTACTCTTCCCAGCAGTGCACAGGTCAAACTGTAAACGCATAAAACAGAAGAAAACTGCGCCAATCAACAAATGCCAATACAGCATATTCAGGAGCCGTGTTTGCTAAACTGGAACTTCCTATCTCAAACTGTAAACGTCTCTCAAAATGGCCGACAAGCCAGGACAGCAAAATGGTGGATGAAAACCGCACACCTCATGGACAACAATGGCGCTATTAACGCATGCAATTTTTCCTGCCAAAACCAGCATGGGACGTCACAATGAACACCACATTGGTTCCCCTACACAAAGAAAAACACAAATTGCCTCCACCAGGTTCCAACGCAGAAAAGATTGCACTATATTCACACCAAACATCAAAATCTGCCCCAAAGGCTGAGAAATTCCACCAGCGAAATAGCAGACGAATGCCACATGGTATAGTGCCCAAAAGAAAGGTGGCTGCACCTTCCCTTATAGGATACCCACAGGCTAAGGAAAAACTGTGCCTCAAAATGGCAGACAAACCTGCAAGGCTAACAAAAACCAAGAATGGCGCCATTACTTTTTCCCGCCAAAACCAGGATCTCTTCACTAGAGAACCAAAAATGCTTTTCTCCACAAAGACTGACTACACCATTGAAACTTTTCTAAATGATCATCAAAATCCACTGAAAAAGGTGTCAGCTACACTCTACAAGGACCACATGTACACTTACAAACTTAGCCTCCCTTTTGCCAACTAAACAGCACATTTAATAAATGTTAGTTACATGAACAATATTAAAAACATATTCATTTCTTTAAGTTCATATACTCTGAGATATTCACCACTTTTCTCTACCTAAAGTTCACACACACAGTGGCCTCAGCTTCCATAACAAGCCATTGCAGAGACATACTATGTCTGCCTTCTAGCAATGCCTGGCCACTTGGATATGCGGCGGGAACTTTCAACTCAAAAACCAAACACTTTTGTTAAAATATTTTTACACTTATGGAGACATGTGTCTTTGTCCCCTATAAAGGCAAAAATCACAATTTATCCATTTCTATTTTTCATAGAAATCACAAACACTACACACATACAGTACAATGTTGCTTGTAACATCAGATCATCTCTCAGGGCCCTTCCACTACAAAACTCCTGCATGCTATTTACAGAAAGTCGCCAACTTTCACCCTTGTAACTGAGATGCTGCCTGCCCCGCCTCCACTAAACCTCATGGCTCACAAACAATCTAATCACACACAGGCATACACAAACAAATTCACAGGCCTACGATCGGATTCACAGGCATACGATCTCTCTCCCAACAAAATCACACACACACATGCACGATCGGATTCGCAGACATACACACGCACACACACTGCAAACTTAAAGCATTATTTCAAAAAGACAAATTTTTTTTGTTCGTTTCAAAGTACAGCCTCTTCACGCATCAATCACATCGCAGGTCCACTCTCCACCTCTGCTAATCTGATGCTCAAAGAGGCCGCAATTGGTCCCAACCGTGAGTCGCCATTTACTGTTGTGGAATTCCTAGGCTGTTTGCAGAGCACACAGCCTATAATTCCTGTGCTATCTAAGCACACACTTTAGATTAATCTTTTTGCAATAATGCTATCTTTAAGTTTGCTAAAATCCACTCACCGTTCATCCCATCATCCATCCAAGAAGCAAGGCTCACACATAGATCTTATCGTCAGGCCATCCCAGCATAGACTGTCCAGCCAAAGCCTACTCATAGGCTTTTATTAAACTCAAAAGATCTCAAGACAGGAGGTGATTGGTTGCAGCAACCAGTCACCTCCCCCCATGGGCGGGGACATCACAGGATGTTCCTTCCACAGGAGAATGACCATACAAGGACATCCTTCCAAACAGATACAATGTTCATTCAAATTGACTAACAGTGACATACACTGTTACCAAATGACGGAAACTACACAACAATTATGCCTCAAATGGACCACAATTATTCTATAGTTATGCTACTGTTCCTGTGGACACAGATATGTGCGCTCGGAGTCATTCAACGCCCCCCGCCAGGGGCTGGCCACTGTTCCCCCAACGGGGCGCAAAACAACATCTCTAAATGCAGCAAACATCGCTGTTTCCATAGGAAGATTTTCCCGCCACCGATCTTCCACCAACGTCTGTATGTGCAAATACGCTCAGATGAGCGCATTACAGCAAAACTGACACTGGGGGGACATCTGACAACATACATTAATACATTTCCATAAAAATCTCCACAACAACCCGCATCCAAAACGCAAGTACCGCGAGGTTGCGGCGATTTGCGGTTTTTTATTTTTACCTGTTTATAGCTGGTTGTTAAAGGAAATGTAAAAAAAATAAACATTGCCGGACCCCCCCAACAAAATGAAAAAAAATGGCGTGGGGGTCCCCCCAAAATCCATACCAGGCCCTTCAGGTCTGGTATGGATTTTAAGGGGAACCCCGTGCCAAACTTGAAAAAAAAATAGCGTGGGGTCCCCCTAAAAAACCACACCAGACCCTTTATCCGAGCACGCAACCTGGCAGGCCGCAGGAAAAGAGGGGGGGACGAGAGAGTGGCCCCCCTCCCTCCTGAACCGTACCAGGCCACATGCCCTCAACATGGGGAGGATGTCCCCATATTGATGGGACAAGGACCTCTTCCTGACAACCCTGGCCGTTGGTTGTCGGGGTCTGCGGGAGGGGGGCTTTTTGGAATCCGGGAGCCCCCTTTAATAAGGGGGGACCCCAGATACCGGCCCACCACCCTATGTGAATGAGTACGGGGTACACCGCTATCTTCTATCAGCTCTTTTGTTAGCGGGGTCCCGGTCTTCCTCGTCGTCTTTTTCCGACTTCGGGGGTCTTTCTGCCGGGCGCCCCGCTATCTTCTTCCAGCTGTTTTGCTAGCGGGGTCCCGGTCTTCCTCGTCGTCTTCTTCCGACTTTGGGGGGTCTCTTGTTCTGTTCTCCGGTGTCGTCTCCGTGCTCTCCGGTTCTTCTCCCGCTCTCCGGTGCCTTCTTCACGATCTCCGGTTCTTTCTGCCTTCTGCCGGGTGCCCCGCTATCTTCTTCCAGCTCTTTTGCTAGCGGGGTCCCGGTCTTCATCGCCGTCTTCTTCCCTTTTCTCTCCGCCCGATGTTGCCTCGTCGCTGTCTGCCGCTACAATGCTGTGTGGGTGGAGCGCACCCACTTATATTGGCATGGGGTGTGGTCACCAGGTGATGCCACCGCTGACCCCGCCCCCGTATGATGTCACAGTCCCGGGGAATGATGGGACTGTGACGTGATACGGGGGCAAGGTCAGCGGGTGGCATCACCCGGTGATAACGCCCCATGCCCATATAAGTGGGTGCGCTCCGCGGACAGAGCATTGTAGCGGCAGACAGCGACGAGGCAACATCAGGCGGAGAGAAGAGGGAATAAGACGATGATGAAGACCGGGACCCCGCTAGCAAAAGAGCTGGAAGAAGATAGCGGGGCACCCGGCAGAAGGCAGAAAGAACCGGAGATCGTGGAGAAGGCACCGGAGAGCGGGAGAAGAACCGGAGAGCGCGGAGACTACACCGGAGAACAGAACAAAAGACCCCCCGAAGTCGGAAGAAGACGACGAAGAAGACTGGGACCCCGCTAGCAAAAGAGCTGGAAGAAGATAGCGGGGCGCCCGGCAGAAAGACCCCCGAAGTCGGAAGAAGCTGCCTAATAAATTACTTTAAAAACCTGTGTTGTGTTTTTTATTGACTTTGTTTGCCACCACGTGAATGGGTAGGGGTACGATGTACCCCATACTCATTCACATAGGGTGGAGGGGCTGGCATCTGGGGGCCCCCTTATTAAAGGGGGCTCTCGGATTCCGAAAAGCCCGCCGCCCGCAGACCCCGACAACCAACGCCCAGGGTTGTCGGGAAGAGGCCCTTGTCCCCATCAACATGGGGGCAGGTGCTTTGGGGTGGGGGAGCGCAGGGCGCCCCCTGCCCCAAAGCACCCACCCCCCCATGTTGAGGGCATGCATCCTGGTACGGTTCAGGAGACCTGAACGGTTCAGGTTTTCCTGACCTGCCGGGCTGCGTGCTCGGATAAGGGTCTGGTTTGGATTTTGGGGGGACCGCCACGCCATTTTTCGACGTAGGGGGTTTCCCTTAAAATTCATACCAGACCTAAGGGCCTGGTATGCTGCTGGAGGGGAACCCATGCCGTTTTTTTAATTAAAATTTGGCGTGGAGTTCCCCTTCATGATTCATACCAAACACGGGACAGCGAGCGCGAGGCTGCTGAGAACCAGAGCGATGGCATCGCGCTGGAGACATTCTCGGCCAGGTAGTCACCTCTAGGACACGACTTGAGCGGCTGCTTCACGCTCAAGTCGTGTCCAAGTTGCCTCGCAAATTTGCGCTGTCCCTGTGTCAGCCGGCACACGAGTCGCCCCGCAAGTCGGATCGGCTTCATCCGCTTTCCCGGGCGACCTCTATTCAAATCAATGGGCTCCATAGGGAACCATTCAGTTTGAATAGAGTGCTGCTCTTATTTCTATTTACTATAGCAGTGCGCCGCCGGTTCCTGTGCTCAATTAAGGATTTATCCTGCACACCAATTAAGGTATGAACTGGCGCAGCGCACTGTTTATAGTAAATCCCCCCACTGTGTCAGATAATGTGGTTTTTTTTCCCTCTGCAGGAGAACGTCATTCAAGTCTGCTGAGAATGGGGCAGAGCTTAGTCAGTGTTGTGGGAGGGGGAAAATATAATTTTTGGAAAAAAATTATGCTGTTATGCTTTTGAATGTTCATACCTGTGTGTGTTTGTTGTTCCTTCCCTTCCCTCCTTCCCTTCCCCTTTGGTTCAGGCACAAGCTAAAACCATTTTTAAATTGGCATTTTTTTTGTCTTTTGATTAGGTTTGTCTCTGGATCGGATTTATGCGGACTCTGATTAGAGGGCATAAATTGGTTCCAGACACTGGGGCCCAGTGTCAAATTACTGGGGGGGATGTGTAGCGGGTGGTTACATCTAGGGGAGGCATCTGAGTGATAGCAGGCACAGATGCAGCAATTGTTAGGGTTCATGAACCAATTTATGCCAGTGGAGGATATCAATGGTGTCCAGTTCCCTGCGGCCTATAGGTGGCGCTGTCACCATAGGCCGGGGTTGAACCACCATTGTAGGTCTGTGCATTTTTGTCCTCTCTCGGCAGTGTTACAGCGGGGCGGGGAACCTGCTGTGCATGCTGAGAGAGGGGATAAAAGGGGCGGACATCTTCCACTCAGGGTCCACGCCCAGGCACCTGCAGCCTGGGTGTGAGTGCTGGTGGTCTCCGGGCGCCCTCGGCCCGGAGACGGAGCTGCGGTTCCACCCCAGACACCTTTGGTCTGGGGTGAGGTACTCTCTGGAGGCCTGGGGCCCAATACCTTCGACTGGGTCCCGCAAGGGATGGAGGATTCCTAGGGTGTCCTCCGGTATTGGACACCCGAATCTAGGGTGAGGGGGACCAGAGAGGTGACCTTCCCTGAGATCCAGCGCAGCATTGGCTGGTGACGGTGGAGGCCTCTGGTGACCGTCCAGATGGATGACTCCCCTGACAGGGGCCACATGTCAAGAAGGTAGTCCACGTTCTCATGGTCGGTGGCAGCGACCCAACTGAAACCCAGGTCGGTGGCAGAGACCTCAAGTCCAATTCACCCGGTCGGTGGCAGCGACCACCCTCACGGTCGGTGGCAGCGACCGAGCGCCAAGCCTGTTTGGGCACACCGAAACAGGAGAGTAACAAGTTCATGTTTGTGCCTGGACCTTCCTCTTCACCTTGTCTGTTCATTATCTAACCAGTTTGCTCTAAAATGACTATTTATTGCTCTAAAAGAATAAATAAGTGTTGGACTTTCAATGGTGTGGAACTTGGCTTTCTGGGAGTTAAAGGTCATTCTCAAGGGAAGTTTTGGCTCTGGACAGGGGCACAGGCCCGAAGGTAATTGGTTATAGCTCACACCTCTACACACTGGAGGATGTAAGTTGGTGGTGCGTCACACTCTCCTCCCTGGTCCCGTAGACGAGAGCCATTAACATTGACAGAGAAGGAGGGAGTGAGAGGAGAGGTCGCTACACATCCTTTTGGACTATACTGCATTCAAAAGGACTCTGCCAGAGTACTCAGGTGGTGAAAGGCCAATGGGCTACTAATCTGTGTTTATTGGCTGTTGTTTGCAAAAGAATTGCAATTGTCAGTGGAATCTTTAAAGTGGACTTCTATGCTCAGTTTCTCACACTGAATTACAAACACTCATAATGCTCATTCACACCAGATGCATTGGGGATATGCTGGAAGCTATTTCCACTTAGACAAGGCATAATGCATTGTTTTCTATGATCTTAGTTCACACCACTGCATAATTTTTCTCAGCACAGCGTGTTATAATGCTAGCCACCACATCAAAATGCCATTATGGTGAATGGAACTTTTTGGAGTTGTTATTCATGACATTTCAGTAAGGTTCTATGGGTAAAAATGATTTAAGGTATGCATTAAGGTAAAAAAAACTAAAGCTTTGGAACCACTTTAAATTGGCTCTGTACCATGTGATTGTTGTGCGTGTAAGCAAAGGCCGCACGCTGTGATCAGCTGTTAAAGGGGACTATGTTCAATGGGGAAAAAGTAAACGGTTCAACATGCTGGAGAGACACGCATTGGCACTGTGTCTTCCACTGTGACATGCTAGTGTCAATCACTGATCAGGGTACTTGGCCACTGTGATTTGCCCTGGTACCATGTGATCTCTGTGACTAATCATAGCAATCACATGAACAGTAGTAAACAATGACTGTCATTAATTATGCCATTGCTACAACATAGGTGATATGGTGCATATGTAACTTAAGTTAGAAAAAGATAACTCACTGATTTAGGGCAGAAAAATATTAATAATGGTAATATGTATATTAGTCCTTCCAAATAGACAATAGGATGTAAGGGAATCTTCGTGCATTAAAGTGAATACACACAATCTTCTTTAAGTGATTTCCATGATCCTTAATGCTCACAGAGCGCTTAATGATGAAGTGACTGATGAAGTCACGTGGTGTGACGTAACATGCAAGGGCCGGATACACTTGGAAAACGGAAGTGACGCTGGATAGGGATGGGCCCGGTGCTCGATTCGAACTCATGTTCGAATCGAGCATCGGGCGTTCGCTCGCTCGTCGAGCCCAGAACTATTTGGGCCGTTCGCATCACATTCGTGTGATGCGAGCGGCCCCGCAATGCATTGCGGCCGGCGCGGCCGGCGCAGTGCATTGCTGACTGATGATTGGCCAAGCATGCACTGTGACCCCGCATGCTTGGCCAATCACAGCGCCCGAAACTCGGAGAGCAATAATTGGCTACAGGCAGGACGGCTGTAGCCAATTACAGCTCAGGGGCTTTAGTACACGCCCCACCATTTAAAAGGCCGCCACGCCATCGGCCCCGGTCACATGAGTTCCGGCTTTAGGAGAGATTAGTCTGCTGATTCTGTCTTTGCTTGATACTGAAAGATTTGCTCTTCTTTGCTAAACCATTGGCTATTTCTTTGCTAAACCATTGCTACCTAAGTCATTGATCGTTCATTGCTGCTGATTGCACAGTTAGTGTGTTATTAGCTGCTGCTGGGGATTAGTCTGGTGCGTGCTTACTGTTAGTACAGTATTGCAGTAGTACCAACCGCAGTGCTGTTAGCACAGCATTGCACCCCAACAGCACCCATAGGACTTCTAGTGTGTTAGTGGCAGCAAACAGAGCTCCTATATTTTCTTCTCAGCAGCACCCATAGGACTTCTAGTGTGTTAGTGGCAGCAAACAGAGCTCCTATATTTTCTTCTCAGCAGCACCCATAGGACTTCTAGTGTGTTAGTGGCAGCAAACAGAGCTCCTATATTTTCTTCTCAGCAGCACCCATAGGACTTCTAGTGTGTTAGTGGCAGCAAACAGAGCTCCTATATTTTCTTCTCAGCAGCACCCATAGGACTTCTAGTGTGTTAGTGGCATCACACAGAGCTCCTATATTTTCTTCTCAGCAGCACCCATAGGACTTCTAGTGTGTTAGTGGCAGCAAACAGAGCTCCTATATTTTCTTCTCAGCAGCACCCATAGGACTTCTAGTGTGTTAGTGGCAGCAAACAGAGCTCCTATATTTTCTTCTCAGCAGCACCCATAGGACTTCTAGTGTGTTAGTGGCAGCAAACAGAGCTCCTATATTTTCTTCTCAGCAGCACCCATAGGACTTCTAGTGTGTTAGTGGCATCACACAGAGCTCCTATATTTTCTTCTCAGCAGCACCCATAGGACTTCTAGTGTGTTAGTGGCAGCAAACAGAGCTCCTATATTTTCTTCTCAGCAGCACCCATAGGACTTCTAGTGTGTTAGTGGCAGCAAACAGAGCTCCTATATTTTCTTCTCAGCAGCACCCATAGGACTTCTAGTGTGTTAGTGGCAGCAAACAGAGCTCCTATATTTTCTTCTCAGCAGCACCCATAGGACTTCTAGTGTGTTAGTGGCATCACACAGAGCTCCTATATTTTCTTCTCAGCAGCACCCATAGGACTTCTAGTGTGTTAGTGGCAGCAAACAGAGCTCCTATATTTTCTTCTCAGCAGCACCCATAGGACTTCTAGTGTGTTAGTGGCATCACACAGAGCTCCTATATTTTCTTCTCAGCAGCACCCATAGGACTTCTAGTGTGTTAGTGGCAGCAAACAGAGCTCCTATATTTTCTTCTCAGCAGCACCCATAGGACTTCTAGTGTGTTAGTGGCAGCAAACAGAGCTCCTATATTTTCTTCTCAGCAGCACCCATAGGACTTCTAGTGTGTTAGTGGCAGCAAACAGAGCTCCTATATTTTCTTCTCAGCAGCACCCATAGGACTTCTAGTGTGTTAGTGGCATCACACAGAGCTCCTATATTTTCTTCTCAGCAGCACCCATAGGACTTCTAGTGTGTTAGTGGCAGCAAACAGAGCTCCTATATTTTCTTCTCAGCAGCACCCATAGGACTTCTAGTGTGTTAGTGGCAGCAAACAGAGCTCCTATATTTTCTTCTCAGCAGCACCCATAGGACTTCTAGTGTGTTAGTGGCAGCAAACAGAGCTCCTATATTTTCTTCTCAGCAGCACCCATAGGACTTCTAGTGTGTTAGTGGCAGCAAACAGAGCTCCTATATTTTCTTCTCAGCAGCACCCATAGGACTTCTAGTGTGTTAGTGGCAGCAAACAGAGCTCCTATATTTTCTTCTCAGCAGCACCCATAGGACTTCTAGTGTGTTAGTGGCATCACACAGAGCTCCTATATTTTCTTCTCAGCAGCACCCATAGGACTTCTAGTGTGTTAGTGGCAGCAAACAGAGCTCCTATATTTTCTTCTCAGCAGCACCCATAGGACTTCTAGTGTGTTAGTGGCATCACACAGAGCTCCTATATTTTCTTCTCAGCAGCACCCATAGGACTTCTAGTGTGTTAGTGGCAGCAAACAGAGCTCCTATATTTTCTTCTCAGCAGCACCCATAGGACTTCTAGTGTGTTAGTGGCAGCAAACAGAGCTCCTATATTTTCTTCTCAGCAGCACCCATAGGACTTCTAGTGTGTTAGTGGCAGCAAACAGAGCTCCTATATTTTCTTCTCAGCAGCACCCATAGGACTTCTAGTGTGTTAGTGGCATCACACAGAGCTCCTATATTTTCTTCTCAGCAGCACCCATAGGACTTCTAGTGTGTTAGTGGCAGCAAACAGAGCTCCTATATTTTCTTCTCAGCAGCACCCATAGGACTTCTAGTGTGTTAGTGGCAGCAAACAGAGCTCCTATATTTTCTTCTCAGCAGCACCCATAGGACTTCTAGTGTGTTAGTGGCAGCAAACAGAGCTCCTATATTTTCTTCTCAGCAGCACCCATAGGACTTCTAGTGTGTTAGTGGCAGCAAACAGAGCTCCTATATTTTCTTCTCAGCAGCACCCATAGGACTTCTAGTGTGTTAGTGGCAGCAAACAGAGCTCCTATATTTTCTTCTCAGCAGCACCCATAGGACTTCTAGTGTGTTAGTGGCATCACACAGAGCTCCTATATTTTCTTCTCAGCAGCACCCATAGGACTTCTAGTGTGTTAGTGGCAGCAAACAGAGCTCCTATATTTTCTTCTCAGCAGCACCCATAGGACTTCTAGTGTGTTAGTGGCAGCAAACAGAGCTCCT
Source organism: Rana muscosa (assembly GCA_029206835.1). Taxonomy (NCBI): domain Eukaryota; kingdom Metazoa; phylum Chordata; class Amphibia; order Anura; family Ranidae; genus Rana; species Rana muscosa. The sequence goes on along the minus strand of CM055123.1, from coordinate 381,868,237 downwards.
ATATTTTCTTCTCAGCAGCACCCATAGGACTTCTAGTGTGTTAGTGGCAGCAAACAGAGCTCCTATATTTTCTTCTCAGCAGCACCCATAGGACTTCTAGTGTGTTAGTGGCAGCAAACAGAGCTCCTATATTTTCTTGTCAGCAGCACACATAGTACCTATAGTGTGTTAGTGTCAGCACCCATAGGACCTACAGTGTGTTGTGAGCACACATAGGAGTTCTATTTTTTATACTATATACACTACCGACTACAATGGCTGGAAGACCGCCAAGGAGAGGCAGAGCGTGCCGAGGCAAGAACACAGGGCTGGCAGGCTCTGTTTCTAGAGACAACAGTGCTGGCCGTGGACGTGGTCGTGCATCGTCATCAGCACGTGGCCATGGGACACGCTTGTCTTTGTTTTCGGCAGCTGGACATGTGGAGCCGCATCATGCCGAAGGCTTGGTAGAATGGATGACCAAGCCCTCCTCATCCTCCTCATCCTCTCTCACCCAGGCTCAGGGTACTGGCAGAGCAGCTGCCAACGCGTACTCAATGGCATCATCAGCCACCCCTTCCCTAGACCCACCATGTCCTCCTGAGGAGTCCCCCGAACTGTTTGAGCACAGTGTTGGGTACATGCTCCAGGAGGATGCCCAACGATTCGAAGGCTCGGATGATGATACCCAGCTTGAGGAAGTCAGTAGTGTGCGTGCAGAGAGAGGGGATGCTGAAGGACAGCAATCTGGCAGTAGTGTTCCACCAGCTGCAGCTTACTGCCAGGTTTGCTCTAGTGGTGAAGAGGGAGGGGATGATGAGGTCACTGACTCCACGTGGGTGCCTGAAGGGAGAGAGGAGGAGGAGGAGGAGGATGCAACGTCACATGTCCAACGAGGCAGGATGCCCCCTGGAGGCCAGCTAGAGGCCAGCACAGCAACTGTACCACACCGCAGAGCTCCGCCTGTGCAGGGCGCTGCCTCTGCACGTTATCACAAAAGTTCTTTGGTGTGGGCCTTTTTTGAGACGAGTGCATCAGATCGCACCACTGCTATTTGCAATATTTGTCTCAAGCGTATCTCGCGTGGCCAAAACATCAGCCGCTTGGGCACCACAAGCATGAGCAGACATATGTCGACCTGCCATGCAGCTCGTTGGCAAGCACACATAAAAGACCCACACCAAAGAACAAAGCGGACCTCTCCTTGCTCCTCATCAGCTGGGATCTCCATCCCCACTATATCTTCAGTCCTCTCTGAAAGCTGCTCTGAGAGGACTGAAGGTGTAGAATTAGGTGTGTCACAACCAAGTACTTGCAGTACACCGACGTCCGATTGTAGCAGGCAAATTTCCCTGCCCCAGCTGCTGGACCGTCGAAAGAAGTATACTCCCAGCCATCCACATGCCCAGCGGTTGAATGCTAGCTTGGCTAAATTGCTAGCACTTCAACTGCTGCCTTTTCAGTTGATAGACTCGGCCCCCTTCCGTGAGTTTGTTCAATGTGCGGTTCCTCAGTGGCAGGTTCCCAAACGCCACTTTTTCTCACGGAAGGCGATTCCGTCTCTCTACTGGCATGTGGAAGGCAATGTCCATGCCTCGCTGGACAGGGCGGTCAGCGGTAAGGTGCATATTACCGCTGACTCATGGTCCAGCAGGCATGGACAGGGACGTTATCTTTCTTTCACGGCCCATTGGGTCACTCTATTGGTAGCTGGGAGGGATGCAGGACAAGGTGCAGTAGTGTTGGAGGTTGTTCCGCCACCACGCCTCCAAAATGCTACTACTGGTTGTGACACACCTCTCTCCTCCACCCCCTCCTCTTCTTCTTCCTCCATGTCCTCTTCGAGTGCTCTGTCCTCGGAACCAGCGGTGCTCCGTAGGCGTACAAGGGGCTACGCGAGTACGCAGGCAAAAAGATGCCATGCCGTGCTTGCGCTGGTGTGTTTGGGGGACAGGAGCCACACTGGGCCAGAGGTTCTGGCAGCTCTGCAGGGGCAGGCCGAGAGGTGGTTGACGCCACGCCAGCTTAAGCCAGGAATGGTCGTTTCTGATAATGGCACCAACCTCCTCTCCGCCCTGCGACAGGGGCAGCTCACCCATGTGCCCTGTATGGCTCACGTCCTCAACCTGGTGGTGCAGCGGTTCTTGGGCAGGTTCCCAGGCTTACAGGATGTCCTGAGGCAGGCCAGGAAAGTCTGTGTGCATTTCCGCCGATCTTATAATGCCAGTGCTCGGCTGACTGAGCTGCAAAAGGAGCTGAACCTGCCCAAGAACCGCCTAATATGTGACATGCCCACCAGGTGGAACTCAACGTTGGCCATGCTGCAGCGACTGCACACGCAGCAGAGGGCCATCAATGAGTACCTTTGCGACTACGGCACCAGGACAGGGTCAGGGGAGCTTGGCTTTTTTTCCCCACGCCAGTGGAGCATGATCAGGGATGCATGCACTGTCCTCTCACCATTTGAGGAGGCCACGAGGATGGTGAGCAGTGACAGTGCATGCATCAGTGACACTGTACCTCTTGTCCACCTGTTGGAGCATACGCTGCGTGGGATAATGGACAGGGCACTTGAGGCAGAACAGAGGCAGGAAGAGGAGGACTTCCTTGTCTCTCAAGGCCCCCTTTATCCAGACAATGTTCCTTCTGTCCCACCCATCACACAGGAAGAGGAGGAGGAGGAGGAGGAGGAGGAGGATTGTGTGAGCATGGAGGTGGAGCCTGGCACTCAGCATCAGCAGCAGCAGTCTTTTAGGGATGATGTACAGTCCCAACAAACCAGTGGACTTGTACGTGGCTGGGAGGAGGTGGCTGGCGATCATGTCATCCTCAGTGACCCAGAAGACTCCGGACCGAATGCCTCAGCTAACCTACGCTGCATGGCCTCCCTGATCCTGCAAAGCCTGCGGAAGGATCCTCGTGTTCTTCGGATCAAGGAGAGTGACCATTACTGGCTGGCCACTCTCCTTGATCCACGGTACAAGGGTAAGGTTGCGGACCTTATCTTGCCGTCGCAGAGGGAGCAGAGGATGAGACATCTCAGGGAGGCCTTGCAGAAAGGTCTGTGCAACGCGTTCCCAGAAACTGGGAGGTTACAAACTCCTGGTCCTGGACGACAAGTTGCTGAGGCTTCGGTCAGTAGCAGAAGGAGCGGTGGGGAAGGTGGACGTCTGACCGATGCGTTCAGACAATTTTTTAGTCCGCAGCCCCAAGGTATGATCGGTTCCAGCAACCATCGCCAGCGTCTGATATACATGGTGCAGGAATACCTAGGGGCAAGGTCAGACTTGGACACCTTTCCCACCGAAAATCCTCTGGCTTACTGGGTCCTGAGGATGGATCACTGGCCAGAGCTTGCACAGTATGCAATTGAGCTACTGGCCTGTCCTGCATCCAGCGTTCTTTCCGAACGCACATTCAGTGCTGCTGGAGGATTTGTCACCGATCATAGGGTGCGCCTGTCCACCGACTCGGTTGATCGACTGACCTTCATAAAAATGAATCAGTCTTGGATCACCACCAGCTACCAGACACCTGAAGCGGATATAACGGAATAATTTATAATGTCACATCCCTTCAAGACTGCCTATGCTGATGCTGAGTGACTGTCCTGTTATGTTCACTGACTATCCTCTTCCTCCTCCTCAATGATCCATGCCACCACACCAGTGCCTAAGGCACAATTTTTCAGCCCCTGTATAACAGGGGCGTGTAATTACAATTTTTTAAAAAGATGCTTCGCAACAGGTGTGACTGCTGTGCTCAGAGTACAGTATCTGTGAGGGGTTGCAGTGTTGTGGCACCAGCACCAGTGCCTAAGGCACAATTTTTCAGCCCCTGTTGGGGCGTGTAATTACAATTTTTAGGCAATGCTTTGCAACAGGTCTCATTGCTGTGCTCAGAGTACAGTATCTGTGAGGGGTTGCAGTGTTGTGGCACCAGCACCAGTGCCTAAGGCACAATTTTTCAGCCCCTGTATAACAGGGGCGTGTAATTATTTTTTTTTTAAAAGATGCTTCGCAACAGGTGTGACTGCTGTGCTCAGAGTACAGTATCTGTGAGGGGTTGCAGTGTTGTGGCACCAGCACCAGTGCCTAAGGCACAATTTTTCAGCCCCTTTTGGGGCGTGTAATTACAATTTTTAGGCAATGCTTTGCAACAGGTCTCATTGCTGTGCTCAGAGTACAGTATCTGTGAGGGGTTGCAGTGTTGTGGCACCAGCACCAGTGCCTAAGGCACAATTTTTCAGCCCCTGTATAACAGGGGCGTGTAATTACAATTTTTTAAAAAGATGCTTCGCAACAGGTGTGACTGCTGTGCTCCAAGTACAGTATCTGTGAGGGGTTGCAGTGTTGTGGCACCAGCACCAATGCCTAAGGCACAATTTTTCAGCCCCTGTTTAACAGGGGCGTGTAATTACAAATCTTGATCTAATAGTTCACAGCAGGGCCCATTCCTGCGCCCACCAAGAGTAACTATGAGGGCCTACAGTCTTGTGGCAACACCGTCCACCACCACCACCACCACCAAAGGCCCAATTTTTCTGCCCTGTTCAACAGGTGCATGCAATTACAAATCTTGATCTAATAACTCACAGCAGGGCCCATTCCTGCACCCACCAAGAGTAACTGTGAGGGCTTACAGTCTTGTGGCAACACCGTCCACCACCACCACCACCACCACCAAAGGCCCAATTTTTCTGCCCGGTTCAACAGGTGCATGCAAGTACAAATCTTGATCTATTAACTCACAGCAGGGCCCATTCCTGTGCCCACCAGTCTTGTGGCTACACCAACATCTAATAGGGCAAATTTCTGCAGAGTATATACGGCAGGCCCCTACTTTCAAACATCCAACTTACAAACGACTCCTACTTGCAAACGGCAATAGAAAACAGGAAGTGAGAGGAAATCTACCCCTAGGAAGGAAAATTCTATCCTGTTAGATTTAATTTGGGAAAAAGGTATCTCCTCTCTACTGATGCTTTATCACCAATCCTTGTTTCAATTAAAACCCCACTTTTCCAAAAACATTTGTCATTGGGACGGAAAGTGAGGTGACATGTTCTGAACAGATGTGCAAAGACAGCAAATGTTACAGGGGTGATAACCCCTCCCTATGTTCTCCAAAAAGCTTAGAAATTGATTTTTTTGGGATGTAGCTACACTTCATAATGTACCTGTTCAGATTCTACTTAAGAACAAACCTACAGTCCATGTCTTGTTTGCACCACCTATATACTGCTGTTCAGAGTATATAGGGTTGTAGGTATAGGGTTTTATTTTGGGTGCGGGGTCCCCCTTAGTATCCATACAAGACCCAAAGGGGCTGGGGTGGGGGGGGGGTGATGGGGTAGCCATGCCATTTTTCTCAAGGATTTTCAGCCATATGGCGGCCAGGACAAGACATGACATTAAAGCCGCAAGTGGTTTTAAATGGCTTCTTTTTTTCCTTTACAAATGTCATTTTGTGCAAGGACAGTTCTAAACACGGGAAACACATGCCACTTCACAGGCATACTTTAGACACCCCCCAGGTACCATATTTAAAGGAAAATTTCACTTTTTTTTTTTCACTTTATGCATCATTAAAATGACTGCTCCCGAAAAAACTTTAGTTTTTAAAATTTCTTTTTGCATTGATATATGTCCCCTGGGGCAGGACCCGGGTCCCCAAACCTGTTTTATAACATTAACATGCATATTGGCCGTTGTAATTAGCAATTTTGATTTCGAACGTTCGCGTCCATTATAACGAATAGGGTTCGAAAATTCGCGCGAACTTTCGGTCCGTTCGAAGGTTCTGGTGCGAACCGAACCCGGGGGTGTTCGGCTCATCCCTAACGCTGGACGCGAACGGTTTGCATTTCTGCCTGTAATTCTTTGTTTTGATGTAAGGGCAACTTTAACCACTTAATAAATCCCTATTTTAAATGATTTTACACTATAGGAGGCCCTTTATCTTTGCTTTAATCCACATACTGAGAGACCTACCCACGGATACACATATCGCCACCTTATACATCCAGTCGCATCATTGGAAGCAAACACACGAGTGGACACAGCCATGAGCCGATATCTGGGAGATCCAGGAGATTCACAAGGTCTAACTCCATTGGGAGTGAGGTAAGCGCTCTGTGAGCATTAAGGATCATGGAAATCACTTATAGAAGATTGTGTGTATTCACTTTAATGCGCAAAGATTCACTTACATCCTATTGCAGTGATGGCGAATCTTGGCATCCCAGATATTTTGGAACCACATTTCCCATGATGCTCAACTACACTGAAGAGTGCATGAGCATCATGGGAAATGTAGTTCCAAAACATCTGGGGTGCCAAGGTTCGCCATCGCTGTCCTATTGTCTATTTGGAAGGACTAATATAAACATTACCATTATTAATATTTTTTGGGGGACTTATCCCATTCTGGACTATTGCACTTTTATCTTTTGACCTCAGTTATGTATCTTATATTTTAGTATCACTTAGGTAGTTGCGCTAATCACTATTTATTCATATCCTTTGACTTTATTGCCCACTATTATATCAAATACAGCACACTCCATGCAGCACCTCTGAGAGGCTGAAAAATATCTACAATAGCAGACAAACACAGCAGAGTGTGCAGATTAAGTGCAATAAATATTACACCCAGGGCTTTTTTCAGCAGGAACGCAGTTCCGACACCTCCTGGACTGACTGTATTTAATGACAAGGGTTGCTGGGGTGTGCTGCAGGGTATTGATGCTCACTGCTGGGGATCTATTTTTGCAGGGGGGTCTGTTGTTGCTGGGGAGGTCTATTATTGCTGGTGGGGGACTTATTGTTGCTGGGGGGGTCTTATGTTGCTGGAGGGTCAGTTGTTGCTGAAAGAGATTTACTGTTGGGGAGGGATCTATTGTTGATGGCAGCCAGAGAGTCTATTAATGCTGGATGTGCCGAGATCTGTTGATGCTGCCGGGAGTCTATTGTTGCTGGTGGGGAAATTTTGTTGTTGGTGGTCCATTGTTGTTAGGGGGATTTATTGTTGCTGGCTGCAGGGGTTCTATTTTACTGCTTTTCTTGATATCATTACCAAATTCCATACAAATTACTTAGCTGCACAAAATGATACTTAGTCCTATATTGTCTAAAAGTAACGGTACTGGGAGGTGGGTAGGGTCGGAGAAAAGGGGTGACTCAGAACGGGGGAGTTCCTGCATCCATTGTCTGAGAAAAAAAGCCCTGATTACACCATTTATTATAAATCAAAAAAGGTGTTTCACCAAAAGTGGACTAGAGTGTTTCCACCATCCCATACATAGATATGAAAAGAGGGGCCCCCCATAGAGGGTTGGGGTTTTAAACACAACCAAATATAGGTAAAAAAACAATTTAGTATTAATGTAGTTTATTAAATATTGTAAAAAAGTAAAGAATGTGAAAAGCACAAAAATGTACTGGTTAAGAACAATATCAGCTAACATAAAAGTTATAATCAGATTGCGATTAACACTGATGTTGTCTCCTAAATAGAGATTACGCCCAACGCGTTTCAGGATCAATAGGATTAAAACCTGATATCCCCCCTTTTGGACCCTACTTGACCTTCACACATGCAGGCTTGGGTACACATGTGAGGGTTGACGCCCCGTCTTCATACACCAGTATCCCCTGTACTCGGACAGGTGGTACACCCCAGTTGTTCATGAGCATCCCCAAGAGTTAGAAGGTATTTGTCTATGCATTCAGAAACTTGCAGCCCTTTTGATATTCATTTGTACTGTATATACTTTTTTGTCCTATCAATATGTATTTATAAATTATTTGTTTCTATTGTAGAATAATTAAAGTCCCTGCGTCTTTGAAGAAGCCTAACCCAGGCGAAACATGTAGGACTGTGAGCTTGTGACTTTTAAGAAGAGAGTGCACTGCGTTGTATATTCTCTCTCCTTTTTGATTAAATTTTAATATCATGTGATTCTTGAATAAAAGACAGATTTTTTAAGAATTTTCTTCTTTCTTTCCATATCTGACAGTATCCAATTATCAATGGCAGCCTTTTTTCTCTATTTAGAAGACAACATCAGTGTTAATCGCAATCTGATTGTAACTTTTATGTTATCTGATATTGTTCTTAACCAGTCAATTTTAGTGCTTTTCACATTCTTGACTTTTTTACAATATTTAATAAATTACATTAATACTAAATTGGTTTTGTACCTATATTTGGTTGCCTTTAAAATTCCAACCCTCTGTGGGGGACCCCTCTTTACCCATTTATCATAAAAGACAATTGGCAGCTCAAATTGAGATAAATATAAAATACTTATCATCAAAGCCAGTTGGGAGTCTCAACCAAACAGGGCATCAATAGGCTGTCAAAATGGATTCACTGGTTGTGGCAGAAGAGACATCTGTAGTGACTGAGAAGACCGCAGAGGGGTGCCAATCTAAGTGCAGTAGATTAGGGAAGTGAACACAGCACAAGAAAATTAGCAACTCACTAAAGTAGAAGCAATGATCACATCTTGTATGTTATGTAGTGGTGGTGGTCCCACGCCGGAGGACCCCCTAGAGGTGGGTTTAATAACTATGTTGACCATAATAGAGGATCCCATTGAGAGGAGGATATTATCATTATCGGAAGAATTCTTCACAAAGATCTAATCATTAACCATTGGAGAATAGCGGTCCCAAAAAAGTTGGACAGGATGATAGGGGACAATATAGATATGATGGAGGATAAGGAAGACCTTTGTCAGATGCAGACTACTGTCCCCAACCATTTACCTCTTAATGACCACAAAACCAATATAATTCAGGTTGTTTTTAGGGGCAAATCACAATAGAAAAAGAAGTATGGATTCATAAGAGGAAGAAGAGAAGGACAAAGAGTTAACAGAACCCGAATAAAGACGAATGTAAAACAAACATTGGGTATTTTTAACTTTAGTTCAATATCTTTGAGTCCTGAAGAGGAAACTATATTGAACAAGGGTTTAAAATTAGATCTAAATCAAAATTAAATAAGTTTCAAACAATTATGGACATACATAAGTTTACTCGATAGATCAGTATTAAAAAAACATTTTATGCAAAATCGTATTGTTTATAATACTACAACTACAACTATAGTAATACTCTACATACCACCTAAAAAAAAATGCTTAATTGTTCAATCCACACAATAATGGTAATTCTTATGTTTTAAGTGTTAGGAGATTTAACACTCCCAGAAAAAAAAAACAGGTACACGCCCCCTGGCATAGAAATGTGCCAAATGTGGCAGTGGAGAAGTTCGGCTTTAGCCACTTCCTGACCTCCCGGCGTCGTTATACGACGTCTGTTTGAAGAGAGATATCGTTGTTATGGCAGCAGCTAGCTACCATAACCCCGGTATCCTCTTCTTCAGTGGGCAGTCCGCTTTCAGATAAAAGTGGTCTCTGTGGCGGATTCCCTGCGAGATCACTTTTATCGGCGGCGGGAGAGGCCCCCCTGCCACTCTCCGATGCTGTCAGCCACTTACCGGAGCAGCGGCGGAGGCAGTCGCAACCTTCTCTCTGTTAGGTATGTAGATGAGTGAGGGGAAGATGGCCCCCACCCGTCTCCATACCATTGCAGGGCGGAAGCGACCTCACTTCTGCCCATAGCTTTTAAAGCAACATTTATTTATTTTTTCAAATGACATTTCATTTTTTTATTGCATTTTAGTGTAAATATGAGATCTGAGGTCTTTTTGACCCCAGATCTCATATTTAAAAGGTCCTGTCATGCTTTTTTTCTATTACAAGGGATGTTTACAAGTGACACAATACATGATTTTGGGGATTTCTGCCATGCCATGTACTGACTACATTACACTACATAATACATAATAGTACATCTGTCCTGTAATGTATACAGCTATATACACCAACCTTCTTCCTACCTGTATATAGATATATAGATACCATCCTCCATCATCACTGACTGTAGATATACATCACCTGTCCTGTTACTGTATATATAGCTGTATACAGGATGATGTATAGCTGCATACCCTAATCTGTGAGGCTGCACTATATACCCTGATCTGTGAGGCTGAGCTATATACCATGATCTGTGAGGCTGAGCTACATACCATGATCTGTGTGGCTGAGCTATATACCATGATCTGTGTGGCTGAGCTATATACCATGATCTGTGAGGCTGAGCTATATACCCTGATCTTTGAGGCTGAGCTATATACCCTGACCCGTGAGGCTGAGTTATATACCCTGATCTGTGAGTCTGAGCTATATACCCTGATCTGTGAGGCTGAGCTATATACCTGATTTGTAATGCTGAGCTGTATACCTTGATCTGTAATTATGTGCTATACATCCTGATCTGTGAGGCTGAGCTGTAAGCACTGTCCTATTGATGCTAGGGCTGTATTCTCCTCTCCTGTGATGCTAGGGCTGTATACTCCTGTCCTGTGATGCTAGGGCTGTATACTCTGTCCTGTAATGCTGAGCTGTATACTGCTGATACTATGGGTGGAATACCGGGGGATGGGGGGTGGATATATAAGGGATTGTGCTTATGAGAAGTATGAGGGGTCAAAAAGGAAGGGCAGGGTCTGACGCCCCCATACTACTAAAACTTCACCAGCCACCACTGGTTTCCAGACCAGTGTATGCCAGTGTTCTTTATCACTGTTACACCAGTTCAATTGTCACCACACCAGGTAAGACAGCAACAGGATCCCTGATTGTTGCCACACCAGCCCCAGTGTAAGTCAAAGTGTTCCTGATTGCCTCCACACTAGTCCATCATTGTCTATTGACCACATTTCTGCCTGCTGTCTGGACTGATCCTTTCCCTGTTTGCTGACTATGTCTCTGCCTGCACCCTGAACTGACTCATCTGCACATCTGACTGACTAAGTTCTTGCAAGATACCAGTCCTAGCCATCTCCTGTGAATAATTGCACTCCTGTAACCACATAAAACGAGATGCATAATTTAGGCCCCTGGAACACCTGAAGGTGCTGCTTGGATTTTGACCTTCTCTATGTGGCTAGACTGTTAAAAAGTCTCACACATGAGGTATCACCATACTCAGGATGAGTAGCAGAATGTGTTTTAGGTTGTCATTTTAAGTATGCCTATGATGTATGTTAGAAATAGTTTGTGAAAAACACATTTTATTTAATTTCTTTGTTTTCCCCAAAAATGTTGGCAAAAAAATTGCAACTTCAAAAAATCTCTCTTACTAAATACCTCAGACTGTCTACAATCCAAAAAGGGGTAATTTTGAATGTATGTTACTGTCTTGGGATTTTAGGGCCTCAAGAAATAAATAGGCAGTCAGTAGATCAGGGTTGATCAATTTTAAATTTTTTACAATAGTTTGCAGATTCTATAATTTTCACACACAGAAAATAATATACACTGATTTGGATTATTTTTTACCAAGGAAGTGTAGAAGAATACATTTTGGCCTAAATATAAGAAGAACAATTACCCTATTTATTTGCAAAAATGTATAACAAAATCAAAGAAAAACATGTTTTTTTGTTTTTTTTCCATTTTTTTTTTTGTCTTTTTATAATTTAGCAAAAAAAAATAAAAAATCAGTGGTGATTAAATACCACCAAAAGAAAGCTCTAATTCTGTGAACAGAGTGATACACATTTAGTTTGGGTATAACATAAATGTTTTTGTGAATGCTTTTTGTATTTTTTTATTCATATAGAAAAAAAAAAAACACAGTGGTGATTAACCACTAGGCGTCCACGCTATAGCCAAATAACAGCTACAGCATGGACCTGAAATGCCGGGAGGCCGTCAATAGATGGCCTCCCCTTTGCACGCTCCCTGCACGCCCCCTGCAGGGCGTGCAAAGCGCATGCTGTGGTCACAGTGATCACAGATCCGGCCCCTTACCACGTGATCAGCTGTCGGCCAATGACAGCTGATCACGTGATGTAAACAAAGCTTGGTAATCGTTTTTTTTTTCTCCTCACGCTGACAGCGTGAGGAGAAAAAAAAGTCGATCACCGGCTTTTGTGTAAGGGAAATCGGTCCCCAGTGGAAGAGGCTCATCAGCCGCATCAGTGCCCACCAGTACCCCCTGCCAGTGCCACCTGCCAGTGCCTATAGTGACCACCAGTGCAATAAAGTGCCACCTATCAATGCCCATGAGTGCCACCTATCAATGTCCACCAGTGGTGCCAGTCAGTGCCTCATCAGTGCCACCTAGCAGTGCTGCTTATCAGCCTCACCTACCAGTGCTGATCAGTGCCCATCGCTGCTAACTATCAGTGCCCATCACTGCCAGCTATCAGTGCCACCTATTAGTGCCAATTCTCAGTGCCCACCAGTGCCACCTATCAATGCCACCTATTAGTGCCAATTCTCAGTGCCCACCAGTGCCACCTATCAATGCCCTTCAGTGCCACCCATCAGTGCCACCTCTCAGTGTCACCTCTCAGTGCCAACCAATGCCACCTCTCAGTGCTCACCAGTGCAGCCTATCAGTGCCCACCAGTGCCGTACATCAGTGCACACCAGTGCCGCCTTACTGGTGCCCATCAGTGCCCATCAGGGCAGCTTATCAGTGCCCATCAGTTCAGCCTCATCAGCATACATCAATGAAGGAGAAAAATTACCCGTTTGCAAAATTTTATAACAAAATATAAAACGGTTTTGTATTTTTTTTTTTTACAAATTCTGTCTTTTCTTGTTCATACATCACGGGACACAGAGCAGCATAGTCATTACTATGTGGGTTATATAGAATTACCTTCAGGTGCTGGCACTGGTAACTTCCAAAACAGGAAGTACCCTCCCCTATATAAGCCCCTCCCATCCGGGAGTACCTCAGTTTTTTGCCAGTGTCTAAGGTGTTGGCCAAGATTGCGGCTGGAATACCTCAGCTTTGAACTAAGGAATATGCCGCCTAAAAAACTCCGAGATATACCTCTCAGGAAGTGTAGGGGGTCTCCATCGGGCTCTGAGGATCTGGAGCAGTCATCTGCACCCTCCTCCCCTGAGAAATCAGAGGTTAATACCCATAAGGAACCCCCGGGAGTGCCAGGTACTGTGGCTGTCCTCAGTCCACCTGCTCCTGCATATATAACAGAGGAGGTTTTTGCCTCAACTCTGGAGGGATTGGAGCAGAGATTGGCAGCATTGATCGCTTCTTCTCTACAGGAAAGAAAGCGCGCCAGATCTCCATCACCTCCATTAGAGTGCCTGTTGGCAGAGCAACAGTCCCAGGAAGGGACCGACCTACCTGAAGGGGATCAGGAGGAGGTTAACTCTGTTTTTGAGGAATCGACAGTAGATGAACCATTTTCAGCATCACAGACTGAAAGATTGTGGGTCCAGACCCTAACTGACATGGTTCGATCTGCATTTAAAATGCCTCTTGTTGAACCATCAACTACTGCTGTCTCCTCATTGGGGTCGCTAAAAGCTCCCCAGGTTAATTGCTCCTTTCTAATACATCCATTATTGGAAGGACTTACATACCAGGACTGGGAACATCCTGATAAACTATTTGTTCCGCCTAAGAAATTTCCGGTGATCTATCCCATGGAGGAAAAGTTCACCCAGAGATGGAATGTTCCTACGGTGGATGCAGCCATCTCTTCTGTGAACAAATCACTGACATGTCCAGTAGATAATGTTCAAATGTTCAAAGATCCAGTAGATAAAAAATTGGAATCTTTATTAAAATCTGCTTTTTCCACAGCAGGGGCTGTTACACAGCCAGCAGTGGCAGCTATTGGGGTCTGCCAAGCTTTAAAGGATCAAATGAAAATGGTCCTGAGGGATTTGCCAGACCAGCAGGCCCAGGCTCTGGCTGATCTGCCTAGAGCATTATGCTTTGCGGTTGACGCCATCAAGGATTCTATCCATCAGGCCTCCCGCCTCACGCTGTCTTTGGTACATATGCGTAGGCTTCTGTGGCTCAAAAACTGGTCTGCTGAAGCTCCCTGTAAGAAGCTCTTAGTTAGCTTCCCATTTCATGGGGAACGCCTTTTTGGCGAGGACCTGGATAAGTATATCCAGAAGATTTCCAGTGGTAAAAGTACTCTCTTACCGAGTAAGAAGAGGTCTAGGGGTCCATCTTTTAAGAGGACTACCTCTCCTATCCCTGCGACGTCTGCTACTAAGCAGTTCCGACGGCCTCCTCGGTCAAACTCAGGGGGTAAAAATCAGGGACAGTCACAGGGTAATAAGAAACCCTGGATCCGAAGGGGTACTAAACCAGCCTCCAAGTCAAGCCTATGAAGGGCTGCCCCCACTCAAACGGGTGGGGGGAAGACTTCAGTTGTTCGCAGAGACCTGGCGGGAGACGATCAAAGACAGATGGATGCTCTCCGCAGTAACTCTGGGATACAAGTTGGAGTTAAAAGAGTCTCCTCCTTCCCATTTTATGTGGTCAGGCATGCCAAGAGACCCTCTGAAAAGAGGGTCTCTCCTATTGGCGTTAGAACAACTATTGCTCCAAGGAGTAATTATGGAGGTTCCTATGGAAGAGTGGGGGTTGGGTTTCTACTCAAACCTTTTCACAGTCCCGAAGCCAAACGGGGACATAAGACCCATATTGGACCTAAAGAGTCTAAACAAATTTCTAAACGTCCGGTCTTTCCGGATGGAGTCGATCCGATCGGTCACCGCTGCCCTACAGGGGGAGGAATGGTTAGCCTCGATCGACATCAAAGATGCTTACTTGCATGTTCCCATCTTTCCAGGTCATCAAAAATTTCTACGCTTTGCAGTAGAAGGGCGCCATTTTCAGTTCAGAGCCTTACCATTCGGTCTGGCCACAGCACCACGAGTGTTCACAAAAATTCTGGCCCCACTGTTGGCCGATCTAAGAACACGAGGTGTAACGATAATGGCATACCTAGACGACCTGTTGTTGATGGACCACTCAGTTGCCAAGCTAGAAGTGGTAATTGTCGATACAATCAAGTATCTAGAATCTCACGGTTGGGTCATCAACCTGGACAAGTCAGCCCTACAGCCAGTGAAAAACCTGGTATATCTAGGGCTATGGCTGGATTCAGACCAGAGGAAGATTTTCTTACCTCTAGACAAGGTATCCTCTTTGAGGGGCTTGGTCCGTCTGCTTTGTGCAAAAAGACAGCCGTCCATACGCCTGTGCATGAGGCTGCTAGGAAAGATGGTAGCATCATTCGAAGCTGTGCCATACGCCCAATTCCACTCAAGGAATTTACAGAGGGCCATATTGTCAGCCTGGAACGGAAAAATTCAGGCTCTAGACTTCCCGATGGCTTTGTCCCCTTCCGTTCGGAAGAGTCTCTGCTGGTGGTTGATCCCCCAGAATCTCCAGAAGGGAAAACCCTTCAGTCCGATATCTTGGAAGTAGTGATGAGCCGAACACCCCCGGGTTCGGTTCGCACCAGAACCCGCGAACGGACCGAAAGTTCGTACGAACATTAGAACCCTATTAAATACAATGGATGCGAACGTTCGAATTCTAAAGTGCTAATTATAACAACTATTATGCATGTTATTGTCCTAAAAAGGGTTTGGGAACCCGGGTTCTGCACCAGGGGACATGTATCAATGCAAAAAGAAGTTTTAAAAACGGTCGTTTTTCGGGAGCAGTCATTTTAATGATGCATAAAGTGAAAAAAAAAAGTCAAATATTCCTTTAAATATCGTACCTGGGGGGTGTCTAAAGTATGCCTGTGAAGTGCCACGTGTTTCCCGTGTTTAGAACTGTCCCTGCACAAAATGACACTTCTAAAGGAAAAAAAAGCCATTTAAAACTTCTTGCGGCTTTAATGTAATGTCTGGTCCCGGTAATATGGATGAAAATCTTTAAGAAAAATGGCATAGCTACCCCATGACCCCCCCCCCTACCCCAGCCCATTACCAGCCCCTTTGGGTCTTGTATGGATATTAAGGGGAACCCCGCACATAAAATAAAAAAGGCCCTATATACTCTGAACAGCCGTATACAGGCGGTGCATACAAGACAGGGACTGTAGGTTTGTTCTTATGTAGAATGTGTTTGTAATTTTGAACAGGTACATTGTTGAACTGTAGCTCCAGCCCAAAAATCTATTTTTAAACTTTTTGGGAAACATAGGTAAGGGTTATCACCCCTGTAACATTTGTTTTGCTGTCTGTGCCCCTGTTCAGAACATTTCACCTCACTTTCCGTCCCAATGACAACTGTTTTTGAAATGTGGTGTTTTTCTTGAAACAAGGATTGCTGATAAAGCATCAGTACAGAGGAGACACCTTTCTCCCATATTTATTCTTACAGGAGAGAATTTTCCTTCCTAGGGGTAGATTTCCTCTCACTTCCTGTTGTCTTCTTTCGTTTGCAAGTAGGAGTCGTTTGTAAGTTGGATGTTTGAAAGTAGGGACCTGCCGTATATACTCTGCAGAAATAGGCCCCTTAGTTGTTGGTGTTGGCACAACACTGTAAGCACTCACAGTTACTCTTGGTTGGTGCTGGAACGCCCTGCTGTCAACTATTATATCAGGAATTTTAATTACATATAATTGTTGAACAGTGGTAGTAAAAATTGGGGCTTTGATGGTGGTGCTGGTGCCACAACACTGTAAGCCCTGACAGTTACTCTTGGTGGGTGCAGCAATGGGCCCTGCTGTGAATTATTAGATCAAGAATTGTAATTGCATGCCCCTGTTGAACAGGGGCTGAAAAATTGGGCTTTTCGTGGTGGTGGTGGTGGTGGTGGTGTTGCCACAACACTGTAAGCCCTCAGAGTTACTCTTGGTGGGTGCAGGAATGTGCCCTGCTGTGAATTATTAGATCAAGAATTGTAATTACATGCCCCTTTTGAACAGTGGCTGAAAAATTGGGCCTTTCGTGGTGGTGGTGGTGGTGGTGGCGTTGCCACAACACTGTAAGCCCTCAGACTTACTCTTGGTGGGTGCAGGAATGGGCCCTGCTGTGAATTATTACATCAAGAATTGTAATTGCATGCCCCTGTTGAACAGGGGCTGAAAAATTGGGCCTTAGGCACTGGTGGCACAACACTACAACCCCTCACAGATACTGTACTTGGAGCACAGCAATGAGCCCTGTTGCAAAGTATTGCTTCAAAAATTGTAATGACACGCCCCTGTTAAACAGGGGCTGAAAAATTGGGCCTTAGGCACTGGTGGCACAACACTACAACCCCTCACAGATACTGTACTTGGAGCACAGCAATGAGCCCTATGGCAAATTATTGCTAAAAAAATTGTAAGTACACGCCCCTGTAAAACAGGGGCTGAAAAATTGGGCCTTAGCCACTGGTGGCGGCACCCATAAACAAAAATGATCTTCCAAGCTATCATCATCAATCGTATCATTGAGGACTCGGAGGAGGAGGATAGCCAGTCAACATAACAGCACAGGCACTCAGCATCAGCATCAGTCTTGAAGGGACGTGACATGTTAAAATCAATTAGTCTGTTATATCAGCATCAGGTGTGTGGTAGCTGGTGGTGATCCAAGACTGGTTCATCTTGATGAAAGTCAGTCGATCAACCGAGTCGGTGGACAGGCGCACCCTGTGATCCGTGACAAATCCTCCAGCAGCACTGAATGTGCGTTCCGAAAGAACGCTGGATGCAGGACAGGCCAGTAGCTCAATTGCATACTGTGCAAGCTCTGGCCAGTGATCCATCCTCAAGACCCAGTAAGCCAGAGGATTTTCGGTGGGGAAGGTGTCCAAGTCTGACCTTGCCCCTAGATATTCCTGCACCATGTTTATCAGACGCTGGCGATGGTTGCTGGAACCGATCATACTTTGGGGCTGCGGACTAAAGAATTGTCTGAACGCATCGGTCAGACGGCCACCTTCCCCACCGCTCCTTCTTTGACTGGCCGAAGCCTCAGCAACTCGTTGTCCTGGACCAGGAGTTTGTAACCTCCCAGTCTCTGGGAACGCGTTGCACAGACCTTTCTGCAAGGCCTCCCGGAGTTGTCTCATCCTCTGCTCCCTCTGCGATGGTAACATAAGGTCCGCAACCTTACCCTTGTACCGTGGATCAAGGAGAGTGGCCAGCCAGTAATGGTCCCTCTCCTTGATCCGAAGAATACGAGGATCCTTCCGCAGACTTTGCAGGATCAGGGAGGCCATGCAGCGTAGGTTTGCTGAGGCATTCGCTCCGGAGTCCTCTGGGTCACTAAGGACGACATGATCCGCAGTCACCTCCTCCCAGCCACGTACAAGTCCACTGGTTTCTTGGGACTGTAAATCATCCCTAAAAGACTGCTGCTGATGATGCTGAGTGCCAGCCTCCACCTCCATGCTGACACAATCCTCCTCCTCCTCCTCTTCCTCTTCCTGTGCGATGGGTGGGACAGAAGGAACACTGTCTGGGTAAAGGGGGCCTTGAGAGGCAAGGAAGTCCTCCTCTTCCTGCCTCTGTTCTGCCTCAAGTGCCCTGTCCATTATTCCACGCAGCGTGTGCTCCAACAGGTGGACAAGAGGTACAGTGTCACTGATGCATGCACTGTCACTGCTCACCATCCTCGTGGCCTCCTCAAATGGTGCCAGGACAGTGCATGCATCCCTGATCATGCCCCACTGGCGTGGAGAAAAAAAACCAAGCTCCCCTGACCCTGTCCTGGTGCCGTAGTCGCACAGGTACTCATTGATGGCCCTCTGCTGCGTGTGCAGCCGCTGCAGCATGGCCAACGTTGAGTTCCACCTGGTGGGCATGTCACATATAAGGCGGTTCTTGGGCAGGTTCAACTCCTTTTGCAGCTCAGCCAGGCGAGCACTGGCATTATAAGATCTGCGGAAATGCACACAGACTTTCCTGGCCTGCCTCAGGACATCCTGTAAGCCCGGGTACCTGCCCAAGAACCGCTGCACCACCAGGTTAAGGACGTGAGCCACACAGGGCACATGGGTCAGTTGTCCCTGTCGGAGGGCGGAGAGGAGGTTGGTGCCATTGTCGCAAACCACCATTCCTGGCTTAAGCTGGCGTGGCGTCAACCACCTCTCGGCCTGGCCCTGCAGAGCAGACAGGACCTCTGCCCCAGTGTGGCTTCTGTCCCCCAAACACACCAGCGCAAGCACGGCATGGCATCTTTTTGCCTGCGTACTTGCGTAGCCCCGTGAACGGCTACGGAGCACCGCTGGTTCATAGGACAAACCACAGGAAGAGGCCATGGAGGAAGAAGAAGAGGAGGGGGTGGAGGAGAGAGGTGTGTCACAACCAGTAGTAGCATTTTGGAGGCGTGGCGGTGGGACAACCTCCAACACTACTGCACCTTGTCCTGCATCCTTCCCAGCTGCCAAAAGAGTGACCCAATGGGCCGTGAAAGAAAGGTAACGTCCCTGTCCATGCCTGCTGGACCATGAGTCAGCGGTAATATGCACCTTACCGCTGACCGCCCTGTCCAGCGAGGCCAAGACATTGCCTTCCACATGCCGGTAGAGAGCCGGAATAGCCTTCCGTGAGAAAAAGTGGCGTTTGGGAACCTGCCACTGAGGAACCGCACATTGCACAAACTCACGGAAGGGGGCCGAGTCTACCAACTGAAAAGGCAGCAGTTGAAGCGCTAGCAATTTAGCCAAGCTAGCATTCAACCGCTGGGCATGTGGATGGCTGGGAGTGAACTTCTTTCGACGGTCCAGCAGCTGGGGCAGGGAAATTTGCCTGCTAGAATCGGACGTCGGTGTACTGCTAGCAGAGTGGCCGCAAGTACTTGGCTGTGACACACCTAATTCTACACCTTCATTCCTCTCAGTGCATGTTTCAGAGAGGACTGAAGTTATAGTGGGGTTGGAGATCCCAGCTGATGCGGTGCAAGGAGAGGTCCGCTTTGTTCTTTGGTGTGGGTCTTTGAGGTAGGCTTGCCAACAAGCTGCATGGCAGGTCAACATATGTCTGGTCAGGCATGTGGTACCCAAGCGGCTGATGTTTTGGCCACGCGATATACGCTTGAGACATATGTTGCAAACAGCAGCTGTGCGATCTGATGCACTAGCCTCAAAAAAGGCCCACACCAAGGAACTTTTTGAATGACGGGCAGAGGCAGCGCCCTGCACAGGCGGAGCTCTGCGGTGTGATTCCGTCGGTGTACTGCCCTTACGCTGGCCACCAAAGGGCATCCTGTCTCGTTGGAGATGTGCCTCCTCCTCATCCTCCTCCTCCTCTCTCCTATTAGGCACCCACGTGGAGTCAGTGACCTCATCATCCCCTCCCTCCTCATCACTGGAGCCAATCTGGCAGTATGCTGCAGCTGCTGGAACATGACTGCCAGATTGGTGTCCTTCTTGAGCATCCCCTCTGTCTGCTCTCACCCTACTGCCTTCCTGTAGCTGGGTTTCATCATCAGACCCTTCGAAACGCTGGGCATCCTCCTGGAGCATGTACCCAACACTGTGCTCAAACAGTTCGGGGGACTCCTCAGGAGGAGGACATGGTGGGTCTAGGGAAGGAGTGACTGATGATGAGTCTGACATTGATACCAGGGAAGAGGACGCTTTGGCAGCTGCTTTGCCAGTACCCTGAGCCTGGGTGAGAGAGGATGAGGAGGAGGAGGAGGGCTTGGTCATCCACTCTACCAAGTCTTCGGCATGATGTGGCTCAACATGTCCAGCTGCGGAAAAGAAGGACAAGCGTGTCCCATGGCCATGTGCTGATGACAATGCACCGCGTCCACGACCAGCACTGTTGCCCCCAGACACAGAGCCTGCTTGCCCTCTTTTATTGCCTCCTGACTGTCTGCCTCTCCTTGTTTGCCTTCCAGACATTCTAATAGATGGCCTGCAGGGAGATGGGAAAAAAGCAATAAGGGCTACCTTCAGGTGTCCTTCTCTGTCCCTTGAAACAAGGACTTGCACAGTGAAAGAAACTGACACTCTCCCTACCTACAGTTTTCTGTCCCTAGAAAAAATGTTTTTTTTAAGCACAATATAGCACAAGGAGAATTCACTCACTGTCCTTCCAGGTCCCTAGAAACAAGGACTTGCACAGTGAAAGAAACTGACACTCTCCCTACCTACAGTTTTCTGTCCCTAGAAAAAATGTTTTTTTTAAGCACAATATAGCACAAGGAGAATTCACTCACTGTCCTTCCAGGTCCCTAGAAACAAGGACTTGCACAGTGAAAGAAACTGACACTCTCCCTACCTACAGTTTTCTGTCCCTAGAAAAAATGTTTTTTTTAAGCACAATATAGCACAAGGAGAATTCACTCACTGTCCTTCCAGGTCCCTAGAAACAAGGACTTGCACAGTGAAAGAAACTGACACTCTCCCTACCTACAGTTTTCTGTCCCTAGAAAAAATGTTTTTTTTAAGCACAATATAGCACAAGGAGAATTCACTCACTGTCCTTCCAGGTCCCTGGAAACAAGGACTTGCACAGTGAAAGAAACTGACACTCTCCCTACCTACAGTTTTCTGTCCCTAGAAAAAATGTTTTTTTTAAGCACAATATAGCACAAGGAGAATTCACTCACTGTCCTTCCAGGTCCCTAGAAACAAGGACTTGCACAGTGAAAGAAACTGACACTCTCCCTACCTACAGTTTTCTGTCCCTAGAAAAAATGTTTTTTTTAAGCACACTATAGCACAAGGAGAATTCACTCACTGTCCTTCCCAGTCCCTAGAAACAAGGACTTGCACAGTGAAAGAAACTGACACTCTCCCTACCTACAGTTTTCTGTCCCTAGAAAAAATGTTTTTTTTAAGCACACTATAGCACAAGGAGAATTCACTCACTGTCCTTCCCAGTCCCTAGAAACAAGGACTTGCACAGTGAAAGAAACTGACACTCTCCCTACCTACAGTTTTCTGTCCCTAGAAAAAATGTTTTTTTTAAGCACAATATAGCACAAGGAGAATTCACTCACTGTCCTTCCAGGTCCCTGGAAACAAGGACTTGCACAGTGAAAGAAACTGACACTCTCCCTACCTACAGTTTTCTGTCCCTATAAAAAAAAAATTTTTTAAGCACACTATAGCACAAGGAGAATTCACTCACTGTCCTTCCCAGTCCCTAGAAACAAGGACTTGCACAGTGAAAGAAACTGACACTCTCCCTACCTACAGTTTTCTGTCCCTAGAAAAAATGTTTTTTTTAAGCTATAGCACAAGGAGAATTCACTCACTGTCCTTCCCAGTCCCTAGAAACAAGGACTTGCACAGTGAAAGAAACTGACACTCTCCCTACCTACAGTTTTCTGTCCCTAGAAAAAATGTTTTTTTTAAGCACACTATAGCACAAGGAGAATTCACTCACTGTCCTTCCAGGTCCCTGGAAACAAGGACTTGCACAGTGAAAGAAACTGACACTCTCCCTACCTACAGTTTTCTGTCCCTAGAAAAAATGTTTTTTTTAAGCACACTATAGCACAAGGAGAATTCACTCACTGTCCTTCCCAGTCCCTAGAAACAAGGACTTGCACAGTGAAAGAAACTGACACTCTCCCTACCTACAGTTTTCTGTCCCTAGAAAAAATGTTTTTTTTAAGCACACTATAGCACAAGGAGAATTCACTCACTGTCCTTCCCAGTCCCTAGAAACAAGGACTTGCACAGTGAAAGAAACTGACACTCTCCCTACCTACAGTTTTCTGTCCCTAGAAAAAATGTTTTTTTTAAGCACACTATAGCACAAGGAGAATTCACTCACTGTCCTTCCAGGTCCCTGGAAACAAGGACTTGCACAGTGAAATAAACTGACACTCTCCCTACCTAGAGTTTTCTGTCCCTAGAAAAAATGTTTTTTTTAAGCACACTATAGCACAAGGAGCATTCACTCACTGTCCTTCCAGGTCCCTGGAAACAAGGACTTGCACAGTGAAAGAAACTGACACTCTCCCTACCTACAGTTTTCTGTCCCTAGAAAAAATGTTTTTTTTAAGCACACTATAGCACAAGGAGAATTCACTCACTGTCCTTCCAGGTCCCTGGAAACAAGGACTTGCACAGTGAAAGAAACTGACACTCTCCCTACCTAGAGTTTTCTGTCCCTAGAAAAAATGTTTTTTTTAAGCACAATATAGCACAAGGAGAATTCACTCACTGTCCTTCCAGGTCCCTGGAAACAAGGACTTGCACAGTGAAAGAAACTGACACTCTCCCTACCTAGAGTTTTCTGTCCCTAGAAAAAATGTTTTTTTTAAGCACACTATAGCACAAGGAGCATTCACTCACTGTCCTTCCAGGTCCCTGGAAACAAGGACTTGCACAGTGAAAGAAACTGACACTCTCCCTACCTACAGTTTTCTGTCCCTAGAAAAAATGTTTTTTTTAAGCACAATATAGCACAAGGAGAATTCACTCACTGTCCTTCCAGGTCCCTAGAAACAAGGACTTGCACAGTGAAAGAAACTGACACTCTCCCTACCTACAGTTTTCTGTCCCTAGAAAAAATGTTTTTTTTAAGCACAATATAGCACAAGGAGAATTCACTCACTGTCCTTCCAGGTCCCTGGAAACAAGGACTTGCACAGTGAAAGAAACTGACACTCTCCCTACCTACAGTTTTCTGTCCCTAGAAAAAATGTTTTTTTAAGCACAATATAGCACAAGGAGAATTCACTCACTGTCCTTCCAGGTCCCTAGAAACAAGGACTTGCACAGTGAAAGAAACTGACACTCTCCCTACCTACAGTTTTCTGTCCCTAGAAAAAATGTTTTATTTAAGCACAATATAGCACAAGGAGAATTCACTCACTGTCCTTCCAGGTCCCTAGAAACAAGGACTTGCACAGTGAAAGAAACTGACACTCTCCCTACCTACAGTTTTCTGTCCCTAGAAAAAATGTTTTTTTTAAGCACAATATAGCACAAGGAGAATTCACTCACTGTCCTTCCAGGTCCCTAGAAACAAGGACTTGCACAGTGAAAGAAACTGACACTCTCCCTACCTACAGTTTTCTGTCCCTAGAAAAAATGTTTTTTTTAAGCACAATATAGCACAAGGAGAATTCACTCACTGTCCTTCCAGGTCCCTAGAAACAAGGACTTGCACAGTGAAAGAAACTGACACTCTCCCTACCTACAGTTTTCTGTCCCTAGAAAAAATGTTTTTTTTAAGCACAATATAGCACAAGGAGAATTCACTCACTGTCCTTCCAGGTCCCTGGAAACAAGGACTTGCACAGTGAAAGAAACTGACACTCTCCCTACCTACAGTTTTCTGTCCCTAGAAAAAATGTTTTTTTTAAGCACAATATAGCACAAGGAGAATTCACTCACTGTCCTTCCAGGTCCCTAGAAACAAGGACTTGCACAGTGAAAGAAACTGACACTCTCCCTACCTACAGTTTTCTGTCCCTAGAAAAAATGTTTTTTTTAAGCACACTATAGCACAAGGAGAATTCACTCACTGTCCTTCCCAGTCCCTAGAAACAAGGACTTGCACAGTGAAAGAAACTGACACTCTCCCTACCTACAGTTTTCTGTCCCTAGAAAAAATGTTTTTTTTAAGCACACTATAGCACAAGGAGAATTCACTCACTGTCCTTCCCAGTCCCTAGAAACAAGGACTTGCACAGTGAAAGAAACTGACACTCTCCCTACCTACAGTTTTCTGTCCCTAGAAAAAATGTTTTTTTTAAGCACAATATAGCACAAGGAGAATTCACTCACTGTCCTTCCAGGTCCCTGGAAACAAGGACTTGCACAGTGAAAGAAACTGACACTCTCCCTACCTACAGTTTTCTGTCCCTATAAAAAAAAAATTTTTTAAGCACACTATAGCACAAGGAGAATTCACTCACTGTCCTTCCCAGTCCCTAGAAACAAGGACTTGCACAGTGAAAGAAACTGACACTCTCCCTACCTACAGTTTTCTGTCCCTAGAAAAAATGTTTTTTTTAAGCTATAGCACAAGGAGAATTCACTCACTGTCCTTCCCAGTCCCTAGAAACAAGGACTTGCACAGTGAAAGAAACTGACACTCTCCCTACCTACAGTTTTCTGTCCCTAGAAAAAATGTTTTTTTTAAGCACACTATAGCACAAGGAGAATTCACTCACTGTCCTTCCAGGTCCCTGGAAACAAGGACTTGCACAGTGAAAGAAACTGACACTCTCCCTACCTACAGTTTTCTGTCCCTAGAAAAAATGTTTTTTTTAAGCACACTATAGCACAAGGAGAATTCACTCACTGTCCTTCCCAGTCCCTAGAAACAAGGACTTGCACAGTGAAAGAAACTGACACTCTCCCTACCTACAGTTTTCTGTCCCTAGAAAAAATGTTTTTTTTAAGCACACTATAGCACAAGGAGAATTCACTCACTGTCCTTCCCAGTCCCTAGAAACAAGGACTTGCACAGTGAAAGAAACTGACACTCTCCCTACCTACAGTTTTCTGTCCCTAGAAAAAATGTTTTTTTTAAGCACACTATAGCACAAGGAGAATTCACTCACTGTCCTTCCAGGTCCCTGGAAACAAGGACTTGCACAGTGAAATAAACTGACACTCTCCCTACCTAGAGTTTTCTGTCCCTAGAAAAAATGTTTTTTTTAAGCACACTATAGCACAAGGAGCATTCACTCACTGTCCTTCCAGGTCCCTGGAAACAAGGACTTGCACAGTGAAAGAAACTGACACTCTCCCTACCTACAGTTTTCTGTCCCTAGAAAAAATGTTTTTTTTAAGCACACTATAGCACAAGGAGAATTCACTCACTGTCCTTCCAGGTCCCTGGAAACAAGGACTTGCACAGTGAAAGAAACTGACACTCTCCCTACCTAGAGTTTTCTGTCCCTAGAAAAAATGTTTTTTTTAAGCACAATATAGCACAAGGAGAATTCACTCACTGTCCTTCCAGGTCCCTGGAAACAAGGACTTGCACAGTGAAAGAAACTGACACTCTCCCTACCTAGAGTTTTCTGTCCCTAGAAAAAATGTTTTTTTTAAGCACACTATAGCACAAGGAGCATTCACTCACTGTCCTTCCAGGTCCCTGGAAACAAGGACTTGCACAGTGAAAGAAACTGACACTCTCCCTACCTACAGTTTTCTGTCCCTAGAAAAAATGTTTTTTTTAAGCACAATATAGCACAAGGAGAATTCACTCACTGTCCTTCCAGGTCCCTAGAAACAAGGACTTGCACAGTGAAAGAAACTGACACTCTCCCTACCTACAGTTTTCTGTCCCTAGAAAAAATGTTTTTTTTAAGCACAATATAGCACAAGGAGAATTCACTCACTGTCCTTCCAGGTCCCTGGAAACAAGGACTTGCACAGTGAAAGAAACTGACACTCTCCCTACCTACAGTTTTCTGTCCCTAGAAAAAATGTTTTTTTAAGCACAATATAGCACAAGGAGAATTCACTCACTGTCCTTCCAGGTCCCTAGAAACAAGGACTTGCACAGTGAAAGAAACTGACACTCTCCCTACCTACAGTTTTCTGTCCCTAGAAAAAATGTTTTATTTAAGCACAATATAGCACAAGGAGAATTCACTCACTGTCCTTCCAGGTCCCTAGAAACAAGGACTTGCACAGTGAAAGAAACTGACACTCTCCCTACCTACAGTTTTCTGTCCCTAGAAAAAATGTTTTTTTTAAGCACAATAAAGCACAAGGAGAATTCACTCACTGTCCTTCCAGGTCCCTGGAAACAAGGACTTGCACAGTGAAAGAAACTGACACTCTCCCTACCTACAGTTTTCTGTCCCTAGAAATTTTTTTTTTTTTAAGCACAATATAGCACAAGGAGAATTCACTCACTGTCCTTCCAGGTCCCTAGAAACAAGGACTTGCACAGTGAAAGAAACTGACACTCTCCCTACCTACAGTTTTCTGTCCCTAGAAAAAATGTTTTTTTTAAGCACACTATAGCACAAGGAGAATTCACTCACTGTCCTTCCCAGTCCCTAGAAACAAGGACTTGCACAGTGAAAGAAACTGACACTCTCCCTACCTACAGTTTTCTGTCCCTAGAAAAAATGTTTTTTTTAAGCACACTATAGCACAAGGAGAATTCACTCACTGTCCTTCCCAGTCCCTAGAAACAAGGACTTGCACAGTGAAAGAAACTGACACTCTCCCTACCTACAGTTTTCTGTCCCTAGAAAAAATGTTTTTTTTAAGCACAATATAGCACAAGGAGAATTCACTCACTGTCCTTCCAGGTCCCTGGAAACAAGGACTTGCACAGTGAAAGAAACTGACACTCTCCCTACCTACAGTTTTCTGTCCCTAGAAAAAATGTTTTTTTTAAGCACACTATAGCACAAGGAGAATTCACTCACTGTCCTTCCAGGTCCCTGGAAACAAGGACTTGCACAGTGAAAGAAACTGACACTCTCCCTACCTAGAGTTTTCTGTCCCTAGAAAAAATGTTTTTTTTAAGCACACTATAGCACAAGGAGCATTCACTCACTGTCCTTCCAGGTCCCTGGAAACAAGGACTTGCACAGTGAAAGAAACTGACACTCTCCCTACCTACAGTTTTCTGTCCCTAGAAAAAATGTTTTTTTTAAGCACAATATAGCACAAGGAGAATTCACTCACTGTCCTTCCAGGTCCCTGGAAACAAGGACTTGCACAGTGAAAGAAACTGACACTCTCCCTACCTACAGTTTTCTGTCCCTAGAAAAAATGTTTTTTTTAAGCACAATATAGCACAAGGAGAATTCACTCACTGTCCTTCCAGGTCCCTGGAAACAAGGACTTGCACAGTGAAAGAAACTGACACTCTCCCTACCTACAGTTTTCTGTCCCTAGAAAAAATGTTTTTTTTAAGCACAATATAGCACAAGGAGAATTCACTCACTGTCCTTCCAGGTCCCTAGAAACAAGGACTTGCACAGTGAAAGAAACTGACACTCTCCCTACCTACAGTTTTCTGTCCCTAGAAAAAATGTTTTTTTTAAGCACAATATAGCACAAGGAGAATTCACTCACTGTCCTTCCAGGTCCCTGGAAACAAGGACTTGCACAGTGAAAGAAACTGACACTCTCCCTACCTACAGTTTTCTGTCCCTAGAAAAAATGTTTTTTTTAAGCACAATATAGCACAAGGAGAATTCACTCACTGTCCTTCCAGGTCCCTAGAAACAAGGACTTGCACAGTGAAAGAAACTGACACTCTCCCTACCTACAGTTTTCTGTCCCTAGAAAAAATGTTTTTTTTAAGCACACTATAGCACAAGCACAAAACACACTGACACTCTCCCTACCTATCCTTCTCTTTCCCTAAACTAAAGGAATCCAGGTTAAGCAAGAAAGAAATAAAAGTCACTGTCCCTGCCTATGCTGCTCTATCCCTGCTCCGGAACACACTACACTAGGCCGCCGTGCTGGCGGCCTTTTATAGTGTGGGGCGTGTACTAAACACCCTCAGCAATAATTGGCCACAGGCATCCTGCCTGTGGCCAATCATTGCTCTCCTCGCTGCCGGCGCTGTGATTGGCCAAGCATGCGGGGTCACAGTGCATGCTTGGCCAATCACAGCGCCTGGATGACACTGCGATGGCGTAGTGCATTGTGGGCCGTTCGCGTCACTCGAATTTGGCGCGAACGGCCCAAATCGTTCGATCTTCGTCGAACGATCGAACAGCCGATGTTCGAGTCGAACGTATGTTCGACTCGAACACGAAGCTCATCCCTACTTGGAAGGTGGTCACTACAGATGCCAGCCTTATAGGCTGGGGGGCAGTACTGGAGCAATGGTCTCTCCAGGGCAGATGGTCAAATGTAGTAAAAACCATGCCCATCAATCTCTTAGAGATACGAGCAGCCCGGTATGCCCTAGTAGCCTGGACATCCAGACTCCAAGGGTCCCCTGTCAGAATTCAATCAGACAATGCCACAGCAGTGGCATATATCAATCATCAGGGAGGCACCAGGAGTCGTGCAGCCCAGAGGGAAGTAAGTCACATCCTGGAATGGGCAGAAAAGCATGTCCCATGTATATCAGCTGCCTTCATTCCAGGGGTGGAGAATTGGAAGGCGGACTTTCTGAGTCGCCAACAGTTATGCCCAGGGGAATGGTCCCTTCATCCCGAGGTCTTCCGAGCAATATGTCAGCGGTGGGGAACACCGGATGTAGATCTGCTAGCATCCAGATTCAATGCAAAGGTGGACAGATTTGTCTCCCGGACAAGGGATCCCCTCGCTTGCGGCTCGGATGCTCTGGTGTTCCCTTGGGATCAGTTCAGACTGATATATGCATTCCCTCCGCTACAATTGTTGCCTCGACTCCTTCGCAGAGTCAGGTTGGGGAAGAAGCCGGTGATCCTGGTGGCTCCAGCGTGGCCCCGAAGGGCCTGGTACGCGGAGATCATCAAAATGTCTGTGGGGAGTTCTTGGACCCTTCCACGTCGTCCGGACCTGCTTTCGCAAGGACCGATATACCACCCTTCCTTACTAACTCTAAGTTTAACGGCCTGGCTATTGAATCCCACATCCTAAAGAAGAGAGGTCTCTCTAACTCTGTGGTATCAACTATAATCAATGCCAGGAAGCCTGTATCCAGGCAGATCTACTATAGAGTTTGGAAGGCGTACATCACTTGGTGCGAGGCCAGAAAATGGCATCCACGTAAGTACGTTATAGGCAGAATTCTGGACTTCCTGCAGTGGGCTGTAGACAGGAAGTTTGCCTTAAGTACTATCAAGGGCCAGGTTTCGGCCTTATCAATACTATTTCAAAGGCCCCTGGCTATGCATTCACTTGTCAAATCCTTTATGCAAGGGGTGACTCATATTATTCCACCGATTAAAGCTCCCATATGCCCATGGGATCTAAATTTGGTTCTGTCGGTTCTGCAGAAGCAGCCGTTTGAACCTTTGCGGCACATTTCCTTGGTTCTACTCACCAGAAAATTGATATTTTTAGTAACCATATGCTCGGCTAGAAGAGTGTCGGAATTAGCCGCCATGTCCTGTAAGGAGCCATATCTGGTTATTCATAAGGACAGAGTAGTATTACGTCCTCATCCAGCCTTTCTTCCTAAGGTGGTATCGAGGTTTCACTTGAACCAGGATGTGGTTCTTCCTTCTTTTTTCCCCAAACCAAGCTCGGTAGAGGAAAAGTTATTGCATTCTTTGGATGTAGTAAGAGCAGTTAAAGCTTATCTAAAAGCCACTGCTCAGATTCGTAGAACGGATTCTTTGTTTGTTCTGCCGGAAGGCCCCAGAAAGGGTCAGGCAGCATCAAAATCTACTTTAGCCAAGTGGATTCGAAAGGTCATAATACAAGCCTATGGCTTGAGAATTAGACCGCCTCCGTTCAAAGTTAGGGCGCACTCCACGAGAGCAGTTGGAACTTCATGGGCAGTGCATCACCAGGCCTCCCTGGCTCAAATTTGTAAGGCCGCAACATGGTCTTCAGTACACACGTTTACTAGGTTCTACCAGGTGGACGTTAGAAGTCAGGAGGATGTCGCCTTTGGGCGCAGTGTGTTGCAGGCCGCAAAAGATCCTCATGCCTGATGGCGCCCAGCTTATGTATGGTGTATCCCCCCCCTCATTTGGCATTGCTTTGGGACGTCCCACATAGTAATGACTATGCTGCTCTGTGTCCCGTGATGTATGAACAAGAAAGTAGGATTTTTAAAACAGCTTACCTGTAAAATCCTTTTCTTGGAGTACATCACAGGACACAGAGCTCCCACCCCTCTTTTGGGGACACGTATTGCTTTGCTACAAAACTGAGGTACTCCCGGATGGGAGGGGCTTATATAGGGGAGGGTACTTCCTGTTTTGGAAGTTGCCAGTGCCAGCACCTGAAGGTAATTCTATATAACCCACATAGTAATGACTATGCTGCTCTGTGTCCCGTGATGTACTCCAAGAAAAGGATTTTACAGGTAAGCTGTTTTAAAAATCCTACTTTTTTTAATTTTTTAACAAAAAATTCAAACCACAGAGGTGATCAAATACCACCAAAAGAAAGCTCTATTTGTGGGATTTTTTTTTAATAAAAATTTAATTTAGGTACAGTGTTGTATGACCACGCAATTGTCATTCAAAGAGTGAGAGTGCTGAAAGATGAAAATTGGTCTGGGCAGGAGGGGGGTTTAAGTGCCCAGTAAGCAAGTGCTTAAATACCACTGTAGCGCCCTGCTCCTGTTGGGTAGGCGCTATGTGTTAAATTTAGTTATCTGAGCTCTAGTTTAGCTCAGAAAGAATTATGCTAAATTGTTGGCTTTGCTTCAGTCTAGCTGGCTTGTGCGTTTTCCACCTGACAGTAGGTGTCACTGTCACCACAGGTCAGGGTTGTAAATGCACAGGCTAGGTGTATAGGGTATTCCTTTCCCAGAAGTGACTCAGGGGGCGTGGTCAACCCGCTGTGCATTCTGTCAGGGGGTACTTAAGAGACAGAGACCGCTCTATCGGGGTTCGTTGTCGGATCCTGACCTGAGGGCCCTCCTGGCCTCAGGGATGTGCGAGCCATTTTCGGCCTTGGGGCCTGCTGGCCCGAGGCTCTGCAACTGAGAAGTAGGCCCTGGAGTTGCTGGGGCCTACTAGTCCAGGGATGGTCCTACGCGGTCTTGCGGAACAATTGGGGACTCAATTGAAGGACACATCCTGGCCAGTTTGCCTCATGGTCCTGCCAGCTGGCTGAAAGATTCTGGCACCATGAGCTGTGTACCTTTGAAGGAACTTTTTGAAAAGTGTCAGTTTAGTTACATGATCTTGTGGCGGAAGATTGTGGAACGACGCAACGGCACTCATCAAGTCTGTGGCAGAGACTTTGAAGGAGCTTTGCACCGGTTGCTAGGTCAGTGAGAGTAGGCCTATCTGGTGATTGCTGAACCCAGAGAGGAACTGATTTGTCCTCTGGATCTAGGATTGTGCCTGTGATCTGCAAAGCAAGGTACCTGAACCTCCCCTATCCCTCTACCCCTCTGTTGGAACTGGTATAATAAAGCTCTTGAAGAAAAAGTAACCAAGCGTTGGTGTGAACATTCATGAAAGCTCTTCAAGAGAGACCCCTAACACGAGTGTGGTGAACAGAAAGATAACGGTAGGCCCAAAACTGTAAACCAGCAGCTCCTATGGGGGTAGTGCTACACCACTAAAAAATCACTATCTATTAAAAAATTTGAGTACAGTGTTGCATGACTGAGCAATTGTCATTCAAAGTGTGACAGTGCTGAAATCTGAACATTGGTATGGGCAGGAAGGGGATGAAAGTGTCTGGACTTGAGAAGGTTAAAGAAAATATTAGTTGCTTGGATTGTTTCAAGTTCTCATCTCAAAGTTCTGAAATCGGAGGCAGCCAGTCCACCAACATTTATAGAAGGAGGTCAGCAACAACAGCCCCCATATTTCTTAGCACAGGTCTTTGTTTAAAGTTACACTGATGATGTATATTAATCTCATCTATTATTTGCATCTGAAATCATGCCATTCTTAAGATCACATATAATTTCAATCTGGCACATAATGAGCTGCTTTAATTTGTACAAATAATTGCTTAAAGCAGTGTGTTGACTCATAATTAAATCCTAAGAACTGTTTGATAAAATTGGACTCCTAGCAACAAACCTTAATTAACCCAAAGACACATACAAAAATGGCTCCAGATGACAATACTGATGGGAAAAGTCTTTAACCCAAATTAACAAATTGTTGGTTTAATTTTATTGTTTGCCTTTTCTAAGGAATGAGAAGGTGATGAACTATGGAAAGGGAGCTGAAAGATGATTTTGCAAATGTAAGGCTTGACCACAGATACAGAACTACCATAAACAAAATTGCAACATAATATGTGAGGCTTCTCAGGTTTCTAAACTTTGTGGAAAACAAAAACACAATTTATTTAATTTCTTAATATTCCAAAAAAATTCTGACAAAAATTACAAATATCAAAGAACTCACTATCCCTCCTACTACATACATTGTACTTTTTACATTCCAAAAAGGGGTCCTTTGGAGGTATTTTACTGTCCTGGAATTTTAGGGCCTCAAGAAATGAGATTGTTAGTACATCAGGATTGATCAATTTTCAAATATACATACCATAGATTGTAGACACTATAACTTTCACACAGACTAAATCATTTACACCGATTTGCATTATAATTACCAAAGAAATGTAGCAGAATATATTTTGGCTAAAATTTATGAAGAATGAATATTTATTTGCAAACTGTTATAGCACTAACTCCAAATTTTTGTTTTTTTCAAAGGTTTTCGTTTTTTTAGTTTATATAGCACAACAAAACCAAGTGGTGATTAAATACCACCAAAATAATTATTTATCTGTCTCAAAAATGATAAATTGTTAATGTGAGCACTGTGTTGCATTACTGAATAATTGTCATTCAAAGTGTTAGAGTGATGAAATCTGAAAAATGGCCTGGGCCTTAAAAGGTTGAAAGTATGCAGTCTTGAAGTGGTCATAGGATCCCAAGGCGACTGGACTGAACTATTCTTCTACTGGCCAAACTGACTGGTCATCACCGGATCAATAAAAAACCTCACCTCTGCCTCATCTAATTTTAAATGGAATTCATTATTTGTATCAAGTTCTAAATCTCTCAGAAAATATATTCCAGTGTGTGGCAAACCTTTTTCCACTGAACTATGAATCAAAAATAAAAAACTGAAATATAGAAGTACTATTGCACTCCCAACTCTTAATGCCTAAAACTGTTTTTGCCACTTTGGGATGTGTTACAAAAGCTTTAATTGCTAGATGATCCCGAAATCTGAGGATGCCAAAGTCTTGCAAAGATGATACTGAAGGAAAGATCAGTGTGGGATCCTTTAAATTTATATCCATGGAGACAGAGGTCTTAAAACTTGGTTTGTACTATTTAATAATTCATTTATATTTTCCTCCAATTGTAAATAACATTTTCACATTTGACTGGTAGCTTTGAAGCAAATCTGCAAAAATAAATAAATAAATAAATAAAAAAAATGCTTGGCTTGTTTCAAAGTTATCAACTAACAAAATGGAACAGCCAATCCGCCAGCTATCAAGACAAACTTGGCCCCAATCATTGATCCTTTCCCTATGCTCTGACCATGTCTCTGCCTGCCACCAAAACTAACCCATCTGCACATCTGACTGACTATGTTCCTGCAAGACACTAGTCCCAGCCATCCCTGTGGATATATGCACTCCTGGAAACACAGGAACTCCTTTGTTCCTCCATTCTTCAGGGTTCTGGTGCTCCAGGGCTTCCAAAAAAGTGATAGGTAGTCATGAAATTAGATAGGCAGTCAGTACATCAGTGTTGATCAATTTTCAAATATATATACAATAGTTTGCATACTCTATAACTTTCACACACACTAAAAAATATACACTGATTTGGATTATAATTACCAAAGAAATGTAGAAGAATACATTTTGGCCTAAGTTTAAGAAGAACAATTATGTATTTGAGAATTTTTTATAACAAAACCAAGGAAAAACGCATTTAAAAAAAAAAATGTAGTCTTTTTTTTATTTAGCAAAAAATAATAAACCCAGTGGTGATTAAATACCACCAAAATAAAGCTCTAATTGTATGAACAAAATGATAAAAAAAATTGTCTGGGATAACATAAGTGTTTTTGTGAATGTTTATTGTATTATTTTGTTTATATGGCCAAAAAATAAATAAAACACAGCGGTGATTAAATACAACTAAAAGAAAGCTCTATCTATTTAAAAAAATTAGTACAGGGTTTGCATGACTGAGTAATTGTCATTCGAAGTGTGACAGTGCTGAAATCTGAACTTTGGTATGGGTGGGAACGGGGTGAAAGTGTCTGGACTTAAGATGGTTAAATAAAATATTAGTTGCTTAGATTGTTTCAAGGTCTCATCTCAAAGTTCTGAAATAGAAGACAGCCAGTCCACCAACATTTTCAGAAGGACGTCAGCAACAACAGCCCCCATATTTCTTAGCACAGGTCTTCTTTAAAGTTACACCAATGATGTTTATTAATCTCATCTATCATTTGTATCTGAAGTCGTGCCATTCTTAAGATCACATGTCATTTCAATCCGGCACATAATTAGCTGCTTTTATTTGTACAAATAATTGCTTAAGAGCCGGTTCACACAGGGGCAACACGACTTCAACACGACTTCAGACTTCAGACTTCAGACTTCAACACGACTCAGACACGACTTGAGCATGAATCACAGAGCGACTAAGTGGTGACTTACAACACGACTGAAGTTGCCTCCAGGACAGGAGACATTCCAGTGGCCAATAAAACAAGAATCAGCTCTGTGGGAGGGAGGGGTTTGCCTGAGAAATGTATGTTATCTTCCTGTAAAGTTGCCTTCAAAATGAACACTGATCAGACTTCTAAGCGACTTCCATTGAAATCAATGGTACAAGTTGCCTACAGGTCACCTAGAAGTCTGATTGAAGTAGTACAGGAACCTTTTTTGAAGTCGGAGCGACTGCAGTCGTGTGCATTAAAACATCTCCATTCACTTCAAATAGTTTTAAAAATAGCACGACTTGGGGCAACTCGGGGCGACCTGAAGTCGCGTCCGGAGTCGCCCCTGTGTGAACCGGATCTTAAGCAGTGTGTGTTGACTCACAATTAAAGCCTAAGAACTGTTTGATAAAATTGGACTCCTACCAACAAACCTTAACTAACCCGAAGACACATAAAAAAATTTCTCCAAATGACAATACTGATGGGAAAAGCCTAAATGACTAAATTGTTGGTTTAATTTTATTGTATGCCTTTTTTAAGGAAAGTGAAGGTACTGAACTGTGAAAAGGAAGCTAAAAGATCATTTTGAAATTATAAAAAATTGTAACACAGTATGTGAGGCTTTCCAGGTTTCTTAACTTTGTGGGAAAAAATACACACGTTATTTAATTTCTTAATTTTTCAAACAAATTCTGACAAAAATTGCAAATTCACTATTCCTCTTTCTACATACATTGGACTTTTTACATTCCAAAAATTGGTCATTTGGAGGTATTTTACTTTCCTGGGATTCTAGAGCCTCATAAAATACTGTAACTAGATCAGGATTGATCAATTTTCAAATATATATATATATATATATATATATATATATGCCATAGATTGTGGACTCTATAACTTTCACACAGACTAAATAATACACACTGATTTGCATTATAATTACCAAAGAAATGTGGCAAAATATATTTTGGCCAAAGTTTATGAAGAACTAAAAAATACTAAAACTTTTGAAAGAAAACAATTTTTTTTGAGTTTCTGCTATACTAGTTTGCAAATTAATACTTAATAATTAATATTAATTTGCAAACTAGTATAGCAGAAACTCAAAAATAATAGTTTTCTTTCAAAAGTTTTAGTATTTTTTAGTTTATATAGCCCAACAAAACCAAGTGGTGATTAAATACCACCAAAATAATTATTTATCTGTCTCAAAAATTATAGATTTTTGATGTGGGCACTGTGTTGCACTGATTAATTGTCATTGAAAGTGTTAGAGTGATGAAATCTGAAAAATGGCCTGGGTAGGAAAGGGTTGAAAGTATGCAGTCTTGAAGTGGTCATAGGGTCCCAAGGTGACTTGACTAAACTATTCTTCTACTGGCCAGGCTGACTGGTCATCAGTGGATCAATTAAAAACCTCACCTCTGTCTCATCTCATTTTAAATGGAATAAATTATTTAGATCAAGTTCTACATCTCTCAGAAAACATATTCCAGTGTGTGGCAAACCCTTTTCCACTGATCAAAAATAAAAAAAACTGAAATATAGTAGTACTATTGCATTCCCAACTATTAACTTCTTGAGTACCGGGCCATTGACAAATGACAGCCACAAGGTGGCTCTACAAATCCAGGAGGCCATCTATTGACGGCCTCTGCTCCTCCGGCCAATAGCTTGTAGACTCTATAACTTTCACACACACTAAATAATATACACAGATTTGGATTATTTTTACCAAAGAAATGTGGAAGAATACATTTTGGCTTAAACTTAAGAAAAATTATTTATTTGCAAAATTATATAACAAAAACAAAGAAATACGAGTTGTTTTTCCAAACATTTTTGTCTTTTTTTTTATTTATCAAAAAAAAAAACAGTGGTGATTAACTACCACCAAAATAAAGCTCTAATTGTGTGAACAAAACAATAAAAATGTAGTTTGGTTATAACAAATGTTTTTCTGAATGTTTTTTTGTTGTTTATAAAGAAAAAATAAAATAAAACACAGTGGTGATAAAATACCACTAAAAGACAGTTCTATCTATTTAAAATTTGAGTACTTTGTTGCATGACTGAGTAATTGTTATTCAAAGTGTGACAGTGCTGAAATAAGAACGGAAGGGGGTGAAAGTGTCAGGACTTGAGATCATTCAAGAAAATACTAGTTGCTTGGATTATTTCAGGTTCTCATCTCAAAGTTCTGAAATAGGAGGCAGGCAGACCAACATTTTTAGAAAGAGGTCAGCAACAACAGCCCCCATATTTCTTAGTGCAGATCTTCATTAAAGTTACACTGATGATGTTTATTAATCTATTATTTGTATCTAAAGCCATGACATTCTTAAGACAACATTTGATTTCAAGCTGGCAAATAATAAGCTGCTTTTATTTGCACAAATAATTGCTTAAAGCTGGTTGTGTTGACTCGTAAGTAAAGCCTAAGAACCGTTTGATAAAATTGGACTTCTACCAAGAAACCTTAACTAACCCGAAGACACATACAAAAATTGCTCCAGATGACAATACTGATGGGAAAAGTCTTTTTCCCCGAATGACCAAATTGTTGGTTCAATTTTATTGTTTGCCTTTTTTAAGGAAGGTGAAGGTGCTGAACTGTGGAACAGGAGCTTAAAGATGGTTTTGCAAATATAAGGCTTGACCACAGGTAAAAAACTACTATAAATAAAATTGCAACACAGTATGTGAGGCTTCTCAGGTTTCCAAACTTTGTAAAAAAAAAAAAAAAAAAAAACAT
This sequence comes from Rana muscosa, assembly GCA_029206835.1. Classification (NCBI taxonomy): domain Eukaryota; kingdom Metazoa; phylum Chordata; class Amphibia; order Anura; family Ranidae; genus Rana; species Rana muscosa. Next base: position 381,830,440 of record CM055123.1, on the reverse strand, counting down.
TTTATTTAATTTCTTAATTTTTCACAAAAATTCTGACAAATATTACAAATTCAAGGAACTCACTATCCCTCTTATTATATACCTTGGATTGTTTACAATCCAAAAGGGGTCATTTGGAGATATTTTACTGTCCTGGAACTTTAGGGCCTCAAGAAATTAGATTAGGCTGTAAGTACATCAGGATTCATACATTTTCAAATATATATATCATAGATTTTAGACTAAATAATATACACTGATTTGCATTATAATTACCAAAGAAATGTAGTAGAATATATTTTGGTCTACATTTATGAAGAAAGAATATTAATTTGCAAACTGTTATGGCAGAAACTCAAACAAATTGAGTTTTTTTTTTTCAAAAGTTTTAGTATTTTTCTGTTTATTTAACAAAAAAGATACATGTTTAATTTGGGCACTGTGTTGCATGACTGAATAATTGTTTTCAAAGTGTTACAGTGATGAAATCTGAAAAATGGTCTGGGCAGAAAAGGGTTTAAAGTATACAGTCTTGAAGTGGTTGAAGAGCCCCAAGGTGACTGGACTGAACTATTCTTCTACTGACCAGACTGACTGGTCATCACCTGATCAATAAAAAACCCTCACCTCTGCCACATCTCATTTCAAATAAAATTCATTATTTGTATCAAGTTCTAAATCTCTCAAAAAATATATTCCAGTGTGTGGCAAAACATTTTCAACTGAACCACAAATCAAAAATAAAAGACTGAAATACAGGAGTACTATTGCTCTCCCAACTTTTAATGCCTAAAACTGGTTTTGGGATGTGTTAGAAAAGCTTTAATTGCTAGATGATCCCGGAATCTGAGGATGCAAAAGTCTTGCAAAGATTATACTAAATGAAAGATCATTGTGGGATTCTTTAAATTGATAACCATGGAGACAGAGGTCTTAAAAGTTGGTTTGTACTATTTAATAATTAATTTATATTTTCCTCCAAGTGTAAAGAACATTTTCACATTTTGACTGGTAGCTTTAAAGCAAACCTGCAAAAAAAAAAAAAAAATGCTTGGCTTGTTTCAAAGTTATCAACTAAAAAATTGCAACAACCAATCCGCCAGCTATCAAGACAAACTTGGCTCCTTTCCCTATTTGCTGACCTTGTCTCTGCCTGCCATCCGAACTGACCCATCTGCACATCTAACTGACTATGTTTCTGCAAGACACCAGTCCCAGCCATCCCTGTGGACAATTGCATTCTTGATATAACAGGAACTCTTTTGTTCTTCCATTCTTCAGTGTTCGGTGAGTGGTGCTCCAGGGCTTCCAAAAATGTGATAGGTAGTCAAGAAATGAGATAGGCAGTCAGTACCTCAGGGTACACTGATTTGCATTATTATTGCCCAAAAAATGTAGCAGAATATATTTTGGCCTATATTTATGAAGAGTATTTATTTTCAAAGTGTAAAAGCAGAAACTCAAAAATGTGTGCTTTTTTTTAAGTTTTAGTATTTTTTTTGTTTATATAGCACAAAAAATGTTGTGATCAAATACCAACAAAATAAATCTTTATCTGTCTCAAATATTATACATTCTTAATTTGGGCACTGTGAGGCATGACTGAATAATTGTCATTCAAAGTGTTACAGTGATGAAATCTGAAAAATGGCCTGGGCAGGAAAGGGTTGAAAGTATGCGGTCTTGAAGTGGTTAACCACTTAACGACCGCTCACTGTATATATACGTCGGCAGAATGGCACCGACAGGCACAATCACGTAGAGTGTACGTGATCGCCTTTGTACAGTTGGGGGGTCCGATCGGACCCCCCTCCTATACAGTGAGCGGCCGTTAATCGTTGGGGAGCGATCAGAGATGAGGGGGTGACCATTCGATTTCGGCCACCCCCTCGCGATCGCTCCCGGCCAATGAAAATGCTTCCTCCGCCATGTGATGTAAACACAGGCAGGAGGAAGTGATGTCATCTCCCTCGCGGCGGTCTTTTCGATTCCGGCGCTGAGGAGAGAGGAAGCAGGTTAGTGCATCAACAGTCCACTGACACTTAGGTACACATAGGCACACATTTCACCCCCCAGTCACCCCCAGATCACCCCCCAGGTCACCCCCCAGCCCCCAATCACAGTGTCACTGATTGCAGTGATCATTTATTTTACTGATCACTGCATTTAGTGTCATCTGTGATAGTAAAAAGTTGCAGGGCAGTTAGGATTAGGCCCCTTTAGGTCCAGGGTAGCCCCCTAACCCCCCCTAATAAAGGTTTAACCCCTTGATCGCCCCAGGTAACCCTTTCACCCCCTAACGCCAGCGTCACTAAGCGATCGTATTTTCGATCGCTGTATTTAGTGCCGGTGGTGCCCTAGATAGCCAGTTATTTATTTTTAGTTTCGCCGCAGGTTTTTAGAGCGTCAGGTACCCCCATATATTATTTTAACCCCCTGATTGCCCCTAGAGTTAACCCTTTCACCAGTGATCACCGTATAAGCGTCACTGGTGACACTGGTTACCCAGTTAGTTATTTAGTTATTTAGGTAACCCGTCAGGTTTTTATATAGCGTCGGGTACCCCCATATTTAACCTAATAAAGGTTTTAACCCCTGATTGCCCCTAGTTAACCCTTTCACCAGTGATCACCATATAAAGGTTACGGGTGACGCTGGTTGGTTAGTTTGCTTTTTATAGCATCAGGGCACCCGCCGTATATAACCCAATAAAGGTTTAACCCCCTGATCGCCCGGCGGGTGAGATCAATTAGGTTTTAGTGCCAGAGAGGGTCTGCGTCGCCCCAGGCAGCGTTAGGTTAGTGCCAGTAACGCTAACACCCACGCGCAAAGCATACACCTCCCTTAGTGGTATAGTATCTGATCAGATCTATACTAGCGTCCCCAGCGGTTTAGGGTTCCCAAAAACGCAGTGTTAGCGGGATCAGCCCAGATACCTGCTAGCACCTGCGTTTAGCCCCTCCGCCCAGCCCAGCCCACCCAAGTGCAGTATCGATCGATCACTGTCACTTACCAAACACAAAACACATAACTGCAGCGTTCGCAGAGACAGTCCTGATCCCTGCGACCGCTAACAGTTTTTTTTGGAGCGTTTGATATATTTGCTGATGACAGTCGGGTGCTTTTTTTCCTGTGAATCTTACTAGTGTACCCCTAAATTTAGAGCCCAAAATGGCAAGTCGAAGGTACACTAGTAAAGAGGCCTACGAGATTCTGAGCATGACAGATAGTGAAGAGGAGGTCACGTATCTGTCAGATTCAGGCTCAGAATATCTTCCCGTAGAAGACAGTGACGTCAGCGGCCCCACGTCAGATAGCTCTGACGACGAAGCTGAGGTCCCTGCTAAGGTCAGGCGTACCCGATCCCGATCTTCTGAGGTTGTTGAGGAGCAAGAACCGCAGGGCTCTCGTATCATGGAGCAGAGGAGTACTAGCGCCGCTATTCCTTCTGGTGAATTGGCAAGCACCAGCGGCCTAGTACAGCCTGGGCGTACATCCAGCACTGCAGTATCACGTGGTGACGTGGCGAGTCCCATAAGTGCAGTTCAAGCTGGCGAGGTGGCAAGCACCAGTAGTGTCCCGCTGCCACCAATAAGAAGACAAAGGCAGGCCCGTCGCACCCATAGTGCTCTTCCTGCAGAATTCGCCTATCCTGATTGGGTCCCCACCCTTTCTGCAGAACCCGTACTTCCCCCATTCACTGCCCAACCCGGTATTCAGGTGGAAACAGCTGATTTTATGCCAATCGAATATTATTCGCTGTTTTTCACGGAAGATCTCTATAGATCTATTGTGGACCAGAGTAATTTATATGCTGGTCAATTCATCGCCGCTAATCCCCAGTTGCCTTCCATTGCCAAAGATTGGAAACCAATTACGGTTTCCGAATTTAAGACCTTTCTGGGCCTTTCCCTCAACATGGGCACACATAAATTCCCGTCATTGCGTGCTTATTGGTCCACGCACCCAATTGACCACATGCCCGTGTTCTCTGCCTCCATGCCCAGGAAACGATACGAGCAGATTTTGCGGTTCATGCACTTCAACGACAATGAACTTTGTCGTCCACGTGGGGACCCTGAATACGACCGGCTCTATAAAATTCGGCCCCTCATAAACCACTTCAACGAACGTTTTGCAGCCTTGTTTATTCCCGATCAAGCTGTCTGCGTTGATGAGTCCCTGATTAAATTTTCTGGCCGCTTGGCTTTCAAGCAGTACCTTCCCAGCAAGCGTGCCAGATACGGGGTCAAGCTCTATAAGTGCTGTGACAGGGCAACAGGCTATGTATGGAGCTTTATGGTTTATGAGGGAAAAGATAGTCAGGTTGAGCCGGTCAACTGCCCGGATTACATAGGGAGCGCTGGCAAGATAGTGTGGAACTTGGTGTCACCCTTATTCGGAAAGGGGTACCACTTGTATGTGGACAATTATTACACGAGCGTGCCACTGTTTAGTCACTTGTTTGATCATCAGATTGGAGCATGTGGCACCGTGCGACCTAATCGCCGGGGCTTTCCCCAGCGGCTTGTAGATGCCCGTCTTAGGCTGGGGGAGAGAGCCTGCGTAAAGTGTAATAACTTGCTCGCTATGAAGTGGAGGGACAATAAGAATGTTTTCCTTCTTACCTCCCTTCATGCAGACACGACAGTCCAAATTCCTACGGCGACTGGTGTTGTGGAGAAACCCCTCTGTGTCCACGAATATAACAAAAACATGGGAGGGGTGGACCTCAACGACCAGTTGATGGCACCGTATCTAATTGACCGTAAGGCGAGACGCTGGTACAAAAAAGTGTCTCTATCCTTATTCCAATTGGCTTTGCTGAATGCTCATGTGCTATACAGAGCTTCAGGCGGGACGTTATCTCTTCTAAAATTCCAGAATGAGATAGTCACAGAACTCCTGTATCCAGGTGGTTCTGCACCTCACCATCCCCTACCAAATGCAGTAAGCCGGCTGCATGAGAGGCATTATATGCATCTCCTCCCGAGTACCCCTACCCAACGAGCCCCCCAAAAAAGATGTCGTGTCTGTAGCAAGCGCGGATTTAGGCGTGACACCCGTTATTATTGTCCACTCTGTCCTGACAAACCTGGTCTTTGCCTTGGTGAATGTTTTGAACGCTACCACTCAAAAGTGAAGTTTTAGCGTAGGGTACAGCATTTCACAGACTAGGACACACTTACACAGGGTCTCCCAAGATGCCATTACATTTTGAGAGACCCGAACCATTACGGTTGTTAAAGTTTAAAAAAAAAAGTGTAAAAAAGAAAAAAAAAAAACCTAAAAACAAAAAACACAAAAAAAATATAAAATAAAAAAAACAAAAATAGTTGTCGTTTTATTGTTCTCTCTCTCTCTCTCTCTCTCTCTATTTTCTCTCTATTGTTCTGCTCTTTTTTACTGTATTCTATTCTGCAATGTTTTATCATGCTTGCTTTTCAGGTATGTAATTTTTTGTTTTCAGGTGCGCCATTCAACTGCAGCGCGGAATTATTTATCTTGACAGCAACAGCGTTTGCTCCCACGATACATAAAGCCGTGACTCCAGTGCTGTAGGAGGTGATTTCACCACCACAGTTAAAAAAAAAGAGCATATATGCCGAAGCATGGGGGCAGCAGGGGCGGAGGAGCGATTTTGCTCCTAATGCCGCGTATATACGGTCAAAATTCCGACGGAGGCTTGCCCGTGGAAAAGTTTGACCGTGTGTACACGGCATAACCTTTTATTCCGCGTACATACGGTCGAAATTTCGACAAAGGCTTGCCCGTGGAAAAGTCCGACCGTGTGTATGCGGCATAACTTTTTTGCGGGAGGATGCCCCCATGCTTCGGCATATATATATTTTAGGCATAGGTTGCGTTAAAAAAATGTTTTATTTTTTACTAGGTTTTGTTTTGGTATTTGCTTTGCAGGAATGGTATGGTAAGGTCTTACTGTTGTACTGTAATGTTACTTTGTTTTAATGTTAACCATCATTTGCTTAGCAGGTACGCCATTCAGTTGCATCGCAGATTTATTTATCTTGACAGCAAAAGCGTTTGCTCCCACGATACATAAAGCCGTGACTCCAACGCTGTAGGAGGTGATTTCACCACCACAGTTAAAAAAAGAGCATATATGCCGAAGCATGGGGGCAGCAGGGGCGGAGGAGCGATTTTGCTCCTAATGCCGCGTATATACGGTCGAAATTCCGACGGAGGCTTGCCCGTGGAAAAGTTCGACCGTGTGTACGCGGCATAACCTTTCATGCCGCGTACATACGGTCGAAATTTCGACAAAGGCTTGCCCGTGGAAAAGTCCGACCGTGTGTACGCGGCATAACTTTTTTGCGGGAGGATGCCCCCATGCTTCGGCATATATATATTTTAGGCACAGGTTGCGTTAAAAAAATGTTTTATTTTTTACTAGGTTTTGCTTTGGTATTTGCTTTGCAGGAATGGTATGGTAAGGTCTTACTGTTGTACTGTAATGTTACTTTGTTTTAATGTTAACCATCATTTGCTTAGCAGGTACGCCATTCAGTTGCATCGCGGATTTATTTATCTTGACAGCAAAAGCGTTTGCTCCCACGATACATAAAGCCGTGACTCCAACGCTGTAGGAGGTGATTTCACCACCACAGTTAAAAAAAGAGCATATATACTGAAGCATGGGGGCAGCAGGGGCGGAGGAGCGATTTTGCTCCTAATGCCGCGCATATACGGTCGAAATTCCGATGGAGGCTTGCCCGTGGAAAAGTTTGACCGTGTGTACACGGCATAACCTTTTATGCCGCGTACATACGGTCGAAATTCCGACGAAGGCTTGCCCGTGGAAAAGTCCGACCGTGTGTGCGCGGCATAACTTTTTTGCGGGAGTATGCCCCCATGCTTCGGCATATATGCCCATCATTAGAAGTGGGTGGATGAAGGGAGGTATTCTAATGGTGGGCATACCCACCGATCAATCTCTTTTTTTCGTTCAGCCAACAGGCTGCATGAAAAAAAAGATTACAATACATGTCCAACAAGGACCAGCAACGTACTGGTATGTTGCTGGACTTTGAATGTTTATACCAGAATGATGCCTGCAGGTTTAGGTATCATCTTGGTATCATTCTTTTCAGCCAGTGGCCGGCTTTCATGTAAAAGCAATTCTAGCAGATAATTAGCTTCTAGACTGCTTTTACAAGCAGTGGGAGGGAATGCCCCCCCCCGGATATAAACAGCGCCATTGGGAAATTGGGAAAGCATTTTATCACACCGATCTTGGTGTGGTCAGATGCTTTGAGGGCAGAGGAAAGATCTAGGGTCTAACCCCCCATTTTTTTTCAAAAAAAGAGTACCTGTCACTACTTATTGCTATCATAGGGGATATTTACATTCCCCGAGATAACAATAAAAATGATAAAAAACAAATATGGAAGGAACAGTTTAAAAATAAAATAAAAAAGCAAAATAAATAATAAAAAAAAAAAAAAAAAGCACCGCTGTCCCCCCCTGCTCTTGCGCAAAGGCGAACGCAAGCGTCGGTCTAGCGTCATATGTAAACAGCAATTGCATCATGCATGTGAGGTATCACCGCGAAGGTCAGATCAAGGGCAGTAATTTTAGCAGTAGACCTCCTCTGTAAATCTAACGTGGTAACCTGTAAAGGCTTTTAAATGCTTTTAAAAATTAATGTAGTTTCTCACCGCTGCGCGTTTGTGCGCAATTTTAAAGCATGTCGTGTTTGGTATCCATGTACTTGGCCTAAGATCATCTTTTTTATTGCATCAAACATTTGGGCAATATAGTGTTTTTTAGTGCATTAAAAATAAAAAAAGTGTGTTTTTCCCCCAAAAAATGCGTTTGAAAAATCGCTGCGCAAATACTGTGTGGAAAAAAAATGCAACACCCACTATTTTAATCTGTAGGGCCTTTGCTTTAAAAATATATATAATGTTTGGGGGTTCAACATAATTTTCTTGCAAAAAAAAAATGTTTTCATGTAAACAAAAAGTGTCAGAAAGGGCTTTGTTTTCAAGTGGTTAGAAGAGTGGATGATGTGTGACATAAGCTTCCTAATGTTGTGCATAAAATGCCAGGACAGTTCAAAACCCCCCCAAATGACCCCATTTTGGAAAGTAGACACCTCAAGCTATTTGCTGAGAGGCATGTTGAGCCCATTGAATATTTTTTTTTTGTCCCAAGTGATTGAATAATGACAAAAAGAAAAAAAAAAAATGTACAACAAGTTGTCACTAAATTATATATTGCTCAAAAATGCCATGGTTATATGTGGAATTGCACCCCAAAATACATTCTGTTGCTTCTCCTGAGTACGGGGATACCACATGTGTGAGACATTTTGGGAGCCTAGCCGCGTACAGGACCCCGAAAACCAAGCACCGCCTTCAGGATTTCTATGGGTGTAAATTTTTGATTTCACTCCTCACTGCCTATCACAGTTTCGGAGGCCATGGAATGCCCAGATGGCACAAAACCCCAACAAATGACCCCATTTTGGAAAGTAGACACCCCAAGCTATTTGCTGAGAGGTATGTTGAGTATTTTGCAGATCTCGCTTTTTGTCACAAAGTTTTAAAAATTGAAAAAAGAGAAAAAAATATATATATGTCTTTCTTCATTTTCAAAAACAAATGAGAGCTGTAAAATACTCACCATGCCTCTCGGCAAATAGCTTGGGGTGTCTACTTTCCAAAATGGGGTCATTTGTGGGGGTTTTGGGCTATCTTGGCATTTTATGGCCTTCAAAACTGTGATAGGTAGTGAGGAGTGAAATCAAAAATTTGTGCCCTTAGAAATCCTGAAGGCGGTGCTTGGTTTTCGGGGGCCCATACGCGGCTAGGCTATCAAAAAGTCCCACACATGTGGTATCCCCGTACTCAGGAGAAGCAGCCAAATGTATTTTGGGGTGCAATTCCGCATATAACCATGGCATGTTTGAGCAATATATCATTTAGTGACAACTTTTTGTACATTTTTTTTTCTTTTTGACATTATTCAATCACTTGGGACAAAAAAAAATATTCAATGGGCTCAACATGCCTCTCAGCAAATAGCTTGGGGTGTCTACTATCCAAAATGGGGTCATTTGGGGGGGTTTTGTGCCATCTTGGCATTTTATGGCCTTCAAAACTGTGATAGGTAGTGATAGTTAGTGAGGAGTGAAATCAAAAATGTATGCCCTTAGAAACCTTGAAGGCGGTGCTTGGTTTTTGGGGTCCCGTACGCGACTAGGCTCCCAAAAAGTCCCACACATGTGGTATCCCCGTACTCAGGAGAAGCAGCAGAATGTATTTCGGGGTGTAATTTCACATATGCCCATGGCATGTGTGAGCAATATATCATTTAGTGACAACTTTGTGCAAAAAAAACAAAGTTTGTCATATTCCCGCAACTTGTAGCAAAATATAAAATATTCCATGGACTGAACATGCCTCTCAGTAAATAGCTTGGGGTGTCTACTTTCCAAAATGGGGTCATTTTGGGGGGGTTTTGTGCTATTTTGGCATTTTATGGCCTTCGAAACTGTGATAGGTAGTGAGGAGTGAAATCAAAAATTTACGCCCTTAGAAACCTTGAAGGCGGTGCTTGGTTTCCGGGGTCCCGTACGCGACTAGGCTCCCAAAAAGTCCCACACATGTGGTATCCCCGTACTCAGGAGAAGCAGCAGAATGTATTTTGGGGTGTAATTTCACATATGCCCATGGCATGTGTGAGCAATATATCATTTAGTGACAACTTTGTGCAAAAAAAATAAAGTTTGTCATATTCCCGCAACTTGTGGCAAAATATAAAATATTCCATGGACTAATCATGCCTCTCAGTAAATAGCTTGGGGTGTCTACTTTCCAAAATGGGGTCATTTGGGGGGTTTTGTGCTATTTTGGCATTTTATGGCCTTCGAAACTGTGATAGGTAGTGAGGAGTGAAATCAAAAATTTGCGCCCTTAGAAATCCTGAAGGCGGTGCTTGGTTTCCGGGGTCCCGTATGTGGCTAGGCTCCTAAAAAGTCCCACACATGTGGTATCCCCGTACTCAGGAGAAGCAGCAAAATGTATTTTGGGGTGCAATTCCACATATAACCATGGCATGTGTGAGCAATATATCATTTAGTGACAACTTTTTGTAATTTTTTTTTTTTGTCATTATTCAATCACTTGGGACAAAAAAAAAATATTCAATGGGCTCAACATGCCTCTCAGCAATTTCCTTGGGGTGTCTACTTTCCAAAATGGGGTCATTTGGGGGGGTTTTGTACTGCCCTGCCATTTTAGCACCTCAAGAAATGAGATAGGCAGTCATAAATTAAAAGCTGTGTAAATTCCAGAAAATGTACCCTAGTTTGTAGACGCTATAACTTTTGTGCAAACCAATAAATATACGCTTATTGACATTTTTTTTACTAAAGACATGTGGCTGAATACATTTTGGCCTAAATGTATGACTACAATTGAGTTTATTCGATTTTTCTTATAACAAAAAGTAGAAAATATCATTTTTTTTCAAAATTTTCGGTCTTTTTCCGTTTATATCGCAAAAAATAAAAAACGCAGAGGCAATCAAATACCATTAAAAGAAAGCTCTATTTGTGGGAAGAAAAGGACGCAAATTTTGTTTCTGTACAACATTGCATGTCTGCACAATTTACAGTTAAAGCAGCGCAGTGCAAAATTCTGAATTTACCTCTGGTCCTTTAGCTACCAAATGGTCCGGGGCTTAAGTGGTTAAAGGGCCCCAAGACAACTGGACTGAACTATTCTACTACTGGCCAGACTGATTGGTCATCACTGGATCTCATTTTAAATGCAATTCATTATTTGTATCAAGTTTTACATCTCTCATAAACATATTCCAGTGTGCGGGTGGATAAGGAGAGGTGGGACTTTGTATGGAGCACACAGTCTAGGGAAAAACATCTATCAAATAATTGAAAATAAAAATGTTTTAACCGGTACAAATAAACAATCATTACATGAAAAAATATAATAATATGATAATATTGGAGACCATAAATATATTAAAAAGACAATAATTGATAGGTTGGTACAATTCCCATAAAATTCCAAAGATATGTACACATGCATGAATATTGTAAACATCATATAGAAATTACTACAAGGGTAGAGATAGCCTCCAACCTCCCTACCCTGCATACAGTCAGGTCCATAAATATTGGGACATTTACACAATTCTAATCTTTTTGGCTCTAGACACCACCACAATGGATTTGAAATGTAACGAACAAGATGTGCTTTAACTGCAGACTTTCAACTTTAATTTGAGGGTATTTACATCCAAATCAGGTGAACGGTGTAGGAATTACAACAGTTTGTATATGTGCCTCACACTTTTTAAGGGACCAAAAGTAATGGGACAATTGGCTGCTCAGCTGTTCCATGGCCAGGTGTGTGTTATTCCCTCATTATCCCATTTACAAGGAGCAGATAAAAGGTCCAGAGTTCATTTCAAGTGTGCTATTTGCATTAGGAATCTGTTGCTGTCAACTCTCAATATGAGATCCAAAGAGCTATCACTATCAGTGAAGCAAGCCATCATTAGGCTGAAAAAACAAAACAAACCCATCAGAGAGATAGCAAAAACATTAGGTGTGGCCAAATCAACTGTTTGGAACATCCTTAAAAAGAAAGAACGCACCGGTGAGCTCAACAACACCAAAAGACCTGGAAGACCACGGAAAACAACTGTGGTGGATGACCGAAGAATTCTTTCCCTGGTGAAGAAAACACCCTTCACAACAGTTGGCCAGATCAAGAACACTCTCCAGGAGGTAGGTGTATGTGTGTCAAAGTCAACAATCAAGAGAAGACTTCACCAGAGTGAATACAGAGGGTTCACCACAAAATGTAAACCATTGGTGAGCCTCAAAAACAGGAAGGCCAGATTACAGTTTGAACAACATCCTATGGATAGATGAGACAAAGATCAACTTGTACCAGAGTGATGGGAAGAGAAGAGTATGGAGAAGGAAAGGAACAGTTCATGATCCAAAGCATACCACCTCATCAGTGATGCATGGTGGTGGTAGTGTCATGGCGTGGGCATGTATGGCTGCCAATGGAACTGGTTCTCTTGTATTTATTGATGATGTGACTGCTGACAAAAGCAGCAGGATGAATTATGAAGTGTTTCGGGCAATATTATCTGTTCATATTCAGCCAAATGCTTCAGAACTCATTGGACGGCGCTTCACAGTGCAGATGGACAATGACCCAAAGCATACTGCGAAAGCAACCAAAGAGTTTTTTAATGGAAAGAAGTGGAATGTTATGCAATGGCCAAGTCAATCACCTGACCTGAATCCGATTAAGCATGCATTTCACTTGCTGAAGACAAAACTGAAGGAAAAATGCCCCAAGAACAAGCAGGAACTGAAGACAGTTGCAGTAGAGGCCTGGCAGAGAATCACCAGGGATGAAACCCAGCGTCTGGGGATGTCTATGCGTTCCACACTTCAGGCTGTAATTGACTGCAAAGGATTTGCAACCAAGTATTAAAAAGTGAAAGTTTGATTGATGATTGTTAATCTGTCCCATTACTTTTGGTCCCTTAAAAAGTGAGAGGCACATATACAAACTGTTGTAATTCCTACACCGTTCACCTGATTTGGATGTAAATACCCTCAAATTAAAGCTGAAGGTCTGCAGTCAAAGCACATTTTGTTCGTTTTATTTCAAATCCATTGCGGTGGTGTATAGAGCCAAAAAGAGTAGAATTTTGTCGATGTCCCAATATTTATGGACCTGACTGTATTGTTTTTTGAAGTGTATAGTTATAGTAGCTGCTTGTTGTGTATTTAAAATATTTGAAATAACGTGTATATCTAGCGCTGGGAGAGAGGATTATTTTTAACTGCTGTTGATTGATCCACTTGCTTTTTATATATCACTATATTGCTTCTTCAGGAGCTGTAAAGCATATTTTTGCTACAAAGAAATAAAAAAAAGAGATATCAACATATACAACAATTTTTTACAAATCATAATAGACAAGTATGTATAACAAGAATGTATTTAAACAATTAATAATCCATAGGGCATGTAACACTCTGCTCAATGGTCTATGGCTTGTAGGTCTCTCAGCATGACGTGTGCAGTTACAATAAAACTCACCTATCATGTGTATGATAAACAAATTAATTAGAATCCTGTTGTTCATGTAATAAGAGCAGAGAAGGGAGCATCAAATCCAGCAGTGGATATGGCAGAAAAAACAGCCAGTCCCTCCGAAAAGGTTGCAGGAATAACTCAAAGTGGGTGAAAACCATAGATTGTAGACTAGATAATATACACTGATTTGCATTATAATTAACAAAAAAGTAGCAGAATATATTTTGGCCTAAATTTATGAAGAGTATTTATTTGCAAACTGTTATAGCAGAAACTCAAAAAATTGTGTGTTCTTTTTAAGTTTTTGTATTTTTTTTTTCATTTATATAGCACAAAAAAGTTGTGATTAAATACCACCAAAAGAAATCTTTATCTGTCTCAAAAATTATACATTCTTAATTGGGGACTGTGAAACAGTATTCTTCTACTGGCCAGACTGACTGGTCATCACCGGATCAATAAAAAAACCTCACCTCTGCTACATCTCATTTTAAATGGAATTCATTATTTGTATATTACAAATTCAAAGAACTCACTACCCCTCTTATTATATAACTTGGACTGTTTACATTCCAAAAAGGGGTCATTTGGAGGTATTGTACCTTCCTGGAAATTTAGGGCCCCAAGAAATGAGATGTAAGTACATCAGGATTGATATATATACCATAGATTGTAGACTAAATTATATACACTGATTTGCATTATAATTAACAAATAAATGTAGCGACGTCCCAAAATGGTCCACGCTATGTTTAAATTTAGGGGATAGTCTGAGCCCATAGTTGGGCTCAGACTTTCTGATTTCTTAAAATTTTGCTTCTGCTCTGGTTGTGATACTGCCTAGCAGTTATTTTCCTTCCCTGTTCGCCCATAGGTGGCATTGCCGCCGCTGGCCCATGTTGGAATATAGGTGTATCACAGCAGCATTGGGTGTCCCTTCTTGGCAGCCGTGCAGTGGGCGTGGTTAGCCCGATGTGCATGCTGGGGAGGGGTACATAAGGGGCAGATGCCACTGAAGTGTTCGTTCTTCCTGGGGGGTTCGTTCTTCCTGGTGCGCCTTGTGGCCCTCATGGCACGGGGTGCGTGTGTGTGTTCTAGCCCCGGGCACCTTCAGCCCGAGGCTACATCTCTGCTCGCTAGGCCCGGCTCTGCTGGTTTGGGCCTACACTTCTGAAGGTATCTCAAGCTGTCCGTCCATGGGAAGGAAGCTCTTGAGGAGGGGTTCCAGGGAGGACCTGCCCCGGAGGAGACTGGCAAGGGGCCAATGTCTCGGGAGAGGCCTGGCAACTCACTCAAGGAGGGATCCACTTTTTCTAAAGCCCTGTAATACGCTGGTCTGGCTTAAAGGTTCTATTATTACTTGGCTGGAGGTTCGGGACGTTTTAAAAACCTGTGGCAGAGGATTCCCGGACGCATTCTAAAGTTCACCAGGTCTGTGGCAGAGACCTTTGTTCACCGATAGCAGTTTGTGGCAGAAACTGTCCAAAATCTGATCACTGCATCATTCCGGCTGCTAGGACCGTGAGAGGGGACTATCCGGGTGAGCAATACTCACTCAGGCTTGAGTGGCGAATACACTGACTGCATCTTTTGTACCGCGTGCCTGAACCTTCCCCTACTTCTCTCGTTTCCCACTTTCTCTCAAGCTCTACAGCAAAAGAAAATAAAGCCTTACTGTTGAGGTTTTACATCTGTGTGGACATTGACTTTTCTTAAAACTCTTTACTCTGACAACGGAAGCCATGGAGGTAGTTTGCATGACCCAAAATTAATCAGCAGCTCCTTCGGGGATCAGTGCTACATAAATGTAGCAGAATATATCTTGGCCTACATTTATGAAGAATGAATATTTATTTGCAAACTGATATGGCAGAAACGAAAAAAAAAAAAAAAATTTCCAAGGTTTTAGTATTTTTTGTATTTTTGTGATTAAATACAACCAAAATAAATCTCTATCTGTCCCAAAAATTATACATCCAAATACAAATCAGTGTATATTATTTAATGTTTGTGAAATTTATAGTCTACAAACAATTGTATATACAGTAAATACAATAGTTTGTAGACTCTATAAATTTCACACACACTAAATAATATACACTGATTTGGATTATTTTTTTCAAAGTAATGTAGAAGAATACATTTTGGTCTAAATTTAAGAAGAACAATTATTTAATGGCAAAATTGTATAACAAAAACAAAGAAAAACACGTCTTTTTTTATTAAGCAAAAATGTAAAACCCAGTGGGGATTAAATACCACCAAAAGAAAGCACTAATTGTGTAAACAAAATGATAAAAATTTAGTTTGCGTATAACATAATAATTTTTTTATTTATATAGCAAAAAAAAAACAATAAGACACACTGGTGATTAAATATCACTAAATAAAGCTGTATCTATTTAAAATTGTGAGTGCATTGTTGCATGACTGAGTAATTGTCATTCAAAGTGTGACAGTGCTGAAATCTGAACATTGGTGTGAACAGGAAGGTGGGTGAAACTGTCTAGACTTGAGGAGGTTAAAGAAAATATTAGTTGCTTGCATTGTTTCAAGTTCTCATCTCAAAATTCTGAAATTGGAAGCAGCCAGTCCACCAACATTTTCAGAAGGAGGTCAGCAACAACAGCCCCCATATTTCTTAGCACAGGTCTTCTTTAAAGTTACACCGATGATGTTTATTACGGAAATCTCATTATTCATTTGTATCTGAAGTCGTGCCATTCTTAAGATCACATGTAATTTCAACCTGCCACATAATTACGGTAGCTGCTTTTATTTGTACAAATAATTGCTTAAAGCAGTGTGTGTTGACTCACAATTAAAGCCTCAGAACTGTTTGATAAAATTGGACTCCTACCAACAAACCTTAACTAACCCGAAGACACATAAAAAAAACGACTCAAGATGACAATACTGATGGAAAAAGTTTTTTTACCCAAATGACCAAATAGTTGGTTCAATTTTATTGTTTGTCTTTTTTTAAGGAAGGTGAAGGTGATGAACTGTGGAACAGTAGCTAATGGATGGTTTTGCAAATATAAGGCTTGACCACAGGTACGGAACTACCATAGATAAAAAAGCAACATAGTATGTGAGGCATCCTAGGTTTCTAAAATGTGTAAAAAAAAACACATTTTATTTCATTTCTTTACTTTTCAAATAAATTCTGACAAAAATTACAAATTCAAAGAACTCTCTATTTCTCTTATTGCATACCTTGGACTGTTTACATTCTAAAAATAAGTTAAGTCATTTGGAGGTTTTTTACTGTCCTGGAATGTTAGGGCCTCAAGAAATGAGCAAGGCTGTAAGTACATCAGGATTGATCAATTTTCATATATATATACTGTATATACCATAGATTAAAATAATATAAATAATATAAACTAATATACACTACTATACACTGATTTGCATTATAATTACCAAATAAATGTAGCAGAATATATGTTGGCCTAAATTTATGAAGAACAGGTATTTATTTGCAAACTGTTATAGCAGAAACTCAAAAGTATTTTTTTTTAGTTTATCTAGCATAACAAAACCAAGTGGTGATTAAATACCATCAAAATAAATCTCGATCTGTCTCAAAAATTATACATTCTTAATTTGGGCACTGTGTTGCAAGACTGAATAATTGTCATTCATCACCTGATCAATAAAACCACTCACCTCTGCCACATCTCATTATAAATGGAATTCATTATTTGTATCAAGTTCTATATCTCTCAGAAAACGTATTCCAATGTGTGGCAAACCCTTTTCCAATAAACCATGAATTAAAAATAAAAAAAAGCTAAATATAGGAGTAATATTACACTCCCAACTCCTAATACCTAAAACTGGTTTTGCAACTGTGGGATTTGTTATAAAAGCTTTAAATGCTAGATGAGGATGCTAAAGTTTTGCAAAGATTATACTGAAGGAAAGATCAGTGTGGGACTCAACTAAATTAATAACCATGGAGACAGAGGTCTTAAAACTTGGTTTGTACAATTTAATAATGTATTTATATCTTTCTCCAATTGTAAAGAACTTTTTCACATTTGAAAGGTAGCTTTGAAGAAAACCTGCAAAAAAACACAAATTGCTTGGCTTGCTTCAAAATTATAAACTAAAATATTGTAATAGCCAATCCGCCAGCTATCAAGATAAAGTTGGCCACAATCACTGATCCTTTCCCTATTTGTTGACCTTGTCTCTGCCTGCCATCTGAACTGACCCATCTGCAAATCTGACTGACTATGTTCCTGCAAGTTCCAGTCATCCCTATGGATAATTGCACTCCTGGAAGCACAGAAACTCCTTTGTCTTTCCATTCTGCAGTGTTCTAGTGCTCCAGGGCTTCCAAAAATGTGATAGGTAGTCATGAAATTAGATAGGCAGTCAGTACATCAGTGTTGATAAATTTTAAAATATATATACAATAGTTTGTAGACTCTATAACTTTCATACACTAAATAATATACACTGATTTGGATTATTTTTACCAAAGAAATGTCGAAGAATACATTTTGGCCTAAATTTAAGAAGAACAATTACTTTTATCACCAAAAAATGTTTTAGATTTTTTTTTCGTTTGAAGCTTTATATACATTTTTTTTAATGCAGAATAAAATCCTTAATATAGGTTCCTGGAATGCCCAGTGGCTGGGGGACCCAGTTAAGAGAATCACTGTTTTTTTTTTTTTCTATATATTGGATATACACAGAATAGGGCTGCTCTGCCTGCAGGAGACACACCTAACAAAGTCTGCCATGACCCAACTGAGAGACAGGGAATTTCAGTGTCAATATCATCCTGTCCACACCTCATACTCCAGAGGGGTGAGCATTCTGGTTGGAGGTGGGGTGGTTTTCTCCTGAAGGCAGATTAGCATAGATGAATTTGGTCATTATATTTTCTTATATTGCTCTATAGAGAATAGGATGTATGTCTTGGCAAATGTATATATCTCTCCACCATTTAAAACCAAAATTCTCTATAGATTAATAGAGTTGATGGTGGACAAGTCTGATATACTGGGTATAGTGGTGGGGGATTTCAATATGGTCCTGGATTCCTGGATAGGAGAATGGATAGGATTTCACCAGGGGTACAGATGGAAAATGTGCCTGATACTCGGCTTTCCCAGTTCTTGGAGGAGACAGTGTTGTTGGATAGGGATGAGCTTCGAGTTCGAGTCAAACTCATGTTCGACTCGAACATTGCCTGTTCGCACGTTCGCAGAACAGCGAACAATTTGGGGAGTTCGCGGCAAATTCGAAAAGCCGCAGAACACCCTGTAAAAGTTTATGGGATAAATCAAAAGTGATAATTTTAAAGGCTTATATGCAAAAAAGTGTTTGGGGACCCGGGTCCTGCCCCAGGGGACATGTATCAATGCAAAAAAAGTTTTAAAAACTGCCGTTTTTTTAGGAGCAGTGATTTTAATAATGCTTAAAGTGAAACAATAAAAGTAAAATATTCCTTTAAATTTCATACCTGGGGGAGGGGGGGTATATAGTATGCCTGTAAAGCAGCGCTTGTTTCCCTTGCTTAGAACTGTCCCTGCACAAAGTGTCATTTCTGAAGGAAAAAAAAGTCATTTAAAAGCACTCGTGGCTATAATGAATTGTCGGCTTCCGGCAATACAGAGAAAAGTAATTGATAAAAAAAAAAAAAAATGCGTGGGGGTCCCCCCCAAATTTAATTACCAGGCCCTTCAGGTCTGGTATGGATATTAAGGTGAACCCTGCGTCAAATAAAAAAAAATGATGTGGGGTTCCCCCCAAATATCCATACTAGACCCTTCAGGTCTGGTATGGATTTTAAGGGGAACTCCACCCCAAATTTTAAAAACAATGGCGTGGAGTTCGAGCATGCAACCTGGCAGGCAGCAGGAAAAGAGGGGGGACGAGAGAGCGCCCTCCCCCTCCTGAACTGTACCAGGCCACATGCCCTTAACATGGGAAGGATGCTTTGGGGGTCTGTGACCCCTCAAAGCACCATGTCCCCATGTTGATGGGGACAAGGGCCTCATCCCCACAACCCTTGCCCGGTGGTTGTGGGGGACTGCGGGCAGGGGGCTTATCGGAATCTGGAAGACCCCTTTAACAAAGGGGACCCCCAGATCCCGCCCCCCTATGTGAATTGGTAAGGGGTACATTGTACCCCTACCATTTCACAAAGAAAGTGTAAAAAAAATTTAAAAAAAACACACAGACACCGTTGGGAAAGTCCTTTATTAAAAAAAAGAAAAAAAAAACATTCCAGCGATGTAATCCAGTGTCCCGCGGCGATCCGATGTCCAGGGCTGCAGTCTGCACTCTACACGAAACGTCATTGGCTGAGCGGACCTACACTGCGGAGGAAGTTCCCCATCAGGTCCGTTCAGCCAATGACATAGGCGGGGTCTGAGGTACGAGGGGGCAGGGGCACCCTCGTATCTTAGATCCCTGCCTATGTCATTGGCTGAGCAGACCTGATGGGGAACTTCCTCCGCAGTGTAAAAAATGAATAGACCCGCCCCTTCTCACGTTCCCCATCAGATCCGCTCAGTCTTACACCTACGTCATTGGCTGAGCGGACCTGATGGGAAACGTGAGAAGGAGTGGGTCTATTCATTTTTTACACTGCGGAGGAAATTCCTCATCAGGTCCACTCAGCCAATGACATAGGCGGGGTCTGAGATACGAGGGTGCCCCCTCATACCTCAGACCCCGCCTACATAATTATCTGAGCGGACCTGATGGGGAACTTTCCCCGCAGTGTAGGTTCGCTCAGCCAATGATGTTTCGTGTGGAGTGCAGACTGCAACGGTGTCTGTGTGTTTTTTGTACATTTTTTTACACTTTCTTTGTAAAATGGTAGGGGTACAATGTACCCCTTACCAATTCACATAGGGGGGGCGGGATCTGGGGGTCCCCTTTGTTAAAAGGGTCTTCCAGATTCCGATAAGCCCCCTGCCCGCAGACCCCCACAACCACCGGGCAAGGGTTGTGGGGATGAGGCCCTTGTCCCCATCAACATGGGGACATGGTGCTTTGAGGGGTCACAGACCCCCAAAGCATCCTCCCCATGTTGAGGGCATTTGGCCTGGTACGGTTCAGGAGGGGGGGGCACTCCCCTGGGGCAGGACCCGGGTCCCCAAACCCTTTTTAAGACAATAACTTGCATATTAGCCTTGATAATTAGCACTTTTGATTTCGAACATTCGAGTCCATTGTATTTAATAAGGTTCTAAAGTTCGCGCGAACTTTAGGTCTGTTCGCAGGTTCTGGTGCGAACCGAACAGGGGGGTGTTCGGCTCATCCCTAATCCCAAAGTTGCAAAAACTGTTTTAGGCATTGAGAGTTAGGCGTGCAATATGACTCTTATATTTCAGTTTTGTATTTTTGATTTGTGGTTCAGTTGAAAAGGGTTTGCCACACACTGGAATATATTTTTTGAGAGATGTAAAACTTGATACAAATAATGAATTGTATTTAAAATGATGAGATGTGGCAGAGGTGAGGTTTTTAATTGATCCAGTGATGACCAGTCTGGTCGGTGGAAGAATAGTTCAGTCCAGTCGCCTTGGGCTCTTTAACCAATTCAAGACTGCAGACTTTTAACCCTTTCCTGCCCATGACATTTTTTAAAGGAACTTGATGAGTCTGCAGATGTACCAAACAAAGCGAAGCGGTAGGGATGTATTTCATTATCATTGACAGATTCAGGGACCCCACGAATCCGTAGATTCTGACGACATTCCCTGTTTTCCAAATCCTCTTGTTGCATTTGTATTTGGGAGACTGTGTGTTTAACCTCCCTGGCGGTAATACCGAGCGTGACTCGGGGTTGTTTTTTTCTGCTAGGATCGGTAACCCCGAGTCACGCTCGGGGTAACATTGCAGAGCCCGCAGCGGAGTTTCCTTACCTTCTCCTGGCGATCCAGCGATGATGTCCTCTGCTGTGATCGCCAGCGAGATCACCGTCGAGTGTCGGAGCTTCCTGGTTCCGTTCCCTGCGAGCCGCAGCGCCGCATGGGAGCGGAACTGGGCGGCAAGTTCAAAAGTTCACACAACACAAACACAAAAATAAAAGAGGTTATATTGTATCTGATTACACTGTATTACACTGTATCATCTCTGATCACTGTACAGTGCCCCTTGCCTGTCATCTGTGCCCATAAAAATATGGCATCAAAAAAGCGCCACTTTACCACAAGGGCGCTTTTGGACCAGATGAGTGACAGCGGAAGCGACACGGAGTTGCTCGCAGAAGTGAGCGATAGTGAGTCGTGGGGAGATTTGTCATCTGACACTGACACTAACACGGATCTGGCAAGTGACAACAGCGATGATCCTGCACCCGAGCTCAGCGAACTCAGCAATGTGCGCACTTGGTGCCCTATAGACTCCGATACGGACCAGGTAGCGCCCCCAAGATTTCCTTTCACTGGATCACCTGGGATGAAGGTAGATGTTGAGTGTGACAACACTCTGGCATACTTGCAATTATTCCTCACTGAAGAGGTAATTGAAAAAATTGTCACAGAGACAAATCGCTACCATGATCAGCAATCCGCTACGCTGCATGCCAGATTTTCCCGAAGCAGAAAGTGGGAATCGGTGACGAAAGAGGACATCTGGCAGTTTCTGGGACTCATCATTCTTCAGGGGGTGGTGGGGAAACCGCTCCAGAAATGGTACTGGACCACCAATAAGCTACTGGCCACTCCGTTTTTTGGCAGCGTGATGTCAGAATACAGTTTTTCCTTCATCATAAAGTATTTCCACTTCGCAAACAATGAGGAGTTTGATGAGGCCACACATCCTGCGCCCAAGCTAAAAAAAAGTCTGGGAGGTATGCCAAATGATCGTGACCAATTTCCAGCGGACCTACGTGCCAGAAAGGGAGGTCAGCGTGGATGAAAGTCTGATGGCCTTCAAGGGACGCCTAAGCTGGATACAGTACATTGCATCCAAAAGAGCGCGGTTTGGCATCAAATTCTATATGCTCTGCGAGTCATCCACCGGGTACATCTGGAATTCGGTCATTTACACCGGTAAAGGCATGAAGTTCAACCCCAGGTACAGCGGCTATGGGATGGCCACATCATCTGTCCTTACACTGCTGGAGCCATTGCTGAACCAAGGATATTGTGTGACCACGGATAATTTTTACACGTCTCTGGAACTTTTTGAGATTTTGCTACAAAACAAAACTGATGGGTATGGTACCGTTAGGCCTAACTGACGTGGCATGCCATCTATGTTTGGCAAGAAAAAACTAAAAACCAGAGAAATGGTTGCCTGGCAGAAGGGTAAGATGATGGCAATGCAATGGCGAGACAAGAAGGACGTGTGTCTCATGAGTACTGTGCACAATACCTCCACTGCCATGGTCCACACAAAAGGTGGGAAAGATCTGCTGAAGCCGCAAGTCGTGATGGACTCCAATAATACAATGGGAGGTGTCAACAGAGCCGATCAGGCAATGAAATTTTACCCGGCTATGCGCAAACAGCAAAAAAAATATTATAAAAGATTTTCAGGCATCTTCTGGAACAATGCCTTTGGAATGCGTATATCCTATACAAAGCAAAGAGTGGCATGCCTCTTGTTCATTCCGACTTTATCTGGAAGGTGGCTGAGCAGATTTTTGTCAACCACCAGACGCCATCAGTAGCTGTAAACAGACCCGGACGACGTGCTGTTGGCATTGTCAACCCAGAACGCCTGACTGGTCGTCATTTTTTGGACTACATACCGCCAACTGCAAAAAAGGAAGCACCTACCAGGATGTGCGTGATCTGCTGTTCAAAGAGAGATGGCAATGGAAAGAAAGTCCAAAAAGAAACAAGGTACCATTGTCCAGATTGTGACGTTGGACTTTGTCTAGTTCCATGCTTTAAAATGTATCACACTCAGGATGTGTATTGAATTTTCTTTGTTTGACAAATGTCATTATTTTCTTCTACATTATTGAATAAAATTATATTATTTATTAGATTATAATTCATGATTTTGTGTTTCAAATTTATCACATCTGGGATGTCTACTAGAGTCTTGTTTTGTCAGGTTTAATCACTTAACGACCGCCCACTGTAAATATACGTCGGCAGAATGGCACCGACAGGCACAATCACGTATATGTATGTGATCGCCTTTGTATAGTTGGGGGGTCCGATCGGACCCCCCTTCTTTACAGTGAGCGGTGGTTAAGTGTTCGGGAGCGATCCGGGATGAGGGGACGGCCGTTCGATTCTGGCCACCCCCTCGCGATCGCTCGCGGCAAATGAAAACCTTCCTCTGCCTGTGTAATGTAAACACAGGCAGAGTAAGTGATGTCATCTCTCCTCGTGTCGGTCTTTTCGATCCGGCGCGAGGAGTGAAGACATCTCACAGTAAGTGCACCAACAGCCCACTGACACCAGTACACGTAGGCACACTTACACCCCCCAGTCACCCCCAGATCACCCCCCAGATCACCCCCAGTACCCCCAGTCACAGTGCACCGTTTGCAGTGGTCATTTTTTTACTGATCACTGCAATCAGTGTCATTTGTGACAGTAAAAAGTTGCAGGGCAGTTAGGTTTAGGCCCCTTTAGGTCCAGGGTAGCCCCCTAACCCCCCCTAATAAAGGTTTAACCCCTTGATCGCCCCCCAGGTAACCCTTTCACCCCCTAACGCCAGCGTCACTAAGCGATCGTATTTCCGATCGCTGTATTTAGTGCCGGTGGTGCCCTAGATAGCCAGTTATTTATTTTTAGTTTCGCCGCAGGTTTTTATAGCGTCAGGTACCCCCAAATATTATTTTAACCCCCTGATTGACCCTAGAGTTAACCCTTTCACCAGTGATCACCGTATAAGTTTTACTGGTGACACTGGTTAGCCGGTTAGTTATTTAGTTATTTAGGTTACCCGTCAGGTTTTTATATAGCGTTGGGTACCCCCATATATAACCTAATAAAGGTTTTAACCCCCTGATTGCCCCTAGTTAACCCTTTCACCAGTGATCACCATATATGTTTTACGGGTGACGCTGGTTGGTTAGTTTGCTTTTTATAGCATCAGGGCATCCGCCGTATATAACCCAATAAAGGTTTAACCCCCTGATCGCCCAGCGGCTGATATCAATTAGGTTTTAGCGCCAGAGAGGGTCTGCGTCGCCCCAGGCAGCGTCAGGTTAGTGCCAGTAACGCTAACACCCACACGCAAAGCATACACCTCCCTTAGTGGTATAGTATCTGAACAGATCTATACTAGCGTCCCCAGCGGTTTAGGGTTCCCAAAAACGCAGTGTTAGCGGGATCAGCCCAGATACCTGCTAGCACCTGCGTTTAGCCCCTCTGCCCAGCCCAGCCCAGCCCAGCACACCCAAGTGCAGTTTCGATCGATCACTGTCACTTACCAAACACAACACACATAACTGCAGCGTTCGCAGAGACAGTCCTGATCCCTGCGATCGCTAACAGTTTTTTTGGTAGCGTTTGATACATTTGCTGACAGTCAGGTGCTTTTTTTTCCTGTGAATCTTACTAGTGTACCCCTAAATTTAGAGCCCAAAATGGCAAGACGAAGGTACACTAGTAAAGAGGCCTACGAGATTCTGAGCATGACAGATAGTGAAAAGGAGGTCACGCATCTGTCAGATTCAGGCTCAGAATACCTTCCCGTAGAAGACAGTGAAGTCAGCGGCTCCTCGTCAGATAGCTCTGACCACGAAGTTGAGGTCCCTGCTAAGGTCAGGCGTACCCAATCCCGATCTTCTGAGGTTGTTGAGGAGCAAGAACCGCAGGGCTCTCGTATCATGGAGCAGAGTAGTACTAGCGCCGCTATTCCTTCTGATGAATTGGCAAGCACCAGCAGCCTAGTACAGCCTGGGCGTACATCCAGCACTGCAGTATCACGTGGTGACGTGGCGAGTCCCATAAGTGCAGTTCAAGCTGGCAGGTGGCAAGCACAAGTAGTGTCCCGCTGCCACCAAGAAGACAAAGGCAGGTCCGTCGTGCCCATTGTGCCCTTCCTGCAGAATTCGCCTATCCTAATTGGGTCCCCACCACTTCTGCAGAACCCGTACTTCCCCCATTCACTGCCCAACCCGGTATTCAGGTGGAAATAGCTGATTTTATGCCAATTGATTTTGATTCGCTGTTTTTCACGGAAGATCTCTATAGACCTATTGTGGACCAGAGTAATTTATATGCTGGTCAATTCATTGCCGCTAACCCCCAGTTGCCTTCCATTGCCAAAGATTGGAAACCAATTACGGTTTCCGAATTTAAGACCTTTCTGGGCCTTTCCCTCAACATGGGCACACATAAATTCCCGTCATTGCGTGCTTATTGGTCCACGCACCCAATTGACCACATGCCCGTGTTCTCTGCCTCCATGCCCAGGAAACGATACGAGCAGATTTTGCGGTTCATGCACTTCAACGACAATGAACTTTGTCGTCCACGTGGAGACCCTGAATACGACCGGCTCTATAAAATTCGGCCCCTCATAAACCACTTCAACGAACGTTTTGCAGCCTTGTTTATTCCCGATCAAGTTGTCTGCGTTGATGAGTCCCTGATTAAATTTTCTGGCCGCTTGTCTTTCAAGCAGTACCTTCCCAGCAAGCGTGCCAGATACGGGGTCAAGCTCTATAAGTTCTGTGACAGGGCAACAGGCTATGTATGGAGCTTTACGGTTTATGAGGGAAAAGACAGTCAGGTTGAGCCGGTCAACTGCCCGGATTACATAGGGAGCGCTGGCAAGATAGTGTGGAACTTGGTGTCACCCTTATTCGGAAAGGGGTACCACTTGTATGTGGACAATTATTACACGAGCGTGCCACTGTTTAGTCACTTGTTTGATCATCAGATTGGAGCATGTGGCACCGTGCGACCTAATCGCCGGGGCTTTCCCCAGCGGCTTGTAGATGCCTGTCTTAGGCTGGGGGAGAGAGCCTGCTTGAAGTGTAATAACTTGCTCGCTATGAAGTGGAGGGACAATAAGAATGTTTTCCTTCTTTTTTTTTTGAAATCAGTATAAAGTTTTATTGAAAAGACCATATAACAGACAAGTACAAACTTAGGCATATATCAGGATCAATCACAAAATACAGGTTTCGATCATTTGAGTCTCATATACAGTGGGTACGATATACAATAAACATGCAACCGATATCTGCGCACATAACTAGTAAGTAGTCATCATCCTTAACTGCGTACTCAGTTTAAATGACAAAGTATGAATACCGAGACTGAAGTCTATATGCAATATGCAAGTGTTCAAATAATAAGCAATTACTGATATAACATAAAACAACACCAGAAAGAATTTTTTTAGAAAAAATACAAAGAAGAAACATACCCATCCCCAAACCATTGGGATTGGGCAAACTTCCCCATAGAAAACTCTTTTCAGAGAAATATCAGCCACCAAGCCTCATTCGCCCCCTCCCAAGACCCGCCACTACAAGTACAGCAAATCAAGAAAGTATATACCAGACATTCCTGTCCCCTCCCCCCCCTTGACCTCTTCTCCTTCCCATGAATATTCTCATTCTCTTTCCCCCCCCCCCTCCTGAGTTCGGTCCAGCAAACACATTATAAACCAAGTACCTATATCTGTAAGAGTCTATCTTTGATAAGTTGAGAAGGACCCAGACCAGGAGTATCAAGCCAGGGTTGCCACATCGAGTAGAACTTCTTCAGGGCACTCCTATGCTGATAGGTAAGTTTCTCACGTATCAACTGGCTGTTTACCATCTCCACCCATTGCCCTCCCGTTGGTACTCTCCGAGATATCCAAAGCCTCGCAATCGCCTTCCGGGCTATGTAAAGGAGTCGAATTATTGCAGTATGCCCATGGGGCGAGAGCCAAGCAAGCACACAATGGGTTCCTGCGGCACCGGTACTTGGTATACCTGTGAGATAGAGGAGAGGATGTACTTCCAATACCGAAAAAGTTTCGGGCATTTCCACATCATATGTAGCAAATCTCCATCGTGTATGCAGCATTTGGGACAAAGTGGCGTATCCCGACAACCCCATTTATATAAACGAAGTGGAGTCCTGTGTACTCTATGAAGCAAAAACAAATGAGATAGTCTGCGAGACGCAGAGACCGACACCAATGGAGCGGAGGTAAGGCACAATTCCCAGGTTTCTCCATCTATGGGACCCAAATCTTTTTCCCAGCCCTTTCTGCAGGGAAGTTTGGAAGCATCATGAGATGCAGCGATTAGTCTAGCATAGATCCCTGAGATCATTCCCTTCTTATCTTCAGCCAGGAATACCACATTCATCAAGGGATGTGTCAACAGCCTGAAATCAGAAATCCGAGACTCAGCCTGTATAGCATGCTTCAATTGCAGATATCTATAAAATTGAGACCTGAGGAGGGAAAACTCCTCCTCCAGATCAGAAAATGATTTAAGGATCGACCCCCTGAACAGTTGTGTAATAAAATGTATGCCTGCAAGTTCCCAGGAACGAAAATCTTTAAGCTTGAAGAGTTCAGGAAAGTATTTATTTCTCCATATGGGGGTGAACAAACTCACCCCCTTGATCTTCAGGAGGGATCTGGTATATTTCCAGAGGGCATTTAATAGATGAATCGTGGGGAGAGAATTAGCTAGATGAGTAAAACCTGCATCTAGGTGGGACAGTGCAGACAGCTCTGAACCACTAGGGACCAGTAACGAACGTATGGAATCATCTGCATCCTCCCCACCCCAATTACCCAGATGCTGTAACTGGGAAGCCACATAATAGTATCGAGCATGAGGAACAGCCAATCCGCCCTGATCCTTTGCCAGTTGCAAGGAAGAAAGGCTGATGCGTGCTGCCTTATTGCCCCATGTTAGGTCTCTAAATTGGGAATCTATTTGGGTGAACCATCTATGAGGTATCCAAATGGGAGCATTGTGAAAGATATAAAGGAGTTGTGGGGCCCAGATCATTTTCACTAGATTAGCCCTTCCCGTGACCGAAAGAGGCAGCTTCGTCCACGCCGTGCATTTAGCTCGGAGCTTACGAAGCAATGGTGCCAAATTTAGCAACAGGTACTGGGTTGGGTCTGGGGTCACCTGAATGCCCAGGTAGCGGAATTCCTTCACTATTAAGATATCCCGAGCACAGACAGGAACGGGGTGAGCCAGAGGGTCTAAGGGCATAAGCACCGACTTGTTCCAATTAATACTAAGCCACCACAGCTCTCCGAAGTCTGCAATTAATTGCATCACATTCTCCAAAGAGTGACCAGTGTCGCCCAGGTAGATCAAGGTGTCGTCTGCATATAAAGAGACCACGTCCTGCCTAGGACCTCTACAAAATCCTATGATGTCTTGCGAAGCTCTTATATGTATGGCCAGTGGTTCTAAAGCAAGGGCGAACAGCAGGGGAGAAAGCGGACACCCCTGCCGTGTGCCCCTGAAGAGTCTAAATGGGTCAGATATATCCCCGTTAATTCGCATTCTAGCTGAAGGGGCGCTGTGTAATAATTGCACCCATCTAAGAAATGTTCCCCCCACCCCAAATCTCGACAACGTCTCCCATAAATAGGGCCATTCGACGCTATCGAACGCTTTAGCTGCATCCAAAGAAAAGATGGCCCTATTACCTGGGTTGTCCACTGGTATTTGAATATTGAGAAACAATCTACGCAAGTTCTGAGATGTGGATCTCGATGGGATAAATCCAGATTGGTCCCTATGTATCACATGGTGGATACACTTGGACAGCCTGGTGGCCAAAACTCTGGCCAGCAACTTAATATCATATGTGAGCAGGGAATTAGGTCTATATGAGTCCGGGGACATAGCGTCCTTGCCCGGTTTCAACAACACCACTACAATAGCTTCGTTCATAGAGGGGGGAAGCATTCCTTTTTCAAAGGCTTCGTTATAAACTTTTAAAAGTATTGGCAGGAGCTGTTCCTTATATCTTTTAAATACCTCCGCCAGCAAGCCATCCGCACCCGGAGCCCGCCCATTTTGAGCAGACGCCAGGGCCTCTAGGAGTTCATCCTCAGTCAATGGGGCCCCGAGCAGGGCCACATCAGCCGATGAGAAGACCGGAATAGGGAACCTATCCAAGAAGGAGGACAGCTCCTCCCGTGTGGGCTGAACCTAAGAAGAGTAAACTTCCTGAAAGAATCGGGAGAAGCTGTCCATAATGGACTGAGAGGAATAACAAGGTGTTCCCTGAGCATCATTTACAGCAACTATGTGAGAAGTAGATTGCTGCGATTTGGCAATCATCGCTAACATATGACCTGTATTCTCCCCCTCCTCAAAATGTTTCTGCTGCAGAAAGAAGCGTTTGTTCTCTGCCAGCTGTAGGGACACCTGCCCGAGTACAGACTGGGAGGCCAACCATATTCTTTTAGTGTTATCATTGGGGTCAGCAACATAGGCAGCCTCAGAGCGCTGCACATCTGCAAGTACAAGCATCTCCCACTCTTTAGTTTTGGTCTTAATCTGGGAAATAAGTCTAATAAATTGTCCCCTTAAATAGGCCTTGGCTGTGTCCCACACCGTACCAACTTCTGCGGAGCCTAGATTGTGTTTAAAGAAGTCCTTCAAAAGTCCCGGAATAGGATCAGGGTCCGGTATCAGAGACAGCCAAAAAGGATTACGTTTCCATAAGCTATTCCCTCTAATGGCTCCCAACCTGAGATCTACCGAAAATGGTGAGTGGTCCGAGGTTTGTCTGGGGTGGTACCGCGAAGAGATAACCAAAGGTAACAGCAAATCCGTGCCCAGTCCCATGTCGATCCTGGACAGGCCCCCCACTGAGGCCGACTGACAAGAATAGACTCTAGCTTCCGGGTTATGCATTCTCCAAACATCCGTGAGACCCAGTTCTAGAAGAAGCCAAGCAAAAGGAGTAACCCCTGTACCTGGCAGTGTCGGCCCTAAGATACGGGCACTAAGTTTGTCTTTTCTATAATCCAAGTAGTTATTAAAATCACCTAGGACCAACACCGGTATACCTGGGAATCGGGATATGAAATCAGCCAAAATCCTATGTAAGCCCGCAGAGTATGGAGAAGGGATATACAACCCGGCCAATATAAGTTTTGTCCCATAAAGGGAGCACAGCAAAAATACAAAGCGACCCTCTGGATCAGTTTTAACATCTATGAAGGAGAATTGTGTGCCTCGTCTTATTAGAACACTCACCCCCCTCGAGTACACCGAGCCTGTGGCATGGTATTGATGACAAAACTGTCTCGTTGCAAATTGTGGCATGCGAGTCGAGGGGAGATGAGTCTCCTGCAAACATATCACATCCGCATCTATCCGCTTAATTGTGCGGAGCACGGCCAAGCGCTTAACTGGATTATTCAAACCCCTAACATTCCAGGACAAAAATCTAGTTAACTTAGCCATCTATAAAATACAGTCATGTATACGGATATGAGCAGCACATATGTGATCAGGTTGGAGTTCATATAAGCAGGGCAATATACCCAGGGGGGTACAGTTCGTTGCGCAGTGCATGAGGAGAGAGGGGGTAAATGAATATAAACATACCAACCCATACGGTGGATTCGGGCGGGGTAGCGGGTATACAAATTAAGAAAGAAAAATGGAAAAAAAAGCAGCAGCAAAAAAGGCCTGGTGGAAGTGTCATGAGAACTTGAACTATGGGGACTGGCCAACCGGGCCAAACATTCACGACAAAAATCAAACATTGGCCCTTGCCGGGCCATCCAGGGGGCAACAGTGGAAGTGCACAACAGTGTCTTAAGTACTTCTCAACAGCTGGAACAAAATAGCCGTGTTGGTAAGGAAAAAAACGTGTAGCAACAGCATACTCCGCCTTGTGATGGGAGATTGGGATTAAACTGGAAACCAGGATAGGTAGTGTGGTGGCTCTCAAGGGGGAGCAGGGCGCCTATTGCGCGCCTCTCGGATCGCTTGTTCTTCTCTGTCTAGCCATTGTGCAGCTGCAGGTGGCGAATCAAAAAAGTGGACTGTCCCCAGCACCTCAAGGCGCAGGCGTGCAGGATAAAGCATGGCATATTTCAGATCCAGATCTCTAAGCCTGCGCATGACATCCATAAACTTGGCCCGTTGTTTCTGCAGCTCTGCTGAGAAGTCTGGAAACAGGGAAACCTTGGCATTATCCATTTTTAGGGCTGTAGGTTGTAATCGGGCTTGGCGCAGTATGGCATCTCTGTCCTTGTAATTAAGGAGTTTAAACAAGAAGGGTCTTGGAGGAGCTCCAGGTGCACTAGCTCTGGCAGGGACCCTATGCACTCGCTCCACAGAGAACATGGGGGAAAAGGTTTCTTTGCCAAAGGCATTGACCAACCAAGTCTCGATAAACTCCACTGGGTTTTTACCCTCAATTCTCTCTGGCAGACCAATCGCTTTCACATTGTTCCTCCTCATCCTATTTTCCAAATCTTCCAAGCGGGAAGAGTGCTGAGAGAGAAGGTGGTTATTATATGTAAGGTCCCTCTGCATGGGTGCCAAGTCATCCTCTATGGAGCTTACCCTGCCCTCTACAGCCGATGTCCTCTCCCTGAGTTTTTGGTTGTCTTGTCTCAGAAAGGTAATTTCTGCTTTGACTCCCTTAATTTCCGTGGTGAGCGCAGCTATGGAGAGGTTACAAGTTGTCACCACTGTGAAAATGTCCCTCAAAGTAGGCTCACTATTGCTGGGGCTATCGGGGCCTTGCGGCCTAGCAGAGGCCCCCTCTGGAGTACTCACTGTGTCCCATGCAAAGGCCGCGCCAGCCGGATCATCCAGAGGAACCGTGTCATCTGCCTCTGATCCTCCCCCGGGGGAATCAGTGGGTGTACTGAAGGAGGCCATGGGATCCGAGGACAGCGGCATAGAGAACAGTTTCTCTGCTCCCTCCCTGTGTCGAACTCTGGCGGAACGAGTATCCAGGGCGCCATGTTGCGCCACGAGGTCCACCGACTGGGACGAGTTCTGCTTCTTGGTGGCCGACATCGCGGGACAAATGGGCTGGTAAAGGTATGACTATTCTCCGGGTCCCTTCCGATAACCGCTGAGCCAGCTTTAGAGCAATATAAATTAGATCCTCAGGATGATTTGGCGGATTTTCGGCGGAGCTCACTGAGAACACGTCCGGCTACATTTGCTGCCTGGCCACGCCCCCCAATGTTTTCCTTCTTACCTCCCTTCATGCAGACACAACAGTCCAAATTCGTACGGCGACTGGTGTTGTGGAGAAACCCCTCTGTGTCCACGAATATAACAAAAATATGGGAGGGGTGGACCTCAACGACCAGTTGTTGGCGCCGTATCTAATTGACCGTAAGGCGAGACGCTGGTACAAAAAAGTGTCTCTATCCTTATTCCAATTGGCTTTGCTGAATGCTCATGTGCTATACAGAGCTTCAGGCGGGACGTTATCTCTTCTAAAATTCCAGAATGAGATAGTCACAGAACTCCTGTATCCAGGCGGTTCTGCACCTCACCATCCCCAACCAAATGCAGTAAGCCGGCTGCATGAGAGGCATTATCCGTATGCCCTCGAGAGTACCCCTACCCAACGAACCCCCCAAAAAAGATGTCGTGTCTGTAGCAAGCGCGGATTTAGGCGTGACACCCGTGTTTTTTGTCCACTCTGTCCTGACAAACCTGGTCTTTGCCTTGGTGAATGTTTTGAGCGCTACCACTCAAAAGTGAAGTTTTAGCGTAGGGTACAGCATTTCACAGACTAGGACACCCTTACACAGGGTCTCCCAAGATGCCATTACATTTTGAGAGACCCGAACCATTACAGTTGTTAAAGTTACAAAAAAAAAGTGTAAAAAAGAAAAAAAAAACGTAAAAAACAAAACACAAAAAATATATAAAATAAAAAAAACAAAACAAGTTGTCGTTTTATTGTTCTCTCTCTCTCTCTATTTTCTCTCTATTGTTCTGCTCTTTTTTACTGTATTCTATTCTGCAATGTTTTATCATGCTTGCTTTTCAGGTATGTAATTTTTTGTTTTCAGGTGCGCCATTCAACTGCAGCGCGGAATTATTTATCTTGACAGCAACAGCGTTTGCTCCCACGATACATAAAGCCGTGACTCCAGTGCTGTAGGAGGTGATTTCACCACCACAGTTAAAAAAAAAGAGCATATATGCCGAAGCATGGGGGCAGCAGGGGCGGAGAAGCGATTTTGCTCCTAATGCCGCGTACATACGGTCGAAATTCTGACGGAGGCTTGCCCGTGGAAAAGTCAGACCGTGTGTACGCGGCATAACTTTTTTGCGGGAGGATGCCCCCATGCTTCAGCATATATATATTTTAGGCACAGGTTGCGTTAACATTTTTTTTTTTTTTTTACTAGGTTTTGTTTTGGTATTTGCTTTGCAGGTATGGTATGGTCTTACTGTTATACTGTAATGTTACTTTGTTTTAATGCTAACCATCATTTGCTTAGCAGGTACGCCATTCAGTTGCAGCGCGGATCTATTTATCTTGACAGCAACAGCGTTTGCTCCCACGATACATAAAGCCGTGACTCCAACGCTGTAGGAGGTGATTTCACCACCACAGTTAAAAAAAGAGCATATATGCCGAAGCATGGGGGCAGCAGGGGCGGAGGAGCGATTTTACTCCTAATGCCGCGTATATACGGTCGAAATTCCGACGGAGGCTTGCCCGTGGAAAAGTCCGACCGTGTGTACGCGGCATAACCTTTTATGCCGCGTGCATACGGTCGAAATTACGATAAAGGCTTGCCCGTGGAAAAGTCCGACCGTGTGTACGCGGCATAACTTTTTTGCGGGAGGATGCCCCCATGCTTCGGCATATATATATTTTAGGCACAGGTTGCGTTAAAAAAATGTTTTATTTTTTACTAGGTTTTGTTTTGGTATTTGCTTTGCAGGTATGGTATGGTATGGTCTTACTGTTGTACTGTAATGTTACTTTGTTTTAATGTTAACCATCATTTGCTTAACAGGTACACCATTCAGTTGCAGAGCGGATCTATTTATCTTGACAGCAACAGCGTTTGCTCCCACGATACATAAAGCCATGACTCCAACGCTGTAGGAGGTGATTTCACCACCACAGTTAAAAAAAAGAGCATATAAGCCGAAGCATGGGGGCAGCAGGGGCGGAGGAGCGATTTTGCTCCTAATGCTGCGTATATACGGTCGAAATTCCGACGGAGGCTTGCCCGTGGAAAAGTCCGACCGTGTGTACGCGGCATAACCTTTTATGCCGCGTACATACGGTCGAAATTCCGACGAAGGCTTGCCCGTGGAAAAGTCCGACCGTGTGTACGCGGCATAACTTTTTTGTGGGAGGATGCCCCCATGCTTCGGCATATATAAATGGTGCATGTATGCCCATCATTAGAAGTGGGTGGATGAAGGGAGGTATTCTAATTGTGGGCATACCCACCGATCAATCTCTTTTTTTCGTTCAGCCAACAGGTTGCATGAAAAAAAAGATTACAATACATGTCCAACAAGGACCAGCAACGTACTGGTATGTTGCTGGATTTTGAATGTTTATACCAGAATGATGCCTGCAGGTTTAGGTATCATCTTGGTATCATTCTTTTCAGCCAGTGGCCGGCTTTCATGTAAAAGCAATTCTAGCAGATAATTAGCCTCGAGATTGCTTTTACAAGCAGTGGGAGGGAATGCCCCCCCCCCGGATATAAACAGCGCCATTGGGAAATTGGGAAAGCATTTTATCACACCGATCTTGGTGTGGTCAGATGCTTTGAGGGCAGCGGAAAGATCTAGGGTCTAACCCCCCAATTTTTTTCAAAAAAAAAAGTACCTGTCACTACTTATTGCTATCATAGGGGATATTTACATTCCCTGAGATAACAATAAAAATGGTAAAAAAAAAAAAAATATGGAAGGAACAGTTTAAAAATTAAATAAAAAAGCATAATAAATAATAATAAAAATAAAAAAAAAGCACCGCTGTCCCCCCCTGCTCTTGCGCAAAGGCGAACGCAAGCGTCGGTCTAGCGTCATATGTAAACAGCAATTGCATCATGCATGTGAGGTATCACTGCGAAGGCCAGATTGAGGGCAGTAATTTTAGCAGTAGACCTCCTCTGTAAATCTAAGGTGGTAACCTGTAAAGGCTTTTAAATGCTTTTACAAATGAATGTAGTTTGTCGCAGCTGTGCATTTGTGCGCAATTTTAAAGCATGTCGTGTTTGATATCCATGTACTCCGCCTAAGATCATCTTTTTTATTTCATCAAACATTTGGGCAATATAGTGTTTTTTAGTGCATTAAAAATAAAAAAAGTGTGTTTTCCCCCAAAAAATGCGTTTGAAAAATCGCTGCGCAAATAGTGTGTGGAAAAAAAATGCAACACCCACTATTTTAATCTGTAGGGCCTTTGCTTTAAAAAAATATATAATGTTTGGGGGTTCAACATAATTTTCTTGCAAAAAAAAAAAATGTTTTCATGTAAACAAAGAGTGTCAGAAAGGGCTTTGTCTTCAAGTGGTTAGAAGAGTGGATGATGTGTGACATAAGCTTCCTAATGTTGTGCATAAAATGCCAGAAAAGTTCAAAACCCCCCCAAATGACCCCATTTTGGAAAGTAGACACCTGAAGCTTTTTGCTGAGAGGCATGTTGAGCCCATTGAATATTTTTTTTTGTCCCAAGTGATTGAATAATGACAAAAAGAAAAAAAAAATGTACAAAAAGTTGTCACTAAATTATATATTGCTCAAACATGCCATGGTTATATGTGGAATTGCACCCCAAAATACATTCTGTTTCTTCTCCTGAGTACGGGGATACCACATGTGTGAGACATTTTGGGAGCCTAGCCGCGTACAGGACCCCGAAAACCAAGCACCGCCTTCAGGATTTCTATGGGTGTAAATTTTTGATTTCACTCCTCACTGCCTATCATAGTTTCGGAGGCCAAGGAATGCCCAGATGGCACAAACCCCCCCAAATGACCCCATTTTGAAAAGTAGACACCCCAAGCTATTTGCTGAGAGGTATGTTGAGTATTTTGCAGATCTCGCTTTTTGTCACAAAGTTTTGAAAATTGAAAAAAGAAAAAAAAATGTCTTTCTTCATTTTCAAAAACAAATGAGAGCTGTAAAATACTCACCATGCCTCTCAGCAAATAGCTTGGGGTGTCTACTTTCCAAAATGGGGTCATTTGTGGGGGTTTTGGGCTATCTTGGCATTTTATGGCCTTCAAAACTGTGATAGGTAGTGAGGAGTGAAATCAAAAATTTGTGCCCTTAGAAATCCTGAAGGCGGTGCTTGGTTTTCAGGGCCCCGTACGCGGCTAGGCTCTCAAAAAGTCCCACACATGTAGTATCCCCGTACTCAGGAGAAGCAGCCAAATGTATTTTGGGGTGCAATTCCACATATAACCATGGCATGTTTGAGCAATATATCATTTAGTGACAACTTTTTGTACATTTTCTTTTTATTTTTGTCATTATTCAATCACTTGGGACAAAAAAAAAATATTCAATGGGCTCAACATGCTTCTCAGCAATTTCCTTGGGGTGTCTAATTTCCAAAATGGGGTCATTTTGGGGGGTTTTGTGCTATCTTGGCATTTTATGGCCTTCAAAACTGTGATAGGTAGTGAGGAGTGAAATCAAAAATTTATGCCCTTAGAAACCTTGAAGGCGGTGCTTGGTTTTTGGGGTCCCGTACGCGACTAGGCTCCCAAAAAGTCCCACACATGTGGTATCCCTGTACTCAGGAGAAGCAGCAGAATGTATTTTGGGGTGTAATTTCACATATGCCCATGGCATGTGTGAGCAATATATAATTTAGTGACAACTTTGTGCAAAAAAAAAGTTTGTCATATTCCCGCAACTTGTGGCAAAATATAAAATATTCCATGAACCCAACATGCCTCTCAGTAAATAGCTTGGGGTGTCTACTTTCCAAAATGGGGTCATTTGGGGGGGTTTTGTGCTATTTTGGCATTTTATGGCCTTCAAAACTGTGATAGGTAGTGAGGAGTGAAATCAAAAATTTACGCCCTTAGAAATCCTGAAGGCGGTGCTTGGTTTTTGGGGCCCCGTACGCGGCTAGGCTCCCAAAAAGTCCCACACATGTGGTATCCCCGTACTCAGGAGAAGCAGCAGAATGTATTTTGGGGTGCAATTCCACATATAACCATGGCATGTGTGAGCAATATATCATTTAGTGACAACTTTTTGTACATTTGTTTTTCTTTTTGTCATTATTCAATCATTTGGGACAAAAAAATAAAAATATTCAATGGGCTCAACATGCCTCTCAGCAAATAGCTTGGGGTGTCTACTTTCCAAAATGGGGTCATTTGGGGGGGTTTAGTGCCATCTTGGCATTTTATGGCCTTCAAAACTGTTATAGGTAGTGAGGAGTGAAATCAAAAATGTATGCCCTTAGAAACCTTGAAGGCGGTGCTTGGTTTTTGGGGTCCCGTACGCGACTAGGCTCCCAAAAAGTCCCACACATGTGGTATCCCCGTACTCAGGAGAAGCAGCAGAATGTATTTTGGGGTGTAATTTCACATATGCCCATGGCATGTGTGAGCAATATATCATTTAGTGACAACTTTGTGCAAAAAAAAAAAGTTGGTCATATTCCCGCAACTTGTGGCAAAATATAAAATATTCCATGGACTGAACATGCCCCTCAGTAAATAGCTTGGGGTGTCTACTTTCCAAAATGGGGTCATTTGGGGGGGTTTTGTGCTATTTTGGCATTTTATGGCCTTCGAAACTGTGATAGGTAATGAGGAGTGCAATCAAAAATTTGCGCCCTTAGAAATCCTGAAGGCGGTGCTTGGTTTCCGGGGTCCCGTACGTGGCTAGGCTCCTAAAAAGTCCCACACATGTGGTATCCCCGTACTCAGGAGAAGCAACAGAATGTATTTTGGGGTGCAATTCCACATATAACCATGGCATGTGTGAGCAATATATAATTTAGTGACAACTTTTTGTAATTTTTTTTTTTTTCATTATTCAATCACTTGGGACAAAAAAAAAATATTCAATGGGCTCAACATGCCTCTCAGCAATTTCCTTGGGGTGTCTACTTTCCAAAATGAGGTAATTTGGGGGGGTTTTGTACTGCCCTGCCATTTTAGCACCTCAAGAAATGAGATAGGCAGTCATAAATTTAAAGCTGTGTAAATTCCAGAAAATGTACCCTAGTTTGTAAACGCTATAACTTTTGCGCAAACCAATAAATATACGCTTATTGACATTTTTACTAAAGACATGTGGCTGAATAAATTTTGGCCTAAATGTATGACTAAAATTGAGTTTATTCGATTTTTCTTATAACAAAAAGTAGAAAATATCATTTTTTTTCAAAATTTTCAGTCTTTTTCCGTTTATATCGCAAAAAATAAAAATCACAGAGGCAATCAAATACCATTAAAAAAAAGCTCTATTTGTGGGAAGAAAAGGACGCAAATTTCGTTTGGGTACAACATTGCATGTCCGCACAATTTATAGTTAAAACAGCGCAGTGCAAAATTCTGAAATCACCTCTGGTCCTTTAGCTACCAAATGGTCCGGGGCTTAAGTGGTTAAGTAAGTAATTACTAAGAATTGCAGGCCTACAATACATAACACCAAATTTCCATGCAAAATAATTGTACCCCTTTTGGTACATAATTCCAGACAGAATCATACCGCCAGGGAGGTTAAGAGCAACGTTATCTTCCTCTAAGACATGAACATACTGCACTAGTTCATCAAAATGGGGTTCCAGGGTATCTGTGCATTCCCCCAAATGATCAATGTCCTCTATGAGCTCATGTGCTATTTTCCCAAATTCTTTAGCAATGTTCTGTGTTAGATTCTGAAGCAGGGTGTGCAGCTTTAAATTCAGAACCCCCACTGTCATCATCACTGCGGGTTCTGGAAGTGGAGATGGTTGTGCCTTGCTTAGGGGTTTCTTCGGTAAAAAGAGAAGGATCCATGAGTGCCAGCGAGTCAATGGATTCCGCCGGGTCCTCAGACTACCTGAGACCGGGGATTGCGCCCTACACAGAAAGCGATCCATAAGCTGGGAAGGCCTAAGCGAGGACTGAGGTATGTTCTTCTTGTATATGTTTTTTCTTCTGGCATATGTTTTTTATGTCACCGATCTTACCTATGAGGTGCCTGTGAGGTGACTGGGTGCTTCCGGGATCAGATAAGAGGGCTCCCAGTGCTTTAGATGCGTAGTGGGAGCTTCGTGAGAGGGACCAGAGGCCAGAGCTTTGATCGTACACGTCTGCCATCTTACGAGCCGGGCATGTGCCCGAGCTTTCTTTTGGTGGTGTTTAATCACCACTGGGTTTTTTATATTTTGCTAAATAAAAAAATATTTTTGTTATACAAATTTGCAAATAAACAATTGTTCTTCTTAAATTTAGGCCAAAATGTATTCTACATTTGTTTGGTAAAAGTAATCCAAATCAGTGTATATTATTTAGTGTGTGTGTGTGTGTGTGTGAAAGTTATAAAGTTATAGTCTACAAACTACTGTGTGTATATATTTATATATATATATATACATATATATATATATATATATATATATATATATATATATATATATATATTTGAAAATGAATCAACCCTCATGTACTGACTGCCCATCTCACTTATTTCATGACTACTTATAGAGATGAGCCAAACAGCCCCCCCCCCCGGTTCGGTTTGGTTCGCACGGACACCATTAAAGTCTATGGGACACAAGCATGAAAATCAGAAGTGCTAGTTTCTAAGGCTTAAATGCAAGTTATTGCCATAAAAAGTGTTTGGGGACCTGGGTTCTGCCCCAGGGGACATGTATAAATTCAAAAAAAAGTTTTAAAAACTAACGTTTTTTTCAGGGACAGTGATTTTATTAATGCTTAAAGTGAAACAATAAAAAATAAATATTCCTTTAAATATTGTGCCTGGGGGGTCTCCTTAGTCTGCCTGTAAAGTAGCACATCTTTCCCATGAACAGTACCACAGCAAAATTACATTTCCAAAGGAAAAAATCCCCCAAAAATCCCCCAAAATACATACCAGACCCTTATTCTAGCAGGCAACCTGGCAGGCCACAGGAAAAGGGGGGGGGGACAAGAGAGCGTCCCCCTCCTGAACCATACCAGACCATATGCCCTTAACATGGAAGCTGAAAAACTCTGCCTCGATGGGAGGTGTCCCGCGACTGCAGCATTTTTGCGCTGACAGTCCTTATATAGCTGAGAGTGGGGCCACCTGGTGACGTAAGTGGGTGACTCCGCCCCCTTCTGACGTCATGTGACATCACATAATGTCTGAGGGGATGGGATCACCCGTTTACACCCTTAGCTATATAGCAGCTGTTATCGCAAAAAGGCTGCAGTCTCAGGGATGCCTCTCATGGAGGCAGAGTTTTTCCTTCTTTTTCTCAGGACCCTTGGCACGGTGACTGAAGATAAATGGACATGGCGAGCCATTTTTTTTTTTTAATAAAGGAATTGTCCCAAACTGTCTCCTGTCATTTTTACTTTTTTGACACTTTTTTTGGTGAATGTGTAGGGGTACTTTACTGTGTTATATTTCACAATTTTATATATATAATTTTTTCTGCCCATTAGATCCATGTCCCTTCCCTGCGGCTCCTGTGAGCCCTGACTTGCAGCTGTGACATCTGGTGGTTCTTATTCATTGTCGGTTCCCTGATCCAGATTACAATGCTTGGAGTTATCCTCACTACTAAGTGCAGTGATATTTTATTAGCTGAGAAAGTCTGTCTCCACACCACCTGTTTTCAATTGGTTGTTGGACTATACATTGGACCAACAGAGGCTTTGACACTACCTATGTGTCACAAAACTTGTGCATTATTCTATCGTTGAAAAAATATATGACTTGAAAAAATATATGACTTGTGAGAATTTACACTTTTATTTTACATGCATTTTTTGCCATTCTTTGCGAATTATTTGGCTACATGCTATACCATTTACTTTTCTGTATACCGTATATACTCGAGTATAAGCCGAGATTTTCAGCCCTTTTTTTTGGGCTAAAAGTCCCCTCCTCGGCTTATACTCGAGTCAGCGAAATTGAATATTGTAAAATGTACCTGAAGGCTGCGGCGTCCATCGTTTAAAACTCGCGGGCTCTTCCTGGTCCCTTCCGTGATAGGCGGAACTGTGTCTGCTGAGAATCGCCTATCACGAACGTTCTCTAATCCTCAGTTTCCCAGCAGACATCCGTGATTGGCGGAAGCTGAACACAGTGTCTGCTGGGATAGGTGAAGATGAGAGAACGTTCGTGATAGGCGATTCTCAGCAGGCAGTTCCGCCTATCACGGAAGGGACCAGGAAGAGAGTGCGAGTTTTAAACGATGGACGCCGCAGCCTTCAGGTACAATTTTACAATGTTCAATTATAATTCTAGGGAAACAGTGAGGGTGGGCACAGTGAGGGTGGGCACAGGTGAGGATGGGCACAGGAGAGGATAGGAACATGTGAGGATGGGAACAGTGAGGATGGGAACAGTGAGGATGGGAACAGTAAGGTGGCAATTGGCTTAGTGAAGTTGCAATGGGTGGGCATTTTTGACCCTCGGCTTATACTCGAGTCAGTAAGTTTTCCCAGGTTTTTGTGGTAACATTAGGTACCTCGGCTTATACTCGGGTTGGCTTATACTCGAGTATATACAGTATTATTATATTGTCTATTTATATGTAGCACACGGACCCTTTTCCCTACCTTTGGCTCACTTGCAGGAAAAAGGCACACCGTACTATATGCTGTGACAGCAGGAAGGTAAAGTCACCTGGTTGCATCCAGGGGGGTAGATATATTTCGCCCAGATTCAGGCTTTACGCCGACTTATACAACTAGGTGGAGAGTTGTATAAGCCCAGCTGAGGCTAGTGGGCTCATGGATTACTCATACCTCTAGGGAGAGTGTGGGGCGTCGTGCAGACAGGGAGTTGATGAGACCAGCTGAAGCTTGTCAGCTCATTTAGGCCTCTATAAGAACTCCCAGCTTCATTAGATGTTAGCTCATGCCTGGACCCAGACCTGTGTGGACTGTCTAGGGAGAGTGAACCCCTGTGCGGTGAGACAAAGCCTGTGTGGCTATTTGCTTGGACATTTAAAACCAGGGACTTAGGGACTAGGACAGCACTAGGCTGATCCCAGTTGTTAGTTAGGAAACCTGTATGTTTAGTCAGAGGTCAAGTTGACCAGGATTTATTTTGTTTATGTTTCTTTTGCTTTGCTGTGTTTTGTCACTGTAAATAGAAAATAAACCGCACCTTTTTGATTTTGAAAACCACAACCTCCGTTTGCTGGGCCTGTTTTTGTGTGGGGAGCCCATCTCGGGGGTCACACACACCCGCTGCCGAGCTAACCCCCTCACAGTTGGTGGAGAACCAGTGGCAGTTTTTTTTTAAGCCAGCATGGAGGAGATACTGAAGCAGCTGGCTCTAGCAAATGCCAATCAACAGCAGACAAATGCAGGTTTGCAAAAGAGCCTTGCAGCTCAACAACAGAACTTCGCAGCCCAGCAGCAAGCTCATCAACAGAGCCTTGCAGCCCAGCAGCAGACAAACGCAACTTTGCAACAGAGTCTGGAGGCTCAGCAACAAGCCCAGCAGCAATCTGAGGCCCGCTTCATAGACCTGTTGCAGAAGCAAGAGCAGAGACTACAACAACAGATGGAAGCAGCAATGCAGCAACGTCCGCAGACCAGTGAGGAAAGCCGTCCCACTAATACCGCGTCCTTTGGGGTGAGTCGTTTATTGACAAAAATGACTGGAGAGGATGATCCAGAGGTATTTTTGACCACATTTGAAAGGACCGCTGAAAGAGAAAAGTGGCCTGAGGAGCAGTGGGCTGGACTGGTGGCTCCTCTGTTAACTGGTGAATCGCAGAAAGCTTACTATGACCTAGAGCCCAACCAAGCAAAAGACTATGTGATGCTAAAAGCTGAAATATTGGCAAGGCTGGGTGTCACCCAGGCTGTCCGGGCTCAGCGTGTGCATAACTGGACTTTCCAGCTTGGAAAACCCCCCAGGTCTCAAATGTATGATCTCATTCACCTGAGCAGAAAGTGGCTACAGCCAGAGACTTTGTCCGCACCAAAGATTGTGGAACGTGTTGTAATGAATCGGTTTTTGAGAGCTCTTCCTACTGCCATCCAAAAGTGGGTAAGCCATGGAGACCCAGAGACGGCCGATGGTCTTGTGGATCGTGTGGAGAAATACTTGGCTACAGAGAACCTGACGGCCTCTTCCAGAGACACTCGGACTTTCCACCCTAAGACCAGACCATCCCCAGGGGCGGATAAGAGGATTCCAAGGGGTGAGGGTGGAGAGAGTGAGAGGGTGGGAGCTCTACCCCAAGTTTGGCGAGAACAGCCTGGGAAATCAGCGGCTCAAGAGGCCGCAAGAAGGATCGTTTGCTACCGCTGCCGGCAAGCGGGACATATTGCAGCCAATTGCCCGATTGTGGAGGAACCCATGCAGTGTGACTTTCTGACGGGCAGACGTCAGTCGCTGTGTGCGACAGTCGCATGCACTGCCATTCGAGGAACTGAGAAACATTTATGCAAAATGTGTGTTAATGGTAGAAATGTTGTGGTATTGCTGGATTCAGGTAGCCTTGTGACCCTGATAAAGGCTGAGTTAGTTAAAACAGAGGTCTCTGGGAATAGCAAGGTAGCTGTTATTTGTGTGCATGGGGACACCCGAGAGTATCCAGTGACTACAGTGTGTTTCGAGACCCCCAAAGGTACCCTCTCTCATCCAGTGGGCTTAGTATCTCAGTTACCGCATGACGCCATTGTGGGAAGGGATTTTCCGAAGTTCTGGGAACTGTGGGATGATCCTGAGCCCCCCACTGGTGCCCCTATGT
The DNA here is from genome assembly GCA_029206835.1 of Rana muscosa. Lineage (NCBI taxonomy): Eukaryota > Metazoa > Chordata > Amphibia > Anura > Ranidae > Rana > Rana muscosa. The sequence continues at coordinate 381,786,537 of CM055123.1, read as the reverse complement.
ACCAGGAATGTGATAGCCAGAACTCCCCTGAGAGTGGTGAGGACTCTCCGGAATTTCCCTTATCAGTATTGGCAGGGGAGACTCAAGAAACTGGAGAGGAGCCCACCTCCTCAGACGAAAACCTACCGTCTGTGGAGTTTTCTGATCTTGAGGTTCACAGGGAAAACTTTGCCACAGAACAGTTGAAAGACCCCGCCCTAATAAAGGCACGGGAAAACGTAGTGAAAATAGATGGCGAGTTAGTGAACCCAGATAATACCTGCACTTACCCATACTTCAGCGTAGAGAAGGACCTATTGTATCGGGTGGCAAAAAGGGCAGAAGAAACCGTTGAGCAGCTTGTGGTGCCCAAACCTTACAGGAAGTTGGTGTTGGAGTTGGCCCATGGGCACATTCTTGGAGGTCATCTGGGGACAGAGAAAACCCGAGAGAGGGTATTACAGGGATTCTATTGGCCGGGGGTGATGAAGGACATAGAAAATTATTGTTCCTCCTGCCCTGTGTGTCAGAGGTCGGCCCCGATGCCACATTTCCGTAGCCCGCTGGTCCCCCTACCCATCATTGAGGTCCCGTTTGAGAGGATCGCCATGGATTTGGTAGGTCCTATAATCAAGTCCGCTAGGGGGCACCAGTACATATTAGTTATAATGGACTATGCCACCCGTTATCCAGAAGCGATCCCTCTCCGAAATACCTCGGCCAAAACCATAGCCAAAGAGCTATCTCTTGTGTTTAGCCGGGTGGGTATTTGTAAAGAACTGCTTACGGACCAAGGTACACCCTTTATGTCCCGGGTTATGAAGGAGCTGTGTAAATTGTTCAAAGTGACGCAATTACGTACATCTGTGTATCACCCCCAAACCGATGGGCTGGTTGAAAGGTTCAACAAAACCCTAAAACAAATGTTGAAGAAAGTGGTGGATAGAGATGGAAAGGATTGGGACTGTCTACTTCCTTATCTGATGTTTGCTATTAGGGAGGTGCCCCAATCCTCTACGGGATTCTCCCCCTTTGAGTTACTGTATGGGAGACACCCAAGAGGGCTGTTGGATATTGCCAAGGAAACTTGGGAAAGTGAGAGTTCTCCCCACAGGAGTGTGATTGAGCATGTCGCCCTGATGCAAGACCGAATTGCACAGGTAATGCCCATCGTGAAGGAACATTTGGCCCAAGCGCAGTTAGCACAGCAGAGAGTGTACAACCGTGGAGCCAAGACCCGTACCTTTTCCCCGGGGGATAGGATACTGGTACTTGTCCCTACGGTTGAAAGTAAATTCCTTGCCAAATGGCAAGGCCCCTACGAGATAATGGAAAAAGTGAGCGAAGTGAATTACAAGGTCAGACAACCAGGAAGGCGAAAGCCCGAACAGATCTATCACGTTAATCTGTTGAAAGCCTGGAGGGATAGAGAGTCCCTAGTCGCAGACACTTGGTCACCAGCTCAAACTGGTTGCGTGATTCCTGAGGTTGGAATAGCAGCCACCTTGTCACAACCCCAACAACAGGAGGTTAAGGAGTTTGTGCTTCGCAACAAGGAGGTATTCTCTGAGCTGCCGGGACAAACATCTGGGGTAGAGCATGACATCATTACCCCGCCCGGTGAAAGGGTGAAGTTAAAACCCTATCGGATCCCAGAGGCCCGACGGGAGGCAATACGGGAGGAAGTACAGAAAATGCTGAACTTAGGGGTGATAGAGGAGTCCCAAAGTGATTGGTCTAGTCCCATTGTGTTGGTGCCTAAACCGGATGGGAGCTGGCGATTTTGTAACGATTTTCGTCAGTTGAACAAAGTTACAAAATTTGACACCTACCCCATGCCACGTATAGATGAGTTGATCGACCGGCTGGGAACAGCCCGATACATGACGACTCTTGACCTCACAAAAGGGTATTGGCAAATCCCCCTGGCCAAGTCGGCCAAAGAGAAAACCGCATTTGTAACCCCAGACGGGGCGTTCCAATATAAAAGAATGCCGTTCGGGTTACAGAATGCGCCGGCCACATTCCAGCGGAAAATGGACCAGATGCTGAGGCCCCATCGGAAGTATGCTGCGGCTTACCTGGATGACATAATTGTCCATAGCACAGATTGGGCCTCACATCTGCCAAAAGTGCAAGCAGTCCTGGACTCTGTTCGGGAAGCGGGGTTTACGGCTAACCCCAAGAAGTGTACCATTGGGCAGGAGGAGGCCAAATATCTTGGGTACACCATTGGGAGGGGAGTAATAAAACCCCAACTCAACAAAGTCGAGGCCATCCAGAGTTGGCCACGTCCCAACAGCAAGAAGCAGGTACGAGCCTTTCTGGGAATCGCTGGGTATTATCGGCGATTCATTCCCCACTTTGCTTCTAAGGCTGTGCCCCTAACCAACCTGACGAAGGGGAAAGGGTCGGTCATGATTAAATGGACCCCCGAGGCTGAGGCAGCATTCCAATTCTTGAAACAAGCCTTATGTAGCCAGCCAGTGTTGTACTCACCCGACTTCTCTAAAGACTTTGTCGTACAAAGTGATGCGTCAGATGTGGGGTTAGGAGCAGTATTGTCCCAGGTCTGGAACGGGGAAGAGCACCCAGTCATTTACCTCAGCAGGAAGTTGAAGTCCCATGAGGTAAATTACGCCACCGTTGAAAAGGAGTGTTTAGCGGTGAAGTGGGCTCTAGATTCCCTTCGGTACTACCTGCTAGGTAGGCACTTTGACATGGTTACGGATCACGCTCCGTTAAAGTGGATGGCTCAAAACAAGGAAACAAATAGAAGAGTGAATAGGTGGTTCCTGGCCCTCCAGGAATTCAACTTCACAGTAAAGCATCGCCCTGGCGTTCAAATGGGGAATGTGGATGCTTTGTCTCGAGTACATGAATGCCTGATTGCTGGTGTTCCAACCCCGAGGTTAAAACAAGAGGGGGGGGTATGTGACAGCAGGAAGGTAAAGTCACCTGGTTGCATCCAGGGGGGTAGATATATTTCGCCCAGATTCAGGCTTTACGCCGACTTATACAACTAGGTGGAGAGTTGTATAAGCCCAGCTGAGGCTAGTGGGCTCATGGATGACTCATACCTCTAGGGAGAGTGTGGGGCGTCGTGCAGACAGGGAGTTGATGAGACCAGCTGAAGCTTGTCAGCTCATTTAGGCCTCTATAAGAACTCCCAGCTTCATTAGATGTTAGCTCATGCCTGGACCCAGACCTGTGTGGACTGTCTAGGGAGAGTGAACCCCTGTGCGGTGAGACAAAGCCTGTGTGGCTATTTGCTTGGACATTTAAAACCAGGGACTTAGGGACTAGGACAGCACTAGGCTGATCCCAGTTGTTAGTTAGGAAACCTGTATGTTTAGTCAGAGGTCAAGTTGACCAGGATTTATTTTGTTTATGTTTCTTTTGCTTTGCTGTGTTTTGTCACTGTAAATAGAAAATAAACCGCACCTTTTTGATTTTGAAAACCACAACCTCCGTTTGCTGGGCCTGTTTTTGTGTGGGGAGCCCATCTCGGGGGTCACACACACCCGCTGCCGAGCTAACCCCCTCACAATGCCCGTACCCTCCTGTTTGAGGAGGTTGAGCGGTGTTATGTATTTGGGTCCCACAGCTAGGTTCCTCCGTCAGTTGGTTCTCATCTCCTAGGATATAGGGACAAGTCTCTGTTTTCCCCCCAAGTAATTCCAATGTCTACACCACTCTAAACTCCAAGGTTGAGTTTATTTTATCAATGTTCAGCAGATAGGAAAGGGTGGATGAGAGACAGGACAGCAAGGTTTTGGGAGGTTAGTTCAGGCACAAGTAGATTTTACAATCGCTACTCTATCCCAGAGTAGGTTTAGCTCACCCGGATAGTCTCCTGCAAAGTGGATCCTAGCAGCCGAAGTGATGCTCGGACATTTAATCAGATTCTTTTCCTAGATACGATCGGGAGACTCTCTGCCACAGAATCTATCAGACCCCGAACTTCTCAGCTTTTGGTATATAAGGACAGGTGCCAGCAGCAGCACATTACTAGGCCCTTGGTGGATAGATGAATCCCTCCAGAAAGTTACCGGGCCCCTTCCTTCACCGTGAACTCTCACCGGTCCGTCAGAATGGTCCTCCCCCAGCCTCCTCTTCTTAGAAGCGGGCTCCCTCGCGAGGGACACCCTGGGATTCCTCTTCCCAGAAGTGGGCTCCAGCTAAAGGTGCTGGGCCCAGTGTTGAAGATGCAGCCCCAGGACTAAAGGTGCCTGGGACTGATGCACACGTTGCCCCATGGCCTGGAGGGCCATGCGCCACGTACTTGGACTCCGACTCCTCTCCTCCTCTGAAGACCCTTCCCAGGCGGCGTCTGCCCCTATGTATTCTCTCCCAGCATGCACAGCAGGCCAAACACGCCCACTGTACCGCTGCAGAGAGAGGACACCCCAAGGCACAGCACTAGTACTGATGGTTCAACCCCGACCCGTCATGGCAGTGCCACCTACAGGCCACAGGGAACTGCACACCAGTATACCACCTGGGGAAATAAAATAGCATAACCTATAAATGAGAACAGTCTGAGCCCAACTACTATCTCAGATCAGCCCCCTAAATTTGGGTATATAGCACCCCTAAATGGGGTGGGCGCTACATATACAATGTAACTTTCTCTTTACTAGAAACACATACACTTACCTTATTCCAATCCCTGAAGAAGGAAATATACACCATAAGTAGGAATCAAACCCCTTATGGTCTCCGAAACATGTAGGATTGTTGTTGTTATTACCATGTGCAGCCATTCATTGGTGTTTGTTACACTATGTAGTACACAGGGATGAGCCGAACACCCCCCTGTTCGGTTCGCACCAGAACCTGCGAACAGACAAAATGTTCGTGTAAACTTTAGAACCCTATTAAATACAATGGACTCGAACGTTCGAAATCTAAAGTGTTAATTATAAAGGCTAATATGCAAGTTATTGTCCTAAAAAGTGTTTGGGGACCTGGGACCTGCCCCAGGGGACATGTACCAATGCAAAAAGAAGTTTTAAAAACGGCCGTTTTTTCGGGAGCAGTGATTTTAATAATGCTTAAAATGAAAAAATAAAAGTGAAATATTCCTTTAAATTTCGTACCTGGGGGGTGTGTATGATATGCATGTGAAGTGGCGCATGTTTCCCGTGCTTAGAACTGTCCCTGCAAAAAATGTCATTTTTGAAAGAAAAAAATGCATTTAAAACTGACTCGCGGCTATTAATGAATTGTCGGCTCCCGGCAATACATTCAAAATTTAAATTACATAGTGAAGGAAGTTCCCCGCTCAAGCCAATGACGTAGGCGGGTCCGACATACCGAGGGGGCGGACCTGATGGGGAACTGCTCTCACTTTGGTAATACATGTATAGACCCGCCCCTTCTCATGTTCCGCATCTGGTCCGCTGAGCGGACCTGATGGGGAACTTTAGAAGGGGCGGGTCTATACATTTAAAATACTGAGAGGGAGTTCCCCATCAGGTCCGCTCAGGCACAACCAATGAAGGACAGCGCTGGACATCGGGATCGCCGCGGGACACTGGATTTCACCGCTGGAATGTTTTTTTTTTTTTTTTTTTTAAATAAAGGACTTTTTCAAGGTGTTTGTGTGTTTTTTAAACATTTTTTTACGCTTTCTTCGTGAAATGGTAGGGGTACAATGTACCCCTTACCAATTCACATAGGGGGGGCCGGGATCTGGGGGTCCCCTTTGTTAAAGGGGTCTTCCAGATTCCGATAAGCCCCCCGCCCGCAGACCCCCACAACCACCGGGCAAGGGTTGTGGGGATGAGGCCCTTGTCCCCATCAACATGGGGACATCCTCCCCATGTTGAGGGCATGTGGCTTGGTACGGTTCAGGAGGGAGGGGGGGCCGCTCTCTCGTCCCCCCCTTTTCCCCTGCGGCCGGCCAGGTTGCGTGCTCGGATAAGGGGTCTGGTATGGATCTTTAGGGGGACTCCACGCCATTTTTTTAAAAAATTTGGGGTGGAGTTCCCCTTAAAATCCATGCCAGATCTGAAGGGCCTGGAATGGATATTTGGGGGAACCCCACGTCAATTTTTTTTTAAATTTGCGGCGGGGTTCCCCTTAATATCCATTCCAGACCTGAAGGGCCTGGTAATTGAATTCTGGGGAACCCCCACGCTTTTTTTTTTTTTTTTTATCAATGACTTTTGTATGTATTGCCGGGAGCCGACAATTCATTAATAGCCGCGAGTCAGTTTTAAATGCATTTTTTTCTTTCAAAAATGACATTTTTTGCAGGGACAGTTCTAAGCACGGGAAACATGCGCCACTTTACATGCATATCATACACACCCCCCAGGTATGAAATTTAAAGGAATATTTCACTTTTATTTTTTCATTTTAAGCATTATTAAAATCACTGCTCCCGAAAAAACGGCCGTTTTTAAAACTTCTTTTTGCATTGATACATGTCCCCTGGGGCAGGACCCAGGTCCCCAAACACTTTTTAGGACAATAACTTGCATATAAGCCTTTATAATTAGCACTTTAGATTTCTCCCATAGATTTTTCGAATTTGCCGCGAACACCCCAATTTGTTCGCTGTTCGGCGAACGGGCGAACAGGCAATGTTCGAGTCGAACATGAGTTTGACTCGAACTCGAAGCTCATCCCTAGTAGTACAGCATTAAGCAATTGTGTTGTCATGAATTGTTTCTACGATTGTTCCTTTTTTACTATTTCTGTAATTTTGTACCAATAAATTTACATTTTTAAATACTACTCTTGTATTCCCCATTATCTATTCTGTTTTGGTTCCCTGCACGCACTATCCCTTGGGGCTTCTTTTCCTTTCCAATATGTATTTGGGATGTGGCAGGAACCACCAGGATTAGCTTGTCTCTTTTAAAAATGTATTTTCAATGTGTAGGGGTACAGTGCACCCGATACCCATTCACATAGGTGGGGCCGGGATCTGGGGGTCCCCTTATTAAAGGGGGCTTCCAGATTCTGATAAGCCCCCCCGCCTGCAGCCCCCCACAACCACCAGGCAAGGGTTTCGAGGATGAGGCCCTTGCCTCCATTAACATGGGGACAAGGTGCTTTGAGGGCCTGGTACGGTTCAGGAGGGGGGGCACTCTCTTGTCCCCCCTTTTCCTGTGGCCTGCCAGGTTGCGTGCTTGGATAAGGGTCTGGTAGGGATTTTGGGGGGACCCTGTGACATGTGGGGTGGTCTCTGTGTAGGAATTCTCTGGAGCAGTCTCTGTGGGAGCACTGGCATCTTTGGAGCAGTCTCTGTGGGAGCACTGGCATCTTTGTCAAACAATCTGTGGGGGAGCTGCAGTCTCTGCCCTCATAGAGATTGTTAGTGCTCCCAGAGACCATTCCAGAGCATGGAGGAGACAGGAATTTATTTCCATAAAAAAGGCCCACCAAAATCCTAAGCACCAGGCCCGTGATGCTCTTAATCCTGCCCGGCATATCACCCCCACTGGTGCTGTACCGTTATTTATCTTTACAAACTCTTTCAAAGCTAACAGTAACTCATCTGGATTCCCCATTAGTTCCATCCAGAATGGACTAATTTTCCATTGACCCGGGCAACGTTTTTCTCCTAGGTTTTCAGACAGCACCAATAGCGAATGATCTGACAAGTCCCAGGGAAAGTAAGGTACATTTTTTTACCAGGTGCAGTGCTTCTTCATTTCCCAGAGCCATATCAATTCTAGAGCATGTTGAATGGGAACTTGAAAAACAGGAATATTGCTGACCTTCCAGGTTTTGCACTCTCCATATATCCAACAGCACTGTCTCCTCCAAGAACTGGGAAAGGCACATTTTCCATCTGTACCCCTGGTGAAAACCTATCCATTCTCCTATCCAGGACCATATTGAAATCCCCCATCACTATAACCGGTATATCAGACTTGTCCACCATCAACTCTATTAATCTATAGAGAATCTGGGTTTTAAATGGTGGAGAGATATATATGTAGCACTACCCCCAGTTAAGAGGGCTGCTGGTATTATTTTGGGCCTGTACCTTACTGCTGTCAACCCCCAAGAAACTGGCTCTGACCCTCCACTGGCACAGCGGTGATGCAAATGAGATTGTGGAACCTACTAACAATGAATAGCACAATACCACAAGAAAGTATACATTCACCGTTCAGAATTAGAGTACCTGTGTTTACCGTCTCTCTGTGTCTGGAACAGTTAATACTCCACACAACGTGTTTGCTTAACCATAAAATATCTTTACTAGATAGGAAAAGATTTTGGTTAACAGATAGGCATTTACATCTGCAGGGCCCTGCAAAATCAAAGTTATGTACAATGTAACCAATATTGAGGCATACAAATCTTATACACTCTAAAATGTCTTTAAAAGAACTACGCTCGCAAGCTTTCCCCTCGTGGGCAGTATGTCGCCCAAACAATGTCTCCGTGAGTTACAGTCAGGTCTGACTACCTCACACACATAGTGTTTCCGATAGAAAGTGTCTTCGCTAGCAACGTTGGTGCACTTTTATATTGTAATCCAAGGGGTATCAACAGTTAGCTATGATTCTGCTATAGTTTAGGGCCCAAAGTCATAGGCAATAAGACGCCCCAACTTTAACTGCGCAACACACTGCTGTAGCGGCGGTGGGTCCTATGCAAAGGGTCTCAGACCTAGCAAACAGTTAAGAATCCTGAGCAAGTGCTATCTCACCCGACCGGACCAATCCGTTTAACCGATCCTGCTGCTAGGCTCCAGCCCCCGATCTCCCGGTCGCCAGTAGTCTCCGAACTTCCAGACAACCAAAAGGGAATGTGAAGGTGACTCGACTCTTGGATGCCCCGACGCGTCAGCAGGCTCTTTGGATAAAAGCTCTCTCCTTTTCTGGCAGCAGGCTTTTCCAGGTTCGGTGGGCCCAGACTCTCCAGCCTAGACGAGTACGATAGGCCCCAACACAGGTTCCAAGTAGTTTGTGTAGTATCCTCGCCATTGGAGTTCAACTCTCCTGGTTCCACAAATCCCACCATGCACTTCCCTACTCATAGTCAAACAGCGGTCAGCATATTATCCAATAGGAAACCAGGGGAGATCCGGATTCACTTGATGAAACATAGTCTCTATGAACACCATAAAGTGACAACCCGCTACACACTCCCCCCACTTAAAGTTTTTGGTCCCCAAAGATATCAACAATTCCTATAGGAGAACTTGGTTAGCATACAGGAGAACACAGTTTACCGTTACAAAAGAATCCGTTCGGCGAACATCGAACAATTTGGGCCGTTCGCGACAAATTCGAGTGACGCGAACGGCCCACAATACACTGCGCCATCGCAGTGCAATCCTGGCGCTGTGATTGGCCAAGCATGCACTGTGATGCCCGCATGCTTGGCCAATCACAGCGCCGGCAGCTAGGAGAGCCATAATTGGCCACAGGCAGGTTGCCTGTGGCCAATTATAGCTCAGGGGGTTTAGCACACGCCCCACACTATAAAAGGCCGCCAGCGCGGCGGCCTTGTGTAGTGTGTTCCGGCGCAGGGAAAGAGTTACATAGGCAGGGACAGTGTCAGTGCTATTTGTACCTCAAACTTGTGTGTAGGGAGAGAGAAGGATAGGCAGGGAGAGTGTCAGTGTCATATTCTTTGCTAAACCTTGTGTGCAGGGAGAGAGAAGGATAGGCAGGGGACAGTGTCAGTGTCACATTCTTTGCTAAACCTTGTGTGCAGGGAGAGAGAAGGATAGGCAGGGAGAGTGTCAGTGTCATATTCTTTGATAAACCTTGTGTGCAGGGAGAGAGAAGGATAGGCAGGGAACAGTGTCAGTGTCATATTCTTTGCTAAACCTTGTGTGCAGGGCGAGAGAAGGATAGGCAGGGAGAGTGTTAGTGTCATATACTTTGATAAACCTTGTGTGCAGGGAGAGAGAAGGATAGGCAGGGGACAGTGTCAGTGTCATTGTTGCTAAGCCTCCTGCACATTATACACCTGAAGTTAGCCCGTATTGCTGTGTTTTCCTGGTGTGTTACACCAACAGGCAATTGCAGCACTTACAGCGGGCGGAGTGTGCCTCCTGCACCTTATACACCTGAAGTTAGCCTGTATTGCTGCGTTTTCCTGGTGTGTTACACCAACAGGCATTTGCAGCACTTACAGCGGGCGGAGTGTGCCTCCTGATCATATTACACCTGAAGTTAGCCTGTATTGCTGCGTTTTCCTGGTGTGTTACACCAACAGGCATTTGCAGCACTTACAGCGGGCGGAGTGTGCCTCCTGATCATATTACACCTGAAGTTAGCCCTTATTGCTGTGTTTTCCTGGTGTGTTACACCAACAGGCATTTGCAGCACTTACAGCGGGCGGAGTGTGCCTCCTGCACCTTATACACCTGAAGTTAGCCTGTATTGCTGCGTTTTCCTGGTGTGTTACACCAACAGGCATTTGCAGCACTTACAGCGGGCGGAGTGTGCCTCCTGCACCTTATACACCTGAAGTTAGCCTGTATTGCTGCGTTTTCCTGGTGTGTTACACCAACAGGCATTTGCAGCACTTACAACCGGCGGAGTGTGCCTCCTGCACCTTATACACCTGAAGTTAGACTGTATTGCTGCGTTTTCCTGGTGTGTTACACCAACAGGCATTTGCAGCACTTACAGCGGGCGGAGTGTGCCTCCTGATCATATTACACCTGAAGTTAGCCTGTATTGCTGCGTTTTCCTGGTGTGTTACACCAACAGGCATTTGCAGCACTTACAGCAGGCGGAGTGTGCCTCCTGATCATATTACACCTGAAGTTAGCGTGTATTGCTGCTTTTTCCTGGTGTGTTACACCAACAGGCATTTGCAGCACTTACAGCGGGCGGAGTGTGCCTCCTGATCATATTACACCTGAAGTTAGCCTGTATTGCTGCGTTTTCCTGGTGTGTTACACCAACAGGCATTTGCAGCACCTACAGCAGGCGTAGTGTGATTCCTGCAAAATATACTCCAGAAACTAGGCCTTATTGCTGGTTTTCCCATTTCCCTGTAGGCCATTAGAATGTCTGGAAGGCAAACAAGGAGAAGCAGACAGTCAGGAGCCAATAAAAGAGGGCAAGCAGGCTCTGTGTCTAGAGACAACAGTGCTGGTCATGGACACGGTGCATCGCCATCAGCACGTGGCCATGGGACACGCTGGTCCTTCTTTTCGGCAGCTGGACGTGTTGAGCCGCATCATGCCGAAAAGTTGGTAGAGTGGATGACCAAGCCCTCCTCATCCTCCTCATCCTCTCTCACCCAGGCTCAGGGTACTGGCAAAGCAGCTGCCAAAGCGTCCTCTTCCCTGGTATCAATGTCGTCATCAGTCACTCCTTCCCTAGACCAACCATGTCCTCCTGAGGAGTCCCCCAAACTGTTTGAGCACAGTGTTGGGTACATGCTCCAGGAGGATGCCCAGCGTTTCGAAGGGTCTGATGATGATACCCAGCTAGAGGAAGGCAGTAGCGTGAGAGCAGAGAGAGGGGATGCTCAAGAAGGACACCAATCTGGCAGTCATGTTCCAGCAGCTGCAGCATACTGCCAGATTGGCTCCAATGATGAGGAGGGAGGGGATGATGAGGTCACTGACTCCACGTGGGTGCCTAATAGGAGAGAGGAGGAGGAGGAGTAGGATGAAGAGGAGGCACATCTCCAACGAGGCAGGATGCCCTCGGGGGGCCAGCGTAAGGGCAGCACACCGACGGAATCACACTGCAGAGCGCCGCCTGTGCAGGGCGCTGCCTCTGCCCGTTATTCAAAAAGTTCTTTGGTGTGGGCCTTTTTTGAGTCGAGTGCATCAGATCGTACAGCTGCTGTTTGCAACATATGTCTCAAGCGTATATCACGTGGCCAAAACATCACCCGCTTGGGCACCACATGCTTGACCAGACATATGTTGACCTGCCATGCAGCTCGTTGGCAAGCCTACCTTAAAGACCCACACCAAAGAACAAAGCGGACCTCTCTTTGCACCGTATCAGCTGGGATCTCCAACCCCACTATACCTTCATTCCTCTCTGAAACCTGCACTGAGAGGAATGAAGGTGTAGAATTAGGTGTGTCACAGCCAAGTACTTGCGGGCACTCTGCTAGCAGTACACCGACGTCCGATTCTAGCAGGCAAATTTCCCTGCCCCAGCTGCTGGACCGTCAAAAGAAGTTCACTCCCAGCCATCCACATGCCCAGCGGTTGAATGCTAGCTTGGCTAAATTGCTAGCGCTTCAACTGCTGCCTTTTCAGTTGGTAGACTCGGCCCCCTTCCGTGAGTTTGTGCAATGTGCGGTTCCTCAGTGGCAGGTTCCCAAACGCCACTTTTTCTCACGGAAGGCGATTCCGGCTCGCTACCGGCATGTGGAAGGCAATGTCTTGGCCTCGCTGGACAGGGCGGTCAGCGGTAAGGTGCATATTACCTCTGACTCATGGTCCAGCAGGCATGGACAGGGATGTTACCTTTCTTTCACGGCCCATTGGGTCACTCTTTTGGCAGCTGGGAAGGATGCAGGACAAGGTGCAGTAGTGTTGGAGGTTGTTCCGCCGCCACGCCTCCAAAATGCTACTACTGGTTGTGACATACCTCTCTCCTCCACCCCCTCCTCTTCTTCTTCTTCCTCCATGGCCTCTTCCTGTGCTTTGTCCTGGGAACCAGCAGTGCTCCGTAGGCGTTCAAGGGGCTACGCAAGTACGCAGGCAAAAAGATGCCATGCTGTGCTTGCGCTGGTGTGTTTGGGGGACAGGAGCCACACTGGGGCAGAGGTTCTGTCTGCTCTGCAGGGGCAGGCCGAGAGGTGGTTGACGCCACGCCAGCTTAAGCCAGGAATGGTAGTTTGCGACAATGGCACCAACCTCCTCTCCGCTCTCCGACAGGGACAACTGACCCATGTGCCCTGTGTGGCTCACGTCCTTAACCTGGTGGTGCAGCGGTTCTTGGGCAGGTACCCGGGCTTACAGGATGTCCTGAGGCAGGCCAGGAAAGTCTGTGTGCATTTCCGCACATCTTATAATGCCAGTGCTCGCCTGGCTGAGCTGCAAAAGGAGTTGAACCTGCCCAAGAACCGCCTTATATGTGACATGCCCACCAGGTGGAACTCAACGTTGGCCATGCTGCAGCGGCTGCACACGCAGCAGAGGGCCATCAATGAGTATCTGTGCGACTACGGCACCAGGACAGGGTCAGGGGACCTCGGGTTTTTTTCGCCACGCCAGTGGGGCATGATCAGGGATGCATGCACTGTCCTGGCACCATTTGAGGAGGCCACGAGGATGGTGAGCAGTGACAGTGCATGCATCAGTGACACTGTACCTCTTGTCCACCTGTTGGAACATACACTGCGTGGAATAATGGACAGGGCACTTGAGGCAGAACAGAGGCAGGAAGAGGAGGACTTCCTTGCCTCTCAAGGCCCCCTTTACCCAGACAGTGTTCCTTCTGTCCCACCCATCGCACAGGAAGAGGAGGAGGAGGAGGAGGAGGATTGTGTCAGCATGGAGGTGGAGCCTGGCACTCAGCATCATCAGCAGCAGTCTTTTAGGGATGATTTACAGTCCCAAGAAACCAGTGGACTTGTACGTGGCTGGGAGGAGGTGGCTGCGGATCATGTCGTCCTTAGTGACCCAGAGGACTCCGGACCGAATGCCTCAGCTAACCTACGCTGCATGGCCTCCCTGATCCTGCAAAGTCTGCGGAAGGATCATCGTATTCTTCGAATCAAGGAGAGGGACCATCACTGGCTGGCCACTCTCCTTGATCCACGGTACAAGGGTAAGGTTGCGGACCTTATTTTACCGTCGCAGAGGGAGCAGAGGATGAGACAACTCTGGGAGGCCTTGCAGAAAGGTCTGTGCAACGCGTTCCCAGAGACTGGGAGGTTACAAACTCCTGGTCCTGGGCAACGAGTTGCTGAGGTTTCGGTCAGTCAAAGAAGGAGCGGTGGGGAAGGTGGCCGTCTGACGGATGCGTTCAGACAATTCTTTAGTCCGCAGCCCCAAGGTATGATCGGTTCCAGCAACCATCGCCAGCGTCTGATATACATGGTGCAAGAATACCTAGGGGCAAGGTCAGACTTGGACACCTTCCCCACCGAAAATCCTCTGGCTTACTGGGTCTTGAGGATGGATCACTGGCCAGAGCTTGCACAGTATGCAATTGAGCTACTGGCCTGTCCTGCATCCAGCGTTCTTTCAGAACGCACATTCAGTGCTGCTGGAGGATTTGTCACGGATCACAGGGTGCGCCTGTCCACCGACTCTGTTGATTGACTGACCTTCATAAAGATGAACCAGTCTTGGATTACCACCAGCTACCAAACACCTGAAGCTGATATAACAGACTAATTTATTTTCAAATGTCACATCCCTTCAAGACTGATGCTGATGCTGAGAGACTGTCCTGTTATGTTGACTGACTATCCTCCTCCTCCTCCTCAATGATCCGATTGATGATGATGATAGCTTGGAAGAACATTTTAAGTTTCTGGGTGCCGCCACCAGTGGCTAAGGCCCAATTTTTCAGCCCCTGTTTAACAGGGGCATGTAATTACAATTTTTTATGCAATGTTTTGCAGCAGGACTCATTTCTGCACTCCAACTAGAGTATCTGGGAGAGGGTGCAGTGTCGTGGCACCAGCACCAGTGGCTAAGGCCCAATTTTTCAGCCCCTGTTTAACAGGGGCATGTAATTACGATTTTTGATGCAATACTTTGCAACAGGGCTCATTGCTATGCTCCAAGTACAGTATCTGTGAGGGGTTGCAGTGTTGTGGCACCAGTGCCTAAGGCCCAATTTTTCTGCCCCTGTTTAACAGGGGCATGTAATTACAATTTTTTATGCAATGCTTTGCAGCAGGGCTCATTCCTGCACTCCAACTAGAGTATCTGTGAGGCCTTACAGTGTTGTGTCAACACCACCACCACCACCACCAAAGGCCCAATTTTTCAGCCCCTGTTCAACAGGGGCATGCAATTACAATTCTTGATCTAATAATTCACAGCAGGGCCCATTCATGCGCCCACCAAGAGTAACTGTGAGGGCTCACAGTGTTGTGGCAACACCAACATGTAAGGGGCAAATTTCAGCTGAGTATATACGGCAGGCCCCTACTTTCAAACATCCAACTTACAAATGACTCCTCCTTGCAAACGGAAGGATACAACAGGAAGTGAGAGGAAATCTACCCCTAGGAAGGCAAATTCTCTCCTGTAAGAGTTAATATGGGAAAAAAGTGTCTCCTCTCCACTGATGCTTTATCACCAATTCTTGTTTCAATAAAAACCCCAAATTTTCAAAAAACATTTGTCATTAGGACGGAAAGTGAGGTGAACTGTTCTGAACAGGTGCACACTGCACAGACAGCAAAACAAATGTTACAGGGGTGATAACCCTTCCCTATGTTTTCCAAAAAGCTTAAAAATAGATTTTTTGGCTGGAGCTACACTTAAACAATGTACCTGTTCAAAATTACAAACAGATTCTACATAAGAACAAACCTACCGTCCCTGTCTTGTATGCACCGCCTGTATACGGCTGTTCAGAGTATATAGGGCCTTTTTTATTTTGTGTGCGGGGTTCCCCTTAATATCCATACAAGACCCAAAGGGGCTGGTAATGGGCTGGTAATGGTCTGGGGTAGGGGGGGGGGGCTGTGATGGGGTAGCTATGCCATTTTTCTTAAAGATTTTCATCCATATTACCGGGACCAGACCTTACATTAAAGCCACAAGCAGTTTTAAATGGCTTTTTTTCCTTTAGAAATGTAATTTTGTACAGGGACAGTTCTAAACACGGGAAACACGTGGCACTTCACAGGCATACTTTAGACACCCCCCAGGTACAATATTTAAAGGAATATTTGACTTTTTTTTTCACTTTATGCATCATTAAAATGACTGCTCCCGAAAAACGGCCGTTTTTAAAACTTATTTTTGCATTGATACATGTCCCCTGGTGCAGAACCCGGGTTCCCAAACCCTTTTTAGGACAATAACATGCATAATAGTCGTTATAATTAGCACTTTAGATTTCGAACGTTCGCATTCATTGTATTTAATAGGGTTCTAAAGTTCATGCAAACTTTCGGTCCGTTCGCGGGGTCTGGTGCGAACCGAACCCGGGGGTGTTCGGCTCATCACTACTGTCTAGCTGTGCCAGGGAGTGAGCTAGGGTTGCCCTCCACCAAATGTAAAGTGGAGGGACCAGCCTCATCTAATGTCCTTCTTGCAGTATAAACAGTTTCTTCAGAACATTCACCCATCTGAGTATAAGTCAGTCTTTTTGTAGGGTGAATGACTCTTCTCTCTCTCTGTGGCATTGAGGTTTGTACATCCAAAGTAACAGATCCAGCTACTTCTGTATCATCTGCACTGATTCTCACATCTTGGTTAGGTGTACTTGATCCTGCGGTTCCAGAAACATCCAGATCAGCTACAGGAAGGGATGAGGGTTCTCTGTGATCTTCTGTTTGGAAGGAATCTAAAGCGTCCTCCCATTCCTCAGTGAGAGTAGGGTGTGGCATAAACTCAGGAGCCTCCGGGTTTAAAGAATCTTCAGATGGCAATGGGGTAATAACCTGGGATTCCGGCCCTTGGGATGACCACAACCAATCAAGTTCCATCTCTTCGGCTTCACTGGGCTCGTTCTCGATTCTGCGATCCCCTTCGTCTAACAGAGTTGCCTGAGACCTGGTAACTGGTCTGGCGGTATGAGAGGCTGAAGGGGTCTCATAAAACTCCAGGGTGGGGGGTAGGCGGACTGCTTCAGAGAGAGGCAATAGATGATTTCTGTGCCAAGTCTTTAAAGGCCCTACACTTCCTTCTGGTTTGATCTGATACACCGGCAAGCCAGGCAGCTGTTTACAGATAACATATGGCTGTGATCTCCATCGGTCAGCCAACTTATGTTTTCCTGGGACACCTAAGTTTCGCAACAGCACCCTGTCTCCTGGTTGTAGATCATGTATCCGGACCTTGAGGTCAAAGCTTCTCTTATTTCTTACTCCTCTTTGGTCAGAAGTCGCCCGAGCTTTCTCGTATGCCATCCTTAAACTTTGTTGCAGCCGATCTACATACCCCTTGTGAGAAGCTGCTGAGGTATGATCCAGGGAATTGCCAAAGGCTAAATCCACCGGTAACCGCGCTTTCCGCACGAACATCAGTCTGTATGGGGAGTACCCAGTAGCATCACTGGTCGTGCTATTATAGGCATGCACAATAGCAGCTATGTGCTTGCTCCAATGTTGTTTCTTCTCTGCACTCAAAGTCCCCAACATATTTAACAGTGTCCGATTAAATCTTTCAGGCAGAGCATCACCTTGTGGATGATACAGAGTTGTTCTGGTTTTCTTGATGCCCAGCGAGTCTAACAACTTCGTTATCAGCCTACTCTCAAAGTCCTTTCCCTGATCCGAATGGAGGCGCTGAGGCAACCCGTAGTGCACAAAGAACTTTTCAACAAGCACCTTTGCCACTGTTGAGGCCTTCTGGTCTTAAGTTGGGAATGCTTGAGCATATCTAGTGAAATGGTCGGTTACTACCAGAACATTCCCTTGTCCACTCAGATCAGGCTCCAGACAGAGGAAATCAATGCATACCAGATCCAAGGGTCCCTGACTTTGTAGGTAGCCCATCGGGGCAGCTTGATGAGGCAGGGTCTTCCTTTGTATACAACGTTCACAAGAGTGACAGTATTCCTCCACTTCAGCCCGCATACAGGGCCAATAGAACCTGTTCCTTACGAGTTGGAAAGTCCTCTCAGAGCCTAGATGACCATGATCATCATGCAAAGCAATCAATACTGCCCTCCTGTGTTTATCGGACAGGAACAACTGGCATTTATCCTCTAGATCATCAGAGGGGCCCCTTCGGTAGACCACCCCTTGATGTATATGCAACCGGTCCCATTCCCTTCTTAAGAGGCGAGCCTCTATTGAAGAGTCCTTTAAGAGCACATCTGCGTTCTGATTCTCCAATGCCTCCAATACCAACTTTCCTATCGGGTCTTCCAGTTGATCTCTCCTCAGATCTCCCTTTGACAGTTTCGGTAAGTTTTCTTCCCCAACCTGAGTTACATCACAGTAGTAATTAGGCACTCCAACGACCGAGACTCCAATTTCTTCAGCCCTGGATCCGCCATTTGCCTGGAGCTCCGCTCCCTGGTATAGGGCTTGCACTCGCTCTGGGGCCAGCTGAGTCCATTCTTCGGCAGAACCCTCCGGGGTATGAGCTCTTCTGGACAGGGCATCCGCATCTCTATTTCCAGTCCCAGGCCTGTATTTTAAACTGAAGGTAAATCTCGAAAGGGCTGCCAGCCAACGGTGGCCTGTGGCATCTAGTTTGGCGGTGGTCAGAAGGTAGGTGAGCGGGTTATTATCTGTCTTAACCACAAACTCTGCCCCATATAAGTAATCTTTTAGTTTGTCCACCACAGCCCAATTCAAGGCCAGGAATTACAGTTTGTGGGTAGGGTAGTTTTTTTCCGCCGGGGCCAGGCTTCTGCTCACATAAGCGACAGGTCTCAATTGACCATCATGCTCTTGATACAGCACCCCTCCCAGACCATCACGACTGGTTTCCACATGTAACTCATAGGGTTTCCTGGTGTCTGCATAGGCCAAGACGGGGGCAGTGGTCAGGCTTTCACATTCGATGGTCCACTGGTCTTCTATAGACTCCCCTGATCTCCTAGGCCCGAAGTCCTCCTCTTCCCCTACAGTCTTCAGAAGCTCGTTCAAGGGCCTAGCAATCTTGGCAAACCCCTCCACAAATCTTCTGTAGTAGGAGCAGAACCCCAAAAACTACCGAAGTTCAGTCACGGTAGTAGGCCTGGGCCAAGAGGTGACAGCCTCCAACTTATCTGGATCTGTGGATACTCCTTCCGCAGACATGATGTGGCCCAGCTAATGCACCGAAGATTGGTAAAACTGACACTTCTCCAGGGAAAGCTTGAGGCCTTCATCATGGAGCCTCCTCAGGACCTTCTCCAATCTTTCCTCATGTTCTTCTAGGGTTTTCCCAAACACAATGATGTCATCCAAATATACCAATACTTCAATGAGATTCATGTCCCCTACTGTCTTCTCCATAAGTCGCTGAAAGGTGGCTGGGCTCCGGACAACCCTTGAGGCATGCGATTAAATTAGAAGAAACCCACAGGGGTAATGAAAGCTGTTTTCTCTTGATCTTCTGGGTGCATTGGGATTTGGTAATACCCGCATTTCAAGTCCATCACACTGAACCACTTGGCTCCAGACAAGCTATGTAATGCATCCTCTATTTGGGGAGTGGTGTACTGATCCGGTATTGTCCTTTTATTGAGTGTCCGATAGTCAATACACAGCCTCAGTGATCCATTTTTCTTCCTGACCACCTCTATTGGGGAAGCGTATGGACTCCTGGATTCTCGGATGACACCGGTTCTCTGAAGTTCTGCCAGTTGCTCGCG
Organism: Rana muscosa; assembly: GCA_029206835.1. Classification (NCBI taxonomy): domain Eukaryota; kingdom Metazoa; phylum Chordata; class Amphibia; order Anura; family Ranidae; genus Rana; species Rana muscosa. The sequence continues at coordinate 381,767,146 of CM055123.1, read as the reverse complement.
CAGATCTTCCAAATCAGCCAAGGGGACAAGCCGGACTCTTTCCCTGAACGGCTTGTCTTCCTGTAGGCGAATCTTATGAGAGGCACTTTTTGCACACACCACATCAAACTCATTCTTGGAGAAGATCTTTTGCCACCTAGCCAACTGGATTTTGGCCTTGTCCTTCCAAGCCGGTGGGAGGGTCGTATCTTCAAAACAAAGCTTCTCCACCGTGGCCTTTCTCTTTTCTTTTTTCTCCAAGTCCAATAGGGTGACTGGAGTGGCAGGGTTCACCCGGCACAACAACATTCTGGCTGGGATCTTCACATGGGTGGCGGCAGTATTTCTAAGGCTCACCGACACCCTGCCATTACTCTTCTGTAGTGCCCTCAATGGAACCACTTCAGAGATTACTTCCAACCCTTGAGGAGTATCCAGAGGGTCTGCTTCCAGAACAATGAAAGGGCCCGATTGCTCCCAGGTGAATTTAACAGTGGCCCTCAGACAGGGTACTTCTCCTGGCTGTAGCACCTTCTCCACCTTGTCTAGCTTCCAGACCTTCCCCACTCCTTCTTTTGGGGCCTTCTGTTCTAGCACCAAGTGCTGATATGCCCGGTGCAACATTGGGTGAACCCTGGGCGTTGGGGTATCCTGTTCCTGGGCCACGGGTGTCAATAACCTCCTGACCAAGTCAGTGTTGGTCCCTATTATGATGGAACTCTTTTTAGCTCCTGGTGGGCGAGGACAAACCACAGCCAGTGTGTCAAAGATCTCCGCTTCCCCCGCTACTGAGGGGTCAAAGGCCAATTTAATTGGGAGGTATCCATCATACAGGAAGCTCTGGGTCACAAATGCCCCATATTTCCAGGTCTTCTAGCTTTTACAAGGGCAGATGTCTCAGGTGTTTCTGGTAAGAATCCCAATACAGAAGGGTCACTTGAGCTCCTGTGTCAAGAAGGGCCTTGATGTAGATTCCTTCTACTTGAATGGGGACCACTGGGGAGGGTCCCACCAGTTTAACGGGGAATTTCCTCTGAGAAGTCTTCTGACTGGGTTCTATAACTTGAGCTTTTTTTTATTTTTTTATTTTTCAGTCTCTTCCGGGACCTTAGTCCTTGTTGGGCCTGGTATGCACTGATTTCCTGCCTTTGGACATTGTATTTGGACCTAAAGTAGAAAGTATCAGATTTATTGGGTGGGGAATTGTTCTCCCTTTGTGACCTCCCTTGGTCTCCTAAGTCCTTGGAGTTGGCTGGAACTGACTCCCTCACCAGGGCCCTCTGAAGTTTTCCGCCGGCTTGCGGTATGAGACTGCGGCCTTCTTCGGGCTGGGGCACACTTGCCTGTAGTGCCCAATCCCCCCCGCAGTTGAAACAAGCTTCCTCATCTTTGTTCTGTTGATAGATGGGGTTTGAGGTGTTCCGGACCATTCCTTTCTTGCCTTCTTCTTCCTTAGTGGCTCCTGAATCTTTGGCCATCAAAGAAGTCAGCATCTCCAGTACCTGAGTCATCTGTGATTTTAAAACAGCCACTTCAGAGTCCCGTTCCGTGGCCATGGTGTAGTGATATAGTATAGTGGTTTCCAGTAGATAATTGATGTTTAAGTATTAGTATGATGATATAAGTTATGTTTCCGCAGCATCACCCAAGTTCTCCAGAGAGTGCAGTTTATTTAACTTCCAAAACAGAACAAAGTTCAATACTTGCACAGATGACAACGAATCCAACAGCGTATATATATATATATGACCCAGAATAGTAGTTTTTGGAGTCCCATGTTATCTAGATCTGTTCTAGACCTGTGCCTTCATATTCCTACAGAATATATCCTGTGCCTTCATATTCCTACAGAATATATCCTGTGCCTTCATATTCCTACAGAATATATCCTGTGCCTTCATATTCCTACAGAATATATCCCGTGCCTTCATATTCCTACAGAATAACAAGACTGGAGCAGACTGAATGCCAGCTTGAATGTCTCAAATACTGGTCTGACACTGGGGAGGGGGGTGTTCTGCCAGGTCAACCATATGTTCCCATGAATGAATACCCCCTCAAGTCTAATTACCATCTAAACAATGTCCCCTTTGAACTGTTTAATTAAGTTAACAGGCCACCTCACACACCTAGGTAGGCTTGCATAATATTAGCACATCAGAGTCATCATCTGTCCCCTCTGATATGTGTAGTAAACCTTGTTTGGCCACTAACCCCTTTGATCAACAAACACCCTTTGATATGTGTAATCTTGAATGCCTGTATGGAACACATATATATTGTGCCATACATATAACACAATATATAATACATTCACCTATATAATATTACATATATATTATTATATATAATATTACAACACATGGCTGCTCTAACCCCAGCGGAGGGAAGAGGGGTGTATTTATCAGTTGCTTGTTGATCATTTAGCAAAGCCTCCTCATCTCTCATTATTCGCACAAGGTCTGGGTAACTTAAGGACATGACTCCTCCTGTAGTTTTCAAATGGAGCCAAACTGGGTCATTGCGCAGAGCCCCTCTTAAAATCTGTTGCATCCTGGCTCAGTCTATGTCCTGTGGTACCATCCCTTTCTTCAGGATTATCTGGCAAAGCATTTTATTCAATCTTCGGACATACTCAGACAAACGCTTTCCTGGCTGCTGGTGAGTGTGCTCAAATTGGTAAATTAGGTCAGTAACTTTCTCCAACTGGCCAAACTCCTCTTGCAACATGACTAGGTAATCATAGGCAGTACAAGTGACATTGCTGAACCTTAGATTCTTCACAGCTTCTGCAGCAGCTCCCTTCAAGCTTTCATTTATGCGCTGTTTCTTTTGGGCTTCTGACAGTTCCCAACCTTCCACAGCCTGCATTGATTGTTCTATCCAGGTGTCAAAGTCCTCTTCTCCAAGTGGCACAGGCTGTTTCCCTGAAAAAGTCCTCAGCTTCCTGTATCCCGTCTCCACTCACACCGGGTTGCTCTTTTGGCACTTTGTCACAAGGTCGCCTAAAGCGTTAAGAAGTTCAGGGCCTATAGTGGTCAGGGGTGCCGGGGGGTTGTAGTTTCTCTGAGAGGCTTTCCTTGGCTAATTTCAGGGACCTCTTCTTTTATAGTCTTTATAGTAGTATAGTAGTACATCTTCCGGTCCTTGGACTGTACACTCCGGCCTTTGAAGTTCTCAGGTACTTCATCTCTCCATTCCACTAATACGTAGGTACGGGAGGTTTCCTCTTCTGGTTTGAGGTCAATTACCCATGCCTTCCTGCTTGGAGACAGTAACTTCATGAGCCTATCAACTTGATCCTCTTCCCAGTTCTCTCCAGGAAGTTCAATAGCCACACTCGCGCCTGGAAGAGCGCCTGCTGATCCGCACCACTGGTTCACAGTGAAAGGGTCCATGCTGGCACAACGGGTAAGGGTTTGATTGCAGATTACAGGATCCCGGACTCAAGCCCCCACGTGTAGCACTACCCCCAGTTAAGAGGACTGCTGGTATTATTTTGGGCCTGTACCTTACTGCTGTCAACCCCCAAGAAACTGGCTCTGACCCTCCACTGGCACAGCGGTGATGCAAATGAGATTGTGGAACCTACTAACAATGAATACCACAATACCACAAGAAAGTATACATTCACCGTTCAGAATTAGAGTACCTGTGTTTACCGTCTCTCTGTGTCTGGAACAGTTAATACTCCACACAACGTGTTTGCTTAACCATAAAATATCTTTTCTAGATAGGAAAAGATTTTGGTTAACAGATAGGCATTTACATATGCAGGACATATAGGAGGAAGTTGGCGCTGGTACCAGAGACAATAAAACAACTAATAAGGTTGGGAATAAAAGCCAGGGAACTGAAATAAAAAAAATATATATATTAAAAATACAAATCAGTGGATGCTATTAAAAATGTTCACATGAGGCTAAAAGAAAATCTTTCTAGTCCATCCTAAACACTTAGAAGGCAGCCCAGTGAAGATGTGAAGCAAATCCAGAGAAGCTGAGGGGAGAAGCACAAAAGCGGCACTCTAAGTGCAGTAGTAACAGCAAATTTTAATGGATAAAATGGAGAGGGAGCATGTATGTACTCACAAACGTGGAGTTAAAAGTGGACATATAAGATGGAGGAGTCCAAATTCTTTCTCAGAGAGAACGGTGGTGCGGAACCGATGGCGCTGGTAGCAGCCGGCGCTTGCTGGGCCACGATTCGACCGATGCAGGGAGGAACGGAGCCAGGGATGGAGAGATCCTCAGCGGGCGTAGAGACCGTGCTGCGAGCCGTGACTCGCAGTGAACTTCCGGGTTGCTGGGAGATCAATGTGTTCCGGGTGACTGGAGAACCAATGGGTAAGTGCTTTCAGAGCATGCGTTCCTTCATCAGACCTCTGGCTTACCCATTGGTTCTCCAGTCACCCGGAACACATTGATCTCCCAGCAACCCGGAAGTTCACCGCGAGTCACGGCTCGCAGCACGGCCTCTACGCCCGCTGAGGATCTCTCCATTCCTGGCTCCGTTCCTCCCTGCATCGGTCGAATCGCGGCCCAGCAAGCGCCGGCTGCTACCGGCGCCATCGGTTCCGCACCACCGTTCTGTCTGAGAAAGAATATGCACTCCTCCATCTTATATGTCCACTTTTAACTCCACGTTTGTGAGTACATACATGCTCCCTCTCCATTTTATCCATTAAAATTTACTGTTACTACTGCACTTAGAGTGCCGCTTTTGTGCTTCTCCCCTCAATTTACATATGCAGGGCCCTGCAAAATCAAAGTTATGTACAATGTAACCAATATTGAGGCATACAAATCTTATACACTCTAAAATGTCTTTAAAAGAACTACGCTCGCGAGCTTCCCCCTCGTGGGCAGTATGTCGCCCAAACAATGTCTCCGTGAGTTACAGTCAGGCCTGACTACCTCACACACACAGTTATTCCGATAGAAAGGGTCTTCACTAGCAACGTTTGTGGCCATTTTATATATTTCAATCCAAGTGGTATCAACAGTTAGCTTTGATCCTGCTATAGTTTAGGGCCCAAAGTCATAGGCAATAAGACGCCCAACTTTAACTGCGCAACACACTGCTGTAGCGGCAGTGGGTCCTATGCAAAGGGTCTCGGACCTAGCAAACAGTTAAGAATCCTGAGCAAGTGCTCTCTCACCCGACCGGACCAATCCGTTTAACCGATCCCGCTGCTAGGCTCCAGCCCCCGATCTCCCGGTCGCCAGTAGTCTCCGATCTTCCAGACAACCAAAAGGGAATGTAAAGGTGACTCGACTCTTGGATGCCCCGAGGCGTCAGCAGGCTCTTTGGATAAAAGCTCTCTCCTTCTCTGGCAGCAGGCTTTTCCAGGCTCGGTAGGCCCAGACTCTCCGGCCTAGACGAGTATGATAGGCCCCAACACAGGTTCCAAGTTGCTGGGCGGGCGATGTCCAAAGAGGCCGCGCGTTGCTCCTCCTCCCGTTAAATAACCCATCCCCAGCAGACCTTGCGCTGGGCAATGCACAATGGATGTTAAGTTGCACTGTGGGTACAGTAGTTTGTGTAGTTACCTCGCCATTGGAGTCCAACTCTCCTGGTACCACAAATCCCACCATGCACTTCCCTACTCATAGTCAAACAGCGGTCAGCATATTATCCAATAGGAAACCAGGGGAGATCCAGATTCACTTGATGAAACATAGTCTCTATGAACACCATAAAGTGACACCCAGCTACATATACATTTGCCAAGACATACATCCTATTCTCTACAGAGCAATATAAGAAAATATAACCTATATTAAGCATTTTATTCTGCATTAAAACAAAAAAGTATATTAAGCTTCAAACGAAAAAAATCTAAAACATTTTTTGGTGATAAAAGTAATTGTTTTTCTTAAATTTACCAAAACGTATTCTTCTACATTTCTTTGGTAAAAATAAATCCAAATCAGTGTATATTATTTAGTGTATGGAAGTTATAGAGTCTACAAACTATTGTATATATATTTGAAAATTTATTAACTCTGATGTACTCACTGCTTATCTAATTTCATGACTACCTATCACTTTTTTGGAAGCCCTGGAGCACCAGAACACTGCAGAATTGAAGAACAAAGGAGTTTCTGTGGTTCCAGGAGTGCAATTGTCCACAAGGATGACTGGAACTAGTGTCTTGCAGGAACATAGTCAGTCAGATTTGCAGATGGGTCAGTTCAGATGGCAGGCAGAGACAAGGTCAACAAATAGGGAAAGGATCAGTGATTGGGGCCAACTTTATCTTGATAGCTGGCGGATTGACTATTGCAATATTTTAGTTTATAATTTTGAAGCAAGCCAAGCAATTTGTGTTTTTTTGCAGGTTTGCTTCAAAGCTACTAATCAAATGTGAAAAAGTTGTTTACAATTGGAGAAAGATATAAATACATTGTTAAATTGTACTAACCAAGTTTTAAGACCTCTGACTCCATGGTTATTAATTTAGTTGAGTCCCACACTGATCTTTCCTTCAGTATAATCTTTGCAAAACTTTAGCATCCTCATCTAGGATTTAAAGCTTTTTATAACAAATCCCACAGTTGCAAAACCAGTTTTAGGTATTAAGAGTTGGGAGTGTAATATTACTCCTATATTTCAGTTTTTTATTTTTAATTCAATTCGTTTGCCACACATTGGAATACGTTTTCTGAGAGATATAGAATTTGATACAAATAATGAATTCCATTTATAATGAGATGTGGCAGAGGTGAGGGTTTTTATTGATCAGGTGATGACCAGTCAGTCTGGTCAGTAGAAGAATAGTTCAGTCCAGTCGCCTTGGGGCCCTTTAAAGACTTCAAGATTGCATATTTTAAGCCCTTTCCTGCCCAGGCCATTTTTCAGATTTCATCACTGTGATGCCGCGTACACACGATCGATTTTTTCGACTGTGAAAACACCGTCGAAAAAATCGACGTGAAAAACGAGGAACAGCTTGTTCCCCTACACACGGCCGTTTTAAATTACATTTTTTTTCGTGGTCGAAAAAAACGACTGTGTGTAGGCTTCCCCGGCAGTGTTTCCCTATGGGAAAACTGCAGCGGAAAAAAATGACAGGAATCACGACGAGAAAAATTAGAGCATGTTCTAATTTTTCTCGTCGTGATTAATGCCGTTTTTCCCGTCTGGAAAAATTACAAAAAGCCCACACACGGTCGTTTTTCTCGTCCAAAAGAAAAAATGTAATTTTTCCCGACGGGAAAAATGATCGTGTGTACGCGGCAAAACACTTTGAATGACAATTATTCAGTCATGCAACACAGTGCCCAAATTAAGAATGTATACTTTTTGAGACAGATCAAGATTTCTTTTGATGGTATTTAATCACCACTTGGTTTTGTTATGCTAGATAAACTAAAAAAATACTTTTGAGTTTCTGCTATAACAGTTTGCAAATAAATACTCTTTCTTCATGAATTCAGGCCAACATATATTCTGCTACATTTCTTTGGTAATTATAATGCAAATCAGTGTAAAGTATTTAGTGTATATTAGTTTATATTATTTACATTATTTTAATCTATGGTATATACATATATGAAAATTGATCAATCCTGATGTACTTACAGCCTTGCTCATTTCTTGAGGCCCTAACATTCCAGTACAGTAAAACACCTCTAAATGACTTAACTTATTTTTAGAATGTAAACAGTCCAAGGTATGCAGTAAGAGGAATAGTGAGTTCTTTGAATTTGTAATTTTTGTCAGAATTTATTTGAAAAATAAAGAAATTAAATAAAATGTGTTTTTTTTTTACACATTTTAGAAACCTAGAATGCCTCACATACTATGTTGCTTTTTTTTATTTATGGTAGTTCCGTACCTGTGGTCAAGCCTTAGTGCCGCGTACACACAACCGTTTTTTCATGACGTGAAAAATGCAATTTTTTAAATTGGTCATTAAAAACGATCGTGTGTAGGCTCCAGAGCATTTTTAACAATGTGAAAAATGGGCTAAAAAAAATTAGAACCTGCTCTATTTTTTCACGTCGTTTTTCACGTCGTTCTTTTTAACGTCGTGAAAAACAGTCGTGTGTATGCTTTTACGAGGGGAAAAAAATGCGCATGCTCAGAATCAAGTATGAGACGGGAGCGCTCCTTCTGGTAAAACTAACGTTCGTAATGGAGATAGCACATTCGTCACGCTGTAACGGACTGAAGAGCATGAGGCTGAAAAGCACGAATCGGCTCTCACCAAACTTTACTAATACGAGGATCAGCAAAAGCAGCCCAAAGGGTGGCGCCATCCGAATAGAACTTCCCCTTTATAGTGCCGTCGTACGTGTTGTACGTCACCGCGCTTTGCTCAAGCATTTTTTTTCACGATAGTGTGTAGGCAAGGCAAGCTTTAGAGGAAACACGGAAAATCACGTCGAGAAAAACTTCGTTTTTTTCAATGACATTAAAAACGGCTGTGTGTACGCGGCATAATATTTTCAAAACCATCCTTTAGCTCCTGCTCCACAGTTCATCACCTTCAACTTCCTTAAAAAGACGAACTATAAAAATTTAACCAACTATTTGGTCGTTTGGGTAAAAAAACGTTTTCCATCAGTATTGTCATCTTGAGCCGTTTTTTTTATGTGTCTTCGGGTTAGTTAAGGTTTGTTGGTAGGAGTCCAATTTTATCAAACAATTCTGAGGCTTTAATTGTGAGTCAACACACACTGCTTTAAGCAATTATTTGTACAAATAAAAGCAGCTACCGTAATTATGTGCCAGGTTGAAATTACATGTGATCTTAAGGCCTCATGCCCACGGGCGTTTTTTCAGCCGCGTTTTTGAGCGTTTTTTACAGCTTAAAAACGCCTGTCCATGTTAGTCTATAGCTTCATGCCCACCTAGGCGTTTTTGAGCTGTAAAGAGCATAGGCGTTTGTAAGCTGTAAAAAAAACCCAGGGCCAGTGCGTTCCTCAGCGTCAGAATTTGGCAGGAAAAAACGCGAGCGTCAAAAAACGCGCAAAAACGCGCACTAACGCACACTAACGCGCAAAAAACGCGCACTAACGCGCGGTCGCGTTTTTAGCTCCGACGTTTTTTTTTGTTTTTTTTTAAAAAAAAAAAATAAATAAAAAAATATTTACAATAACATGGACAGGCGTTTTTAAGCTGCAAAAAACGCAACTGTAAAAACGCCAGTGGGCATGAGGCCTAAGAATGGCACGACTTCAGATACAAATGAATAATGAGATTACCGTAATAAACATCATCGGTGTAACTTTAAAGAAGACCTGTGCTAAGAAATATGGGGGCTGTTGTTACTGACCTCCTTCTGAAAATGTTGGTGGACTGGCTGCCTCCGATTTCAGAACTTGGAGATGAGAGCTTGGAACAATGCAAGCAACTAATATTTTCTTTAACTTCCTCAAGCCTAGACAGTTTCACCCACCTTCCTATCCATACCAATGTTCAGATTTCAGCACTGTCACACTTTGAATGACAATTACTCAGTCATGCAACAATGCACTCACAATTTTAAATAGATACAGCTTTATTTAGTGATATTTAATCACCAGTGTGTTTTATTGTTTTTTTTGCTATATAAATAAAAAAATACAAAAAACATTCACAAAAAGACTTGTACCCAAACTAAATTTTTTATCATTTTGTTTACGCAATTAGTGCTTTCATTTGGTGGTATTTAATCCCCACTGGGTTTTTCATTTTTTGCTTATGTAGCGGGTGTGTACTTTCCCGGGTGTAATTCAAACTGGCAGAGACACCAGTGATGTGCAGTTCCTTGCGGTCCAGCGGGTGGCGCTGTCGCCTCGGGCTGGGGTTGAACAATTGCTGTGTGCTGTGCCTCCTTTTTATCCTCCCTCGGCAGCGGTATGGTGGGGCGGGGAACTCGCCGTGCTTGCTGGGAGAGGGTATAAAGGGGCCGGCCATCTTTGTCACGGGGGGGAGTCCCAGGCACCTTCAGCCTGAGGGCGGTGGTTCGTGTCGGTGGTCCTCTAGGCGGCCTAGGCCTAGAGGACGCCCGGAGGTTGTGTTCCATCCCAGGCACCTTTAGCCTGGGGTGAGGTACTCGGATGGAGGTCTGGAGCTCGTGCCCAACACTGAGTTCCGCGAGGGAAGGAGGTCCTAGGGAACCCAGGGATTGGGTACCCGAATCCAGAAGGCGTAATGGACCGGGGGGAGCTCCTCACTTGAAGACCGGGTGCAGCAGATTGCCAGTGACAGGTGAGCCTCCCATCGGAGACCGCCTGGAAGGAAAATCCCCCCTCGCTAGGAGATCTCAGCCCACTTTCAGGGAGGAAAGTAGAGAGTTCATTGTGTCTGGGCCTACTCGCATCCACACCTCCTTGTTTGTTCTGTTCTTTAAGGGAGTCTAACTGATTATGCTGTTCACTCGAGAAGAATAAAGGAGTGTTGGACTTTAATGGTGTGGGGCTCTTTTCTGGTGGACATTGTTCAAGGTAACTCCAGGTGCACAACACTGACCCGAAGGTAGAGAAGGAACTTTGCTTACACCGCACGGACACATGTGGTGAAGGCTTGGTGACCCCGCTCTCTCCCCTCTAAGGTACCCCTAGACAAGAGAAAGATGAGCTGATGCAAAGAGGGGAGTGAGGAGGCCGCTACACGTGGGGGCTCGGGTCCGGTATAGTGTTCGTGTACTACGGAATTGAACGTGTCTGCCCGGAGGAGTTACGAGTAGGCAGGCCTTCATTGGCCGAAGTACATCCCTGCTTGAAGTCGTGGACATGACCCAATGAAGGGAAAGGCCCGCGCAGAAGAGAGCGAGGAAAGGGGGAAGCTCAGCCGTGTGAAGGACTACACGTGGGGGCTTCTATTTGCACTGCGCCACCAGGCACACCCCCTCCGCTTAGTTCATGGGCGTGACTCAGAAACAGAAAAGAAGAAAAGCCTGCGAACTGGAGCAAAGGGGAGGAGTCCAATACGTGTAAAGGACTACATGTGGGACGTTGGCGCAAAAACTTGGCAGTGTGCGATGGATCAGCAACAGGTCACCATGTTCGGACATACATCGTGGATTCCGGTTCACCCTTCTACCACGACACTGACTGCTGCTGCTCCGGTAACAGATACGGGGATCCGGCTAAAGCCAAGGGGCCGATTCGCCCTGTACTCATGCATGGACGTTGAGGCCCTGGGTGTGATTTGTCCCGGCTGTTCGGGACTGGTGTGCCAACTGAAGCCATTCGGGCGATGCGAGGCCTGTGGGGAGTTTTTTTTTTAAGTGGATCCAGCGGTTGAGAAGCCGAGAACCATTTACCCCGGCCGTGCTGCAAGCAACACCACTCAAGGAGGAGGAATCACTGCTTTGACAGCCATCCCTGCGCACACTGCAGTGACCGCGGAGGAGGTCGTGAAAACTCAACGGGAGAAATCCGAGGATGCTGACTCGGTCACCACGATCTCGCAGCGTCCACCACCGAAGAGAAAGACCGGCATGGTAGCCCCGACCAGCAGTTGTGGTGGACCGTCTCGCCCGCTTACACCCGGCCCGGATGGATCTGCCGATAAGAGTTCCGGACGTCCCGATTCAAGTAAAGGCCGAGGTAAGCCAGGCAGAGAGATTTGGTGTGTGGGAAGAGGTGAAAACTCAGTCTCCACTACAGGGTACTTGCCCGCGGAGGAGTGTGACACCTCTGACCTGGAGTCGCTCTCGGACATGGGAGACGACGTTGCTATAGACGAACTGTTTGCAGAAAAGGGCTGGGACAAAGTACCTCTCGCTTCATCCCGCAGAACCAGGGATCCACCCATGTCTACAGGGGAAAGTACACCACTAGTGGAGGCACCAGCGCCTAAAGAGGGGTCCCGTGCCAGGCCTGCCTCTACCTTCCCGGTACCATCTGTACCGAAGACCGGGAAAAGAGACTGCTGTTGCGGGCACCAATGCCCAGATCAGATGTAATCAAGGTCCCTCGCCACCCGGATTCAATAGTTTTGCCTGGCGAAGGGGACAGAGCTACTATGCCTCCTTTGGCCAGACTACAACGCCTATTTGGCCAGAAGGTTGCTGCAGAGTATGGATGGGAGTATCCATACTTGTCCAAGGAGCTGCTCTATGAGGTGGAAGTGTGCCGGGAGCGCTGGTACAATGACTTTGTGTGGACCCACCTTCAGATTCCACATGCACGCAGGTACCTGGCATGCTCTCCCAAGGCCTCTCAACGTTTTAAGGACTGCAAGGCAGAGTGGATGTTGGGACGGCACATCCATGCAGACAAAGTGCTGATCCAGCGCAAGGAAGGAGAAGATGTAGAATATCATCTGGAGACCATGGACCAGCACTTGAAGCCACTTGTTCTGCTGCATCCCCGCTTCTACCTGTAGGAGAAAAAGACTCTGTTTATGTTGTATGCTGCTGAACTTTCTGGGGCCCGTTGTCCTTGTACCCAGAGGAAGAAGGACTGTTCCTGTTTTGTTCTTCACTTTCCAACAAGAGATCACAGACTCTGGGGTAGATAGGGCTCAAGAGAAGAGGAAAAGAAGTTCCACGAGTGCAGTTACCGTGATGCTGTCGCCAGGTGGCAGTGTTGCGCAACGTTAAACACTTTTCACACACTCACTCCTTGGAGAAAAGGGATTTCTTTACGAAGAGGTTTCTTTTCTCTCACACGAATATATGTGTCAGGGTTTATGTGTGATAATTTTCTTTCTTTTCCCTCTGCAGGAGAGCATCTCATCAAGACCACCAAGTATGGGGTGGGTCTTAGTCAGGATGGGTGGGAAAAGCATAATGTGAATATGTGATTTTACAGTTATGGTTAAATGTTGTTGTTCCCCTTCCCTTTTATATAGGGCTCAGACACAATTGCTTTAGTTGATCAAGTTTTTCAAAAGTTTTATATTTTTGTACAATTGTTAGTTGGTCTCTGGATTGGATTATGCCAGCCCTTGAGGGTATGATTTGTTCCAGACACTGGGGACCAGTGTCAAATTACCAGGGGGAGAGTGTAGCGGGTGTGTACTTTCCCGGGTGTAATTCAAACTGGCAGAGACACCAGTGATGTGCAGTTCCTTGCGGTCCAGCGGGTGGCGCTGTCGCCTCCGGCTGGGGTTGAACCATTGCTGTGTGCTGTGCCTCCTTTTTGTCCTCCCTCGGCAGCGGTATGGTGGGGCGGGGAACCCGCCGTGCTTGCTGGGAGAGGGTATAAAGGGGCCGGCCATCTTTTGTCACGGGGGGGAGTCCCAGGCACCTTCAGCCTGAGGGCGGTGGTTCGTGTTGGTCCTCTAGGTGGCCTAGGCCTAGAGGACGTCCAGAGGTCGTGTTCCATCCCAGGTACCTTTAGCCTGGGGTGAGGTACTCGGATGGAGGTCTGGAGCTCAGTGCCCAACACTGAGTTCCGCGAGGGAAGGAGGTCCTAGGGAACCCAGGGATTGGGTACCCGAATCCAGAAGGCGTAATGGACTGGGGGGAGCTCCTCACTTGAAGACCGGGTGCAGCAGATTGCCAGTGACAGGTGAGCCTCCCATCGGAGACCGCCTGGAAGGAAAATCCCCCCTCGCTAGGAGATCTCAGCCCACTTTCAGGGAGGAAAGTGGAGAGTTCATTGTGTCTGGGCCTACTCGCATCCACACCTCTTTGTTTGTTCTGTTCTTTAAGGGAGTCTAACTGATTATGCTGTTCACTCGAGAAGAATAAAGGAGTGTTGGACTTTAATGGTGTGGGGCTCTTTTCTGGTGGACATTGTTCAAGGTAACTCCAGGTGCACAACACTGACCCGAAGGTAGAGAAGGAACTTTGCTTACACCGCACGGACACATGTGGTGAAGGCTTGGCGTGGTGACCCCGCTCTCTCCCCTCTAAGGTACCCCTAGACAAGAGAAAGACGAGCTGATGCAAAGAGGGGAGTGAGGAGGCCGCTACACTTAATAAAAAAAGACGTGTTTTTCTTTGCTTTTGTTATACAATTTTGCTATTAAACAATTGTTCTATTTAAATTTAGACCAAATGTATTCTTCTACAGTTCTTTGAAAAAAATAATCCAAATCAGTGTATATTATTTAGTGTGTGTGAAATTTATAGAGTCTACAAACTATTTTATATATATTTGAAAATTGATCAACACTGATGTACTGACTGTCTAATTTCATGACTACCTATCACTTTTTTGGAAGCCCTGGAGCACCAGAACACTGCAGAATGGAAGAACAAAAGAGCTTCTGTGGTTCCAGGAGTGCAATTGTCCACAGGGATGACTGGAACTAGTGTCTTGCAGGAACATAGTCAGTCAGATTTGCAGATGGGTCAGTTCAGATGGCAGGCAGAGACAAGGTCAACAAATAGGGAAAGGATCAGTGATTGGGACCAACTTTGTCTTGATAGCTGGTGGATTGGCTGTTGCAATATTTTAGTTTATAACTTTGAAGCAATCCAAGCAATTTGTGTTTTTTTGCAGGTTTGCTTCAAAGCTACCTATCAAATGTGAAAAAGTTATTTACAATTGAATACATTGTTAAATTGTACAAACCAAGTTTTAAGACCTCTGTCTCCATGGTTATCAATGTAAAGGGTCCCACACTGATCTTTCCTTCAGTATAATCTTTGCAAAACGTTAGCATCCTCATATAGCATTTAAAGCTTTTATAACAAATCCCACAGTTGCAAAACCAGTTTTAGGTATTAGGAGTTGGGAGTGTAATATTACTCTTATATTTAGGTTTTTTTATTTTTAATTCATGGTTTAGTGGAAAAGGGTTTGCCACACATTGGAATACGTTTTCTGAGAGATATAGAACTTGATACAAATAATGAATTCCATTTATAATGAGATGTGGCAGAAGTGAGGGGTTTTATTGATCAGGTGATGAATGACAATTATTCAGTCATGCAACACAGTGCCCAAATTAAGAATGTATAATTTTTGAGACAGATCGAGAGTTCTTTTGATGGTATTTAATCACCACTTGGTTTTGTTATGCTAGATAAACTAAAAAAATACTTTTGAGTTTCTGCTATAACAGTTTGCAAATAAATACCTGTTCTTCATAAATTTAGGCCAACATATATTCTGCTACATTTCTTTGGTAATTATAATGCAAATCAGTGTATAGTATTTAGTGTATATTAGTTTATGTTATTTATATTATATTAATCTATGGTATATATATATGAAAATTGATCAATCCTGATGTACTTACAGCCTTGCTCATTTCTTGAGGCCCTAACATTTCAGGACAGTAAAACACCTCCAAATTACTTAACTTATTTTTAGAATGTAAACAGTCCAAGGTATGCAGTAAGAGGAATAGTGAGTTCTTTGAATTTGTAATTTTTGTCAGAATTTATTTGAAAAATAAAGAAATGAAATAAAATGTGTTTTTTTTTACACATTTTAGAAACCTAGGATGCCTCACATATAGGGATGAGCTTCGAGTTCGAGTCAAACTCATGTTCGACTCGAACATTGCCTGTTCGCCCGTTCGCCGAACAACTAACAATTTGGGGTGTTCGCGGTAAATTCGAAAAGTCTATGGGAGAAATCTAAAGTGCTAATTATAAAGGCTTATATGCAAGTTATTGTCCTAAAAAGTGTTTGGGGACCTGCAAAAAAAAGTTTTAAAAACTGCAGTTTTTTTAGGAGCAGTGATTTTAATAATGCTTAAAGTGAAACAATAAAAGAGAAATATTCCTTTAAATTTCGTACCTGGGGGGTGTGTATGATATGAATGTAAAGTCGCGCATGTTTCCCGTGCTTAGAACTGTCCCTGCACAAAGTGTAATTTTTTAAGGAAAAAAGTCATTTAAAACTCACTCGCGGCTATTAATGAATTGTCGGCTTTTATCAATACATAGAAAAGTCATTGATAAAAAAAAAAAAAAGCGTGGGGGTTCCCCCAAATTCAATTACCAGGCCCTTCAGGTCTGGATTGGATATTAAGGGGAACCCCGCCGCAAATTTAAAAAAAAAAATGGCGTGCGGTTCCCCCTAAATATCCATACCAGGCCCTTCAGATCTGGCATGGATTTTAAGGGGTACTCCACCCCAAATTTAAAAAAAAATGGCGTGGAGCCCACCCAAAAATCCAAACCAGACCCTTATACGAGCACGCAACCTGGCCGGCCGCAGGGGAAGAGGGGGGGGGCGAGAGAGCGCCCCCCCTCCCTCCTGAACCATACCAGGCCACATGCCCTCAACATGGGGAGGATGTCCCCATGTTGATGGGGACAAGGGCCTCATCCCCACAACCCTTGCCCGGTGGTTGTGGTTGTCTGCGGGCGGGGGGCTTATCGGAATCTGGAAGACCTCTTTAACAAAGGGGACCCCCAGATCCCGGCCCCCCCTATGTGAATTGGTAAGGGGTACATTGTACCCCTACCATTTCACGAAGAAAGTGTAAAAAAATGTAAAAAAAACCACACAAACACCTTGAAAAAGTCCTTTATTAAAAAAAAAAAAAACATTCCAGCGGTGAAATCCAGTGTCCCGCGGCGATCCGATGTCCAGCGCTGTCCGTCATTGGCTGAGCCTGACGGACCTGATGGGGAACTTCCTGAGCCTGAGCGGACCTGATGGGGAACTTCCTCCGCAGTCTATTACATGCATAGACCTGCCCCTTCTAAAGATCCCCATCAGATCTGCTCAGCCAATGACTCGATGAAAGGCTGAGGACCTGATGCGGAACATGATAAGGGGCGGATCTATACATGTATTACAAAGTGAGAGAAGTTCCCCATCAGGTCCGCCCCCTCGGTATTTCAGACCCCGCCTACGTCATTAAAATTAAATTTAAATTTAAATTTAAATAAATTTAAATTACACAGTGAAGGAAGTTCCCCGCTCAGGCCAATGACGTAGGCGGGGTCGGACATACCGAGGGGGCGGACCTGATGGGGAACTTCGTTCGCTGTGTAATACATGAATAGACCTGCCCCTTCTCGCGTTCTGCATCTGGTCCGCTGAGCGGACCTGATGGGGAACTTTAGAAGGGGCGGGTCTATACATTTAAATCACTGCGGAGGAAGTTCCCCATCAGGTCCGCTCAGGCACAACCAATGACGGACAGCGCTGGACATCGGGATCGCCGCGGGACACTGGATTTCATCGCTGGAATGTTTTTTCTTTTTTTTTTTTTTTTTAATAAAGGACTTTTCCAAGGTGTTTGTGTGTTTTTATTTTACATTTTTTTACACTTTCTTCGTGAAATGGTAGGGGTACAATGTACCCCTTACCAATTCACATAGGGGGGGGGACAGGGATCTGGGGGTCGCCTTTGTTAAAGAGGTCTTCCAGATTCCGATAAGCCCCCTGCCCACAGACCCCCACAACCACCGGGCAAGGGTTGTGGGGATGAGGCCCTTGTCCCCATGTTGAGGGCATGTGGCCAGGTACGGTTCAGGAGGGAGGGGGGGCCGCTCTCTCATCCCCCCCTCTTCCCCTGCGGCCGGCCAGGTTGCGTGCTCGGATAAGGGTCTGGTATGGATTTTTGGGGGGACTCCACGCCATTTTTTTTAAATTTGGGGTGGAGTTCCCCTTAAAATCCATGCCAGATCTGAAGGGCCTGGTATGGATATTTAGGGGGAACCGCACGGCATTTTTTTTTTAATTTGCGGCGGGGTTCCCCTAATATCCATTCCAGACCTGAAGGGCCTGGTAATTGAATTTGGGGGAACCCCCACGCTTTTTTTTTTTTTTTATCAATGACTTTTCTATGTATTGATAAAAGCCGACAATTCATTAATAGCCGCGAGTGAGTTTTAAATGACTTTTTTTTCTTTCAAAAATGACACTTTGTGCAGGGACAGTTCTAAGCACGGGAAATATGCGCCACTTTACATGCATATCATACACACCCCCCAGGTACAAAATGTAACCACTTAACGACCGCTCACTGTATATATACGTTGGCAGAATGGCACCGACAGGCACAATCACGTACAGTGTACGTGACTGCCTTTGTATAGTTGGGGGGTCCAATCTGACCCCCCTTCTATACAGTGAGCGGTCGTTATCCGTTGGGGAGTGATCCGGAATGAGGGGATGGCCGTTCGATTCCGGCCACTCCCTCGCGATCGCTCCCGGCGAATGAGAAAGCTTCCTCTGCTGTGTAATGTTTACACAGGCAGAGGAAGTGATGTCATCTCTCATGCGGCGCTCACATATACCGAGCGCTGTACAAGAGAAGACACACAGGTTAGTGCACAAACAGTACACTGACACCAGGACACATAGGAACATAAATCGCCACCCCCAGGCCCCCCCAGATCACCCCCCAGATCACCCCCCAGATCACCCCCCAGCCCCCAGTCACAGTGTCACTGATTGCAGTGACCATTTATTTACTGATCACTGCAATCAGTGACATTTGTGACTGTAAAAGTGTCACTACAGTTAGTTTTAGGTCCAGTGTAGCCCCCTAACCCCCCCCCCTAATAAAGGTTGGACCCCTGATCACCCCCCAGATAACCCTTTCACCCCCTAGCACCGCCGTCACTAAGCGATCGTTTTTCTGATCGCTGTTTTAGTGCCGGTGATGCCGATCGGTAGCCAGTTATTTTTTTTAGGTTCACCGCAGGTTTTTATAGCGTCAGGTACCCCCATATATTACCTAATAAAGGTTTAACCCCCTTGATCGCCCCCCACGTAACCCTTTCACCCCCTATCACCACTGTTGCTAAGCGATCGTTTTTCTGATCGCTGTCTTATTGTCGGTGATGCCGATAGGTAGCCAGTTATTTTTTTTAGGTTCGCCACAGGTTTTTATAGCGTCAGGTAGCCCCATATATTACCTAATAAAGGTTTACCCCCTTGATCGCCCCCCAGGTAACCCTTTCACCCCCTATCACCACTGTCGCTAAGCGATCGTTTTTCTGATCGCTGTCTTATTGTCGGTGATGCCGATAGGTAGCCAGTTATTTTTTTTAGGTTCGCCACAGGTTTTTATAGCATCAGGTAGCCCCATATATTACCTAATAAAGGTTTAACCCCCTTGATCGCCCCCCAGGTAACCCTTTCACCCCCTATCACCACTGTCGCTAAGCGATCGTTTTTCTGATCGCTGTCTTATTGTCGGTGATGCCGATAGGTAGCCAGTTATTTTTTTTAGGTTCACCGCAGGTTTTTATAGCGTCAGCTACCCCCATATATTACCTAATAAAGGTTTAACCCCCTTGATCGCCCCCCAGGTAACCCTTTCACCCCTATCACCACTGTCACTAAGCGATCGTTTTTCTGATCACTGTCTTATTGTCGGTGATGCCGATAGGTAGCCAGTTATTTTTTTTAGGTTCGCCGCAGGTTTTTATAGCGTCAGGTACCCCCATATATTACCTAATAAAGGTTTAACCCCTTGATCGCCCCCTCAGGTAACCCTTTCACCCCCTTTTGCCAGTGTTACTAAGCGATCGTTTTTCTGATCGCTGTATTACTTATGCTGGTGCCGATAGATAGCCAGTATTTTTTTTTAGGTTCGCCGCAGGTTTTTATAGCGTCAGGTACCCCCATATATTATCTAATTAAGGTTTTAACCCCCTAATTGCCCCTAGTTAACCCTGCGTCACACCCCAGGCAGCGTCAGGTTAGTGCCAGTAACGCTAACACCCACGCATGAAGCATACACCTCCCTTAGTGGTATAGTATCTGAACAGATCAATATCTGATCTGATCAGATCTATACTAGTGTCCCCAGCAGTTTAGGGTTCCCAAAAACGCAGTGTTAGCGGGATCAGCCCAGATACCTGCTAGCACCTGCGTTTTGCCCCTCCGTCCAGCCCAGGCCACCCAAGTGCAGTATCGATCGATCACTGTCACTTACAAAACACAACACACATAACTGCAGCGTTCGCAGAGACAGGCCTGATCCCTGCGACTCCAGTGCTGTAGGAGGTAGAGTTGAGCGGACACCTGGATGTTCGGGTTCGACGGGTTCGGCCGAACTTCGGAAAAAAGTTCGGTTTCGGGACCGAACTTTAACCCGAACCCGAACCCGAACCCCATTGAAGTCAATGGGGACCCGGACTTCTAAGGACTAAAAAGGCTCTAAAAAAGTAATGGAAAGGGCTAGAGGGCTGCAAATGGCAGCAAAATGTTGTTAAGAGCATGGCAAGTGCTCTGCAAACAAATGTGGATAGGGAAATAACTTAAAATAACATAAAAAAATAAAAAAATAAAAAAATATGCTGGAGGCCCCCTTTTCAGCAGAAGAGGTACGGGAAGTCATTAAGAACCTCAGAAACTCAACGGCACGATGCCACACATATGGTGGGAATGCCCCAGAATACGCCCTTTCTGGAATAAATTATTCAATTTAATGGATAAGCTAGTGGGAAAATAAAATACTTTGAAATAAAAATGTAGCGGGGTGCTAAATTTAAGGGAAGTGTTTGAGTGGTAAATAGGCTCAAACACCCTAATTCTGTAGGATTCATGGACCATTTTGTCCTCGGGGACAGTATTGGTGTGAAGTTCCCTGTGGCCTACAGGTGGCACTGCCATGGTAGGCTAGGGTTGAACCGCCGATACAGTGCTGTGCCTTTTGTGTCCCCTCTTGGCAGTAGTACAGCGGGGCGGGGAACCTGCTGTGCATGCCGGGAGAGCATATAAAAGGGGCAGACCTTTTGCCTGGGGGCTGATGTCCAGTGGGGTCCACGCCCAGGTGCCTTCGGCCTGGGTGCATGTGTTCCTGTTCCATCTCGGGTACCTTTAGCCCGGGGTGAGGTACTATCCTGGAGTTCCTGCTGCCCTGGGTATGGAGGCCTAGGTGCGGGAGTAAAGCCTGGAGTCCAGAGCCTTCGTCTGGAGTCCGCTAAGGGTCGAGGAGTCTTAGGGTGCCGCCTCGTGTAGGGGACCATGTTCCAGGGAAGGGAGGATCATTCTGATGGACCGATGCGGGAGTCACGGTGAAGGAAGGGTCTGTTGACTCCCTGGAGAGATGTCTTCCCCTTGATATGGGCTAGGTTCGTAGAAGGAGAAGCTCAAGGTCATCTTGACTGTATCAGAGGCCTTATTCACCCGGCCCGTGGCAGGGGCCTTATACACCCTGGTCTGTGGCAGAGACCAAAGTTCTCCAGGTCCGTGGCAAGGGCCTTGTACACCCGGTCTGTGGCAGAGACCAACCTCAAGGTCTGTGGCAGAGACCGTGCACCTAAAACTGTTTGAGAAACCTAAGCAGTGAAGTGAATGTGCTACGTTTGTGCCTGGACCTCCTCCACACCTTAAGCTGTCCTGTTTCTTTGCTCTAACCTTTTCTATCCGAGTAGAGTTTATTTTGCCATGAGAGAATAAGAGTTGTAATTTCAGCTGGTGTGGACATTGACTTTACTGGGAATTAAAGGACTTGCCTCTACTTACAGTAGAGGTGAGAATCATCCTCTGGAGGAGTTTTGACTCCGGCTGTGGACACGGCCCGTCAAGTACACCGCTCAACCTCTTTATATAGGAGGGTACGGGCTGGTAGTGCGGTGTGCCTTTCTCCCTCCTGCGAGGAGCCAACAACATAAAGGCAGGTAAGGGGGAAAGGATCTGTGCGCTACAAAAAAAATAAAATAAAAATTATAATCTTGACCTAGGAGGACGAGGTCCATATGGAGTAGGAGGTTGAGGTGGCGGTGGATGTGGCTGTGTAGGTGGAAGCGGCGGTGGGGGAGGATGAGGTAGCCAACACTGGTTCAAAAATACAACAATGGCTGGGTAAGGCCAGTGATGTGTCGAATTCTGTCCCCCGTCGAATAGTGTCCACCCTGTACTGCGCTTGCTCAGTATGTAGGACAAGAGGATTTCGAAAATCTCCCAAGATGAACGGCGCCTGCGTGGTGAGTTCAGGTGAAGGCCACACCATCCGTGGTTCAAGCCGAGCCAAGTGAGGCCGTGCCCGAAGCGTGGTGATCGAAGCGAGCCCGTGAGGGGCCCTGTTACTATGTGCTACCGTATGTCCACTTGGATGTTGGGGCTTGAACCTGCACTCACAGCGCAGGCGCCGTTCATCTTCGGAGATTTTGTGAATCTCCTTGTCCTCTGTACTGCGCAGGCGCTGCGCCATCACAGTACGGGCCGGACACAATCCGATGGCCGGACAGTTTTTGTCACAACACTGGTATACATGTCTATTCTGCACAAGGTACGGACAAGTCCTGTGGGATCCATGCCTGGTTCATTTTAATGAACGTGAGCTTGTCCACATTGGCTCTGGACAGGCGGCTGCGCTTGTCTGTGATAACGCCCCCTGCCGTGCTAAATACACGTTCAGATAATACACTGGCTGCAGGGCAGGCCAGCACCTCCAAGGCATAAAGGGCAAGCTCAGGCCATGTGCCCAATTTGGAGACCCAGAAGTTAAAGGGGGCAGATCCGTCATCCAGTACGTGTAGGCCTGTGGACACATACTGCTCAACCATGTTGGTGAAATGCTGCCTCCTACTAAGACGTTCCATCTCAGCTGGTGGTGCTGGTTGTTGTGGCGTGCTGACAAAGCTTTTCCACATTTCAGCCATGCTAACCCTGCCTTCTGAGGTGCTGCCAGTGCCCCGGCTGTGTTGGCGACCTCTTCCTCCTCCTCTGCCTTGCGCTTCCACCGTACGCCCGCTGTCAGGTGGGAATGCCACCAGCAGCGCGTCTACCAGCGTGCGCTTGTACTCGCGCATCTTACGATCCCGCAATTAAGGACGGTACGTTGTCCTTGTAACGGGGATCCAGCAGGGTGGCCACCCAGTAATCAGCACCAGTTAAAATGTGGGCAACTCGGCGGTCATTGCGGAAACACTGCAGCATGTAATCGCTCATGTGTGCCAGGCTGCCCAGAGGCATAGAAAAGCTGTCCTCTGTGGGAGGTGTATCATCTGTGTCCTCTGTATCCCCCCAGCCACGCACCAGTGATGGCCGCGAGCTGGCCTGGGTGCCACCCTGCTGTGAAAATGGCTCCTCCTCCCCCTCCTCCTCCTCCATCTCCTCCTCCACCTCGTCATCCTCCAGAACTGTGCCCTTTCTGCCGGACAATTGTGTACCTGGTGTTTGTTGGTGCAGGAACCCACCCTCGTAGCCACTTGTGAAAGACTGCCCTGAAAGCCTTTGAAATGATCCCGCTTCCTCCTCCTCCTCATCATCCTCCTGTGCCACATCCTCTTCCATCATCGCCCGAAGCGTTTTTTCAAGGAGGCATAGAACTGGGATAGTAACGCCGAGAACGGCGTCATTGGCACTGGACATGTTGGTGGAGTACTCGAAACAGCGCAACAAGGCACACAGGTCTTGCATGGAGGCCCAGTTATTGGTGGTGAAGTGGTGCTGTTCCGCAGAGCGACTCACGCGTGATTGCTGCAGCTGAAACTCCACTATCGCCTGCTGCTGCTCGCACAGTCTGGCCAGCATGTGCAAGGTGGAGTTCCACCTTGTGGGCACGTCACATATAAGGCGGTGAGCGGGAAGGCCGAAGTTACGCTGCAGTGCTGACAGGCGAGCAGCAGCAGGGTGAGAACGCCGAAAGTGCGCACACACAGCCCGCACTTTCTGCAGCAGCTCTGGCATATTGGGGTAATTTTTAAGGAACCTCTGGACCACCAAGTTCAGTACATGCGCCAGGCAAGGGATGTGCGTCAAACCGGCTAGGCCCAGAGCTGCTACGAGATTTCGCCCATTATCGCACACCACCAGGCCGGACTTGAGGCTCATTGACAGCAACCACTCATGGGTCTGTTGTTCCATGTCCCTCCACAACTCCTGCACGGTGTGGGGTTTTTCCCCCAAACAGCAAAGTTTTAAAACTGCCTGCTGTCGTTTACCCCTGGCTGTGCTGAAGTTGGTGGTGAAGGTGTTACGCTGACCGGATGAGGAGGCGGTAGAGGATGAGGAAGCGGAGTAGGAGGAGTTAGCAACAGGAGGCAAACTGAAGCACCCTGCAATCCTCGGTAGTGGAAGGACATGCGCCAAACTGCTATCTGCCTCAGGCCCAGCCGCCACTGCATTTACCCAGTGTGCTGTTAGGGAGATATAACGTCCCTGACCGTGCTTACTGGTCCACGCATCCGTAGTTAGGTGGACCTTGCCACAGATGGCGTTGCGCAGTGCACACCTGATTTTGTCCCCCACTTGGTAGTGCAGGGAAGGGATGGCTCGCCTAGAAAAGTAGTGGCGGCTGGGCACGACGTACTGTGGGACAGCCAATGCCATCAGCCTTTTAAAACTCTGCGTCTCCACCAGACGGTATGACAGCATTTCAAAGGCCAGGAGTTTTGAAATGCTGGCATTCAGGGCCAGGGATCGCGGGTGGCTAGGGGTGTACTTCCTCTTCCGCTCCAATGTTTGGGAGATAGAGAGCTGAACGCTTCCATGGGACATTGTGGAGATGGTTGGTGACCCAGGTGGTAGTGTTGCTGGCAGATCCTCTGTTTGCGGGGTGGCAGGTGCCACTGTCACTACAGAGGTGGATGAAGAGGCCGAGACTGCAGCAGAAGAGGAAGCAGGAGGAGCCAGAGACCTTTCTTGGTTTTTGAGGTGTCTACTCCACTGCAGCTCGTGCTTTGCACTTAGATGCCTGGTCATGCAGGTTGTGCTCAGGTTGAGAACGTTTATGCCTCACTTCAGGCTCTGATTGCACAGCGTGCAAACCACTCGTGTCTTGTCATCAGCACATTGTGTGAAGAACTGCCACGCTAGGGAACTCCTTGGACCTGGCTTTGGTGTGCTCGGTCCCTTGCTGCGTTGGGCAGTAGCAGACATACTGTCTAGGGGACGGACGCTCCGCTTTTGCACCCTGCTCCCTCTTCTGCTGTGCTGGTGGCTCTGTGCGACCACCGCCTCTTCCTCCAAACTACACTGGTCACCTGCATAACGTTGATTCCATGTGGGGTCGAGGACCTCATCGTCCTCCACATCATCTTCCACCCAGTCTTCACCCCTGCCCTCCTTGTCTGTCTGCACAATTGCGAAAGCAGCAGCAGTTGGCACCTGTGTTTCGTCATCATCTGAGACGTGCTGCGATGGTCCTCCCATGTACTCATCATGAAACATAAGTGGTTGGGCATCGGTGCACTCAATCTCTTCCACTTCTGGGGCAGGGCTAGGTGGATGGCCCTGGGAAACCCTGCTAACAGAGTCATCGAAAAGCAGAAGAGACTGCTGCATGATTTGGGGCTCAGACTGCTTGGCTGATTTGCAAGGGGGTGAGGTGAAAGACTGATGGACATGGGTTTCAGGTGCCAACTCTGATCTTTCATCAGAAGAGTGGGTGGGAGACAATGTGAAGGAACCCGAGGCACTGTCAGCAACCCAATCTACTATCGCCTGTACTTGTCCTGGCCTAAACATTCGTACAACCTCATTAGGCGCGACAAAATACTGCCGCAGGCTCGGTCGCCTACTCGCACCTGAGGAAGGTGTTTCACTTGTGCGTGTATCTGGCACAGATCCACCACGTCCTCTCCCTGCAACAGGAGCTCCACCAGCAGCACCACGACCGGGGCCACCACGTCCCTTTGACCTTCTCCTCATATTTTCCAAATTTAGGATCTTGCCCTAAATGGGTGTTTTTGGAAGAGCAGAACACACCCACAGTACGTAACTTCTGAATCGCACAGCTACAGAACTGCAGAAAATGCTATTCAAAAAAAATGTTGTTTTTTTAGTATAGCACAGTAGAAGAAAACTATTTAGAAATTGTTTATTTCACACACCTCCACATATGTATAACACACTGCAAAATCTTTTTTGTGGCCCTAAATGGCGTTTTTTGGAAGACCACAATACACCCACAGTACGTAACCGCTGAATCGCACAGCTACAGAACTGCAGAAAATGCTATTAAAAAAAAATGTTGTTTTTTTATTATAGCACAGTAGAAGAAAACTATTTAGAAATTGTTTATTTCACACACCTCCACATATGTATAACACACTGCAAAATATTTTTTGTGGCCCTAAATGGCGTTTTTTGGAAGACCACAATACACCCACAGTACGTAACCGCTGAATCGCACAGCTACAGAACTGCAGAAAATGCTATTAAAAAAAAAAATTGTTTTTTTAGTATAGCACAGTAGAAGAAAACTATTTAGAAATTGTTTATTTCACACACCTCCACATATGTATAACACACTGCAAAATATTTTTTGTGGCCCTAAATGGCGTTTTTTGGAAGACCACAATACACCCACAGTACGTAACCGCTGAATCGCACAGCTACAGAACTGCAGAAAATGCTATTCAAAAAAATGTTGTTTTTTTATTATAGCACAGTAGAAGAAAACTATTTAGAAATTGTTTATTTCACACACCTCCACATATGTATAACACACTGCAAAATATTTTTGTGGCCCTAAATGGCGTTTTTTGGAAGACCACAATACACCCACAGTACGTAACCGCTGAATCGCACAGCTACAGAACTGCAGAAAATGCTATTCAAAAAAAAAAGTTGTTTTTTTAGTATAGCACAGTAGAAGAAAACTATTTAGAAATTGTTTATTTCACACACCTCCACATGTGTATAACACACTGCAAAATATTTTTTGTGGCCCTAAATGGCGTTTTTTGGAAGACCACAATACACCCACAGTACGTAACCGCTGAATCGCACAGCTACAGAACTGCAGAAAATGTTATTAAAAAAAATGTTGTTTTTTTAGTATAGCACAGTAGAAGAAAACTATTTAGAAATTGTTTATTTCACACACCTCCACATATGTATAACACACTGCAAAATATTTTTTGTGGCCCTAAATGGCGTTTTTTGGAAGACCACAATACACCCACAGTACATAACCGCTGAATCGCAGGGGTCTTTTTTTGCACAAGCAAAATAAAATGGAATTTTTTTTTTTTTTTTTGCCCAATGGGTCTTTTGGAAACGAGCACAATAAAGTGCCTTTTTTTTGTCCTAAATGGATCTTTTTCCAAGAGCAGAATACACCCACAGTATGGAAACGGTGTATCTCTCAACGTAATATATGCAGTGCTGGTGCACTGAGCTTGCATATAAAAAGTTGGTTTTCTCTGACACTGGGCTCATGGCAGTGTAAAAAGACTGCACTGCAACACAAACAGGTAAACCTATGCAGATCGCTGAGTTATATCTGTGAATCTGGACTCCTATTCCTATATAATATATCTCTCTCCCTAAAAGCAAAAAACAGGAACCTGGCCCTACACTACACTGTCTCTCTATCTTTTCCCTCAGATTCCAGAATCAGGACTAACTCATGTATTTTTCTATCTCTCCCTAAAAGCAGCAGCAGCAGACTAGATCCTCTCCCTATCTATTCTGAAGCAGAGTGGCGTGTGTGCTGTGTGCCTCTAGCTTATATAGAAGCTGGGTCACATGTTGCACTGACCAATCACAGCCATGCCATTAGTAGGCATGGCTATGATGGCTTCTAAGGGCACACCAGCTAATCAAAAGGTGATTGGCTGGCCCCTGAAGCATTTCTAACTGCGTAATTAGACTCCCGAACCCGAACCCGGACTTTTGCGCAAAGTCTGGGTTCGGGTTCGGGAAAAAGCTAAAGTTCGGTACGGACCCGAACTTTACAGTTCGGGTTCGCTCAACACTAGTAGGAGGTGATTTCACCACCACAGTTAAAAAAAAAAAGCATATATGCCGAAGCATTGGGGCAGCAGGAGCGGAGGAGCAATTTTGCTCCTAATGCCGCATACATACGGTCGAAATTCCGACGGAGGCTTGCCCGTGGAAAAGTCCGACCATGTGTGTGCGGCATAATTTTTGCGGGAGGATGCCCCAATGCTTCGGCATATATAAATGGTGCATGTATGCCAATCATTAGAATTGGATGAATGAAGGGAGGTATTCTAATGGTGGGCATACCCACTGATCAATCTCTTTTTTTTTGTTCAGCCAACAGGCTGCATGAAAAAAAAGATTACAATACATGTCCAACACGGACCAGCAATGTACTGGTATGTTGCTGGACTTTGAATGGTTATACCAGATTGATGCCTGCGGGTTTAGGTATCATCTTGGTATCATTCTTTTCAGCCAGCAACCGGCTTTCATGTAAAAGCAATCCTAGCGGCTAATTAGCCTCTGGACTGCTTTTACAAGCAGTGGGAGGGAATGTCCCCCCCGGATATAAAAAGCGCCATTGGGAAATTGGGAAAGCATTTTATCACACCGATCTTGGTGTGGTCAGATGCTTTGAGGGCAGAGGAAAGATCTAGGGTCTAATAGACCCCATTTTTTTCAAAAAAAGAGTACCTGTCACTACCTATTGCTATCATAGGGGATATTTACATTCCTTGAGATAACAATAAAAATGATAAAAAAAAATATGGAAGGAACAGTTTAAAAATAAAATAAAAAAACAAAATTAATAATAATAAAAAAAAAAAAGCATCCCTGTCCTGCCCTGCTCTTGCGCAATGGCGAACGCAAGCGTCGGTCTGGCGTCATATGTAAACAGCAATTGCACCATGCATGTGAGGTATCACCGCGAAGGTCAGATCGAGGGCAGTCATTTTAGCAGTAGACCTCCTCTGTAAATCTAACGTGGTAACCTGTAAAGGCTTTTAAAGGCTTTTAAAAATGTATGTAGTTTGTCGCCAATGCGCGTTTGTGCGAAATTTTAAAGCATGTCGTGTTTGGTATCTATGTACTCGGCCTAAGATCATCTTTTTTATTTCATCAAACATTTGGGCAATATAGTGTGTTTTAGTGCATTAAAATAAAAAAAGTGTATTTTTTCCCAAAAAAATTCGTTTGAAAAATCGCTGCGCAAATACTGTGTGGAAAAAAAAAATGCAACACCCACCATTTTATTCTGTAGGGCCTTTGCTTTAAAAAAATATATAATGTTTGGGGGTTCAACATAACTTTCTTGCAAAACAAAAATATGTTTTCATGTAAACAAAAAGTGTCAGAAAGGGCTTTGTCTTCAAGTGGTTAGAAGAGTGGATGATGTGTGACATAAGCTTTCTAATGTTGTGTATAAAATGCCAGAACAGTTCAAAACCCCCCCAAATGACCCCATTTTGGAAAGTAGACACCCCAAGCTATATACTGAGAGGCATGTCGAGTCCATGGAATATTTTATATGTTGACACAAGTTGTGGAAAAAAGACAATTTATTTTTTATTTTTATTTTTTTTGCACAAAGTTGTTACTAAATGATATATTGCTTAAACATGCCATGGGCATATGTGGAATTACACCCCAAAATTCATTCTGTTGCTTCTCCTGAGTACGGGGATACCACATGTGTGAGACTTTTTGGGAGCCTAGCCGCGTACGGGACCCCAAAAACCAAGCACCGCCTTCAGGCTTTCTAAGGGTGTAAATTTTTGATTTCACTTCTCACTGCCTATCACAGTTTCGGAGGCCATGGAATGCCCAGATGGCACAAAACTCCCCCAAATGACCCCATTTTGGAAAGTAGACACCCCAAGCTATTTGCTGAGAGGTATGGTGAGTATGTTGCAGATCTCACTTTTTGTCACAAAGTTTTGAAAATTGAAAAAAAAAAAATAAATAATATTTTCTTTCTTCATTTTCAAAAACAAATGAGAGCTGTAAAATACTCAACATGCCTCTCAGCAAATAGCTTGGGGTGTCTACTTTCCAAAATGGGGTCATTTAAGGGGGTTTTGTGCTATTTTGGCATTTTATGGCCTTCGAAACTGTGATAGGTAGTGAGGAGTGAAATCAAAAATTTGTGCCCTTATTAATCCTGAAGGCGGTGCTTGGTTTTCGGGGCCCCGTACGTGGCTAGGCTCCTAAAAAGTCCCACACATGTGGTATCCCCGTACTCAGGAGAAGCAGCAAAATGTATTTTGGGGTGCAATTCCACATATAACCATGGCATGTGTGAGCAATATATCATTTAGTGACAACTTTTGTAATTTTTTTTTTGTCATTATTCAATCACTTGGGACAAGATAAAAAAAAATTCAATGGGCTCAACATGCCTCTCAGCAAATTTCCTTGGGGTGTCTACTTTCTAAAATGGGGTCATTTGGGGGTGTTTTGTGCTATTTTGGCATTTTATGGCCTTCGAAACTGTGATAGGTAGTGATGAGTGAAATCAAAAATTTTCGCCCTTAGAAATCCTGAAGGCGGTGCTTGGTTTTCGGGGGCCCGTACGCGGCTAGGCTCTCAAAAAGTCCCACGCATGTGGTATCCCCGTACTCAGGAGAAGCAGCAAAAATTTATTTTGGGGTGCAATTCCACATATAACCATGGCATGTGTGAGCAATATATCATTTAGTGACAACTTTTTGTAATTTTTTTTTTGTCATTATTCAATCACTTGAGACAAAAAAATATATATATTCAATGGGCTCAACATGCCTCTCAGCAATTTCCTTGGGATGTCTACTTTCCAAAATGGGGTAATTTGGGGGGTTTTGTACTGCCCTGCCATTTTAGCACCTCAAGAAATGAGATAGGCAGTCATAAATTAAAAGCTGTGTAAATTCCAGAAAATGTACCCTAGTTTGTAGACGCTATAACTTTTGCGCAAACCAATAAATATACACTTATTGACATTTTTTTTACTAAAGACATGTGGCTGAATACATTTTGGCCTAAATGTATGACTAAAAACATAACAAAAAGTAGAAAATATCATTTTTTTTCAAAATGTTCAGTCTTTTTCCGTTTATATCGCAAAGAATAAAAATCGCAGAGGCAATCAAATACCATTAAAAGAAAGCTCTATTTGTGGGAAGAAAAGGACGCAAATTTCGTTTGGGTACAACATTGCATGTCCGCACAATTTACAGTTAAAGCAGCGCAGTGCAAAATTCTGAAAACACCTCTGGTCCTTTAGCTACAAAATGGTCCGGGGCTTAAGTGGTTAAAGAAAAATTTCACTTTTATTTTTTCATTTTAAGCATTATTAAAATCACTGCTCCCGTAAAAACGTCTATTTTTTTAAACTTTTTTTGCATTGATACATGTCCCCTGGGGCAGGACCCAGGTCCCCAAACACTTTTTAGGACAATAAATTGCATATAAGCCTTTATAATTAGCACTTTAGATTTCGAACGTTCGAGTCCATTGTATATAATAGGGTTCTAAAGTTCACGCAAACATTCTGTCTGTTCGCAGGTTCTGGTGCGAACCGAACAGGGGGGTGTTCGGCTCATCCCTACTCACATACTATGTTGCTTTTTTATTTATGGTAGTTCCGTACTTGTGGTCAAGCCTTATATTTGCAAAACCATCCTTTAGCTCCTGTTCCACAGTTCATCACCTTCAACTTCCTTAAAAAAGACAAACAATAAAATTGAACCAACTATTTGGTCGTTTGGGTAAAAAAACTTTTTCCATCAGTATTGTCATCTTGAGTCGTTTTTGTATGTGTCTTCGGGTTAGTTAAGGTTTGTTGGTAGGAGTCCAATTTTATCAAACAATTCTGAGGCTTTAATTGTGAGTCAACACACACTGCTTTAAGCAATTATTTGTACAAATAAAAGCAGCTACCGTAATTATGTGCCAGGTTGAAATTACATGTGATCTTAAGAATGGCACGACTTCAGATACAAATGAATAATGAGATTACCGTAATGAACATCATCGGTGTAACCTTAAAGAAGACCTGTGCTAAGAAATATGGGGGCTGTTTTTGCTGACCTCCTTCTGAAAATGTTGGTGGACTGGCCGCCTCCGATTTCAGAACTTGGAGATGAGAGCTTGAAACAATGCAAGCAACTAATATTTTCTTTAACCTCCTCAAGTCTAGACAGTTTCACCCACCTTCCTTCCTGTCCATACCAATGTTCAGATTTCAGCACTGTCACACTTTGAATGACAACTACTCAGTCATGCAACACTCTACTTAAATTTTTAAATGGATAGTGCTTTCTTTTAGTGGTATTTAATCACCACTGTGTTTTTTTATGGTTATATAAACCAAAAAATACTAAAAATATTCAAAAAAAATTATGTTATACCCAAACTTTTATCACTTTGTTTGCACAATTAGAGCTTTCTTTTGGTGATAATTAATCACCACTGGGGTTCATATTTTTTGTTATAAAGTTTTTTTTTTTTTTTTTTTTTTATTTAAGGATAAGACACAGATATGAACATCAAGACAACTTTGCATTACAATAAAATTGTAGTGAGCATATTAACCGAACAAAACAGTTGCATGTAAGTCATACCGCTCGCTGAAGTTTAATAAAGGGTAAACCTGCACATCTGTGCTCATCGCGTTTTGTTGTTTTTTGATTTGAACAGAGAGAGAAGAAAGAGGAAAAAGAGAAAGGGGGGAAAAAAAAAAAGGGGGGGAAGGGGCGATTCGCCCCCCAGGAGCCCAGGTCGATAATACTGAACTGGTAATGAGGATCCTAGAAGGTGGCTCATGCCATGTATTGTGGGAATTCGTCAGAGAAGCGAAAGAGGTTCCAGTGAATCCATCTGGACTTATGTTCCTCCGACTTGTCGCGCAACGCGGAGGTCAGATCTTCCATTTGCTCAATGTCCTTCACTCTTGCAAGCCATTGTGCCACCGTTGGCGCACACTGTTGCTTCCAAAGTGGCGGGATGCAGGCCCGAGCAGCACCAAGAAGATGCTTGAGGAGGGATTTATGGTAACGTTGCCGTGATAGGGGAGTAAGGTTAAGGAGAACCGCAGCAGGGTTGTCCTGTAGGGAGACGCCCGTGAGTTCCTGTATGAGCTTGAGTACCAGCTGCCAAAAAGTTTGGAGCACAGGGCAGTCCCAAAAAATGTGCAGTAGGGTGCCTCTGTGTAGGCCGCATCGCCAGCATCGGTCATTTTGTAGCGGGAATATCTTAGCCAGCACGGACGGAGTTCTGTACCAGCGTGTCACTACTTTATAGGCGGTCTCTTGATATTTGCTGCATAGAGAGGACTTCTGTGCAAAAAAGAGTATACGGTCTTTTTGGGGTTCTGTGAAGGTGACTTGCAGGTCTCTCTCCCATTTAGCTAAGAATGGGGGGTCTTCGTTAGCATGAAGGTCTAGCAAGGATTTGTAGGAGGTAGACAAGGACCCCCTGACCGGTCCCTCCCCCAGGCAAAGTTCCTCAAAGGAGTGAAGCGTTCTAATGAAGCGAGCTGGTTTAGGCAGAGAGCTGAGAAAGTGAGAAAGTTGGTTGATCCTCCAACGGTCTAATGAAAGTGGGGCTTGACCTGATATCAAGTTCTCCTGAGCCAGCCTGTGGAGCATAAGAATGAGGAAGCCCTCAAGAGTCCCCGTGGGGCTTGTGAGAGAAATGACGGGTCGGTAAGGCCAGGTTCAAAATCTGGGTGACCCACAAGTGGCGTCAGTGGGGATGGAAAGTTTTGCAGCGAAGCTAAACGGAAAAACCTTTTCATTTCCCCAAGAGTTGGCCCAATCAGTGGGTGAGAATTCAGGTGGGTGGCAGGAGTATTCTCCGCCCAGGGAAGACCCGCCAGGGGGGCCCCGGCCGCCTCCCGCTCCAGCGACACCCAGAGCTTTAAATCGCTGTGACGGCACCAGTCCACAACCCTGGTCATATGTGCCGCAGTATAGTACAGGGCTGGGTCTGGGAATCCAATACCGCCTTTGAACTTTGGTCGTAGTAGGAGTGCTCTGCTGAGACGCGGACGTTTACCACGCCATATGAATCTGATAAATATAGAACGTACGGCATGGAAGAATGTCTGAGGTATCTTGACGGGTAGTGCCTGCAATAAATACAGAAGTCTGGGCATTGCGTTCATTTTTAGTACGTTGCAACGGCCAAACCAGGAAAGGGCCAGGGAGTCCCACCTCCCAAGATCAGTCGAGAGTGTGGATAAAAGGGGCCGGAATTTGAGGGCAACAATGTCTTGTAAGTTTGCTGAAATTTTTGTTCCTAGGTATTGAATCGAGCGGGCAGCCCATTTAAACGGGAAGAAGGGTCTTAGGTTAGAGATGGTGGGGTCTGACAGGGATACATTTAAGGCCTCTGATTTTTGTAAGTTAACCTTAAAGTTAGACAGGGTGCCGTACCGCTTCAGTTCCTGTAACAAGGAGGGTAAAGAGGTGAGGGGCTCGGTAATGTAAAACAAGAGGTCGTCAGCATAAGCTGCCACTTTGTGGTGACATCGGCCTGACTGGACGCCTTTGATGGACTGGTTATCTCTGATGTGGTGTAAGAACGGTTCCAGGGAAAGAATGAACAGTAGTGGAGACAGGGGGCAGCCCTGTCTGGTGCCGTTTGAGATAGAAAAAGGGCTGGAATCGCAACCATTTACCCGAACGGTCGCTGTGGGATTATCATAGATGGCCGATATCCATGACAGGATGGGATCTGGCATACCCACAAATCTAAGTGTCTCATGGAGGAAAGACCAGTCCACCCTGTCAAAAGCCTTCTCGGCATCCGTGGAGAGGAGCAGCAGGGGCAATCGGGAACGCTTTGCTTTACCTATTATGTTCAGTGTTCGAATGGTATTGTCCCTAGCCTCTCTAGTCTGGATAAAACCGACTTGATCTGTACCAATTAGACGTGGTAATAAAGCATTCATCCTGGAGGCAAGAATTTTGGTGAATATCTTCATATCACAATTCAAGAGCGAGATGGGTCTGTAACTGGCACATGTTAGTGGGTCCTTACCCGGCTTAGGTATAACAGATATAGATGCGCGCAACATGTCTGCCGGGAGTTTGTGTCCGTCAATCGCAGCGTTAAAGGCCGCAAGAAAGGGAGGCGCTAAAGTGTCTTGGTAGATTTTATAGTAGGGGAGGGTGAACCCGTCGGGGCCGGGGGCCTTACCTGACGGGGTGTCAGCTATTGCGGCCACAAATTCCTCCATGGAGATAGGTTTGGACAAGTCCTCCCGTTCCTCCGTCGTTAGTGTAGGGAGGTCAGTTTCTTGTAGATAATTGCGGATATCTAGGACGTTTTGGGGTGTCGACCGGGGGGCTGAAGTTGGATCTAAGTTATACAATTTGAAATAGAAAGCTCGGAAAGTATCCGCTAGTTCCGGGGAAGAGTGGACTCTGGAACCCGAGGGCGATAGGAGGGCAGGTACGTACGTCTGGGAACGCTTGGCCCGTAAGGCGTTGGCCAATAGCCGGCCGCATTTGTAGCCGTATTCATAAAAAGAATGACGGGCCCTCAGCAGCACATGTTTCGCCTCGTACATGGAATGGTCTCGGATAGCTTCCCAAAGACGGAGTAGTTCCGTTTCAGTAGCACTATCTGCCCGGTTCTTATGTTGGCGCTCCAGAGCGTGAAGTTGCACTAGTAGGTCAGACAAGGTTTTAATGCGTCGCTTTTTGGCCGCGTGACCGTGTTTGATTAGTATGCCTCTAATGAAGCACTTGTGCGCCGACCATACCGCGGCCGGGTTTGCCACTGAGCTACTATTGATAGAAAGGTAGGACTTAAGCTCCCTGAGGACATCTGCGGTAATTTCAGGATCTTTAAGGAGCGCCTCGTTAAGTCGCCATGTGGATGTTCTGGGCGAAGCTTGTGAAATAGCCAGTTGCAGTAGGATCGGGGCGTGATCAGAAAGTGCAATGTGGCCTATATCCGTCTTAGTGACCATGGGGATAGCTGAGTGTTTTAGGAAAAAAAGGTCAATCCTGCAGTAGGATCCGTGGACGGCAGAATAGAAGGTGTAATCCCGTTCTTGTGGGTGGACTATTCTCCAAATATCGACTAGTTGATGTGAATGTAAGAGATCTTTTAGCTGAAGTCGGGGTCCCCTTGGGAGGGAAGACAGATTCGAGGAGGAGTCTTTATGAGGGTCCAATGTTAAGTTGAAATCTCCTCCCAGGACAAGGGTTCCTTCGACGAAAGAGTCGAGGGTGGATAAGATGGCCTCAAGGGTGGGGAGAGGGTTGGAATTTGGTAGGTAGATGTTCGCAAGAGTGAAGGTCTGAGAATAAATTTTTCCCTTTATGAGCAGGAACCTGCCCTCCCGGTCGCGGTACTCATCGAGGAATTGCCAGTGGAGGGACTTAGAAATAAGTATACTCGTCCCTTTAGATTTAGAGGATGGAGATGGGCTGTGGTTGGCCGTTTGATAGTGTTTGTTTGTCAATTTGGGTATCCTGTCTGCCCTAAAGTGAGTCTCTTGGAGAAATACAATTTGAGCCCTCTGTCTCCATAGCTCGGCTAGACAACTAGTACGTTTCTCCGGGGAATTCAACCCCTTTATGTTCCACGAGAGGAACTTGACGGACATATTGTCCAATTCCGATGTCAACTCACATCGACTCCTGGGTTGCAAGGGAGGGGGGGGAGCAGGGGAAAAAAAAGAAAAAAAAAAAAAGTATAAAACACAGAAAATAGAAGAGAGGAAAAGATCTGGTTAAGAATAAAGACTCCGCAGAGAGAAGCTACTGCCACCAGGGCAGAGTGTGCCTAGTGCGGGGAGTGGTAAGGCACAGCTGAGGCCTGGGCCCCGGCCAATGGAGCCCCCGCAGCCCCCATGGTCGTGTGGTTAAGGCACCAATATTACCCGGCATATGAAAACAATAGAATTAATGTACGAGAGTAACAGTAAAATAAGACTTGGTGGAGACGGACCCATGGGCCGGTATCACAAAGTGCCGGCCCCCGCGTCTAACCGACGCCGAGGACAGCACTGGTCACGTACACCAGTCCCAGGGCGGCCCAACCACACAGCGCCCCCAAACTAGGCGCGGCAGGACGGCCGGGCCCTCCCCCAGGCCAGGCCGCAACGTTCCACTGGTACCTGAGAGACTGTAAACAAAATATTTAAACTGTGACAAGTCAAGGGCAGGCATTAGTCAGTGAAAATAATACATACATATGCAAACATTTAAGTACCCCTGCAATTACACATAGAACACCCAGCGTTTACATATAAGCGTATGCAGCATCCTAAGGAATAACATAACTACCACGTCCAATCCCTGTGGCCTGTGGTGATAGTCCGTGGAGCGATTCACAGGCAGCCACTGCCTCCCCTTTGATCCCATACACCAAGCCCGGTTGAGGTCAGTAAAGAAAACATCCCAAATATGTGACTACCCAGCAATGACGCTCACCCCCCAAAAAAAAAAAAAAAAGAGGGGGGGGCATTTGTTCTTGCACATTGACTAAGGAACAGTGCTCTAACCAGACATTCGGGGTGTACCACTATGGAGGTGGTAGGTCAATATGGAGGGCAGCAGGCATTGTGCTGGGGCTGGTTAGAAAAACTTAGGTGACAAGCCATCAGACATAGGAAGTGATTGTCGTCCATGTCTTTGGTCATCTGCGGACCAAGATAAACTGAATGGCAAAGCTGGAAGGCCCACGGGTCCCAGGCCATATACACGTCGTTCGTGGTATATCCCTCATGGGTAACATTAAAGATAGTCAAAGTCAAAAAGTAACCTGGCAAACAAGAAAAAAGAAATGCTTAGCTGTTATATGACCACCGTCTGCGTGTATTGAATCAGCCAGCCACCTCTTCATTCGGGTGATGTGGGCGGGAGTTGCCCCCTCGTCTAGCTTGGGGCTGGTTCCCCCGACCGCGGCGACTATAGTGAGCTCTCTGTGATCTACCCGGGGGAGCTTGGCGCAGTTGATCCTTGGCGATAGTAGTCAGCAGCCAGTTGGGTACCGGAAACGGATCCATGTCGGCAAAGGTGAACAGGTTTGGCAGCTCCAAGGGGTGACGCAGTGAAAAGGTATCTGGGCCCTTGCGGACTATGAGGTGAAATGGGTGGCCCCACTTGTACGTCAAACCCTTCTCCCCAAGACCATCTAGAAGAGGTTTGAGCGATCGTCGCATTTGGAGAGTCAATCTGGAGACATCTGGTAGGAGGTGGACTGCTGCACCATCAAATTCCAGGACTCCCACCCGCCATGCCCGCTGCAATATATCTTCCTTGAGGGTGAAGGAATGCAAACAGCATAGAACGTCTCTTGGTCTGTCAGATAGATCCGGTCGTGGGCCCAGGGTTCTATGGACTCTGTCAATGACAATCTCGGAGTCTGGCGGGCGGTCTAGGTAGCGATTAAAGACATTGGCCACTGTGGAACGCAGCTCTGATTGTGGGACACTTTCGGGCACCCCCCTCAGCCTGATATTTTGCCTACGGCTGCGATTCTCTAAATGGTCCTGCTCTACCACAGTGACACGAGAGTCCAGCACTGCAACATCTTGTCTGATAGTTTGCAGCTCTCCCTTCATGGCAGACTCTATTCTCTGAGCTAGTGACTCCATGTCATTTCTTGTGGGCAGCTGTTGCAGAAAAGCCCACAGTCTTTGTTCAGATGGAGCATTGAGAGGGAGACCCTGTGATTGCTGTACATGGTGTAATGTACTCACTGTGTTCCGATGCGTGGGTGGTTGCCTCTGCTCCTCCAAATCCCCTGGGCTGAAACACAGAGCGCTGGATGTGATGGGGGCCGAGGGTGAAGCTGTGAGAGGAGGACTGCACAGTATGTCTCCCCTATCAGGGGAGGCTTCCAGAGATCTGGGGAGACAGGGTGAGAGGTCGCTGGGTGGTGAGAAGGGCGGCATGTTGTGCTCGTCTGCCATCTGTAGAGGGGGATTAGTCTCACTGGGGACCTCCGCTGTATTGCGGGCCGGCGCCATCTTGGCTGAAGCTGGTGTGGAGGCCGTCGGCTGGAGCGGGCGCAGGTAACGGTCCATGTAGGTCTCTCAGGCGGGCGGGTGACCGTCTGACGCTCCGGGTGTCTGTGATGGTATGTGGGTGCCGGTAATGTGCGGTATTATGCTGGGTAATTGCTGCGGGAAAGCCGCCGGCCGGGAGCCCTGTAAAGAAGCGTCCTCACGCTGCCATGTCTAGGCCACGCCCCCTGTTATAAAGTTTTGCAAATAAATAATTGTTCTTAAATTTAGGCCAAAATGTATTCTTCTACATTTTTTTGATAAAAAATAATCCAAATCAGTTTATATTATTTAATGTGTGTGAAAGTATAGAGTCTACACACTATTGTATATACAGTATCTCACAAAAGTGAGTACACTCCTCACATTTTTGTAAATACTTTATTTTATCTTTTTATGTGACAACACAGAAGAAATTACACTTTGCTACAATGTAAAGTAGTGAGTGTACAGCTTGTATAAAGCCCTGTACACACGATCGGATATCCTATGGATTTTCGTCCAATGGATTTGTCCATCGGAAATCTGATGAAACTGTTTTTCATCAGTCTTGGCCACACACCATCAGTCCAAAAACCGACGGCAACAAAACAAGGGCACGTACAACGCGTACGACGGCGCTATAAAAGGGAAGAACAAATCTAATGGCGCCACCCCTTGGGCTGCTTTTGCTGATTTTGTGTTACCGCGTGTTAGTAAAAGTTTGGTGAGAGCCGATTCGCGCTTTTCAGTCTCCGTGCTTTGCAGATCGTTTCCTGGTGTTCAGTTTGTGCTTGTGGGTTCGTATTTGTTATTCAGTGCGTGCAGTCAGGTCGTTACTGCTTTGCAGTGCCTTCTTGGCCGTTCGTTTACTGTTTTTCAGGTCGTTCTTCTCAGGCCTTGCTGTTCCACGGTGCGTTCTGTTTGAGTTCGTTCTGACCAGGCGACCGGTTTAAGACCATGTTTGAAGTGCGTTCTCGTTCTCGAGCTCATGCTGGCTATGGACTTGGTGTTGCGGTTAACACTGTAACCCGAGTTCAGTCCGTGAACAGGGTGAGGAGGAGTTCATGGACCAAGAATTGGTTGCTCCAGCGGGACCAATTCTCTCATATGTCTCTGCTGCGGGAAATCCATGAGAATAATCCTGATGATTTTAGGAATTATCTCAGGATGACGGACCCCGTTTTTCACAGTCTGTTGGATTTGCTGTCCCCCTATATAACGAGGCAGGACACTGTGATGCGCCAGGCCATCACTGCCGAGCAGAGGCTTATTGCCACGTTGAGATACCTGGTGACTGGGAGAAGCTTGCAGGACCTCAAGTTCACAACAGGCATCTCCCCCCAGGCTCTCGGGATCATTATCCCTGAAACGTGTTCGGCTATTATTCAGGTCCTGCAGAAGGACTATATGAAGGTAAGTTTGCTCCTGTAACATCACATTATATGTTTTGATTGTTTGCTAATGTTATTTTTTTTTTATCCTCCTTCTCAAATTTGCCTGTTTGTAATATCCTGGTAATGTCCCCATTTTCACCATGCATGTTTTTACCTGTAATGGCCTTTTTTGGGGCCTACATGCCTATTTCCCTTCATTAACCTCTCCAGCATGCTATCCTGGGCCCAAACCCAGCTAGCCTTCTTTTTTCCTATTTTTTTGGGGGTCATTGCCCTCGTAGTTTTACAACCCTCCCCCCCCTAAAATGTGAAAAACGTTTTTAATTCTCAATCCAGATCAGCAGAGTGGTAGAGCCTTTATTTTGAGCCCCCAAAATCACCTCAAACACCCCCCCTTAGAATATTTTCTAATGTCCACTCAGCGGGGGTGAGGCATCTGCTAAGTGGGCCTTATTTTTGGCTATGAAATACTCCCTTCACTAATCATGGTAGCCTGATGTTGGTCAACAATGTCTTTTTGTGTAATCTGTTTGCACTGTAACCTGAAAACGTACTAATGTCTTCTTTTTGTTTGACTCCACAGTTTCCTTGCACACCACAGGAATGGCTGACTGTGGCTGATCAATTTGCCCAGCGGTGGGACTTCCCCAACTGTGGAGGGGCAATTGATGGCAAGCACGTCCACATAGTGCCGCCACCCCGTTCGGGGTCATACTATTTTAACTATAAAGGTTTCAATAGTATTGTGTTAATGGTGGTGGTGTCGGCACGGTACGACTTCCTGTATGTGGATGTGGGGAAGAACGTCCGGATGTCCGATGGCGGAGTATTCGCGCAGACGGAGTTCGCTCACCGTCTGCAGTCTGGGGGTCTTGCACTGCCTCTAGATGCAGACAACGTGGATGGACTACAGTTTGTTTTCAACGCGGATGAAGCCTTTGGACTGGGACCACACCCGATGCGGCCGTTTCCCCAACGCACCCTCACCCCGGAGAGGAGGGTTTTTAATTACCGGCTGGCCAGAGCCCGGAGA
This sequence comes from Rana muscosa, assembly GCA_029206835.1. NCBI lineage: Eukaryota > Metazoa > Chordata > Amphibia > Anura > Ranidae > Rana > Rana muscosa. Next base: position 381,726,307 of record CM055123.1, on the reverse strand, counting down.
GTTGTGAAGAATGCCTTCGGGATAAAGGCCAGCCGGTTCTGCCTGTTTCAGACAGCTATCCATTTGGCGGAATACAAGCTGAACTCCATTGTGTACTGCTGCTGCATAATGCACAATTTTCTAAGACATTATTCCCCTACATATGTGTCAACAGTTGGGCCTGAGGCCGGTCCATCCGAGATGACCATTTTGACCGGCCTCAACACTGCCCGTACTGGCTTGGTCCCCCAAAGTGCCCGTGAAGTACGTGAGAAATACGTTGAGTACTTCATGGGTAGGGGGCCATCGCAATGCCAGACCACATCTGACCTTTTGGTTTGTGAAATACATTTTTATTCTATTTTCTGCAAACTTGTTTTGTCATTCTGGTATTTTGGGTTTATGTGTCTCCCAGGTTCTAGTAGTGTCAAGTGTGTAGCGGGTACTTGAATTATGTGAGGACTCTGGTGGTGTGAGGTTCCTTGGGGCCCCTGGGTGGCGCTGTTGCCTGGGGCCGGAGTTGAACTCACACCACAAACCGTGCCTTTTTGTCCTCCCCTGGAGCTGGTACAGCGGGGCGGGGAACCCGCTGGGACGCAAAGGGAGAGGTCATAAAAGGGGCGGACGACCTGTTTGGGGAGAGTCAGAGGACGTGGCCGCACCCAGGCACCTTCAGCTTGGGTGCTGGCATTCCGGGGTTTCAGGCCTAGGCGCCCTTGGCCTAGCTGGAGCAGGGATGGAGTCCATCTCAGGCACCTTTAGCCTGGGGTGAGGTACTATGGCGGATGCCTGGGGCTCAGTACCTTCGACTAAGTTCCGCGAGGGTGGAGGAATCCGAGGGGGCCCTAACTCCTTGGGTGCCCGTGTCTGAGTTTGTGAGGACTGGTGCGCAGTAACTTCTCTGAAGAGCCCGGCGCAGCTTCGCTGGTGACGGAGAGGCCTCCATTTCTCCCTTGGACGGATTTCTTCCTCTGACAGGGGCAAAGTGAGCGAAGGTAAATTCACGTTCTATATTACCTATTCATTGGCAGTGACTATTCACCACTGGTGACAGCAAAGTGGGCAGCAGCAAGAAGGGAAAGGATTGTGCCTCGATCTGTCCCCCTTATTTTCCAAAGGAGAAAGATTGTTTCATTGCTTGGCAAGAAGAATAAAACTGAGTTGTACCTATTCACTGTGTGGAACTTGGGTTACCCAAGCAAAGGAGTCAGGAACGAATGACTGGACTTGACTCTAGGACACTTACACAAAAGCCCAATCTCTGGCCTTCACCCAAAAGTTACGGAGGACATGGGCCGTGGTGTGTTTTCTCTCTCTCTCCCAGGTACCCCTAGACAAGAGCCATATAACCGATAAAGAAAGAGAGAGAGGTGAGGCCGCTACAAGTGTATTTGGCCTTAGTAAATAGCCTCAATTCTCACTCTAAAAAACATTGATTTGGCATTTTCAGAACTGCTATTGAGCATAGAAAGAACAAGCCACACCTTTTTGAGACTTCCAGAAACTTTTTACTCTGTGCACCACATATTTTTGAGGTTTTAAAGAATTACAATGTAGACAGTTTTTGGTCATCTTATTTTTTTTATTTTTTATGGAGGATTGTTTTGCAGAAACATGCATGGGTCAAAATCACAAACTTTTTTTTTTAAATATTACAAAAATAACAAAGTGAAAAAGACAAACATGAGATGGGGTGATGTCACCCCTGATCCATCCCAAATGTGAAGAACCCCACTTTCTTTTTGGGGCTGAAATGGGTATTTTCAACCTGATCCCATGGCTAGGGTAAACATGTGTTATCTGCCATCATGGGGGATCAATGGACGTGCTTTGGGGGTGCAAAGCCTTCCTCTCACCTAGTTTAGTAGGTAGGAAGAAGTTGCACCCCCCAAACAGGGACATAGATTGTTTGGGCCAGAGTTACAAGGTGAACATATGAGATCTTGCGAACTCTACAAAGCAGCATGTTTTTTTTTAGGGCACTCAAAAATACACTTGGATAACCACCAAGGTATCCACTGGACCACCTGTGTGTGACCCCGTTAAAATTTTTGTCATGTGGCCCAGACTATAGTATATTGCTCTAGAACAAAAAGCTGAGTACACAACTGCTGGAGTGTCATCTCCTTTACCCAGAATCCAGTTTAGCCTTTCATTCACATTCTACTTTACTTATAACACATCATCTAGCCAACAATGTGTAGATAAACATTGTTTAATTAAAATGAGGCATGCCCACATGTAGTTTACGTGGATATGTGGCAAACATGTTTTGGGGAAGACGATCAAGTTTTTTTAACGACACATTTACCAAATAAGTGGACCCTCAACTTAACATAAAATTTGTCATTTGAAAATAAGAAACCAGTCAAGCCAAGCACATGGAGCAAAACATGGAAGAATACATATTACAATGTGAAAGAACACAGTAAAAATAAAAGCTTACTTTTTTCAATGATTTTTTTAAGCTTCCTATACTGCTCCGGCTCCCTCAGCTTCAGGTCAGACCACCTTTTACGGAGCTGCTCCTTGGATCTCCTGACCCCAAATTTCTCATAGAGAGTCCTCGCCACTTTGTCCATTATTTGCGACTTCCGGAGATTAGGGGTGTCGTATGGCCCATGCTTCCCATCGTAATCCTTCCTCCGCAGAATGTCCACCATTTCCTCCATCTCAGCAAACGACATATTAGTCGCCTTGTAGCTATCTTGCCGATAAGTTGCTCCAAATGGAGGCGGGACAATGTGCCCTCTGTGAGCACATTATCTACATGGCCGTACACATGGGGGTGAGGGGGCAGCTGACTGAGGCCACCCATATCTCTCAGCAGGCCAATCCCTCTCCTCCTTCTCCTCCTCCTCCTGCCACATTACCACCCACAGTGGCCCGGCCTGTAAGGGTGTGTGGACGGGGCCGTGGAGAGAACGCTGCAGGGAAGCGTGGAAGGAAGGCTACAGGGAAGAGCAGGAGGTGATTCTCTGGCCTTGAGCTGCTCTTCCAGAAGTTGCAGTTTGATGGAGTACCACAGCTTGGGATGATGTATGTCTTTGGCTGCTGCTCCTGATTTCATGCTGTTGTTTATCTTATTGTTCATCATAGTCATGTCTGCCTTTGGGGTCCAATGACTTCATATTTTCTGCTAATTTCGGAATTGTTGCTCTTCGTTTTTTGTTTGTTTTTTTGCCAGAATAAATGGAGATTTGATTTCAGCCAACATACTTGCCTGATGTGTTTTTATTATGAGTAGCAATAACATTTCATAAATACAATGTGTAATTAATAACAAGGGACACCAACCTCCATGAGGAAAAGTAAAAAAATAAATGTTGTTGTGAGAAATTGACACACCAAAAAATGCACAACAAATAAATAACACAAAAAAAAAGGTTTTGTGTAATTTGTGAGGTCGGCCTTTAGGAATAAAACAAATTATTCAGAAGATCACAGGAAAGAAGAAAGACATAAGTTTGTCAGAACTCGTGATAAAGATCTGCTGCAAAAACGACATTTTAAACACCATTCTAAAGCAAAAAACAATGCGCTGCATTAAACGAGGCAATAACTTGCAGAATGACGAATGTGCTCTCTCCATTAGGAACGCTAGTTTTACCAGAACGAGCGCTCCCGTCTCCTAATTCAGTCTGAGCATGCGTGGGTTTTTTAACCGATGGACTTGCCCATAGACGATCGGAATTTTCCATCGGTTTTTGATCCATCGGAAAAATTTAAAACAAGTTCTATTTTTTAAAACCGATGGAAAAAAGACCGCTGGGTCCCATACACGATCGGTTTGTCTGATGAAAACAATCCATCGGACGGTTTTCATCGGTAAAAACGATCGTGTGTACAGGGCTTAACAGTGTAAATTTGCTGTCCCCTCAAAATAACGCAACACACAGCCATTTATGTCTAAACAGCTGGAAACAAAAGTGAGTACACCCCTAGGTAAAATGTCCAAATTGGGCCCAATTATCCATTTTCCCTCCCCGGTGTCATGTGACTTGTTGGTGTTACAAGGTCTCAGGTGTGAATGGGGAGCAGGTGTGTTAAGTTTGGGGTTATAGCTCTTACTCTCTCATACTGGTCACTGAAAGTTCAACATGGAACCTCATGGCAAAACTCTCTGAGGATCTAAAAAAGGAATTGCTGCTCTACATAAAGATGGCCTAGGCTATAAGAAGATTTCCAAGACCCTGAAACTGCAGGAAGGTGGCCAAGACCATACAGCGGTTTAACAGGACAGGTTCCACTCAGAACAGGCCTCGCCATGGTCCACCAAAGAAGTTGAGTGCACGTGCTCAGCGTCATATCCAGAGGTTGTCCTTGGGAAATAGATGTATGAGTGCTGCCAGGATTGCTGCAGAGGTTGAAGGGGTTGGGGAGTCAGCCTGTTGGTGCTCAGACCATACGCTGCACACTGCATCAAATTGGTCTTCATGACTGTCAGCCCAGAAGGAAGCCTCTTCTAAAGATGATGCACAAGGAAGCCCGCAAACAGTTTGCTGAAGGCAAGCAGACTAAGGACATGGATTACTGGAACTATGTCCTGTGGTCTGATGAGACCAAGATAAACTTTTTTGGTTCAGATGGTGTCAAGCGTGTGTGGTGGCAACAAGGTGAGGAGTACAAAGACAAGTGTGTCTTGCCTACAGTCAAGCATGGTGGTGGGAGTGTCATGGTCTGGGGCTGCATGAGTGCTGCTGGCACTGGGGAGCTACAGTTCATTGAGGGAACCATGAATGCCAACATGTACTGTGACATACTGAAGCAGAGCATGATCCCCTCTCTTCGGAGACTGGGCCGCAGGGCAATATTCCAACATGATAATGACCCCAAACACACCTCCAAGATGACAACTGCCTTGCTACAGAAGCTGAGGGTAAAGGTGATGGACTGGCCAAGCATGTCTCCAGACCTAAACCCTATTGAGCATCTGTGGGGCATCCTCAAATGGAAGGTCTCTAACATCCACCAGCTCCGTGATGTCGTCATGGAGGAGTAGAAGAGGACTCCAGTGGCAACCTGTGAAGTTCTGGTGAACTCCATGCCCAAGAGGGTTAAGGCAGTGTTGGAAAATAATGGTGGCCACACAAAATATTGACACTTTGGGCCCAATTTGGACATTTTCACTTAGGGATGTACTCACTTTTGTTGCCAGTGGTTTAGACATTAATGGCTGTGTGTTGAGTTATTTTGAGGGGACAGCAAAGAAGAGTTCCTGTGGTTCCAGGAGTGCAATTGTCCACAGGGATGGCTGGAACTAATGTCTTGCAGGAACATAGTCAGTCAGATGTGCAGATGGGTCATTTCAGGTGGCAGGCAGAGACAAGGTCAGCAAATAGGGAAAGGATCAGTGATTGGAGCCTAGTTTGTCTTGATAGCTGGCGATTGGTTGTTGCAAAATTTTAGTTTATAACTTTGAAACAAGCCAAGTAATTTGTGTTTTATTGCAGGTTTGCTCCAAAGCTACCACTCAAATGTGAAATCCATATTTACAATTGGAGGAAAATATAAATTAATTATTAAATTGTACAAACCAAGTTTTAAGACCTCTGTCTCCATGGTTATCAATTTAAAGGGTCCCACGCTGATCTTTCCTTCAGTATAATCTTTGCAAAACGTCGGCATCCTCAGATTCCGGGATCAACTAGCCTTTAAAGCCTTTCTAACACATCCCAAAGTTGCAAAACCAGTTTTAGGCATTGAGAGTTGGGAGTGCAATAGTACTTCTATATTTCAGTTTTTTATTTTTTGATTCATGGTTTTTTTTTGTTTTTTTTTATAAATTGTTTTTATTGAATTTTCTAACACGTACAAAACATACAGCTTAAGCACCTACAGTCATAAAAAAGAACATGTACAGATGAGAATACAATTGCAATGTGAACCCAACGATACAATGCACAGCCATGGAAGGGTACAGCAGCACCGCCCAAATAGATCAAGTAGGGCACCCAATATGGTAAGACCCACTAGTCAATGAACACATATCAGAGGTCATCGGAGGAAGAGGGAGGTAGAAGAGCAGGGCAAAACCTTGACACGATGATCTGGTTCACCCCCAACTCCCTAGGCTGTTTCGGGCTCATCTAACAAATTGCGCCAGACCTTGTCATATTTCAGTGGGCAGCCCCGATTGGCATAGGTATCTTTGTATAAAGGAAGGCTGCCGTTTACCAAGTGTTTCCATTGCGCCAAAGTGGGGGGGTAGGCCTCTTCCACTGCATAGCAATATTCTTTCGGGCATAAAAGAGCAGCAAGGAAATTAGCATGCGTTTGGCAGAGGATGGTACAATGGTCTCAATGAGCCCCAAAAGGCACACCTCCATTGCCAAAGGCACAGCGACTGAAGCAACTCTGTTAATTAGATCCAGCACCATTTCCCAATACTGTTGGACCCCTGAACACCGCCAGAAGATATGGGAGAAGTCGCCTGGTGAGGCGCCGCATCTCCAACACCCCGAGGAGTGGGCCGGGTCCATCCTATGCAGTCTGTGTGGGGTAAAATAAGCTCTATGAACTATTTTGTACTGCACTAACCTGTCTCGCATGGAAACTAAGGAGTTGAAGGGGAGGTCCCACACGTCGTCCCAGTCATCCCTATCTAATGTGGGGATATCAGTCTGCCATTTATTCCAGAGTTTATCCAGAGGTGGAAGAGACACAAAGATCAAGTACGAATAAAGATGTGAGGTGGGTTTGTCTTCACAGCTAAATCTAAGTGTCCTCTCTAGTTCCGACTGGGCCACAATGCACGAAGATTGTGGAAATTGCGCCGTAAATGCGTGGGACAGTTGCAGATATCTAAATAGGAAATGGTCGGGTAAGTTGTATTGGAAGGAAAGGTGCGAGAAGGGGAGTAGGGAGTTTTGAGATATTATGTGAGACACAAGTTTGATACCGTATTTTCTCCACGTGTAAGGGTCAGGGATCTTGTAGATGTGAGATAGACTAGGGTTCAGCCAGATAGGGGCATTGGGGGAGATTTCAGACTGTTTATATTTCTCAATAGCTAATCCTGTCCGCCATGCCCGCAGGGTGGTAAGCATAGAAGGGGTCAGAGGATACGGGGCACGAGGGCCCCTAAAAAGTAGTAATTGAAGAGCTTCCCACGAACCGACCACTGTTGCTTCCAGCACAGTCGACGAGTTCGTTCTGTCCGGCTGCAGCCACCACGCCGCAGTCACCAACTGCACGGAGAGGTAATACTTATGACAGTCCGGGAATGCCATGCCACCCTGCGTTCGTGGCCTCATTAGAGTAGTCAACCTATATCTGGGAGGAGAGGGGCCCCATAAGAAGGAAGAAAAGATGCAGTTTAATTTTTTAAAAAAGGACTTGGGCACCCATTGTGGGGAGTGGCGGAAAAGATATGTCAGTTTGGGAATAATCTTAATTTTTATGAGATTAACTCGGCTAGATTTAAGGATATATAATCTGAGGCTGAACCAGAGACATGTACCCCCAAGTATGTAAAGGAGTCTACCCACAGGAGGGGGCTATCAGGAGGGGATGTGGACCTAGCCGCTGGATCAATTGGGAACAGGAGGGATTTAGACCAATTTACCCTAAGACCGGTGACCTCTGCAAAGGTGTCCAAAATATTTAGCGCTCCCTGCAAGGACGGGCCGGCATCATTTAGGAAGAGTAGCATGTCATCGGCGTACAGGGCCACCCTCTCCTCCAGCAACCCGAGTCGGAGACCCCTAATGTGCGGTGAGGTGCGAAGTGCCTCCGCCACCGGTTCGATAGCGAGGGCAAACAAAGCCGGCGAGAGAGGGCAGCCCTGCCTCGTTCCCCTGGTAAGCCCGAAGGGGGCCGATAGTCCACCCCCCAAGCGCACCAAGGAAGTGGGGCACTTGTAGATCACCTGGAGCCACCTGATAAACTGCAAAGGAAACCCCATCCTGCGCAAAGTTTCCCACAAGAAGGGCCACTCGACCGTATCAAAGGCCTTTTCCACGTCCAGAGAGGCCACAGTACGAGATCCCTTATTGAGGTGGTGAGCGTGTATGTTGGTGAATAGTCTTCTGAGATTCACATCCGTGGACCTACGGGGCATGAAACCTGTCTGGTCTGGGTCTATCACTGAGGGTAGCATGGGGTATAACCGAAGGGCCAGAAGCTTAGTCAGAATTTTAAAGTCAGAATTAAGCAATGCAATAGGACGATATGAAGCACAGGAAGTGGGGTCTTTGGGAGCCTTATATATCAGTGTCAAGTATGCGTGATACATTGAAACAGGCAGACTACCGTCTGCCAGGCATACAGTATACAGTTGTGCCAGCAGGGGTGCTAGAAGTTCCACATGAGCCCTATAAAAGTCTATTGGAAGCCCATCCGGCCCCGGCGCCTTGCCGGGGGGAAGGATCGGATAGCCTTTACGACCTCCGAGACCGCAAAAGGTTGGACCAAAATCTCTCTTTCGTGGTCCGAGAGCCAGCCAAGCGCCAACGGGTCTAACAGACCATTCAGCGCCTCCGGCCGAAACTCTGAGGACAGACCGGACGAGTATAACTTGCCATAAAAGGAGTTAAACGTCTGTAGAATATCAGAGGGGGAGGACACCGTCCCGCCCCCGGGGTCTGCAGGGTGGATACAAGTGTAAGGGGTTGGTCGTGTTGTGCCATCATGGCTAGTAGGCGGCCATTCCGGTCACCCTGTTCAAAGGCCCTCTGTTTACCTCTATACGACTCGAGTCGCGTGACCTCAGCCAGGTGCAACTGCAGTTCCCTCCGAGCCACCATTAGTAGGTCAAAGTGAACTGGGGTGGGGTCATTGCTATACTTAGCAGTGTGATCTTCAACAGCCTTCTGCAGCGCCAGCGCTGCAGCCGATTGTTGTTTTTTGATGCTAGCAATAGAAGAAATATACTGTCCCCTCGTGAAAGCTTTAAAGGCATCCCATACAATATCGGGAGAAGAGGAGTCTTTATTATTTTCCCAGAACTCAGACAGCAGGGGCGGCAGTTGGCCAGCGAGGTCAGGATGAGAGACCCATTGTGTGCCCAACCTCCAGAGCGAAGCGCTCCGGGAAGCCGGGGAGCGAAACACCACCACTAAGGGATTATGATCGGACAGACTGCTAGGCAGATAGGACGTCTCCAGAACATCCGCTAACAGTGCAGGGTTGGAGAAGGCTAGGTCTATCCGCGACGCAGTCTTATATGATGCCGAAAAACATGAATAGGCCCTTGTGGTAGGGTGCCTCCACCTCCAGATCTCCACCAGCCCCACCGCCTGAGCCCAGGCAGAGAGGTCCATACACTGTTTCTTAGTCGGGGCAGGTCTATCTAGCTCAGGTGATAAGATGGCATTAAAGTCGCCCATTACCAGAACCTTCCCCGGGCAGAAAGGTGAAATTTTTTCTAGAACCTCATATAATAATGCGGAGGAAAATGGGGGAGGGATGTATACATTAAGAACAATATACCTGACAGACCATAGCGTGAACACCACTATCACAAATTTCCCCTGGGGATCAGTACGGATCTCCTCAATTACACAGGGGAAATTCTTATGGACAAGAACCGATACACCTCTGGCGTATGTAGAATAGGTGGCATGTATCGCTCGCTGTATCCACGGTTTCTTGAGAGTCAAAATCTTGCTGCCCGTGAGGTGAGTCTCCTGAAGGAGAATAATCTGGGGGGAGTGAGATTTTAAGTATTTGAATAAAAGGGCTCGCTTAAATTTGGAGTTAAGACCCCTGACATTCCAGGAGAGAACGGTGAAGGAATCTACTACTTGACTAGCCATTGGATGAAGGGGAAAAACAATTAAGGAGATACTCTAGAGGGCATGTACCGGTGCACCCCACAGGCAGCAAGATCCCGGTCACACTGCATAAAATGCTGACAGTACTTAAGCGTAACTCAAAACAAAAGCATACAGATAAGAAATATAAAACCATAAGAACAAGGGATGACTAAATCCCTAATCAACTTCCCAGGCACGGTGCCTATCCTACTATACCCAGCCTACCTCCTAACAGGGGGGGAAAGTCTGGGAACAGTTTTTACCCAAACGAAAAACTTTTATAAAGAGTGTTAGCGAACCCTTACACTGGGGGCCCTACACTTCTTGTAGCAGTTCATCCACTCTGTCGACGGACAGTGTCGCATCCGTCACGTACGAACAAGAAGCAGAGGGACGTGGGATATCTATCCCATAAACCTGTATCCTCAAAGTCAGCGGAAAATAAAGTCCGTGCTCTAAGAGGAAAAACAAAAAACAAAACCAAAAGCGAAAACAAGGGCAATCTAAAGCCTCGTGGGGGTCTCGTGTAAAAGTACATTTGAAGTAACTCCGGTGGTTGAAGAAGGTGTAATAGGATATAGCGAACAAGGAAGTGGAAGATCCGTGCATCAAAGGTGACCGTGAGAAGATCTCATCAACGCAGGTTGGTCAGCCAGTCGTCAGCATCCGCTGGGTTATCAAAGAAGCGGACCGTCCCCTCATGTTGGACTCGTAGGCGGCTTGGGTAAAGCATGCCATATTTAATGTCCTTATCTCTAAGTCGTTTGCGGACATCGTTGAAGGTTTTCCTCTTTCTCTGCAAGTCCGCCGAAAAGTCAGGGAAGAGGAGGACAGAGGAGTTACAATATTTGAGCGTGGGATGTTGGCGGGCTTCCGACAGAATCTTGTCCCTGTCCCGATAGTTAAGAAAACGGACTAAGAAGGGCCTGGGGGGTTTCCCCGGGGTGGCTCGGCCCGGGGGCACCCGGTGGGCCCTCTCCACCACGTAGGTAGGGGGAACATCTGTAAGGCCCAGGAGATTTTTAAAGAACTCCTCCGCAAATATAGCAGGGTGGTCTCCCTCTTCTCCCTCAGGCAAACCTAGGACTCTGACATTATTGCGCCTCAGCCTGTTCTCGGCATCATCTGACTTTGCGACGAGGGACTGCACTGTGCGCTGCAGCTCGGTAATGGAGGCGGTATGGGAGGCCGTAAGATCTTCAGTGGTCGACACTCTGGATTCAGTTTCCGCCATTCTACCCCTCATTTTGTCAAGGTCGTTTCGTATGAGGTTACATTCTTCAGCGAGGTGGTCAATATGCACCAAAAGCGAGGTCCTACTCTGCTCGATCGCAGCGAGGATCACTGCTGTACCATCTTTAGCCAGTGGGGCTGGCCCCTCTGTCGGCGGAGCTTCAATGGGATCCATTTCTAAGCCAGCCAGCAAGGCCCGAAGCCGACCCAGAAGTATGGGATCAGGTTGTGGGGAAGATGGCGATGGCAGCAGGAGTGGTACGTTGGTCTTTGCGGCTTTCGAGGACCTGTTCCCTTTTTTGGAGGAGGAGGACATCTGACAATTCGACAGGGGGGGCCCACTCTCAGGAGATTTGACGGAGTTCAGACGAGCACCCAGGAGGTAGGTAAGGGGCGACCCAGGCCACAGCAGGTGTCTCGGGAGGGATTATGTCAGGTGCCGCTGCAGGTACCAGGTAACGACAGCGGTCACCGGCCGCCCCCCACCCCACAGTAGACAAAGAAGTAGGGACATGGTGATAAGGATGAGAAGCTGGGACCAGCGCAGCAAGGCTGAGGCAGAAGGGTGGCGGAGGACCGGAGAAGCTGGGCTCCAGGGGCAACGCAGCCGCTCCAAATTAGGCAAGTTCAGTGCCACAGCACCCCAGGCCTAGGCAGGGATGACAGGGCGTGAGAAGGCAGGCGATCCGCGCTGTTGCACTCGGCGATGTCGGCCGCGGTGCACTTCCGGCGGGGCGGCGGTCCAGGAAAGACCGGTGCTTCGTAGGCCGCACTAGGCCGCACCGGGTCGCGGCCTCCACTGATCCCTTTTTCGGCCCAGCGGACCTCCGGATCGGGCCAGGAAGGTGGATGGGCAGGCAGATGTGGCCGGATGACAATCCCTTACCTGCAGGCAAGCTGGGATCGAGTCCTTGCAGTGCAGCACAGTAGCAGGCCGGGAAGATGGCGGCGGCCTCAGGTGAGTGGAGGATTCAGGCGTGCAGGCATGCAGGCGATCCGGGCAGAGAGTCTCCACAATTTTGTCCCAGGATGAGACAGGGGACACAGGGGAACAGGCTGGAGTGAGTTGTTTCTCTTTTAAATCGATGGAAATGCACGGATGGCAAAGGATTCATACAGGATAGCCGGAGCTCTTCAAAAACACGTCCTCTGGCTCTCACATCCGGACACGCCCCTCGATTCATGGTTTAGTGGAAAAGGATTTGCTACACACTGGAATACATTTCCGAGAGATGTAGAACTTGATTTCCATTCCATTTAAATTGAGATGTGGCAGAGGTGAGGTTTTTTATTGATCAGGTGATGACCAGTCGGTCTGGCCAGTAGTAGAATAGTTCAGTCCAGTCACCATGGGTCCCTTTAACCACTTCAAGACCGCATACTTTCAATCCTTTTCTGCCCAGGCCATTTTTCAGATGTCATCACTGTAACACATTGAGTGACAATTATTCAGTCATGCAACACAGTGCTCACATTAAAAATGCATAATTTTTGAGACAGATAGAGATTTCTTTCAGTAGTATTTAATTGCCATGTGTTTTTTTTGTGCTATATAAACTAAAAAAATACAAAAACTTTTGAAAAAAAACAATTATTTAAGTTCCTGCTAAAACAGTTTACAAATAAATACTCCTTCTTCATAAATGTAGGACACATTTACAGCAAGCCATGGATTGTTCCAAAGGTTTCATGGAAGATTCAACCTCCATAATCGGAGTATCAGTGGGGAGGCTGCAAGTGCAGATGTGGAAGCAGCTGAAAACTTTGTGGTTGAATTTGATAAAATCATCGAAAAAGGTGGCTACTGTCCAGAGCAGATTTTGAATGTAGATCAAACTGGACTTTTTGGAAAAAAAATTCCCGAAAAGGTCCTAGATACACAAAGAAAATAAAACAATGCCCGATTTTAAAACTTTTAAAGATGGGGTCACGTTGTTGTTGGGAGGAACTGTTGCTCAAGTTAAAGCAGGTTAGAAAGCACATACTGCCTGTTTTTTATCATGCAAATAACAAAGCATGGATGACACAAGCTTTTTTTGATGACTGGTTCATCAACTATTTCATACCCTCGGTCAAGCGTTATTGTCAGCAAAAGGGTGTTGCCTTTAAAATTATCCGGCTGCTTGATAATGCCCCAGACCACCCCCAGTATATTGATGACCTACATCCAGACATAAACGTAGCTATTCTACAACCCATGGATCAGGATGAAATAGCAACATTCAAGGCCTACTATTTGCACAATACCTTTTCCAAAGCTGTAGCAGCAACTGAAAATAATGAAGTTACCCTTCGTGATTTTTGGAAAAGCTTACAATATTTTACACTGCATAAAAAACATTTGCATCAGCTTGGGAGCGAGTAACAGAAAAGTGTATGCCAGGTATATGAAAAAATGCTTAAAGCATTTTGTGAACAATAGCGCAGAGTTTGATAAAACAGATGTCATGAATCAAAAAGTGTGCAACTTGCTAACATGCTTGACATAGATGTTGAAATGACCAATATTAAAATATTAGTGGAATTTATTGAGGGAGAGCTAAGTAATGAAGATTTAATCGAGTTAAGCACAGCAGCACTTAGAACAGGAAGAGGAAGAAGTGGAGGAAACAATGGAAGAAGTACAAAAGAAGTTCACAGTCAGGGCGGTTAGCTGGCGTGTTCTCAAAAGTGAATGCAACTTTATTACATTAATTAGAGAGTATGGACTAGACTTGTGCACAACGGAAAAATTCGTTCCGTTTCGGTTCGTTTCTTTCCGGTCCTGTTGATTCGTAATCATTCGTAATTTTGCTAGACGGGATTTTTCGTGTTCGGACTCATTCGTATTTTTGCAAGCGACATTTTTCGTTGAATTTTTTGTTGCTTTATAATTCGTACTTTCGGTAGAGTACGTTGTTTTTCGTTGATTCTGGACACAACTCCTACTGTCGTAACTTTTTTTGGGTTCGTTGATTCGTAATTTTCCGTGTCTCTCTCACAACGACGCTGCCTATTATGCCTAATGTGCTTCGAATGGATTTGTACTTTTCTAAATACATAGCGGTTATTTGTAACGATTCGAAATCTCGTATTTTACTTTCGTTTTTTACATGCGGCTATAGGCTCCGCCCCTGTACACCATTTTGAGAGGGTTCAGCACGGTGAGGGAGAAGCAGAGAGCAGAGCAGAGTGAGTGTTATTGTGCTTCGAATGGATTCGAAATCTCGTATTTTACTTTTGTTTTTTCATGCGGCTATAGCCTCCGCCCCCTGTACACCATTTTGAGAGGGAGTTCAGCATGGTGAGGGAGAAGCAGAGAGCAGAGTGAGTGTTATTGTGCTTCGAATGGATTCGTACATTCGTAACTTTTTTCATAACGAATTATGCCGAAGACCTTCGGGCATTCGCTATTTTGCGGTATAATTTATTTCGGATTCGGTTTTATTCGTAATTGCTCTGTTCGGAAATTCGAATGCTTCCGAATGTCCGAAAGTTGCTAAATTCGGACGAATTTCGATTCGTTACGAAACGAATTGCACAAGCCTAGTATGGACCCAAATGTTAAAAGGTTCTCTAAAGTGGAACAGCAGATGAAGGAACGTATGCGATGTTATCAGGAAATTTATGATGAAAAAAATTAAATTACAAAGCACCTTAACATAATTCTTCTTGCAAGCTTCCCCTACCAGTTCTATAATTTCCTTGTCATCTTCTCCCTCATCTACAACTCCTGATGACCCTGCTGGTAACTCAAATGATGAAACTGTCGACCCTGCTGGTAACTCAAATGATGAAACTGTCGACCCTGCTGGTAACTCCAATGATGACACTGTCAACCCTGCTGGTACCTCCAATGATGACACTGATGACCCTGCTGGTAACACCTATGATGACACTAATGACCCTGCTGGTAATTTCATTGATGACACTGATGACCCTGAAGCACTATCACCTTTTGAAGGATTTGATGACTAAGCAGCAGTCCGAATATCATGTCGGTATCCGTGTCGCCTTTTTTCCATTTGCCAAACGGCATGTTGCTGCAGCACCATGCGACTTGGCGCAGTGCTATTTTGGAAAAGAAAAAGGTCTAGGATTTATTTCTTCATGTCTCTTGCGGGTAGTGCAGTCCATTAAAATGGGCTGACCTACCCACGATGTGTGCACCTAATGCACATGCACAGATGTGAATCCATTCTTACATCAGCATTCTCAGTCCCCAGTCTACATCAGAGTCCCCTTCCTCTTGATGAGTGTCCTCAGGTCCCCCTTTACATCACCCCCCTCCACCCCTTTCACTGTAATGTTCTCACACTTCCTTGACAACACCCCCCCCCCCCGACAGTACTGTCCTCTGCCCCTATTTACATTATCCCCCCACATAACTGTCATCAGTACCACCCCCCCCACATTACTTTCCTAGGCTCTCTTCATATTACTGTCCTCATTGCCCCCTACATTACATTTCTCAGCCCCCCACATTACAGTCATCAGCCTTCCCCAATTTAATGTCCTCATCCCCCCCGTACACAGTACAGTCCTCAGCCCCCTTCAAATTACTGTCCATATTGCCCCCCACATTACATTTGTCAGCGCCCCCCACATTACAGTCCTGAGCCTCCCCCAATTTAATGTCCTTAGCCCCCTCCACACACAAACAAACACATTACAGTCCTCAGTCTCCTACTTTAATGTCCTCAGTTCCCTCCACATTACAATCATCAGTCCCCCCTTTAATGTCCTCAGTCCCTCCCCCCACACATTACAGTCCTCAGCCCCTTTATTGTCCCCAGTCCCTCCCCCCACATATTACAGTCCTCAGTCCCCCACTTTAATTTCCTCATCTCCCCCCAATTTACTATCATCAGTCCCCCCACATTGCAGTCCTCAGCCCCCCTTTAGTGTCCTCTGTTCCTCCCCCCACACATTACAGCCCCCCCACACACACACATTACAGTCCTCATCCCCCCCCTTTAATGTCTTCAGTCCCTCCCCCACATATTACAGTCCTCAGCCCCCCTTTATTGTCCTCAGTCCCTCCCCCTACACATTAAAGTCCTCAGCCCCCCCTTTAATGTCCTCAGCCCCTCTCCCCCACATATTACAGTCCTCAGCCCCCATTTAATGTCCTCAGTCCCTCCCCCACACATTACAGCCCCAAGCCCCCCCCCCCTTTAATGCCCTCAGCCCACCAGATCACAGTCCTCAGCAACTCCACTTTAGTGTCATCAGCACACACATTCCTCAGCTCCTATTCAACTTTTCATACTAGTGTCCTTACTCTCTGTAACTTCCCCCTCCCTCACTGCCTTCCTTACCTTACGCAGACCGAAGATCAGAAGGAGGCTCAGCCTGTCTGGATGGAGCGCAGGTGTTGCAAGATGGTCATTGGTTGCTAGAACCGCCCATCATCCTAGCAGACAATCACCTGCTTGCTGCTTGTTAACCTTGGGCAGCTCCACCCTCCATCCAGAACTGTCCTGCCTCCCGCTGTCGGCCCTGTGAGGATTACAAAGCGATGGCAGGGAGAAGAAAAGTCTGCTAAATGATGATATTGCGGCGGTCCAAATGATAATGTCACACGGTCCGCATTTGGCCCGTGGTCCGCCATTTAGTGATGCCCAGTCTACTGTATACGTTTACATTTTGGGCACTGTATATCATTGTATCCTGTACAGTACAGTATAACATTTTTGTTGTTTATATTTTTGTGTTCTGTACTTCTGAAAAATAAAACATTATTGCATTGGAGTTTTGTGTTTAGAGCTTTTTTTTTTCGGAATACAGTACAGTACAGTGTTTAGGAATGCTTAAAATATTGATTACCTGTGGTTTCTTGTTTAATGACCAATTTGTTTAACCACTTAAGCCCCGGACCATTTTGTAGCTAAAGGACCAGGCCACTTTTTGCGATTCGGCACCGCGTCGCTTTAACTGACAATTGCACGGTCGTGCGACGTGACTCCCAAACAAAATTGGCGTCCTTTTTTTTCCCACAAATAGAGATTTCTTTTGGTGGTATTTGATCACCTCTGCGGTTTTTATTTTTTGCGCTATAAACAAAAATAGAGCGACAATTTTGAAAAAAATTCAATATTTTTTACTTTTTGCTATAATAAATATCCCCAAAAAATATATAAAAAAACATATTTTTTTCCACAGTTTAGGCCGATACGTATTCTTCTACATATTTTTGGTAAAAAAATTGCAATAGGCGTTTATTGATTGGTTTGTGCAAAAGTTATAGCGTTTACAAAATAGGGGACAGTTTTATGGCATTTTTATTAATATTTATTTTTTTACTAGTAATGGTGGCGATCAGTGATTTTTATCGTGACTGCAACATTATGGCGGACACATCGGACACTTTTGACACTATTTTGGGACCATTGTCATTTTTACAGCGAATAGTGCTATCAAAATGCACTGATTACTGTGAAAATGACAATGGCAGTGAAGGGGTTAACCTGTAGGTGGCGTTGAAGGGTTTAAGTGTGACCTAATGTGTGATTCTTAATGTGGGGGGGCGTGGCTTGGCATGTGACGTCACGGATCGTCGTTCCCTATGACAGGGAACAGACGATCAGTGACAGTCTCACTAGGAAGCACGGGGAGAGGTTTGTTTACACTTACCTTTCCCCGTTCTTCAGCTCTGTGACCCAATCGCGGGACACTGGCGGCGATCGGGTCCACGGGTCCCGTGGGTGCGGTCACGGAGCTCAGGACCGGGTCACGAGCGCGCCGCCGGTAGAGCACGCGCGACCCACGGCTGGGCATCTTAAAGAGGACGTACCTGTACGTGCTTGTGCCCAGCCGTGCCATTCTGCCGACGTATATGTTCAGGTGGCGGTCCTTAAGTGGTTAATGACCTGGTTGCTGGTACGGAAAAAAAAAATGTGAAAAAAAATATTTTTCTGTTTCTGCTATAACAGGTTGCAAATAAATACTCTTTTTAATTTAAGACACAATTGAATTCTGCTACATTTCTTTGGTAATTATATTGAAAATCAGTGTATATTATTTAGCTACAAACTATGGTATATACCAGGGGTCTAAAACTAACGGCCCGCCAGCTGTTGCGAAACTACAAATCCCATCATGCCTCTGCCTATGGGGGTCATGCTTGTAACTGTCAGCCTTGCAATGCCTCATGGGATTTGTAGTTTTGTAGTTTTGCAACAGCTGGAAGCCTGCCAGTTTGAGACCCCTGGTATATACAGTTACTGTATGCCCATATATATTTGGACACAGGCACAATTTTCATACTTTTGGCTCTGTATGCTACCAGAATAAAATTTAAATGAAAAAATCCAAATGATTTTGAAGTGCAGACTTTCAGCTTTAATTAAAGGAGTTGGACATAAGGCCCCTTTCACACTGGGGTGAGGAGGTGCACTGGCATTATAGCGGCGCTATTTTTAGCGCCGCCTTACCTTTGTTTTTACCGTGATATTCGGCCGCTAGCAGGGTGATTTTAGCCCCCGCTAGCGGCCAAAAAAGGGTTAATACCGCCCGTAATGCACCTCTGCAAAGGCGCATTGCCGGCGGTATTACCGTGGTTTCCCATTGCTTTCAATGGGCAGCAGCGGTAAAGGAGCGGTAAACACACCGCTCCTTCACCGCTGCAAAGAAGCGGCTAGCAGGACTTTTGGAGCGCACCGCTTCAGTGTGAAAGCCTTCACACTGAAGACTGCAGGGCACGATTTTTTCAGGTGGTATAGCAGTGCTATTTTTAGCACTAAACCGCCTGAAAAACGTTTAAGTGTGAAAGGGGCCTAAATATGAAGTACAAATTTTAGGAACTGTAACCATTTTTCTACACAGTCCCCCCATTTACAGGGGCTCAAATGTAATTGGACAAAGAATATATTTTGTTGAGAATCTTTTACTGGCAATGACTGCCAGAAGTCTGGAACCCATGGACATTACCAAAGACTGGGTTTCCTCCTTTCTGATGCTTTTCCAGGCTCTAACTTTGTTTGTGGCTCTTTTTGCCTTTAGTTTTGCCTTCAGCAAGTAAAATACATTCTCAATTGAGTTGAGATCAGACATTGCAGAATATTCTACTTCTTTTCCTTCAAAAGCTCCTGGGTTGCTTTTGCAGTGTGTTTTGGATCATTGTCCATCTGTATTGTGAAGCACCATCCAATCAACTTTGCTGCATTTGGCTGAATCTGGGCTGACAGTATATCTCTAAACACTGCAGAATTCATCCAGATGCTTCTGTCTTCTGCCACATCATCAATAAACACCAATGACCCAGTGCTATTGGAAGTCATGCATGCCCATGTCATCACACTGCCTCCACCATGTTTTACAGATGATGCTGTGTGCTTTGGATCATGAGCTGTTCCAAGCCTTCTCCACACTTTTTTTTTCTGTCATTCTGGTACAGATTAATCGTCGTTTCATTCATCCAAAGAATGCTTTTCCAGAACTGGTCTAACTTTTTTAGATGTTTTTTGGCAAAGTCTAATCTGACTTTTCTATTCTTCAGGCTTATGAATATTTTTTCACCTTGTGGTGAACCCTCTGTATTTGCTCTGGTGAAGTCTTCTCTTGATTGTAGACTTTGACAATGATACGCCCACCTCCTGAAGAGTGTCTTTCACTTGTCTGGATGTTGTGAATGTTTTTTTCTTTACCATAGAGAGGATCCTGTGATTAGGGATGGGCCCGGTGCTCGATTCGAACCCATGTTCGAATCGAGCATCGGGCGTTCGCTCGCTCGTCGAGCCCAGAACTATTTGGGCCGTTCGCATCACATTCGTGTGATGCGAGCGGCCCCGCAATGCATTGCGGCCGGCGCGGCCGGCGCAGTGCATTGCTGGCTGATGATTGGCCAAGCATGCACTGTGACCCCGCATGCTTGGCCAATCACAGCGCCCGAAGCTCGGAGAGCAATAATTGACTACAGGCAGGACGGCTGTAGCCAATTACAGCTCAGGGGCTTTAGTACACGCCCCACCATTTAAAAGGCCGCCACGCCATCGGCCCCGGTCACATGAGTTCCGGCTTTAGGAGAGATTAGTCTGCTGATTCTGTCTTTGCTTGATACTGAAAGATTTGCTCTTCTTTGCTAAACCATTGGCTATTTCTTTGCTAAACCATTGCTACCTAAGTCATTGATCGTTCATTGCTGCTGATTGCACAGTTAGTGTGTTATTAGCTGCTGCTGGGGATTAGTCTGGTGCGTGCTTACTGTTAGTACAGTATTGCAGTAGTACCAACCGCAGTGCTGTTAGCACAGCATTGCACCCCAACAGCACCCATAGGACTTCTAGTGTGTTAGTGGCAGCAAACAGAGCTCCTATATTTTCTTCTCAGCAGCACCCATAGGACTTCTAGTGTGTTAGTGGCATCACACAGAGCTCCTATATTTTCTTCTCAGCAGCACCCATAGGACTTCTAGTGTGTTAGTGGCAGCAAACAGAGCTCCTATATTTTCTTCTCAGCAGCACCCATAGGACTTCTAGTGTGTTAGTGGCATCACACAGAGCTCCTATATTTTCTTCTCAGCAGCACCCATAGGACTTCTAGTGTGTTAGTGGCATCACACAGAGCTCCTATATTTTCATCTCAGAAGCACCCATAGGACTTCTAGTGTGTTAGTGGCAGCAAACAGAGCTCCTATATTTTCTTCTCAGCAGCACCCATAGGACTTCTAGTGTGTTAGTGGCAGCAAACAGAGCTCCTATATTTTCTTCTCAGCAGCACCCATAGGACTTCTAGTGTGTTAGTGGCAGCAAACAGAGCTCCTATATTTTCTTCTCAGCAGCACCCATAGGACTTCTAGTGTGTTAGTGGCAGCAAACAGAGCTCCTATATTTTCTTCTCAGCAGCACCCATAGGACTTCTAGTGTGTTAGTGGCAGCAAACAGAGCTCCTATATTTTCTTCTCAGCAGCACCCATAGGACTTCTAGTGTGTTAGTGGCATCACACAGAGCTCCTATATTTTCTTCTCAGCAGCACCCATAGGACTTCTAGTGTGTTAGTGGCAGCAAACAGAGCTCCTATATTTTCTTCTCAGCAGCACCCATAGGACTTCTAATGTGTTAGTGGCATCACACAGAGTTCCTATATTTTCATCTCAGCAGCACCCATAGGACTTCTAGTGTGTTAGTGGCATCACACAGAGCTCCTATATTTTCTTCTCAGCAGCACCCATAGGACTTCTAGTGTGTTAGTGGCAGCAAACAGAGCTCCTATATTTTCTTCTCAGCAGCACCATAGGACTTCTAGTGTGTTAGTGGCAGCAAACAGAGCTCCTATATTTTCTTCTCAGCAGCACCCATAGGACTTCTAGTGTGTTAGTGGCATCACACAGAGCTCCTATATTTTCTTCTCAGCAGCACCCATAGGACTTCTAGTGTGTTAGTGGCAGCAAACAGAGCTCCTATATTTTCTTCTCAGCAGCACCCATAGGACTTCTAGTGTGTTAGTGGCAGCAAACAGAGCTCCTATATTTTCTTCTCAGCAGCACCCATAGGACTTCTAGTGTGTTAGTGGCAGCAAACAGAGCTCCTATATTTTCTTCTCAGCAGCACCCATAGGACTTCTAATGTGTTAGTGGCATCACACAGAGTTCCTATATTTTCATCTCAGCAGCACCCATAGGACTTCTAGTGTGTTAGTGGCATCACACAGAGCTCCTATATTTTCTTCTCAGCAGCACCCATAGGACTTCTAGTGTGTTAGTGGCAGCAAACAGAGCCCCTATATTTTCTTCTCAGCAGCACCCATAGGACTTCTAGTGTGTTAGTGGCAGCAAACAGAGCTCCTATATTTTCTTCTCAGCAGCACCCATAGGACTTCTAGTGTGTTAGTGGCATCACACAGAGCTCCTATATTTTCTTCTCAGCAGCACCCATAGGACTTCTAGTGTGTTAGTGGCAGCAAACAGAGCTCCTATATTTTCTTCTCAGCAGCACCCATAGGACTTCTAGTGTGTTAGTGGCAGCAAACAGAGCTCCTATATTTTCTTCTCAGCAGCACCCATAGGACTTCTAGTGTGTTAGTGGCAGCAAACAGAGCTCCTATATTTTCTTCTCAGCAGCACCCATAGGACTTCTAGTGTGTTAGTGGCAGCAAACAGAGCTCCTATATTTTCTTCTCAGCAGCACCCATAGGACTTCTAGTGTGTTAGTGGCAGCAAACAGAGCTCCTATATTTTCTTCTCAGCAGCACCCATAGGACTTCTAGTGTGTTAGTGGCATCACACAGAGCTCCTATATTTTCTTCTCAGCAGCACCCATAGGACTTCTAGTGTGTTAGTGGCAGCAAACAGAGCTCCTATATTTTCTTCTCAGCAGCACCCATAGGACTTCTAGTGTGTTAGTGGCAGCAAACAGAGCTCCTATATTTTCTTCTCAGCAGCACCCATAGGACTTCTAGTGTGTTAGTGGCAGCAAACAGAGCTCCTATATTTTCTTCTCAGCAGCACCCATAGGACTTCTAGTGTGTTAGTGGCATCACACAGAGCTCCTATATTTTCTTCTCAGCAGCACCCATAGGACTTCTAGTGTGTTAGTGGCAGCAAACAGAGCTCCTATATTTTCTTCTCAGCAGCACCCATAGGACTTCTAGTGTGTTAGTGGCATCACACAGAGCTCCTATATTTTCTTCTCAGCAGCACCCATAGGACTTCTAGTGTGTTAGTGG
Source organism: Rana muscosa (assembly GCA_029206835.1). Taxonomy (NCBI): domain Eukaryota; kingdom Metazoa; phylum Chordata; class Amphibia; order Anura; family Ranidae; genus Rana; species Rana muscosa. The sequence goes on along the minus strand of CM055123.1, from coordinate 381,703,693 downwards.
CAGCAAACAGAGCTCCTATATTTTCTTCTCAGCAGCACCCATAGGACTTCTAGTGTGTTAGTGGCAGCAAACAGAGCTCCTATATTTTCTTCTCAGCAGCACCCATAGGACTTCTAGTGTGTTAGTGGCAGCAAACAGAGCTCCTATATTTTCTTCTCAGCAGCACCCATAGGACTTCTAGTGTGTTAGTGGCATCACACAGAGCTCCTATATTTTCTTCTCAGCAGCACCCATAGGACTTCTAGTGTGTTAGTGGCATCACACAGAGCTCCTATATTTTCTTCTCAGCAGCACCCATAGGACTTCTAGTGTGTTAGTGGCATCACACAGAGCTCCTATATTTTCTTCTCAGCAGCACCCATAGGACTTCTAGTGTGTTAGTGGCATCACACAGAGCTCCTATATTTTCTTCTCAGCAGCACCCATAGGACTTCTAGTGTGTTAGTGGCAGCAAACAGAGCTCCTATATTTTCTTCTCAGCAGCACCCATAGGACTTCTAATGTGTTAGTGGCATCACACAGAGTTCCTATATTTTCATCTCAGCAGCACCCATAGGACTTCTAGTGTGTTAGTGGCATCACACAGAGCTCCTATATTTTCTTCTCAGCAGCACCCATAGGACTTCTAGTGTGTTAGTGGCAGCAAACAGAGCTCCTATATTTTCTTCTCAGCAGCACCCATAGGACTTCTAGTGTGTTAGTGGCAGCAAACAGAGCTCCTATATTTTCTTCTCAGCAGCACCCATAGGACTTCTAGTGTGTTAGTGGCATCACACAGAGCTCCTATATTTTCTTCTCAGCAGCACCCATAGGACTTCTAGTGTGTTAGTGGCAGCAAACAGAGCTCCTATATTTTCTTCTCAGCAGCACCCATAGGACTTCTAGTGTGTTAGTGGCAGCAAACAGAGCTCCTATATTTTCTTCTCAGCAGCACCCATAGGACTTCTAGTGTGTTAGTGGCAGCAAACAGAGCTCCTATATTTTCTTCTCAGCAGCACCCATAGGACTTCTAGTGTGTTAGTGGCAGCAAACAGAGCTCCTATATTTTCTTCTCAGCAGCACCCATAGGACTTCTAGTGTGTTAGTGGCAGCAAACAGAGCTCCTATATTTTCTTCTCAGCAGCACCCATAGGACTTCTAGTGTGTTAGTGGCATCACACAGAGCTCCTATATTTTCTTCTCAGCAGCACCCATAGGACTTCTAGTGTGTTAGTGGCAGCAAACAGAGCTCCTATATTTTCTTCTCAGCAGCACCCATAGGACTTCTAATGTGTTAGTGGCATCACACAGAGTTCCTATATTTTCATCTCAGCAGCACCCATAGGACTTCTAGTGTGTTAGTGGCATCACACAGAGCTCCTATATTTTCTTCTCAGCAGCACCCATAGGACTTCTAGTGTGTTAGTGGCAGCAAACAGAGCTCCTATATTTTCTTCTCAGCAGCACCCATAGGACTTCTAGTGTGTTAGTGGCAGCAAACAGAGCTCCTATATTTTCTTCTCAGCAGCACCCATAGGACTTCTAGTGTGTTAGTGGCAGCAAACAGAGCTCCTATATTTTCTTCTCAGCAGCACCCATAGGACTTCTAGTGTGTTAGTGGCATCACACAGAGCTCCTATATTTTCTTCTCAGCAGCACCCATAGGACTTCTAGTGTGTTAGTGGCAGCAAACAGAGCTCCTATATTTTCTTCTCAGCAGCACCCATAGGACTTCTAGTGTGTTAGTGGCAGCAAACAGAGCTCCTATATTTTCTTCTCAGCAGCACCCATAGGACTTCTAGTGTGTTAGTGGCAGCAAACAGAGCTCCTATATTTTCTTCTCAGCAGCACCCATAGGACTTCTAGTGTGTTAGTGGCAGCAAACAGAGCTCCTATATTTTCTTCTCAGCAGCACCCATAGGACTTCTAGTGTGTTAGTGGCAGCAAACAGAGCTCCTATATTTTCTTCTCAGCAGCACCCATAGGACTTCTAGTGTGTTAGTGGCATCACACAGAGCTCCTATATTTTCTTCTCAGCAGCACCCATAGGACTTCTAGTGTGTTAGTGGCAGCAAACAGAGCTCCTATATTTTCTTCTCAGCAGCACCCATAGGACTTCTAATGTGTTAGTGGCATCACACAGAGTTCCTATATTTTCATCTCAGCAGCACCCATAGGACTTCTAGTGTGTTAGTGGCATCACACAGAGCTCCTATATTTTCTTCTCAGCAGCACCCATAGGACTTCTAGTGTGTTAGTGGCAGCAAACAGAGCTCCTATATTTTCTTCTCAGCAGCACCCATAGGACTTCTAGTGTGTTAGTGGCAGCAAACAGAGCTCCTATATTTTCTTCTCAGCAGCACCCATAGGACTTCTAGTGTGTTAGTGGCATCACACAGAGCTCCTATATTTTCTTCTCAGCAGCACCCATAGGACTTCTAGTGTGTTAGTGGCAGCAAACAGAGCTCCTATATTTTCTTCTCAGCAGCACCCATAGGAATTCTAGTGTGTTAGTGGCAGCAAACAGAGCTCCTATATTTTCTTCTCAGCAGCACCCATAGGACTTCTAGTGTGTTAGTGGCAGCAAACAGAGCTCCTATATTTTCTTCTCAGCAGCACCCATAGGACTTCTAGTGTGTTAGTGGCAGCAAACAGAGCTCCTATATTTTCTTCTCAGCAGCACCCATAGGACTTCTAGTGTGTTAGTGGCAGCAAACAGAGCTCCTATATTTTCTTCTCAGCAGCACCCATAGGACTTCTAGTGTGTTAGTGGCAGCAAACAGAGCTCCTATATTTTCTTCTCAGCAGCACCCATAGGACTTCTAGTGTGTTAGTGGCATCACACAGAGCTCCTATATTTTCTTCTCAGCAGCACCCATAGGACTTCTAGTGTGTTAGTGGCAGCAAACAGAGCTCCTATATTTTCTTCTCAGCAGCACCCATAGGACTTCTAGTGTGTTAGTGGCAGCAAACAGAGCTCCTATATTTTCTTCTCAGCAGCACCCATAGGACTTCTAGTGTGTTAGTGGCAGCAAACAGAGCTCCTATATTTTCTTCTCAGCAGCACCCATAGGACTTCTAGTGTGTTAGTGGCATCACACAGAGCTCCTATATTTTCTTCTCAGCAGCACCCATAGGACTTCTAGTGTGTTAGTGGCAGCAAACAGAGTTCCTATATTTTCATCTCAGAAGCACCCATAGGACTTCTAGTGTGTTAGTGGCATCACACAGAGCTCCTATATTTTCTTCTCAGCAGCACCCATAGGACTTCTAGTGTGTTAGTGGCAGCAAACAGAGCTCCTATATTTTCTTCTCAGCAGCACCCATAGGACTTCTAGTGTGTTAGTGGCAGCAAACAGAGCTCCTATATTTTCTTCTCAGCAGCACCCATAGGACTTCTAGTGTGTTAGTGGCAGCAAACAGAGCTCCTATATTTTCTTCTCAGCAGCACCCATAGGACTTCTAGTGTGTTAGTGGCATCACACAGAGCTCCTATATTTTCTTCTCAGCAGCACCCATAGGACTTCTAGTGTGTTAGTGGCATCACACAGAGCTCCTATATTTTCTTCTCAGCAGCACCCATAGGACTTCTAGTGTGTTAGTGGCATCACACAGAGCTCCTATATTTTCTTCTCAGCAGCACCCATAGGACTTCTAGTGTGTTAGTGGCATCACACAGAGCTCCTATATTTTCTTCTCAGCAGCACCCATAGGACTTCTAGTGTGTTAGTGGCAGCAAACAGAGCTCCTATATTTTCTTCTCAGCAGCACCCATAGGACTTCTAATGTGTTAGTGGCATCACACAGAGTTCCTATATTTTCATCTCAGCAGCACCCATAGGACTTCTAGTGTGTTAGTGGCATCACACAGAGCTCCTATATTTTCTTCTCAGCAGCACCCATAGGACTTCTAGTGTGTTAGTGGCAGCAAACAGAGCTCCTATATTTTCTTCTCAGCAGCACCCATAGGACTTCTAGTGTGTTAGTGGCAGCAAACAGAGCTCCTATATTTTCTTCTCAGCAGCACCCATAGGACTTCTAGTGTGTTAGTGGCATCACACAGAGCTCCTATATTTTCTTCTCAGCAGCACCCATAGGACTTCTAGTGTGTTAGTGGCAGCAAACAGAGCTCCTATATTTTCTTCTCAGCAGCACCCATAGGACTTCTAGTGTGTTAGTGGCAGCAAACAGAGCTCCTATATTTTCTTCTCAGCAGCACCCATAGGACTTCTAGTGTGTTAGTGGCAGCAAACAGAGCTCCTATATTTTCTTCTCAGCAGCACCCATAGGACTTCTAGTGTGTTAGTGGCAGCAAACAGAGCTCCTATATTTTCTTCTCAGCAGCACCCATAGGACTTCTAGTGTGTTAGTGGCAGCAAACAGAGCTCCTATATTTTCTTCTCAGCAGCACCCATAGGACTTCTAGTGTGTTAGTGGCATCACACAGAGCTCCTATATTTTCTTCTCAGCAGCACCCATAGGACTTCTAGTGTGTTAGTGGCAGCAAACAGAGCTCCTATATTTTCTTCTCAGCAGCACCCATAGGACTTCTAGTGTGTTAGTGGCAGCAAACAGAGCTCCTATATTTTCTTCTCAGCAGCACCCATAGGACTTCTAGTGTGTTAGTGGCAGCAAACAGAGCTCCTATATTTTCTTCTCAGCAGCACCCATAGGACTTCTAGTGTGTTAGTGGCATCACACAGAGCTCCTATATTTTCTTCTCAGCAGCACCCATAGGACTTCTAGTGTGTTAGTGGCATCACACAGAGCTCCTATATTTTCTTCTCAGCAGCACCCATAGGACTTCTAGTGTGTTAGTGGCAGCAAACAGAGCTCCTATATTTTCTTCTCAGCAGCACCCATAGGACTTCTAGTGTGTTAGTGGCAGCAAACAGAGCTCCTATATTTTCTTCTCAGCAGCACCCATAGGACTTCTAGTGTGTTAGTGGCAGCAAACAGAGCTCCTATATTTTCTTCTCAGCAGCACCCATAGGACTTCTAGTGTGTTAGTGGCAGCAAACAGAGCTCCTATATTTTCTTCTCAGCAGCACCCATAGGACTTCTAGTGTGTTAGTGGCAGCAAACAGAGCTCCTATATTTTCTTGTCAGCAGCACACATAGTACCTATAGTGTGTTAGTGTCAGCACCCATAGGACCTACAGTGTGTTGTGAGCACACATAGGAGTTCTATTTTTTATACTATATACACTACCGACTACAATGGCTGGAAGACCGCCAAGGAGAGGCAGAGCGTGCCGAGGCAAGAACACAGGGCAGGCAGGCTCTGTTTCTAGAGACAACAGTGCTGGCCGTGGACGTGGTCGTGCATCGTCATGAGCACGTGGCCATGGGACACGCTTGTCTTTGTTTTCGGCAGCTGGACATGTGGAGCCGCATCATGCCGAAGGCTTGGTAGAATGGATGACCAAGCCCTCCTCATCCTCCTCATCCTCTCTCACCCAGGCTCAGGGTACTGGCAGAGCAGCTGCCAACGCGTACTCAATGGCATCATCAGCCACCCCTTCCCTAGACCCACCATGTCCTCCTGAGGAGTCCCCCGAACTGTTTGAGCACAGTGTTGGGTACATGCTCCAGGAGGATGCCCAACGATTCGAAGGCTCGGATGATGATACCCAGCTTGAGGAAGTCAGTAGTGTGCGCGCAGAGAGAGGGGATGCTGAAGGACAGCAATCTGGCAGTAGTGTTCCACCAGCTGCAGCTTACTGCCAGGTTTGCTCTAGTGGTGAAGAGGGAGGGGATGATGAGGTCACTGACTCCACGTGGGTGCCTGAAGGGAGAGAGGAGGAGGAGGAGGAGGATGCAACGTCACATGTCCAACGAGGCAGGATGCCCCCTGGAGGCCAGCTAGAGGCCAGCACAGCAACTGTACCACACCGCAGAGCTCCGCCTGTGCAGGGCGCTGCCTCTGCACGTTATCACAAAAGTTCTTTGGTGTGGGCCTTTTTTGAGACGAGTGCATCAGATCGCACCACTGCTATTTGCAATATTTGTCTCAAGCGTATCTCGCGTGGCCAAAACATCAGCCGCTTGGGCACCACAAGCATGAGCAGACATATGTCGACCTGCCATGCAGCTCGTTGGCAAGCACACATAAAAGACCCACACCAAAGAACAAAGCGGACCTCTCCTTGCTCCTCATCAGCTGGGATCTCCATCCCCACTATATCTTCAGTCCTCTCTGAAAGCTGCTCTGAGAGGACTGAAGGTGTAGAATTAGGTGTGTCACAACCAAGTACTTGCAGTACACCGACGTCCGATTGTAGCAGGCAAATTTCCCTGCCCCAGCTGCTGGACCGTCGAAAGAAGTATACTCCCAGCCATCCACATGCCCAGCGGTTGAATGCTAGCTTGGCTAAATTGCTAGCACTTCAACTGCTGCCTTTTCAGTTGATAGACTCGGCCCCCTTCCGTGAGTTTGTTCAATGTGCGGTTCCTCAGTGGCAGGTTCCCAAACGCCACTTTTTCTCACGGAAGGCGATTCCGTCTCTCTACTGGCATGTGGAAGGCAATGTCCATGCCTCGCTGGACAGGGCGGTCAGCGGTAAGGTGCATATTACCGCTGACTCATGGTCCAGCAGGCATGGACAGGGACGTTATCTTTCTTTCACGGCCCATTGGGTCACTCTATTGGTAGCTGGGAGGGATGCAGGACAAGGTGCAGTAGTGTTGGAGGTTGTTCCGCCACCACGCCTCCAAAATGCTACTACTGGTTGTGACACACCTCTCTCCTCCACCCCCTCCTCTTCTTCTTCCTCCATGTCCTCTTCGAGTGCTCTGTCCTCGGAACCAGCGGTGCTCCGTAGGCGTACAAGGGGCTACGCGAGTACGCAGGCAAAAAGATGCCATGCCGTGCTTGCGCTGGTGTGTTTGGGGGACAGGAGCCACACTGGGCCAGAGGTTCTGGCAGCTCTGCAGGGGCAGGCCGAGAGGTGGTTGACGCCACGCCAGCTTAAGCCAGGAATGGTCGTTTCTGATAATGGCACCAACCTCCTCTCCGCCCTGCGACAGGGGCAGCTCACCCATGTGCCCTGTATGGCTCACGTCCTCAACCTGGTGGTGCAGCGGTTCTTGGGCAGGTTCCCAGGCTTACAGGATGTCCTGAGGCAGGCCAGGAAAGTCTGTGTGCATTTCAGCCGATCTTATAATGCCAGTGCTCGGCTGACTGAGCTGCAAAAGGAGCTGAACCTGCCCAAGAACCGCCTAATATGTGACATGCCCACCAGGTGGAACTCAACGTTGGCCATGCTGCAGCGACTGCACACGCAGCAGAGGGCCATCAATGAGTACCTTTGCGACTACGGCACCAGGACAGGGTCAGGGGAGCTTGGCTTTTTTTCCCCACGCCAGTGGAGCATGATCAGGGATGCATGCACTGTCCTCTCACCATTTGAGGAGGCCACGAGGATGGTGAGCAGTGACAGTGCATGCATCAGTGACACTGTACCTCTTGTCCACCTGTTGGAGCATACGCTGCGTGGGATAATGGACAGGGCACTTGAGGCAGAACAGAGGCAGGAAGAGGAGGACTTCCTTGTCTCTCAAGGCCCCCTTTATCCAGACAATGTTCCTTCTGTCCCACCCATCACACAGGAAGAGGAGGAGGAGGAGGAGGAGGATTGTGTGAGCATGGAGGTGGAGCCTGGCACTCAGCATCAGCAGCAGCAGTCTTTTAGGGATGATGTACAGTCCCAACAAACCAGTGGACTTGTACGTGGCTGGGAGGAGGTGGCTGGCGATCATGTCATCCTCAGTGACCCAGAAGACTCCGGACCGAATGCCTCAGCTAACCTACGCTGCATGGCCTCCCTGATCCTGCAAAGCCTGTGGAAGGATCCTCGTGTTCTTCGGATCAAGGAGATTGACCATTACTGGCTGGCCACTCTCCTTGATCCACGGTACAAGGGTAAGGTTGCGGACCTTATCTTGCCGTCGCAGAGGGAGCAGAGGATGAGACATCTCAGGGAGGCCTTGCAGAAAGGTCTGTGCAACGCGTTCCCAGAAACTGGGAGGTTACAAACTCCTGGTCCTGGACGACAAGTTGCTGAGGCTTCGGTCAGTAGCAGAAGGAGCGGTGGGGAAGGTGGACGTCTGACCGATGCGTTCAGACAATTTTTTAGTCCGCAGCCCCAAGGTATGATCGGTTCCAGCAACCATCGCCAGCGTCTGATATACATGGTGCAGGAATACCTAGGGGCAAGGTCAGACTTGGACACCTTTCCCACCGAAAATCCTCTGGCTTACTGGGTCCTGAGGATGGATCACTGGCCAGAGCTTGCACAGTATGCAATTGAGCTACTGGCCTGTCCTGCATCCAGCGTTCTTTCCGAACGCACATTCAGTGCTGCTGGAGGATTTGTCACCGATCATAGGGTGCGCCTGTCCACCGACTCGGTTGATCGACTGACCTTCATAAAAATGAATCAGTCTTGGATCACCACCAGCTACCAGACACCTGAAGCGGATATAACGGAATAATTTATAATGTCACATCCCTTCAAGACTGCCTATGCTGATGCTGAGTGACTGTCCTGTTATGTTCACTGACTATCCTCTTCCTCCTCCTCAATGATCCATGCCACCACACCAGTGCCTAAGGCACAATTTTTCAGCCCCTGTATAACAGGGGCGTGTAATTACAATTTTTTAAAAAGATGCTTCGCAACAGGTGTGACTGCTGTGCTCAGAGTACAGTATCTGTGAGGGGTTGCAGTGTTGTGGCACCAGCACCAGTGCCTAAGGCACAATTTTTCAGCCCCTGTTGGGGCGTGTAATTACAATTTTTAGGCAATGCTTTGCAACAGGTCTCATTGCTGTGCTCAGAGTACAGTATCTGTGAGGGGTTGCAGTGTTGTGGCACCAGCACCAGTGCCTAAGGCACAATTTTTCAGCCCCTGTATAACAGGGGCGTGTAATTAAATTTTTTTAAAAAGATGCTTCGCAACAGGTGTGACTGCTGTGCTCAGAGTACAGTATCTGTGAGGGGTTGCAGTGTTGTGGCACCAGCACCAGTGCCTAAGGCACAATTTTTCAGCCCCTGTTGGGGCGTGTAATTACAATTTTTAGGCAATGCTTTGCAACAGGTCTCATTGCTGTGCTCAGAGTACAGTATCTGTGAGGGGTTGCAGTGTTGTGGCACCAGCACCAGTGCCTAAGGCACAATTTTTCAGCCCCTGTATAACAGGGGCGTGTAATTACAATTTTTTAAAAAGATGCTTCGCAACAGGTGTGACTGCTGTGCTCCAAGTACAGTATCTGTGAGGGGTTGCAGTGTTGTGGCACCAGCACCAATGCCTAAGGCACAATTTTTCAGCCCCTGTTTAACAGGGGCGTGTAATTACAAATCTTGATCTAATAGTTCACAGCAGGGCCCATTCCTGCGCCCACCAAGAGTAACTATGAGGGCCTACAGTCTTGTGGCAACACCGTCCACCACCACCACCACCACCAAAGGCCCAATTTTTCTGCCCTGTTCAACAGGTGCATGCAATTACAAATCTTGATCTAATAACTCACAGCAGGGCCCATTCCTGCACCCACCAAGAGTAACTGTGAGGGCTTACAGTCTTGTGGCAACACCGTCCACCACCACCACCACCACCACCAAAGGCCCAATTTTTCTGCCCGGTTCAACAGGTGCATGCAAGTACAAATCTTGATCTATTAACTCACAGCAGGGCCCATTCCTGTGCCCACCAGTCTTGTGGCTACACCAACATCTAATAGGGCAAATTTCTGCAGAGTATATACGGCAGGCCCCTACTTTCAAACATCCAACTTACAAACGACTCCTACTTGCAAACGGCAAGAGAAAACAGGAAGTGAGAGGAAATCTACCCCTAGGAAGGAAAATTCTATCCTGTTAGATTTAATTTGGGAAAAAGGTATCTCCTCTCTACTGATGCTTTATCACCAATCCTTGTTTCAATTAAAACCCCACTTTTCCAAAAACATTTGTCATTGGGACGGAAAGTGAGGTGACATGTTCTGAACAGATGTGCAAAGACAGCAAATGTTACAGGGGTGATAACCCCTCCCTATGTTCTCCAAAAAGCTTAAAAATTGATTTTTTTGGGATGTAGCTACACTTCATAATGTACCTGTTCAGATTCTACTTAAGAACAAACCTACAGTCCATGTCTTGTTTGCACCACCTATATACTGCTGTTCAGAGTATATAGGGTTGTAGGTATAGGGTTTTATTTTGGGTGCGGGGTCCCCCTTAGTATCCATACAAGACCCAAAGGGGCTGGGGTGGGGGGGGGGTGATGGGGTAGCCATGCCATTTTTCTCAAGGATTTTCAGCCATATGGCGGCCAGGACAAGACATGACATTAAAGCCGCAAGTGGTTTTAAATGGCTTCTTTTTTTCCTTTACAAATGTCATTTTGTGCAAGGACAGTTCTAAACACGGGAAACACATGCCACTTCACAGGCATACTTTAGACACCCCCCAGGTACCATATTTAAAGGAAAATTTCACTTTTTTTTTTTCACTTTATGCATCATTAAAATGACTGCTCCCGAAAAAACTTTAGTTTTTAAAATTTCTTTTTGCATTGATATATGTCCCCTGGGGCAGGACCCGGGTCCCCAAACCTGTTTTATAACATTAACATGCATATTGGCCGTTGTAATTAGCAATTTTGATTTCGAACGTTCGCGTCCATTATAACGAATAGGGTTCGAAAATTCGCGCGAACTTTCGGTCCGTTCGAAGGTTCTGGTGCGAACCGAACCCGGGGGTGTTCGGCTCATCCCTACCTGTGATCACCCACCACGGACAACCGTGGACATCCAGGCCTTTTTATGTTGCTGACTCATCAGTGCATTCTTCTTTCTTCAGAATGTTGATTTGGCCACACCCAATGTTGCTGCTATCTCTCTGATGGATTTGTTTTGTTTTTGAAGCCATACAATGGCCTGTTTATCTTGCATGGACAGCTCCTTTGAACGCATGATGTAGGTTCACAGCAATAGATTCCAAATGTAAATACCACACTTAGAATTAACTCAAGACATTTTACCTGCTTAATTGGTGAAGAAATAAAGAAGGGGTAGACCACACCTGGCCATGAAACAGCTTTTGATTCAATTGTCCAATTACTTTTGGTCCCTTGAAAAAGGGGGATGGCTATTCTTAAGAGCTGTAATTCCTAAACCCTTCCCCCGATTTGGATGTACATACCCTCAAATAAAACCTGACAGTGTGCACTTTCAGCCCATATCCATTATATAACTATAGCTTGAATATGCTGTGGTAAATATCTGAAAAAAAACTAAAATTGTGCCTAATTCCAAATATACAGTATATGGACCTATTGATCAATACTGATGTACTTACAGTCTATCTCATTTCTTGAGGCCCTAAAATTCCAGGACAGTAAAATAGCTCCAAATGACCCCTTTTTGGAATGTAAAAAAGTCCAAGGTATGTAATAGGAGGGATAGTGAGTTCTTTGAATTTGTAATTTATGTCAGAATTAAAAAGAAATATTAAGAAAAAAAAAAAAAAGTTTTTTTTTCCCCCCACAAAATTTAGAAACCTGGGAAGCTAAATTGATCAACCCTGATGTACTGTGTTGCAATTTTTTTATGGTAGATCTTTACCTGTGGTCAAGCCTTACTTTTGCAAAATCATCTTTTAGCTCCTGTTCCACAGTTCAGCACCTTCACCTTCTTTAAAAAGGCAAACAATAAGCCAACAATTTGGTCATTTAGGAAAAAGACTTTCCTGACAGACTCCATGGCAGCCTACGTGTGGGTAATCCCGCCCCTCATACCTCATAGGACCCTTCTCCCATAAATCTTTGCTCTGGGCCAGAGGCCGTGTTCCTTTTTTTGTCCTCCTCCTAGGACCAAGATATAGTCTTACCTTTTCATGAAGTTTTCCTGTAATCCAGGCCTGGCGGTGTGCACGGCGATACGTTGGTGGTTAGCGGTGATCCTCTCTGCAGTCCAGCAATCCTAGCTATTAGCAGGTGGACATGGGCGATATGATGTGATACCATGAAGAGCTTACTAACCTGGCCATTGGCAGGCAAGCGGCAATATGGCCAAACGTCCCAGCTATTAGCGGGAGGCTTTGTAAACGCCCGATCGTGCGGTGGGTCGAGCGAACAGCTCCCCAGTCCCAGGTTCTGGTCCGGATCGTGCCGTGGTGGTGGTAATGTAAAAAGATATTCCTTTTATATGGCAGCCGTATCTCTGTGTTTTGTGTGTCTCCTTATTTTCTATCAAGCTCCAGTGAGTGGCCACGGCGGCTGGAGCGCAGCTGCGTTCCAGCTCGCCGTTTCAGGAAGTCGCTGCGCATCCGCAAGCCGCGAACAAAGATTCTGTGCTTGGTTCGTGCAGGCGCAGTTTCGCCAAAATGGCGGCGGCGGTCGTTAACGGTGGCAGATTTAAATAGCTGTCAAAGCAGCTATTACTTGGGATGACTTGCAGGCTTATGCGGTATTTACCCAGGCACTGGGCTCTGGTTTACAAGGTAAATTGTTTGCTGCAGGCTCCCTGGGTGCTGGCTATGTTTTGTTATGTGCTCTCTCATGCCTGTTTCTCATAAGGCTTTAATGATTCATTTCACTTTCAAACTGCCTTGCCATGGATCTGTCACCACCCTCTTGTGGCCAACCCTTGCGCTGCAGGTAGGATTTATTTATTTTCTACCTGTGATGCTTGGGTTCACTCATTCAGGAGCTCTTAACCCTTTCTTTTTCACTCAGCTCTTCTAGGTCTGAACACCAAAGCACGGCAAAGACCGTCCTAGGTCTCAACGTTGTCACTCCTCTTCAAGGTCCAGGCGTCAGATCTTCCTTTAGATCTAGGTACCACAGATAGGAGTCTAAAACCACCTCTTTGCGTCACTCTCACCGCCACTCCAGCCGCTCTGTGAGGAAAGCCTGCTGGGTATGCGGGGCCCAGGTTCCTGAAGGCAAATCGCTCTGCAAGCGATGCTTTTCTAAAGTCGCATAAGAAAGAGAGGGTGGAGACCAACAAGTGGAAGCACTGGTCAGAAAGGTGGTCCATAAGTCCCTGAGTAAAGGGGATTCTGGTCATACCCACAACCCTGCTGGCGGCACTATGTCAGTCCCTATTAGGGATGATCTCCAGGCTCCAGGCCCTTCACAGCCGAGCCATTCCTCAATTGAAGCCTCAGTGAGGTGGAGGTAGATGACCCTGGTGCAGGTTTTGAATTTGCCCTAGTACCACAGCTGGTCAAAAGCTGTCAAAGAAGCTTTGAGATGGAAGAGCCAGTGGAGGCACCCTCCAAACAGAGGAAATATTTTAAACACCTCAAAAAAGAACACCCTAATTTCTCCTTTTTGGGTGAACTCAGCGCAATAATTACCGACAAATGGGGTGGTGTTGAAAGGAAGAATTGCCTGTTAATGAAGGTATCAAAAATGTACCCATTTAAAAGCAAGGATGTAAAACACCTGGAGTCGGCTCCTCTCATTGACTCAGCCCTAATGAGGATGGTGAGGCATGTCACACTCCCATTGGAGGATACTGTTTCCTTTAGGGATTGCCTGGAGTGGAAAATTTATACCGACCTCAAGCAGATCTACATTACAGCGGGTATGACCTGCAAACCAGCTCTAGCTCTCGCAGCCCTTTCTAAAGCGATGGAAGTCTGGGCAGACGACGTAGATGCTTCTCTGAGGAGCATCTCGGAAGAACTGGCCAGGAGCTCACCTATTCATGGGCTAAGGTTGACATTGGCTTTTCTCATGGGGCTTCCCTAGACATAATTCGCCTGGTGGCTCGGATCATGCTGACATCTGTCACGGCTAAGCGTGCCTTGTGGCTGCGCCTATGGGTAGCTGACCCTGCCTCCAAGCAGGCATGGTGCAGGATTCTATTTGGGGGTTCGTCCCTGTGACAGTGGGGTCACTTTGGACACAGGGTGAATAAAAGAAACCCCCGATATGGTCTGTGATAGCCATATTAAAGGCTGTATATACATTGTATATAGATTGGATGTATACTGTATGTGGGGGTTAAGTATCATTGCTGTGAGGAATTAAGTTGTTTTGCATTTCTATTGTTCAGTATGACTTGGGAAGGTCTGGTGTGAATAGAAGTAATTAACCCTATACTTGTGTGTATTGTAAAGGCAGACTGGGATTTACAATACAAAGGGATTTAAGATGTAAAGGGTTTAGAACCTGTTGTCGCCAGACAGACTGGCTGCCAACCCTTTGTGGGAAGATGTGTATTGGAGATCGTATATTCTATTGTGTTGGGATCTTTTGAAGCCTAGCAGACGTCAGGATGAGGTGTTGAGTTTTGGGATGTGTGGGTGGAGCTGGGCCCTTGTTCATGTTAAATCATGTGCCCTGAATTGTGTATAAAGTTACAATGTTTGGCATTAATAAATTCATTCCTACTACAGAAGAGACAGAGTGTGTCTCGTCTTCTTCCAGAGGGGTCGGCTCCTATAGGAAAGGGACGTTTAGCTGTGGATATCGGTAGCGAGTGGATGTGTGCCTAGGAGAGGGAACATCTTAAACGGCGTTAATACCCCTTGAGATTGGGGTGCTGTTACATTGGTTGGCAGCAGCGGGATTTTCCCTCCAGTTCCTGGGACACTCCAAGCCACCACAGTGAATGACCAAGCTATGCAGCCTGCAGGAAAGTCACGCTGAAAGACTTACTTGAGAGCCAAGATGAACCAGAGGAATGGTGATGCAGGACCCCGGTCAGTTGAAGATTTGTTTCAGCAACGAGTTCGAGAGCGCTTGGCATTATATGGTGCTAACCCATCAGAGACCGCCATACAGGAAGCCATTAGAGAAATCGAGCGGCAGGATGAGCGACAACATGAGCAGAGAATGGTGGAAATACGGCAATCAGAGACAACACCTAAAAAAGCAGCACCAACTGAAAGGAGAGGAGAGATACAGATACCAGCCGACATGGAAAAGGAATTCAGAAGGAGGTTGCGAGAGATGCAGATACAGCATAGAGGACCAGTATCAGAGGAGGTCCTGCTGGGATGGTCGGATTCGATCCGCTGCGAACTCTGGAAGAAAGTGCTAGCCCTCGAGCAGCAACACCAGGGAAAAGTTCTCCCCTCCATCCATGTAAGGTACTGGTCGCAGTATGAAGTACGAATGCTGTTATTGGGGGAACAACCGAAGCAGGAGTGGACAGCTGAGTTAAGCAGGCTGATCCGGGCAGAGATGCGGTTGGACGAGAGCTACAGAGCCCTCCGGTGGTATGTAGCCCAAGAGTGCCCATGGTCAGCGGATGACAGCCCCACGGAAGGCTTTGACTATAATGGCCTGGGATTGTTGTATTGGAGGCTGTCCGAGGACCCTGACTTTGGGAGTGATCAGGAGTGGCGTTTGGAGGAAATAATGGAGCACAGAGAACAAAGACTGAATGTCTCGGAAGGGCACTGGGCACAGGAAGATTTGGAGTTTCTGGCCGTTCAGGAATGGGAGCTGGAGATTGCCTACAAACAGCTGCTAGACTCTACTCAGCAGCAGGGTGGGGCTCCCTTTGCCTGGGACTATCAGGAATTACCAGTTGACAACTATGAAATCCTGGCTGAAGAATCAGCAGTGGAAAATCTGAAGATTGCCCTCCCTAAAGCCAAAGTGAATGATACAGAGTTCCAGGGAGCTAGCCTGGCTGAAGAATCGGCAGTGGAAAAGATGAAGATTGCCCTCCCTAAAGCCGAAGTGGATGATATAGAGTTCCAGGGAGCTAGCCTGGCTGAAGAATCAGCAGTGGAAAATCTGAAGATTGCCACTCTTAAAGCCGAAGTGGATGATATGGAGTTCCAGGGAGCTAGGGCAGTTGGCTCATCTCCCCAGCCACAGATTACAGAAGGTATGGACTTAATGGACTGTGCAGAGGATGTTATGAATTATGCATCGCCCGCTCAAGTACTGGCAGCAGGACAAAGTACTGCAGACCCCTGCTCTACACCCATGGCAGTGTTGGAGGCCCGAGTTGAGAAGGTGATGGTTCCTCTTTCTGAGTGGATTTCAGAGATGCAGGGAGGAGAAGCAGCCATTTTCCCTCCCCAACAGGTAGCCAGAGCAGATGGTGTGGAGTCCCCAGCAGGAGTACTGGCAACAGGGCAGAGTGATAGCAACCTGTGCTGCCCAGCACCGGAAACAACTGTGGAGTGTCAGGGAGCCGGGGCAGTTGGCCCCTCTCTCCAGCAACAAGCTGGGGTGGTAAAGCTTTTACCCCCAGCTGAATCACTGGCAGCAGGGCAGAATGCTACTGGCCGCTGCACACAACTGCCACTTGAGCGGATATCGGTGGATGGGACTGCGGTCTCCACTCACAGCAACCCAGCAGAAGAGCTGGCAACAGAGCCGAGTGCCACGGGCCTCGGCTCTCAACTAACAGAAGAGGGAGTTCCTGTGGTATTGGATGGAACTTCAGTCTCCACTTGTATACCCCAGGGATGCCGGGCAGTCGACCCAGATCCCCAACAGCATGACGGACTGAGCCCAGTCACCCTGTCTTCTCCCCAGCGGCGGGTATGTTCTCTGAGAGAGGCAGAGGTTGGCTGGGTAAGTAATGCTCTGCTTGGAGCAATTCATTTGTGGTACTGGGTGGATACCAGCATTGGAAGAATGGACCCATGGACTAACTTCGGAGTAGACCCGTCTGGGGTCCCCTCCTCTGTTAGTCCCCTGCCGAAAGGGGAGATGTGTGACAGTGGGGTCACTTTGGACACAGGGTGAATAAAAGAAACCCCCGATATGGTCTGTGATAGCCATATTAAAGGCTGTATATACATTGTATTTAGATTGGATGTATACTGTATGTGGGGGTTAAGTATCATTGCTGTGAGGAATTAAGTTGTTTTGCATTTCTATTGTTCAGTATGACTTGGGAAGGTCTGGTGTGAATAGAAGTAATTAACCCTATACTTGTGTGTATTGTAAAGGCAGACTGGGATTTACAATACAAAGGGATTTAAGATGTAAAGGGTTTAGAACCTGTTGTCGCCAGACAGACTGGCTGCCAACCCTTTGTGGGAAGATGTGTATTGGAGATCGTATATTCTATTGTGTTGGGATCTTTTGAAGCCTAGCAGACGTCAGGATGAGGTGTTGAGTTTTGGGATGTGTGGGTGGAGCTGGGCCCTTGTTCATGTTAAATCATGTGCCCTGAATTGTGTATAAAGTTACAATGTTTGGCATTAATAAATTCATTCCTACTACAGAAGAGACAGAGTGTGTCTCGTCTTCTTCCAGAGGGGTCGGCTCCTATAGGAAAGGGTCGTTTAGCTGTGGATATCGGTAGCGAGTGGATGTGTGCCTAGGAGAGGGAACATCGTAAACGGCGTTAATACCCCTTGAGATTGGGGTGCTGTTACAGTCCCTCTTTGGGAACATATCGGACAGTGCCATCACCCGTGCCACAGGGGGCAAGTCGGGGTTCCTTCCCCAGGATCGCCGTCTGCTAAACCAGAAGAGAACACAGCCCAGGCAAAGTTCAGATCGAGCAAGAAATGCTCGCTACTATAGGCCTGGCCGTGAGTTCAAGAAGACCTGGAAGAAAAAACAGCCTTCAGGCCAGAAGTTTTCAAAAGGGGCATCTTCCGGTGGACAAGAATCCCCTAAGTCTTTATGATATTGCACCTGCCTAAAACAGAGCGAGTCGGCATCCTTGCCTCTCTTGGAAGAGAAAAAGCGAATTCTCCTGTCTCTCTTGTGGCTCAGGGCACTGCAATTCCAGTTCCAGATGACAAAAGGTTTTAAGGGGTCTACTCGCCCCTCTTCATGGTGTTGAAGAAAAACATCTCCTGGAGGCCAGTTATAGACCTAACCCACTTGAATTATTTTATCTAGAAGGAGAAGTTCAAGATGGAGACACTACTCATGATCAGTCAAGCAATCCAACCAGGCGATTGGCTTGTCTCTATAGACCTGAAGGACGCCTTCTTCCATGTTCCGATAGCGTCAGAATTCCAGAAATACCTTCGCTTTGCTGTTGATCAAATCCATCTGCAGTTCACCTGTCTCCCCTTCGGGCTTACAACATCGCCTCGTGTGTTTTCAAAACTTGTTGGCTGTCGTGGCTCTGATCAGGACCAGAGGTATCCGCCTGTATCACTATCTAGACGACCTGCTGTTGTCTCGGGACAAGGAGCAGTTGCTAATCCACAGATCCCAGGTCATTTCCACTCTACTCGAGTTTGGTTGTCTTCTGAATCTGGAAAAGAGCCATCTGGATCCTACGCAGTCCCTGGTATTCCTCGGGGCACACTTCAACGCTTTTAAAAGCACCATCTTGTTACCCCTGGAAAAATCCCAGTGATCCGGGACAGAGTTTGGCTTGCAATGTCGTCCTCATCTCCAAGCCTCTCAATGCCTAAAGATCATTGGCACCATGGTGGCAACAACACCCATGGTAAAGTGGGCTCAGTGGAAAAATGCGGCCCTTCCAGAAGGGTTTCCTCCAGCAGTATAATCCAGGGCTTCGGGATCACTTTATCCAAATAACCTCATCCATGCGGGAGAGCTTTCCTTGGTGGCTACAACAGAGGAACCTCCTCAATTGTCACTCCATCGCACCTGTGTCTTGGGTCACCATCACTACAGATGCCAGCAACAGGGGCTGACAGAAGTAGCCCAAGGCATATGGAATTTTCCCTCTCACAGGATAGTCTCCAATGTTCTGGAACTCCGGGCAGCGTTCTGCGCTCTGCAGGCCTTTCACCACTTAACAGCAGGAGACTCAGTCCTCCTAAGACTGGACAACACAACGGCAGTCGCATACATCAAGAGACAGGGGGGTACTCGCAGACTCTCCCTGTCAAAGGAAATAGAGCCCATCATGATCTGGGCCCAGAAAAACCTGGCCAACCTGACAGCTGTCTATCTCCCTGGAGTCCCGAACGTTCAGGCAGATTTTCTGTTGAGAGTTTCTCTGGACAACGAGTGGACTTCCCCCCCCCCGAAGTCTTCAGGTGGGTCCTGTCCCTGGGAGTCATTCCGGAAGTAGACTTGTTTGCCTCCCCATGCAACTTCAGACTAGAGAGATACTACACAAGGTCTTGGTATCCCCAGGCTTTTGGGTAGATGCTCTGACAGACCATTGGCGGTTCCACAGGGCCTATGCCTTTCCCCCGGTTCCTGTCATTCTCCGTTTTTTGTCGAGGCTCAGGATGGAAGAAGCAGAGATAGTGGCAATAGTCCCGTACTGGCCAAACAAGCCATGGTTTCTACTGCTGATGCAACTCAGCTTCCGGGACCCAGTTCCTCTACCCTCCAGACCAGATCTCCTATCACAAGGGGCATTTCTACATCCATGCCCGGCCCATCTACATCTGATGATCTGGTTCTTGAGAGGGGAAGGTTGGAGGCCCTAGGCTGTCCAAGTAGGGCCATCTCCACAATATTAAATGCCAGAAGAACAGGCACCAACGGGGTCTACCAGAGGATTTGGAAAAAGTTTTCAGACTACACCTCTTCCACTGCAGGTTCTTGCAATAACCCAAAGATACATGATATCCTGGGCTTCTTACAATCAGGATTGGATCTCTCATTGTCAGTCAGCTCGCTGCGAGTCCAAATCGCTGTAATCTCTGCCTTTTATGGGTGTTTCCTGGGCTAGACACCCTCTTACTCAGTAGTTTTTCAGAGGAGCAATAAGGCTCAGACCTCAGAGCCAAGTTTTTCTAATTGGGATCTTCCCCTTGTCCTGGATTTTTTCTTAAGTAGAGAGTTGGAACATGAAGATCAATCTTCTGTCAAATGACACTCTCTAATAGTTGCCTTCTTGGTGGCTATAACATCGGCCAAGAGGGTCTCTGAAATCAGCTCTCAGGGATGCAAGGAGCCATTTCTAAACCTTTTAATTCCTATGTTGGGTTCAAACCCCAAAGTGGCATCTGTGTTTCATGACAATCAGGAGATTGCTCTTCCAACGTTCAGATCTACCGAGGATTCCAGTGTTTATCCCTTAGATGTTGGAAAAGCTCTGAGTCAGTATCTTGAAGTTACAGCTTCTTTCCGTCAGACCGACCACCTGCTCGTTCTTTTCACAGGAAGTATAAGGGAATGCGTGCCTCTTCCAGATCTATCGGAGCATGGATTGTTCAGGCCATTCAGTGGGCCTATAAAGCCAAGGGCTTGGCGCCTCCAGAAGCGGTGACTGCTCACTCAACTAGAAGTGTCTTCATCATGGGCGGCATCACGTCACGTGCCTCCAGAAGTTATTTGCAAGGTGGCCTTGTGGTCTTCAATTAACACGTTCATGGCACACTACTGCGTAGTGGTTTACGTATCTTGTCTGTTGATGGGGCCAAGTAAACCTTTTTTCTTTTGTCCAGCACTCTGCCCACCCGGGTGTGTATGGATAGTTATTTCCCACACGTAGGCTGCCATGGAGTCTGTCAGGAAAACGGAAAATTTATATCAAATACTTACCGTAATTTTCCTTTCCTGATGGACTCCATGGCAGCAGGAGTTCCCTCCCAGTGGCTGGAGTAGGCTAAATTATGGAACACGGCCTCTGGCCCAGAGCAAAGATTTATGGGAGAAGGGTCCTATGAGGTATGAGGGGCGGGATTAACCCACACGTAGGCTGCCATGGAGTCCATCAGGAAAGGAAAATTACGGTAAGTATTTGATATAAATTTTCCGTTTTCCAGTTAGTATTGTCAACGGGAGCCATTTTTTTGATGTGTCTTCGGGTTAATTAAGGTTGTTGGTAGCAGTCCAATTTTATCAAACGGGTCTTAGGATTTAATTATGACCCAGCTTTAAGCAATGATTTGAACAAATAAAGGCAACTTATTATGTGCCAGATTGAAATCAAATGCTGTCATAAGAATGGCATGACTTCAGAAACAAATAATAGATGAAGTTAATAACCATCATCAGGGTAACCTTAAAGAAGACCTGTGCTAAGAAATATGGGGGCTGTTGTTGCTGACCTCCTTCTGAAAATGTTGGTTGACTGGCTGCCTCCAATTTCAGAACTTTGAGATCAGAACCTGAAACAATCCACGCAACTAGTATTTTCTTTAACTATCTCAAGTCCAGACACTTTCACCCCCTTCCTGCTCATACCAATGTTCAGAATTCAGCCCTGTCACACTTTGAATGACAATTACTCATGCAACACTGTACTCAAATTTTTAAATAGATAGTGTTTTTTTGTGGTATTTAATCACCACTGTGTATTTTTTTTTTTTTGCTATATAAACAAAAAAATACAAGAAACATTCACAAAAACACTTATGTTATACCCAAACTAAATTTTCATAATTTTGTTCACACAATTAGAGCTTTCTTTTGGTGGTATTTATTCACCACTGGGTTTTTTATTTTTTTGCTAAATAAAAAAAAGACTAAAAATTGTGAGAAAAAAATGCATTTCTTTGTTTTTGTTATAACATTTTGCAAATACATAATCGTTCTTCTTAAATTTAGGCCAACATTTATTCTTCTACATTTTTTTTAGTAAAAAAAAAAATTCAAATCTGTATATACTATTTAGTGTGTGTGAAAGTTATGGAGTCTACAAACTTTTGTATATATATATTTGAAAATTGATCAACACTGATGTACTGACTGCCCATCTCATTTCATGACTACCTATCACATTTTTGGAAGCCCTGGAGCACTAGAACACTGCAAAATGGAAGAACAAAATTGTTCCTGTGGTTCCAGGAGTGCAATTATCCACCGGGATGACTGGGACTAGTGTCTTTCAGGAACATAGTCAGTCAGATGTGCAGATGGGTCAGTTCAGGTGGCAGGCAGAGACAAGGTCAGAAAATAGGGAAAGGATCAGTGATTGGGGTCAAGTTTGTCTTGATAGCTGGCGATTGGTTGTTGCAAAATTTTAGTTGATAACTTTGAAACAAGCCAAGCAATTTGTGTTTTTTTGCAGGCTTGCTTCAAAGCTACCAAACAAATGTAAAAACTTTCTTTACAATTGGAGTAAAATATAAATGAATCATTAAATTGTACAAACCAAGTTTTAAGACCTCTGTCTCCATGGTAACAGTGTATTAGCAAAGTATTCACAACGCTTCACATTGTTATGTTACAGCCTTATTCCAAAATGGATTAAATAAATAATTTTTCTCAAAATGTTACAAACAATACCCCATAATGACAACGTGAAAGAAGTGTGTTTGAAATCTTTTCAAATTTATTAAAAATAAAAAAATCCCATGTACATAAGTATTCACAGCCTTTGCTATGACACTCCAAAAAATTGAGCTTGGGTGCATCCCATTTCAACTGGTCATCCTCGAGATGTTTCTACAACTTGATTGGAGTCCACCTGTGGTAAATTTAGTTGATTCGACATGATTTGGAAAGACACACACCTTTCTATATAAGATCCCACAGTTAACAGTGCATGTCAGAGCACAAACCAAGCCATGAAGTCCAAAGAATTGTCTGTAGACATCCGAGACAGGATTGTTTCAAGGCACAGATGTGAGGAAGGGTACAAAAAAAATTGGAGGGAGGAAAATCTTCCAGAAGAACAGCCATCTCTGCAGCACTCCTCCAATTAGGCCTGTATTAGGCTTGTGCAATTCGTTTCGTAACGAATTGAAATTCGTCCGAATTTAGCAACTTTCGGACATTCGGAAGCATTCGAATTTCCGAACAAAGCAATTACGAATAAGACCGAATCCGAAATAAATTATACCGCAAATAGCGAATGCCCGAATGTCTTCGGCATAATTCGTTATGAAAAAGTTACGAATGTACGAATCCATACGAAGCACAATAACACTCACTCTGCTCTGCTCTCTGCTTCTCCCACACCGTGCTGAACTCCCTCTCAAAATGGTGTACAGGGGCGGAGGTTATAGCCGCATGTAAAAAACGAAAGTAAAATACGAGATTTCGAATCCATTCGAAGCACAATAACACTCAGCTCTGCTCTCTGCTTCTCCCTCACCGTGCTGAACCCTCTCAAAATGGTGTACAGGGGCGGAGGCTATAGCCGCATGTAAAAAACGAAAGTAAAATACGAGATTTCGAATCGTTACAAATAACCGCAATGTATTTAGAAAAGTACAAATCCATTCGAAGCACATTAGGCATAATAGGCAGCGTCGTTGTGAGAGAGACACGGAAAATTACGAATCAACGAACCCAAAAAAAGTTACGAAAGTAGGAGTTGTGTCCAGAATCAACGAAAAACAACGTACTCTACCGAAAGTACGAACCCAAAAAAAGTTACGAAAGTAGGAGTTGTGTCCAGAATCAACGAAAAACAACGTACTCTACCGAAAGTACGAATTATAAAGCAACAAAAAATTCAACGAAAAATGTCGCTTGCAAAAATACGAATGAGTCCGAACACGAAAAATCCCGTCTAGCAAAATTACGAATGATTACGAATCAACAGGACCGGAAAGAAACGAACCGAAACGGAACGAATTTTTCCGTTGTGCACAAGTCTAGCCTGTATGGTAGAGTGGCCAGACAAAAGCCACTGCTCATTAAAAGGCACATGACAGCTTGTCTGTATTTTGCCAAAAGGCACATGACAGCTGGGGAATTGGTTGCTGCAATATTTTAGTTCATAACTTTGAAACAAGCCCAAAAAAATGAGTTTTTTTGCAGGTTTGCTTAAAAGCTACCAATCTTTGTTTCATCAAACCGGAGAATTTTGTTTCTCATGGTCTGAGAGTAGTCCCGGGAGTTTTTTGAAGACTTAATTTTTTTGCCACAAGTTTTTGAATAATGTAGAAAGAAATTGGAAATATGTATTTTTTACATAAACTTGTCAAGTAACTGCTTCCCGCCAGCCGTTTTGTCAAATGATGGGCGGGTATACTCTCATTCTGGAACCATGCCATATGACATCTTCCCACTCTCGCCATGCTTGCGAGCCCACGGAGGCATGCGTCACGGCGATCGGTGGTGCACTCGGTCCTTGGTACAAAGTCGATAATGAGATTCTTTACCCATGTGATCAGCTGTGTCCAATCACAGCTGATCACATGTAAACAAGGAAATGCCGGTTATGGCATTTCTCTCCTCACGCTGACAGTGTGTAAGGAGAGGAGAGCCAATCAGTGGCATTTGTTAACAGGGGCGATCTGCACAGATAATCAGGGAACTGTTTATCAGTGCAATGATTATCAGTGCAGCCCTATCAGTGCCCAGCAGTGATGCCAATCAGTCCCTATCAGTGCCAATCAGTGCCCAGTGATGCCAATAAGTGCCCATCAGTATTGCCTCTCAGTGCTGCCTTTTATTGTTTATCAGTGCATGCTCCTGAGTGCTGCCAATCAGTGCCCATCAGTGCTGCCAATCAGTGCCGCCTATCAGTGCCCATTAGTGCCACCTATCAGTGTTTATCAATGCCACCTATCAGTACCCATCATGCTGCATATTAGTGCCTCTTTATCAGTGCCGTCTCATCAGTGCCCATCAGTGCAACCTCATCAGTGTACATTACTGAAGGAGAAAAATTACTTATTTACAACATTTTATATCAAAAACTTAAAAAAACTTTTATTAATTGTCTTTTTTTCCCCCTTTGTTTAGCAAACAATAACAAATAAAATACCATCAAAAGAAAGCTCTGTCTGTTTAAAAAAAATGATAAAAATTTTGTTGAGGTACAGTGTTTCATGACCGCGCAATTGTCATTCAAAACGTGACAGCGTTGAAAGTTGAAAGTGCCCAGTGGTTAATAAGATATTGCTAACATACAGAGGCAGCAGGCGAAAATGCAGTCAATAGACAGGCAAGGGTTAGTACAGGTGGAAGGCAGAGGAAGCACTGCACAGGGGTGGTGGTGATCAGGAACACAGTTGCTGGTTGCACTGGTCAGGTGACACTGGGGACTACTGTGGCAGAATTCAGGAATAGAGTTGAGCGGACACCTGGATGTTCGGGTTCGACGGGTTCGGCCGAACTTCGGAAAAAAGTTCGGGTTCGGGACCGGACTTTAACCCGAACCCGGGCCCGAACCCAAACCCCATTGAAGTCAATGGGGACCCGGACTTCTAAGGACTAAAAAGGCTCTAAAAAAGTAATGGAAAGGGCTAGAGGGCTGCAAATGGCAGCAAAATGTTGTTAAGAGCATGGCAAGTGCTCTGCAAACAAATGTGGATAGGGAAATAACTTAAAATAACATAAAAAAAATAAAAATAAAAAATAATAATCTTGACCTAGGAGGACGAGGTCCATATGGAGTAGGAGGTTGAGGTGGCGGTGGATGTGGCTGTGTAGGTGGAAGCGGCGGTGGAGGAGGACGAGGTAGCCAACACTGATTCAAAAATACAACAATGGCTGGGTAAGGCCGGTGATGTGTCATTCTGTCCCCCGTCAAATAGTGTCCACCCTGTACTGCGCTTGCTCAGTATGTAGGACAAGGGGATTTCGAAAATCTCCCAAGACGAACGGCGCCTGCGTGGTGAGTTCAGGTGAAGGCCACACCATCCGTGGTTCAAGCCGAGCCAAGTGAGGCCATGCCCGAAGCGTGGCGATCGAACCGAGCCCGTGATGAGCCCTGTTACTATGTGCTACCGTATGTCCACTTGGATGGTGGGGCTTGAACCTGTACTCACAGCGCAGGCGCCGTTCATCTTCGGAGATTTTGTGAATCTCCCTGTCCTCTGTACTGTGCAAGCGCTGCGCCTTCGCAGTATGGGCCGGACACAATCCGATGGCCGGACAGTTTTTGTCACAACACCGGTATACATGTCTATTCTGCACAAGGTATGGACAAGTCCCGTGGGATCCATGCCTGGTTCATTTTAATGAACGTGAGCTTGTCCACATTGGCTCTGGACAGGCGGCTGCGCTTGTCTGTGATAACGCCCCCTGCCGTGCTAAATACACGTTCAGATAATACACTGGCTGCAGGGCAGGCCAGCACCTCCAAGGCATAAAGGGCAAGCTCAGGCCATGTGCCCAATTTGGAGACCCAGAAGTTAAAGGGGGCAGACCCGTCATCCAGTACGTGTAGGCCTGTGGACACATACTGCTCAACCATGTTGGTGAAATGCTGCCTCCTGCTAAGACGTTCCATCTCAGCTGGTGGTGCTGGTTGTTGTGGCGTGCTGACAAAGCTTTTCCACATTTCAGCCATGCTAACCCTGCCTTCTGAGGTGCTGCCGGTGCCCCGGCTGCGTTGGCGACCTCTTCCTCCTCCTCCTCTGCCTTCGCCTTGTGCTTCCACCGTACGCCCGCTGTCAGGTGGGAATGCCACCAGCAGCGCGTCTACCAGCGTGCGCTTGTACTCGCGCATCTTACGATCCCGCTCCAGTGAGGGAATTAAGGACGGTACGTTGTCCTTGTAACGGGGATCCAGCAGGGTGGCCACCCAGTAATCAGCACCAGTTAAAATGTGGGCAACTCGGCGGTCATTGCGGAAACACTGCAGCATGTAATCGCTCATGTGTGCCAGGCTGCCCAGAGGCAAAGAAAAGCTGTCCTCTGTGGGAGGTGTATCGTCTGTGTCCTCTGTATCCCCCCAGCCACGCACCAGTGATGGCCACGAGCTGGTCTGGGTGCCACCCTGCTGTGAAAATGGCTCCTCCTCCTCCTCCATCTCCTCCTCCACCTCGTCATCCTCCAGAACTGTGCCCTTTCTGCCGGACAATTGTGTACCTGGCGTTTGTTGGTGCAGGAACCCACCCTCGTAGCCACTTGTGAAAGACTGCCCTGAAAGCCTTTGAAATGATCCCGCTTCCTCCTCCTCCTCCTCATCCTCCTGTGCCACATCCTCTTCCATCATCGCTCGAAGCGTTTTTTCAAGGAGGCATAGAACTGGGATAGTAACGCTAAGAACGGTGTCATTGGCACTGGACATGTTGGTGGAGTACTCGAAACAGCGCAACAAGGCACACAGGTCTCGCATGGAGGCCCAGTTATTGGTGGTGAAGTGGTGCTGTTCCGCAGAGCGACTCACGCGTGATTGCTGCAGCTGAAACTCCACTATCGCCTGCTGCTGCTCGCACAGTCTGGCCAGCATGTGCAAGGTGGAGTTCCACCTTGTGGGCACGTCACATATGAGGCGGTGAGCGGGAAGGCCGAAGTAGCAGCATGGTGAAAACGCCGAAAGTGCGCACACACAGCCCGCACTTTCTGCAGCAGCTCTGGCATATTGGGGTAATTTTTAAGGAACCTCTGGACCACCAAGTTCAGCACATGCGCCAGGCAAGGGATGTGCGTCAAACCGGCTAGGCCCAGAGCTGCTACGAGATTTCGCCCATTATCGCACACCACCAGGCCGGGCTTGAGGCTCACTGACAGCAACCACTCATTGGTCTGTTGTTCCATGTCCCTCCACAACTCCTGCACGGTGTGGGGGTTTTCCCCCAAACAGGAAAGTTTTAAAACTGCCTGCTGCCGTTTACCCCTGGCTGTGCTGAAGTTGGTGGTGAAGGTGTTACGCTGACCGGATGAGGAGGCGGTAGAGGATGAGGAAGCGGAGTAGGAGGAGTTAGCAACAGGAGGCAAACTGAAGCGCCCTGCAATCCTCGGTGGTGGAAGGACATGCGCCAAACTGCTATCTGCCTCAGGCCCAGCCGCCACTGCATTTACCCAGTGTGCTGTTAGGGAGATATAACGTCCCTGACCGTGCTTACTGGTCCACGCATCCGTAGTTAGGTGGACCTTGCCACAGATGGCGTTGCGCAGTGCACACCTGATTTTGTCCCCCACTTGGTTGTGCAGGGAAGGGATGGCTCGCCTGGAAAAATAGTGGCGGCTGGGCATGACGTACTGTGGGACAGCCAATGCCATCAGCCTTTTAAAACTCTGCGTCTCCACTAGATGGAATGACAGCATTTCAAAGGCCAGGAGTTTTGAAATGCTGGCATTCAGGGCCAAAGATCGCGGGTGGCTAGGGGGGTACTTCCTCTTCCGCTCCAATGTTTGGGAGATAGAGAGCTGAACGCTTCCGTGGGACATTGTGGAGATGGTTGGTGACCCAGGTGGTAGTGTTGCTGGCAGATCCTCTGTTTGCGGGGTGGCAGGTGCCACTGTCACTACAGAGGTGGATGAAGAGTCCGAGACTGCAGCAGAAGAGGAAGCAGGAGGAGCCAGAGACCTTTCTTGGTTTTTGAGGTGTCTACTCCACTGCAGCTCGTGCTTTGCACTTAGATGCCTGGTCATGCAGGTTGTGCTCAGGTTGAGAACGTTTAGGCCTCGCTTCAGCCTCTGATTGCACAGCCTGCAAACCACTCGCGTCTTGTCATCAGCACATTGTGTGAAGAACTGCCACGCTAGGGAACTCCTTGGACCTGGCTTTGGTGTGCTCGGTCCCTTTCTGCGTTGGGCAGTAGCAGACATACTGTCTAACGGACGGACGCTCCGCTTTTGCACCCTGCTCCCTCTTCTGCTGTGCTGGTGGCTCTGTGCGACCACCGCCTCTTCCTCCAAACTACACTGGTCACCTGCATAACGTTCATTCCATGTGGGGTCGAGGACCTCATCGTCCTCCACATCATCTTCCACCCAGTCTTCACCCCTGCCCTCCTTGTCTGTCTGCACAATTGCGAAAGCAGCAGCAGTTGGCACCTGTGTTTCGTCATCATCCGAGACGTACTGCGATGGTCCTCCCATGTACTCATCATGAAACATAAGTGGTTGGGCATCGGTGCACTCAATCTCTTCCACTTCTGGGGCAGGGCTAGGTGGATGGCCCTGGGAAACCCTGCTAACAGAGTCATCGAAAAGCAGAAGAGACTGCTGCATGATTTGGGGCTCAGACTGCTTGGCTGATTTGCAAGGGGGTGAGGTGAAAGACTGATGGACATGGGTTTCAGGTGCCAACTCTGTTCTTTCATCAGAAGAGTGGGTGGGAGACAATGTGAAGGAACCCGAGGCACTGTCAGCAACCCAATCTACTATCGCCTGTGCTTGTCCTGGCCTAAACATTCGTACAGCCTCATTAGGCGCGACAAAATACCGCCGCAGGCTCGGTCGCCTACTCGCACCTGAGGAAGGTGTTTCACTTGTGCGTGTATCTGGCACAGATCCACCACGTCCTCTCCCTGCAACAGGAGCTCCACCAGCAGCACCACGACCGGGGCCACCACGTCCCTTTGACCTTCTCCTCATATTTCCCAAATTTAGGATCTTGCCCTAAATGGGTGTTTTTGGAAGAGCAGAACACAACCAAAGTACGTAACCGCTGAATCGCACAGCTACAGAACTGCAGAAAATGCTATTCAAAAAAAATGTTTTTTTTTTAGTATAGCACAGTAGGAGAAAACTATATAGAAATTGTTTATTTCACACACCTCCAAATATGTATAACACACTGCAAACTATTTTTTGTGCCCCTAAACGGCGTTTTTTGGAAGAGCAGAACACACCCACAGTACGTAACCGCTGAATCGCACAGCTACAGAACTGCAGAAAATGCTATTCAAAAAAAATGTTGTTTTTTTAGTATAGCACAGTAGGAGAAAACTATATAGAAATTGTTTATTTCACACACCTCCAAATATGTATAACACACTGCAAACTATTTTTTGTGCCCCTAAACGGCGTTTTTTGGAAGAGCAGAACACACCCACAGTATGTAACCGCTGAATCGCACAGCTACAGAACTGCAGAAAATGCTATTCAAAAAAAATTTTGTTTTTTTAGTATAGCACAGTAGGAGAAAACTATATAGAAATTGTTTATTTCACACACCTCCAAATATGTATAACACACTGCAAACTATTTTTTGTGCCCCTAAACTGCGTTTTTTGGAAGAGCAGAACACACCCACAGTACGTAACCGCTGAATCGCACAGCTAGAGAACTGCAGAAAATGCTATTCAAAAAAAATGTTGTTTTTTTAGTATAGCACAGTAGGAGAAAACTATATAAAAATTGTTTATTTCACACACCTCCAAATATGTATAACACACTGCAAACTTTTTTGTGCCCCTAAACGGCGTTTTTTGGAAGAGCAGAACACACCCACAGTACGTAACCGCTGAATCGCACAGCTACAGAACTGCAGAAAATGCTATTCAAAAAAAATGTTGTTTTTTTAGTATAGCACAGTAGGAAAAAACTATATAGAAATTGTTTATTTCACACACCTCCAAATATGTATAACACACTGCAAACTATTTTTTGTGCCCCTAAACTGCGTTTTTTGGAAGAGCAGAACACACCCACAGTATGTAACCGCTGAATCGCACAGCTACAGAACTGCAGAAAATGCTATTCAAAAAAAATGTTGTTTTTTTAGTATAGCACAGTAGGAGAAAACCATATAGAAATTGTTTATTTCACACACCTCCAAATATGTATAACACACTGCAAACTATTTTTTGTGCCCCTTAATGGCTCTTTTTGCAAGCGTACATTAAAGTGCAAATTTTTTATTTTTTATTTTTTTTTTGCCCTAAACGGGTCTTTTTTTGCACGAGCAAACTAAAATGCTTTTTTTTTTTTTTTTTTTGCCCAATGGGTCTTTTGGAAAAGAGCACAATAAAGTGCTTTTTTTTTCCCCTAAAAGTTAGATTTTCTCTGACACTGGGCTCATGGCAGTGTAAAAAGACTGCACTGCAACACGAACAGGTAAACCTATGCAGATCGCTGATTTTAATCTCTGAATCTGGACTCCTATTCTCTCTCCCTGAAAGCACCAACAGGAACCTGGCCCTACACTACACTATCTCTCTATCTTTTCCCTCAGATTGTAGAATCAGGACTACTTCATCTATTTTTCTATCTCTCCCTAAAAGCAGCAGCAGCAGACTAGATGCTCTCCCTATCTATTCTGAAGCAGAGTGACGTGTGTGCTGTGTGCCTCTAGCTTATATAGAAGCTGGGTCACATGTTGCACTGACCAATCACAGCCATGCCATTAGTAGGCATGGCTATGATGGCCTCTAAGGGCACACCAGCTAATCAAAAGGTGATTGGCTGGCCCCTGAAGCATTTCTAAATGCGTAATTACATTGCCGAACCCGGACCCGAACCCGGACTTTTGGGCAAAGTCCGGGTTCGGGTTCAGGAAAAAGCTAAAGTTCGGTACGGACCCGAACTTTACAGTTCGGGTTCGCTCAACACTATTCAGGAACACTTCTGATTACTTACACTGGTCTGGGGAAACTGAGGCTAATGTGGCAACATTAAGGGACACTGTTGCTGGCTTACACTGGTGTGTCAGTGATAAGGAATTCTGTTTCTGGCATACAGTATACTAGTCTGGTAACACTGGGACAGGTGTGGCAGTGGTCAGTAAAACTGTTTCTTGCTCCACTGGTCTGGTGTGGTGGCAATCAGGAACACTGAATCTAGCTAAACTGGTCTGGCAACACTGTGGTTGATGTGGTGATGATAAGAGAACTATGACTGGCTGCACTATTAGGGCTCATTTACACATGAAGTTGGGAGTGGTAAAACATGGCGGTTCAGTTGTGGTTTTACTGTCTCTAAACTGCTACCCCCTTTACCTGCAGAGGTAGTGGCCAGGGGTGTACACATGTTGTGGCTGCAATGCTTTGATTCACAGCTGTGGCAGGAATTATACCCCTCCAGAGGCGGCTCTTTAATTAGGCAAATTAGGCGGTCGCCTAAGGCACCCACGCTCACAGGGGCCTCGCTACTGCATAATTTGCCTACTGGAGGAAGGGGAGCACTGGCATAATGTGGGCAGCCGGTGGACCCACGCTGTCCCTGGGTCCGATGCTGCAGCCAGCTGCGGGAGTTGGGACACTACTGACAGTGTTGCCTACACTGCACTGAACAGTGAGGGGAATTGCTGCAGCGGGGAACAATTACAGGAACCATGCCCTGTATCTGTGTCCATCGAGCAGCTGAAAGCTGTAAGACCCGCCCCCCCTTCCCCGCTGGACGCTGGTCGGACACAGATACAGGGCACCATGGTTCCTGAATTGCTCCCCGACAGCCTCGTCTCAGTCAAAGTCTTGTGTCAGGCAGAGTTTTCTTCTCTGCCCGACACATCACATCAAGACAGTGCACAGAGAACAGGACCTGCGGGCGGAGCCGGTAGCGGAACTCGGGAGCCCTGGAAGAAGTACACGCACGGGCACGGTGAGTAGAGGGCTGTGTGCAGGGCCGGTGCTACTACTAGGCAAACTAGGCAGCCGCCTAGGACGCACTGCTGCCTAGGGGTGCCCGACCACTGGTGTTCCTACTCTCTTCTCTCTGCAACAAGCAACTAAGTCTCAGCATCAGCAGGCAGCCGCCGTTCTGTTCGCACATAGTGTCAGAGGCGCAGTGGCGGCAGAGGACTGTGTCTGTGTCCCAACTCCCGAATAAATGGAAGCAAGCAAACATTCATTGATGGGCACTAGTAGGCTGCATTGATGGGCGCTGGTAGGCTGCATTGATGGGCGCTGGTGAGGCTGCATTTGATGGCCGCTGGTGGGCTGCATTTGATGGGCGCTTTATTAAAAAGGTGGGGTATACATGGGCAGGGCAAAGGGGGTGGGGTCAGGGGTGGAGCGCCGCAAAATGAGATTTCACCTAGGTTGTCAAAAATCCTTGCACCAGCCCTGGCTGTGTGTGATAGAGGCGGAGGCTGGGCGGGACTATGGGACTACAATCTCCAGCATGTCTACAGAGGAGGAGCACTTATTGTGAAACTGGAGGTGAAAGCATGGTGGTGTATCAGTCCCACTTGCAGTGTAGGTGAGATCACATGTGTCTGGATAGCAAGAGGAGGAGCTCACAACACCCTGATATTTATCTGCAATCAGTGGTGGCTGGTGTTTTCTTTGGGGGGCCGCGGCAAACAATCAACCGCCCCGCCAGCCCCCCGTCAGCCCCCCAGATCATGGGCGGCACCCCCCTGTCGGTCAGGTTAGTCAGTCAGGGCCCAGACTTACCCCATCTCGCGGGCAGTTACGGCGGCTTCTCTCCAAGCTGCGAGCATCTCATCCCTCTGTTCCCCAGTGTCTCCTTCCTCCTCCTTCTGGAGGTCAATCGGATCTCATCTCCTTTAGGCCAATCGGGTGACGGGTCTCATGACCCGCTTTCTGATTGACCGGGATGAGGATCAGTGTGAGGATAGCGAATATTCATTCACTATTCTCACACAACTGGGTGGGCTTGGAGCGCAATGCTCTGCACCCCAAGACCACCTTTTTTTGAAGCCTATTAGAGCCTCCAACTCTAATCATGTGCTTCAAAAAAAAACACCCCCCTATTGGAATCCATGCATTCAGCACCCTGTATGTAGATAAGGGGGCCGGGCACATGGATGGGGGGGGCGGCGCCCGTGAGCCCCTAATGGACGGGCTGCCACTGTCTACGATCCTACAGTGGTACAACACTGCCCACCTATCCTAATTATCACGTCAGCCCTTCCCCTTCTTCTCCTTCTACCTCCCCTCCTATCCTCCCATCTATCCCCCCTCCCTCTGCCCTTTAACCCTCCTACCCCCCTTTCCCCCCATTATTTCCATCACCCCTCCCTTTCTCTTCTCTCCTCCCTCCCCCCTCCTCTCTCCCCTCTGTCTCTCTATCATTCCCCCCATGTCCTCTCTTCTCCCTCCCCCTGTTTTCTTTCCCTCTGTTCTCTCTCCCCCTCTGTCCTTTCTGCCTCCCTCCCCTCCCTCTTTCTATCCTCTCTCTCTCCCTCTGTCCACTCTCTCCTCTCCCCCTCCCTCTCTCTCTTCTCTCCCCCTCCTTCTTTCTCTTCTATCCCTCTCTCTCTTTTCTCCCCTCCCTCTTCTCTCCCTCTCTCTTCTCTCCCCCTCCCTCTCTCTCTTCTCTCCCTCCTCCCTCTCTCTCTTCTCTCCCCCTCCCTCTATCTATCCCCTGCCCCTCCCTCGGTTCACACTCTCCTCTCCCGCCCTCCATCCTTTCTCCCTTCCCTCCCTCTCTTTGTCCCCCCATTCTCTCTCTACCCTCTCTCCCTCCCTCTCTCTGCCCCCCCATTCTCTCTCTACCCTCTCTCCCTCCCTCTCTCTGTTCTTCCCCTTTGTCCTTTCTCTCCCCCCTCCCTCTCTCTATCCTCTCTCCCTTCCTCTGTCCACTCTCTCCTCCCCCTCTCTCTATCCTGTCCCCCCTTCCTCTATCTTCTCTCCCCCCTCCCTCTCTGTCCTCTCTCCCTCCCTTCTCTGTTCTCCCCGCTGCTCTCTCCCCCCATCCTTTCTCCCCCCTCCCTCTCTATGTTCTCTCTCCCCCCTCCCCCCTCCCTCCTCCTCCAGGGTCATGAATTGTGTAAAGACCACATACCTCTACACCAGAAGCATGAGGTCTCATGGGCACTATGAACAGCGAGGTCCAGAGGGGTGGCCAGGATACTTGTTAGTTCAGCTTTTAATTTTTTGTGAAAAGGTGAACTTATCCTTTAAGCCTTCCAAACTATCTCAGGGCATAAAATAGGCCCTATAGGTGCTGCATTTCTCTTACCTACCTGCTGTAACATTCAGGAGACCTGAGTCCCCAAAAGCTCTATCATATACAGATCTAGACCAGCCAGAGGAAGTGGTAAGGCTCCAATGGTTGTTATTGGCTTATAACTTTGATGGATGGCCTCCTTTACCAGTAGGGTGGAGAGGGTGGGCCCAAGCATTCTACAACAGTGGCTGGTCAAGATTTGCCTGGTTTAGGGGTTCCGAGGTATGTGACCCTAAAACCGCCAACAACAAATGGGACATGTGGGTAATGTCACTGCTCCAGGCTTCACCATCCATTGCCAAGTGCTCTCCCCTGCAGCCACCGCTGACTGACACAGGGGATCATTTGACCAGACCAGAGCTAAAAGTCCATGGGTTAGAGGGCACAAATTACTTGCCTTGCCCCAGGCACTGACAACCCGTGCTATGGCACTGGAGGGGAGAGCCCAGCATCGGGAAGAAGGATGGCGCTGCCACCTTGAGCTGTCAATGTTATCTATATGTGCCGCTTACAAATGGCGATCTGCTGACAAGACACACCCAGCAGAGAGCAGAGCACAGCCTGGGAAAGGGAGGGACGGTCTAGGTGAGCTTGCTGGTGTGATATGATCAAATACCATGCTGGAATCCTTGAGGACTGGCCATGGGTGGATTGCCATCAGTTCATTTTACACTGTACTTTGCAATTTAGTATTCATTTTTATCGCTTTAATTATTCTTCCCATTATGGGCGTGAGAGGGCCTCATGTCTAAGTTTTGCCTAAGGCCTCACAAAGCCTAGAGCCGCCTACCCTCATATGCCTGCTGATCATAACCTATTTAGGTAAATTGGGGTGCTTGTGCAGGGTCCAAGGGGTTAAAGCAGGTGCTAAGAAGGTGATACAACAGCACTTCATTGCCTGTCAAATACTCTCTGAAGAGCAATGCAAACACAGATCGCTCCTCAGAAAGCATCACACATGTGAACAGGTCCTTTTGGTGACACTTTGACTGGTATGGCAGTGATCAGTGACACCGTAACTGGTGTGATGGTCATCAGGGACATTGTGACTGGTGGCACTGTTTCAGGGAACTGAGACAGGTGTGGCAGTGATCAGAGACACTAAAACTGGTGTGGCAGTGATCAGGGGCACTGTGACTGGTGCAGCAGGGATTAGGGGCACTGTGACTGGTGCAGAAGTGATTAGGGACACTGTGACTGGTGCAGCAGTGATCAGGGACACTGTGACTGGTGCAGCAGGGATAAGGGGCACTGTGACTGGTGTGACAGTGATCAGGGACACTGTGACACTGTGACTGGTGCAGGGACCTGCTCTGGGGGTGATCAGGATATTTTCTTTATGCTATGATTACTTATACAGTAATGATCACTGCATAAATAGTAATTTCTCTATGTGTGTTTGCCATTATTCATGATGCCACTGTTTACTACTCTGATTGTTGTGATTGGTCACAGCTATCACATGGCACAGGGCCTCTGTGATTATCTGTGTACCATGTGATGTGATTACTCTGACCAATCACAAAGATCACAGTAGTAAGCAATGGCATTTTGAATGAATGCAACTATTTACTGCTGTTCATGTGAACACTGTGAATGGTCACAGTGATAACATGGTACCAGGACCAATCACAGTGACCAGGTACTCCAATCAATGATCTGTTGTGTCCAGCCTGGAGGCCCAGGCTGCCCACTACAGGAGGATGTAATTGTATGCCCTACCACAACAAGTAGGCAACTGACTGTTTATATACAGTGGCCAGGTGGGATGTGATTAATTACTTACTTACTTCCAACTGAGGTTTAGTGCACACCAGCAAGACACACTGAGAGACACAGTGTTGATGTGTGTCTTCCTGGCATGTTGCACCATTTACTCACACCACAGCAATGCAGTAGTTTGAACTGACAGCATAGGAAACAATGCATTATGCTTTGTCTAAGTGTTGGGGCTGCACTGGAAGTAACTGCCAGCATAGCATCAAAGCAAGTGCTGTGACTGAGCCCTAGGAGTGTTTGTAATCCCCCCAGTGGAACTGAGCATAGCAGTCCACTTTACAGACTTCCATCTCTCATCATGG
Organism: Rana muscosa; assembly: GCA_029206835.1. Classification (NCBI taxonomy): domain Eukaryota; kingdom Metazoa; phylum Chordata; class Amphibia; order Anura; family Ranidae; genus Rana; species Rana muscosa. Next base: position 381,667,314 of record CM055123.1, on the reverse strand, counting down.
AGGAGAACATGAGTCCATCCACAATTCAGCAACCTTAGTGATCCAGAAGTGATAACCAGAGACTTGCCAAGATACAGCAAGCAGGAAGTTGGTGGAACACTCTTCGTGATGAGAGAATACACAGAACTGGACCTTGTCTATAAGTACCATTTCTTTCTACCAATGTGCGTTGTCTAATTTGTGTGCACTTACCATTACTGTATATGGTGCACTTAGTTTGGTGCCCTTTGGTGTCCCCTCAGTTTTACAGGTAATTCAGTTGTCAGCTTTTACAATAAATATGTAAATGTTGTACACCCAGACTGCACCCTCTTCTGACTCTATCTAATGATAGGAGAATAGATGGGGTACTGGAGGATTTAGTCATAACAATCCCTGTGACGAACCCTCTGTCCTCAAACAGATCTAGGTCCGCCGTCAATGCCCCCCCAGTCCACAGACAACACACCTCAGTATAGGGTAAAACCACAAACTGCTTTATTCAAGCACATGTTAACAGATATCTCTCTTCAAATTACTTCCCTCCCACCCTTGAAAAACAGGGTGGGTTAAACTGTCCAATGGCAATGGTGATACAGGTCAGGTGTGTTTAACTTCTCAGTACACAGTCTTATCATCAGGGGGGTTGGAGGAATCCCCCCTCCCTTTTTCCTCACAGCAAACACACTTACACATCCCATAATAGTTAAGGTAGCCACAATAGACAATAGAATAGTCACACCCCACCCCAGCACAGCAAATAGTCCAACAGCATGGCACAGCACACATTATATATACATATATACAGCATTGAATACAGCATTGAATCTGACTAGCACAGATCATAGTAGGGGTTCTCATTCACCCTGTGCCCCTATTAGAGACACAGGGTGATTTACACATAAGAGGCTGGACAAGGAGCCTCCAGAACTCTCCAGGGCAAGCTGAGGGGCACAAACCCCTGACCCAAAGTCACTCCTGTCACAGTCCCCATTGGCTGAAGAAATAGGATGGGAGGCAGTGCAACTGTAGTAATCCTATGTCACTCCTAATGCTGGGTTGGCCAGGGGAGGCTGGAATATTTGTTTTGAATAATGTCCACAGATCAGGATATACTTGGTTTGCTCACTGGGTGTTGATATTTGCCCTACCTGGAGGCTGGCAGGTAAATATTTTACTAGATGATTGAACTCAACTTGTTTGTCTTCTATTATATAAGCCAACCCCTTTCTCTGTAGAGTAGACCTTCACTGAAGTCTTCCAGCTGTCTACATTCTCAGCACTGAACTACCCGGTAAGTATATGCTGGAATATTGTTATGTTATTAATCTTATTATAATTATTTATAAGGAAATAAACCTTGGTATTCAGTTTTCAGTTAAAGTTTACATTCAAAATTTGATTCTCAATAATGGCAAGGTTCCTCATATATTTTAATTGATTCACTAAATTCAAAATAGAAAATACTGACATTGGCCAACCTAGAATTAAACCAGCTATTGTACATATTTTACAATATTAATTGCAAATGTATTTAAACACTATGAAGCAGATCAGACAAAGTTTTATTTTTTGTCCCGAATGGTTATTTTTTTCCTTATTACAATTTTGATAAAGTTTCTATTAAACTTGAAATCCTTAATATCTTAACAGATTGTACAGTAGAAAGCTAACATTTATAAATTATATATAATATATATATAATGATCAATTATTTTCACATGATCTCAGTAGTCTCCTTTTCCTTCTCTCCTAACCTGGAGAAAATTATAATCACAGAGACCATTATCTGGGGACTCTTCTCATTTATACAAGAACACAATACATATACAAGAACAACCCTCTAGAAACTGTCAGTTCAGTTAGTAAAGCAGATAATTATAAATTGATATTCAATCTAACAAACTTTAGTTCTGATTGGGTGAGGACTAGAGTGGGTAGCCCATTTAGGATAGAAAGCCCTGGAAACCATAGACAATGGAGATTGGAACTTAGGCTCTTGTGAAGCAGCTCCAATGGCATCTAAGAACCTGCTGTGCTCTTCCTTTTGTGCGATTGAGGAACAAAATCTATCAAGACCCCTTAATCATTGTTTTATCCATGTGTAACCAGACCCAGTAAGATCTGGAAAGCATTAAGCAAATCCATGTCATTAAATAACACTCAATCGTCCCATAATGGTTGTCAGGTGTACGGGATCTTTTGTGATGGTTTAGAGCAGGGGTAATGAATTAAAATTCACAGAGGTCCGGTCAGCACAATTTTCTTCCAGCAGAGGTCCGAACGCCTTTTCGCATATGCCAAACCGCATGTTGCTGCCGCATTATTTTGGAAAAGATGTCAAAGACGTCATTCTCCATGTTTCATGCGGGTAGTGCAGCCCATTAGAAAAGAAAAGAGCCCTGGACTGCCGCACTCTGTATTGACAATTTATTGTTCAAAAAATTGGTTGAAAAAATCCAAAACTAATCCATAAGTCCAAAACAAACAAAAAACAGACTGTAGTCATACAGGGGTGGGTGACTGATGCGTTTCACATCAGATATTGATGCTTACTCATAGCTCATGTAAGCATCAATATCCTTTGCCCCTATTTACATTATCCCCCACATTACTATCATCAGCCCCCTTCACATTACTGTCCTCATTGCCCCCACATCACAGTTCTCAGCCTCCCCCAATCTAATGTCCTCAGCTCCCTACTGTAATGTCCACATCTCCCCCACTGTAATATCCACATCTTACCCACTGTAGTATCCAAATCTCCCCCACTGTAATATCCACATATCCCCCACTAATATCCACATCTCCCCCACTGTAATATCCACATCTTACCCACTGTAGTATCCACATCTCCCCCACTGTAATATCCACATCTCCCCTACTGTAATATCCACTTCTCCCCCACTGTAATATCCACATCTCCCCCACTGTAATGTCCACATCTCCCTCACTGTAATATCCACATCTCCCCCACTGTAATGTCCACATCTTACCCACTGTAGTATCCACATCTCCCCCACTGTAATATCCACATCTCCCCTACTGTAATATCCACTTCTCCCCCACTGTAATATCCACATCTCCCCCACTGTAATGTCCACATCTCCCTCACTGTAATATCCACATCTCCCCCACTGTAATGTCCACATCTCCCCCACTGTAATATCCACATCTCCCCACTGTAATATCCACATCTCCCCTACTGTAATACCCACATCTCCCCCCACTGTAATATCCACATCTCCCCCACTGTAATACCCACATCTCCCCCCACTGTAATATCCACATCTCCTCCACTGTAATATCCACATCTCCCCCTCTGTAATGTCCACATCTCCCCCACTGTAATATCCACATCTCCCCCACTGTAATATCCACATCTTCCCACTGTAATATCCACATCTCACCCACTGTAATATCCACATCTTCCCACTGTAATATCCACATCTCCCCCTCTGTAATATCCACATCTCCCCCACTGTAATATCCACATCACCCCCACAGTAATGTCCACATCTCCCCCACTGTAATATCCACATCTCCCCTACTGTAATTTCCACATCTCCCCCCACTGTAATATCCACATCTCCCCCACTGTAATATCCACATGTTACCCACTGTAGTATGCAAATCTCCCCCACTGTAATATCCACATCTCCCCCACTGTAATATCCACATCTCCCCCACTGTAATATCCGCATCTCCCCCACTGTAATTTCCACATCTCCCCCACTGTAATGTCCACATCTCCCCCACTGTAATATCCACATCTCCCCCCTGTAATGTCCACATCTCCCCAGCTGTAATGTCCACATCTTCCCCACTTTAATGTCCACATCTCCCCCACTGTAATATCCACATCTCCCCCACTGTAATATCCACATCTCCCCTACTGTAATATCCATATTTCCCCCCACTGTAATATCCACATCTCCCCCACTGTAATATCCACATCTTCACACTGTAATATCCACATCTCCCCCACTGTAATATCCACATCTTCCCACTGTAATACCCACATCTCCCCCACTGCAATATCCACATCTCCCCCTCTGTAATATCCACATCTCCCCCACTGTAATATCCACATCTCCCCCACAGTAATGTCCACATCTCCCTCACTGTAATATCCACATCTCCCCCACTGTAATGTCCACATCTCCCCCACTGTAATATCCACATCTCCCCCACTGTAATGTCCACATCTCCCCTACTGTAATACCCACATCTCCCCCCACTGTAATATCCACATCTCCCCCACTGTAATACCCACATCTCCCCCCACTGTAATATCCACATCTCCCCCACTGTAATATCCACATCTCCCCCTCTGTAATGTCCACATCTCCCCCACTGTAATATCCACATCTCCCCCACTGTAATATCCACATCTTCCCACTGTAATATCCACATTTCTCCACTGTAATGTCCACATCTTCCCACTGTAATATCCACATCTCCCCCTCTGTAATATCCACATCTCCCCCACTGTAATATCCACATCACCCCCACAGTAATGTCCACATCTCCCCCACTGTAATATCCACATCTCCCCTACTGTAATTTCCACATCTCCCCCCACTGTAATATCCACATCTCCCCCACTGTAATATCCACATGTTACCCACTGTAGTATGCAAATCTCCCCCACTGTAATATCCACATCTCCCCCACTGTAATATCCACATCTCCCCCACTGTAATATCCGCATCTCCCCCACTGTAATTTCCACATCTCCCCCACTGTAATGTCCACATCTCCCCCACTGTAATATCCACATCTCCCCCCTGTAATGTCCACATCTCCCCAGCTGTAATGTCCACATCTTCCCCACTTTAATGTCCACATCTCCCCCACTGTAATATCCACATCTCCCCCACTGTAATATCCACATCTCCCCTACTGTAATATCCATATTTCCCCCCACTGTAATATCCACATCTCCCCCACTGTAATATCCACATCTTCACACTGTAATATCCACATCTCCCCCACTGTAATATCCACATCTTCCCACTGTAATACCCACATCTCCCCCACTGCAATATCCACATCTCCCCCTCTGTAATATCCACATCTCCCCCACTGTAATATCCACATCTCCCCCACAGTAATGTCCACATTCCCCCCCCCACTGTAATATCCACATCTAGCCACTGTAATGTCCACATCTCCCCCACTGTAATATCCACATCTCCCCCACTGTAATGTCCACATCTCCCCCACTGTAATATCCACATCTCCCCCACTGTAATATCCACATCTCCCTACTGTAATATCCACATCTCCCCCACTGTAATGTCCACATCCCCCACTGTAATATCCACATCTCCCCCACTGTAATATCCACATCTCCCCTACTGTAATATCCACATTTCTCCACTGTAATGTCCACATCTCCCCCACTGTAATATCCACATTTCTCCACTGTAATGTCCACATCTCCACACTGTAATATCCACATCTCCACACTGTAATACCAACATCTCCCCCACTGTAATATCCACATCTCCCCCACTGTAATATCCACATCTCCACACTGTAATATCCACATCTCCCCCACTGTAATGTCTACATCCCCCCACTGTAATATCCACATCTCCCCTACTGTAATATCCACATTTCCCCCCACTGTAATATCCACATCTCCCCCACTGTAATATCCACATCTCCCCTACTGTAATATCCACATTTCCCCCCACTGTAATATCCACATCTACCCCACTGTAATATCCACATCTCCCCCACTGTAATATCCACATCTTCCCACTGTAATATCCACATCTCCCCCACTGTAATATCCACATCTTCCCACTGTAATATCCACATCTCCCCCTCTGTAATATCCACATCTCCCCCACTGTAATATCCACATATCCCCCACAGTAATGTCCACATCTCCCCCACTGTAATATCCACATCTCCCCTACTATAATTTCCACACCTCCCCCCACTGTAATATCCACATCTCCCCCACTGTAATATCCACATCTCCCCTACTGTAATATCCACATCTCCCCACTGTAATATTTACATCCCCGAACTGTAATATCCACATCTCCCCCTCTGTAATGTCCACATCTCTCCAACTGTAATATCCACATCTCCCCCACTGTAATATACACATCTCCCCCACTGTAATGTCCACATCTCCCCCACTGTAATATCCACATCTAGCCACTGTAATGTCCACATCTCCCCCACTGTAATATCCACATCTCCCCCACTGTAATGTCCACATCTCCCCCACTGTATTATATCCACATCTCCCCCACTGTAATATCCACATCTCCCTACTGTAATATCCACATCTCCCCCACTGTAATGTCCACATCCCCCCACTGTAATATCCACATCTCCCCCACTGTAATATCCACATCTCCCCTACTGTAATATCCACATTTCTCCACTGTAATGTCCACATCTCCCCCACTGTAATATCCACATTTCTCCACTGTAATGTCCACATCTCCACACTGTAATATCCACATCTCCACACTGTAATACCAACATCTCCCCCACTGTAATATCCACATCTCCCCCACTGTAATATCCACATCTCCCCCACTGTAATGTCTACATCCCCCCACTGTAATATCCACATCTCCCCCACTGTAATATCCACATCTTCCCACTGTAATGTCCACATCTCCCCACTGTAATATCCACATCTCCCCCAGTGTAATATCCACATCTCCCCCACTGTAATATCCACACCTCCCTACTGTAATATCCACATCTCCCCCACTGTAATGTCCACATCCCCCACTGTAATATCCACATCTCCCCCACTGTAATATCCACATCTCCCCCACTGTAATATCCACATCTCCCCCTCTGTAATGTCCACATCTCCCCCTCTGTAATGTCCACATCTCCCCCACTGTAATGTCCACATCTCCCCCACTGTAATATCCACATCTCCCCCACTGTAATGTCCACATCTCCCCACTGTAATAGCCACATCTCCTCCACTGTAATATCCACATCTTCCCCACTTCAATATCCACATCTCCCCACTGTAATATCCACATCTCCCCCACTGTAATGTCTACATCCCCCCACTGTAATATCCACATCTCCCCCACTGTAATGTCCACATCTCCCCCACTGTAATATCCACATCGCCCCCCACTGTAATGTCCACATCTCCCCTGTGTAATGTCCACATCTCCCCCACTGTAATATCCACATCTCCCCCACTGTAATGTCCACATCTCCCCCACTGTAATATCCACATCTCCCCACTGTAATATCCACATCTCCCCCACTGTAATATCCACGTCTCCCCCACTGTAATATCCACATCTCCCCCACTGTAATATCCACATCTCCCCCACTGTAATATCCACTAGGGATGAGCCGAACACCCCCCGGTTCGGTTCGCATGCAGAACATGCGAACGGACCGAAAGTTAACGCAAACTTTCGAACACCGTTAAAGTCTATGGGACTCGAACGTTATAAATCAAAAGTGCAAATTTTAAGGGCTAATATGCAAGTTATTGTCCTAAAAAGGGTTTGGGGACCCGGGTACTGCCCAAGGGGACATGTATCAATGCAAAAAAAATTTGATTTTAATGATGCTTAAAGTGAAAAAATAAAAGTGAAATATTCCTTTAAATATCGTGCCTGGGGGATGTCTATAGTATGCCTGTAAAGTGGCGTGTGTTTCCTGTGTTTAGAACTGTCCCTGCACAAAATGACATTTCTAAAGGAATAAAAGTCATTTAAAACTGCTTGCGGCTTTAATGTAATGTCTGGTCCCAACAATATGGACTAAAATCATTTTGAAAAGGGGCATGGTCACCCCCCCCCAGCCCATTACCAGGGTCTTGGATAGATATTAAGGGGAACTCTGCACCGAAATTAAAAAAGGGAAAGGCGTGGGACCCCCAATCCCTATATACCGTACTCTGAACAGCAGTATACAGGCGTTGCAAACAAGACAGGGTCTGTAGGTTTGTTCTTAAGTAGAAACTGTTTGTAATTTGGAACAGGTAATTTTTTTAAGTGTAGCTCCAGCCCAAAAATATATTTTTGAGCTTTTTGAAAAACATAGGGAAGGGTTACCACCCCTGTAAAATTTGTTTTGCTGTCTGTGCCCCTGTTCAGAAGATTTCACCTCACTTTCTGTCCCAATGACAATTGGATTTTGTAAATTTGGGGTTATTAGGGAAACAAGGATTGGTGATAAAGCATCAGTGGAGACACCTTTTTCCCATATTAACTCTTATGCCGCATACACACGATCACTTTTCACGTCGTGAAAAATGTCTTTTTTTTTCAACAAGAAAAACGACCGTGTGTGGGGGAACAAGCCGTTCCCTCGTTTTTCATGTCATGATTCACGGGGGTTTTTAAACCGCCGTGAATCACGATCGTGTGTACGAGGCATCACAGTAGAGAATTTCGCTTCCTAGGGCTAGATTTCCTTTCACTTCCTGTTGTCTCCCTCCGTTTGTAAGTAGGAGTCGTTTGTAAGTCGGATGTTTGAAAGTAGCGGCCTGCCCTATATACTCTGCAGATATTTGGGCCTTAGGTGTTGGTGTTGCCACAACACTGTAAGCACTCACAGTTACACTTGGTGAGCGCAGGAACGGGCCCTGCAGTGAAATATTAGATCAAGAATTGTAATTACATGCCCCTGTTGAACAGGGTCAGAAAAATTGGGCCTTTGGTGGTGGACGGTGTGGTGGTGTTGCCACAACACTGTAAGTCCTCACAGTTATTCTTGGTGGGCGCAGGTACAGGCCCTGCTGTGAAATATTAGATCAAGATTTGTAATTACATGTCCCTGTTGAACAGGGGCAGAAAAATTGGGCCTTAGGCACTGGTGCTGGTGCCACAACACTGCAACCCCTCACAGATACTCTAGTTCAGGGATATGCAATTAGCGGACTTCCAGCTGTTGCAAAACTACAAGTCCCATCATGCCTCTGCCTCTGGGTGTCATGCTTGCTGCTGTCAGAGTCTTGCTATGCCTCATGGGACTTGTAGTTTGGCAACAGCTGGAGGTCCGCTAATTGCATATCCCTGCTCTAGTTGGAGCGCAGGATTGAGCCCTGCTGCAAAGTATTACAGCCAAAATTGTAATTACATGCCCCTGTTAAACAGGGGCAGACAAATTGGGCCTTAGGCACTGGTGCTGGTGCCAACAACACTGCAACCCCTCACAGATACTCTAGTTGGAGCGCAGGAATGAGCCCTGCTGCAAAGTATTACAGCAAGAATTGTAATTACACGCCCCTGCTAAACAGGGGCAGAAAAATTGGGCCTTAGATACTGGTGCTGGTGCCACAACACTGCAACCGCTGACAGATACTCTAGTTGGAGCGCAGGAATGGGCCCTGCTGCAAAGTATTACAGCAAAAATTGTATTTACACGCCCCTGTTAAACAGGGGCAGAAAAATTGGGCCTTAGCCACTGGTGGCGGTGCCCAGAACCAAAAATGTTCTTACAAGCTATCAACATGAACATTGAGGAGGAAGAGGATAGTCACTCAGCATAACAGGATAGTCACTTAGCATCAGCATAGGCAGTCTTGAAGGGATCTCACATTCATAAAAAAATTATGCAGTACATCAGCATCAGGTGCTTGGTAGCTGGTGATCCAAGACTGATTCATTTTTATGAAGGTCAGCCGATCGACCGTGTCGGTGGACAGGCGCACCCTGTGATCGGTGACAAAGCCTCCAGCAGCACTGAATGTGCGTTCTGAAAGAACGCTGGATGCAGGAGAGGCCAGTATCTCATTTGCATACTGTGCAAGCTCTGGCCATTGATCTATCCTCAAGACCCAGTAACCCAGAGGATTTTCTGTGGGAAAGGTGTCCAAGTCTTATCTTGCCCCTAGGTATTCCTGCACCATGTAAATCAGACGCTGGCGATGGTTGCTGGAACAGATCATACCTTGGGGCTGCGGACTAAAAAATTGTCTGAACGCATCGGTCAGACGGCCACTTTCTCCACCGTTCGTTCTGTGACTGACCGAAGCCTCATCAACACGTTGTCCAGGACCAGGAATTTGTGACCTCCCAGGCTCTGGAAACGCGTTGCACAAAACTTTTCTGCAAGGCCTCCCGAAGATATTTCATCCTCTGCTCCCTCAGTGACGGCTGGATAAGGTCCGCAACCTTACCCTTGTAACGTGGATCAAGGAGGGTTGCCAGCCAGTAATGATCCCTCTCCTTGATACAATGAATCCGAGGATCCTTTCGCAGGCTTTGCAGGATCAGGGAGGCCATGCAGCGTAGGTTTTCTGAGGCATTCGGTCCGGAGTCCTATGGGTCACTAAAGATGACATGATCCGCAGCCACCTCCTCCTAGCCACGTACAAGTCCATGGGTTTCTGATGACTGTAAATGATCCCTTGAGGACTGCTGCTGATGCTGAGTGCTAGGCTCAACCTCCATGCTGACACAATCCTCCTCCACCTCCTTGGCTTCTTCCTGTGTGATCGGCGGGCCTTGAGAGGTAAGGAAGTCCTCCTCTTCCTCCCTCTGTTCTGCCTCAAGTGCCCTGTCCATTATTCCATGCAGCGTGTGCTCCAACAGGTACACAAGAGGGACAGTATCACTGATGCATGCACTGTCACTACTCACCATCCTCATGGCGTCCTCAAATGGTGACAGGACATGCATCCCTGATCATGAGCCACTGGTGTGGTGAAAAAAAGCCAAGCTCCCCTGACCCTGTCCTGGTGCCATAGTCACACAGGTACTCATTGATGGTCCTCTGCTGCGTGTGCAGCCGCTGCAGCATGGCCAACATTGAGTTCAATCTGGTGGGCATGTCACAGATTAGGCGGTTCTTGGGCAGGTTAAATTCCTTTTGGAGGTCAGTAAGCCTAGCACTGGCATTATATGACCGGCGGAAATGCACACAGACTTTCCTGGCCTGCCTCAGGAGATCCTGTAAGTCCGGGTACCTGCCCAAGAACCACTGCACTACCAAGATAAGGACGTGAGCTAAACAGGGCCCATGGGTCAGGTGTCCCTGTCCCAGGGTGGACAGGAGGTTGGTGCCATTGTTGCAAACCACCATTCCTGGCTGAAGCTGGCGTGGCATCAACCACCTCAGAGCCTGCCCCTGCAGAGCTGACAGAATCTCTGCCCCAGTGTGGCTCCTGTCCCGCAGCACACCAGCTCAAGCACCGCATGGCATCTTTTTGCCTGCGTGCATTCGTAGCCCCTTGAACGCCTATGGAGCACCGCTGGTTCCGAGGACAAATCAGCAGAAGAAGAGTCCATGGAGGAAGAAGAAGAGGGGGGGGTGGAGGAGAGAGGTGTGTCAGAATCACCACTAGTAGCATTTTGGAGGCGTAGGGGCGGAACAAACTCCAACACTACTGCACCCTGTCCTGCATCCTTCCATGGACATTGCCTTCCACATGCCGGTAGAGAGCCGGAATCGCCTTCCGTGAGAAAAAGTGGCCTTTGGGAACCTGCCACTGAGGAACCGCACATTGCACAAACTCACGGAAGGTTGCCGAGTCTACCAACTGAAAAGGCAGCAGTTGAAGTGCTAGCAATTTAGCCAAGCTAGCATTCAACCACTGGGCATGTGGATGGCTGGGAGTGAACTTCTTTCGACGGTCCAGCAGCTGGGGCAGGGAAATTTGCCTGCTACAATCGGACGTCGGTGTAATGCTAGCAGAGTGCCCGCAAGTAATTGGCTGTGACACACCTAATTCTACACCTTCATTCCTCTAAGTGCAGGTTTCAGAGAGGACTGAAGGTATAGTGGGGTTGGAGATTCCAGCTGATAAGGAGCAAGGAGAGGTCCGCTTTGTTCTTTGGTGTGGGTCTTTAAGGTACGCTTGCCAATGAGCTGCATGGCAGGTCAACATATGTCTGGTCAAGCATGTGGTGCCCAAGCGGCTGATGTTTTGGCCACGCGAGATACACTTGAGACATATGTTGCAAATAGCAGCGGTGCGATCTGATGCACTCGACTCAAAAAAGGCCCACACCAAAGAACTTTTGGAATAACGAGCAGAGGCAGCGCCCTGCACAGGCGGAGCTCTGCGGTGTGATTCAGTCGGTGTGCTGCCCTTACGCTGGCCCCTGGAGGGCATCCTGCCTCGTTGGAGATGTGCCGCCTTCTCATCCTCCTCTTCCTCCTCTCTCCTATCAGGCACCCACGTGGAGTCAGTGACCTCATCATCCCCTCCCTCCTCATCACTGAAGCCGATCTGGCAGTATGCTGCAGCTGCTGCAACATGACTACCAGATTGCTGTCCTTCTTGAGCATCCCCTCTCTCTGCGCTCACGCTACTGCCTTCCTCTAGCTGGGTATCATCATCAGACCCTTCAAAATGCTGGGCATCCTCCTGGAGCATGTACCCAACACTGTGCTCAAACAGTTCGGGGGACTCCTCAGGAGGACATGGTGGGTCTAGGGAAGGAGTGACTGATGATGACATTGATACGAGGGAAGAGGACGCTTTGGCAGCTGCTTTGCCAGTACCCTGAGCCTGGGTGAGAGAGGATGAGGAGGATGAGGAGGGCTTGGCCATCCACTCTACCAAGTCTTCGGCATGATGTGGCTCAACACGACCAGCTGCCGAAAATAAGGACAAGCGTGTCCCATGGCCACGTGCTGATGACGATGCACCACGTCCACGACCAGCACTGTTGTCTCTAGACACAGAGCCTGATTGCCCTCTTTTATTGGCTCCTGACTGTCTGCCTCTTCTTGTTGGCCTTCCAGACATAGTAATGGACTTGAAAAATGTGAAATATACTGCGCTGTCTAAATATAGATCTGTTCCCACATAAATAAACGTGAATCAAATCTAAAAATCTAAAAGAATGCTGCAACTTAAAAGTGAGACACACACAATAGGAAAATGCTAGAAATGATAAAGCTGCGCAACACTAAATTGAGTACCATCAATATGTGAATAAACAAAATATTTTGTTTATAGTAATGGACTGCAGGGAGATGGGAAAACCAGCAATTGGAGTAGTGTATATTGTGCTGGAGGCACACAACACCCACTAACTCCTGCAGATGCCTTTATTAGAGAACACCAGCAATGAAGGGTAGATACAGGTGTATACTGTGCTGTGCTGAAGGCACACAACACCCACTAACTCCTGCAGATGCCTTTATTATAGAACACCAGCAATAAAGGGTAGATACAGGTGTATACTGTGCTGTGCTGGAGGGACACAACACCCACTAACTCCTGCAGATGCCTTTATTAGAGAACACCAGCAATAAAGGGTAGATACAGGCGTATACTGTGCTGTGCTGGGGCACACAACACCCACTAACTCCTGCAGATGCCTGTATTATAAAACAGCAAAAAAGTGTAGATACATATGTATACTGTGCTGGGGCACACAACACCCACTAACTCCTGCAGATGCCTGTATTATAAAACAGCAAAAAAGTGTAGATACAGGTGTATACTGTGCTGGGGCACACAACACCCACTAACTCCTGCAGATGCCTGAGAAAATAACACACTGTCCCTGCCTATCTAGCTTAGAGAACAGTAATAAAGGGTAGATACAGGTGTATACTGTGCTAGGGCACACAACACCCACTAAGTCCTGCAGATGCCTGAGAAAAGAACACACTGTCCCTGCCTATCTAGCTTAGAGAACAGCAATAAAGGGAAGATACAGGTGTATACTGCACTGGAGGCACACAACACCCACTAACTCCTGCAGATGCCTGAGAAAAGAACACACTGTCCCTGCCTGCCTATCTAGCTTAGAGAACAGCAATAAAGGGTAGATACAGGTGTATACTGCGCTGGAGGCACACAACACCCACTAACTCCTGCAGATGCCTGAGAAAAGAACACACTGTAGAACACACTGTCCCTGCCTATGTAGCTCTTTCCCTGCACGTCGGAACACACTACACAAGGCCGCCGCGCTGGCGGCCTTTTATAGTGTGGGGCGTGTACTAAACCCCCCTGAGCTTTGATTGGCCACAGGCATCCTGCCTGTGGCCAATTATGGCTCTCCTCGCTGCCAGCGCTGTGATTGGCCAAGCGTACAGGAACAAACAAGTCTTCTGGATAGCAGCACTCCAAAAATAAAAGCCTTTATTTTAAAATTCAGGGATCCAAATACACACTGCACATCACGTCACACTGGTCAAAAAACTGGCTAACGCGTTTCACACTGTACTAGTGCTTATTCATTGGCCAAGCAGGTGGGGTCACAGTGCATGCTTGGCCGATCACAGCGCCGGCAATGCAGTGCGACGGCGCAGTGCATTGTGGGCCATTCGCGTCACACGAATTTGGCGTGAACGGCCCACAAAGTTCTGGTTTCGCCGAACAGGCGAACAGGCGATGTTCAAGTCGAACATGTGTTCGACTCAAACACCGAGCTTATCCCTACTCTGCAGTGAGGTTTAGCTGCACACTGTGCCCAGGAGACAGTACACTGACTTAATATACTGCAGCTACCTGAATCAACTGCCTGCCTGTAGTATTATTAGGAAGAGAAAATGAATTGTCTGCAGTGAGGTTTAGATGCACACTGTGCCCAGGAGACAGTACACTGACTTAATATACTGCAGCTACCTGAATCAACTGCCTGCCTGTAGTATTATTAGGATTAGACATGTGCAATTCGTTTCGTTCCGAATTCGTTTTTTAACGAATTTCGACAAATTCGTTAATTCGGAAATATCCGAATTAACGAAAACTCATTTAACGAATTTTAACGAATATTCGTAAATTCAAATTTACGAATGTACGAATTTACGAATATACGAATTTACCAATGCACGAATTTACGAATGTACAACTATCCGGAAATTCGTAAATTTGAATTTACGAATTTCCGAATATTCGTAAATTTGTACATTCGTACAATCGTAAATTAGTAAATTCGGAAATCTGAAATAATTAACTAATAACTTAACTATTACTAACTATTCAATTATAGGTATTGTAATTTCCTTTCAAATTTGGCTGTTAGTGAACTTAACGAAGTTACGAATTGTTTTCCGACATAATGAATGCCGTATCTAAACGAATGGAACGTAATGAATTAATTATAATAATAAATAACAATAATAATAATAAAAACGTTTTATTATTATTATTATTAATTTGTTCCGTTCCATTTGTTTAGATGCGGCATTTGTTATTTCAGGTTATGCGTAACTTCAGATAAATTTGTATTCGTTACGTTCGCTAACAGCCAAATTTGAAAGGAAATTACAATACCTATAATTTAATAGTTATTTTTTCAGATTTTCAAATTTTCGGGTTTTCGAAAATATCGAATTTCCAAATTTCCGAAATTACGAATGTATAAATTTACGAATGTATAAATTTACGAATGTACAAATTCATGAATGTACAAATTTACGAATGTACAAATTTACGAATGTACAAATTTACGAATGTATAAATTTACGAATGTACAAATTTACGAATTGCGATCATAACGAATGACCCGAAAAACGAAAAAAACAAAAAACGAATGAAACGAAAACGAAAACTAACGAATTTCTTGGCAGTGCACATGTCTAATTAGGATTAGAACAACGGGAATTCTCTCCAGTGAGGTTTAGCTGCACACTGTGCCCAGGAGACAGTACACTGACTTAATATACTGCAGCTACCTGAATCAACTGCCTGCCTGTAGTATTATTAGGAAGAGAAAATGAATTGTCTGCAGTGAGGTTTAGATGCACACTGTGCCCAGGAGACAGTACACTGACTTCATATACTGCAGCTACCTGAATCAACTGCCTGCCTGTAGTATTATTAGGAAGAGAACAACAGGAATTGTCTGCAGTGAGGTTTAGCTGCACACTGTGCCCAGGAGACAGTACACTGACTTAATATACTGCAGCTATCTGAATCAACTGCCTGCCTGTAGTATTATTAGGATTAAAACAACGGGAATTCTCTGCAGTGAGGTTTAGCTGTACACCGTGCCCAGGAGACAGTACACTGACTTACTATACTGCAGCTACCTGAATCAACTGCCTGCCTGTAGTATTATTAGGAAGAGAACAACAGGAATTGTCTGCAGTGAGGTTTAGCTGCACACTGTGCCCAGGATACAGTACACTGACTTAATATTCTGCAGTTATCTGAATTAACTGCCTGCCTGTAGTATTATTAGGAAGAGAATAACAGGAACGCTCTGCAGTGAGATCTAGCTAAACTTTATACAGTATATATATATATATATATATATATATATATATATATATATATACACAAAGCCTGCAATGCATATATATATATACTAAATATACTGGAATACTGGATCTAACTAAATCAACTGCCTTCTCAATCTAGCTAACTGAAAAGAAATGACACTCTCTCTCTCTCTCTCTCTGCCGCCGCAACACACTACACAAGGCCGACGTGCAGGCGGCCTTATATAGTGTGGGGCATGTACTTAGTCCCCCTGAGCCATGATTGGCAAAAGGCACCCTGCCTTTGGCCAATTATGTCTCTCTGTTAGGGATGAGCTTCCAGTTTGAGTCAAACCCATGTTCGACTCGAACATCGCCTGTTCGGTTGTTTGCCGAATTTTGAACATTATGGGCCGTTCGCGCCAAATTCGAGTGGCGCGTCATGGCCCATAATTCACTGTGGCATCGCAGTGCATTGCTGGCTGATGATTGGTCAAGCATGCACTATGACCCGCATGCTTGGCTAATCACAGCGCCGTCTGTACAGAGAGCCGTAATTGGCTCAGGGGGTTTAGTACACGCCCCAGGCTATATAGGGCGGCCTGCGTGGCGGCCTTGTGTAATGTGTTGCGGCAGCGGAGAGAGATAGACAGAGTGCACCTAAAGCTACCTGAAGACAATTGCTGGTGTTTTCATACTAATAATAATACTACAGGCAGGCAGTTGATTCTGCTAGCTGCAGTATAATCAGCAGACATGGGAGTAAGTCACACATGTGCAAGTCACAAGCAAGTCTCAAGTCTTACCCTTCAAGTCTCAAGCGAGTCCCAAGTTACTGTGACAAAAAGCAAGCAAGTCAAGTCGAGTCCCTGCTAGAAGTCAAGCAAGTCAAGTCAAGTCATTTTTTTTGATCAAGTCACAAATCAAGTCAAAATACGGATCTACCCCATACTGTATAAAAATAATAGGAGGGATAACAATAAATAATATTGGTTATGTGCCCATGCCTCACTGTGCCTCACTGTGCCCAATGCCTCACTGTGCCCAATGCCTCACTGTGCCCGTGTCTCACTGTGCCCGTCAGCCGTGTACCTGATCGGCGGCATCCCGGCGGCCATTCCAGTATTCAAAAGCCACGCCTCCTCCTCGTCTGTGATAGGCGGAACACTCCATTTCCCAGCATTCAGTGTTCCGCCTATCACGGACATCTGCTTATCCTCATAACACAGACGAGGATAAGAGGATGTCCGTGATAGGCTGAACACTGCCTGCTGTGAAATTGAGTGTTCCGCCTATCACAGACGAGGAGGCGCGGCTTTTGAACACTGCAATGGCCGCCGTCTGTCTGCATGACACGCTGATCAGGTAGGCAGACGGCGGCTTGCGGTTAGTGTTAGTGGTGCCAAGTCATTGCAAGTCATATAGTGACAAGTCAAAGTCAAGTCGAGTCATTTATTGAATTCTGTCAAGCAAGTCGCAAGTCCTCAAACAGGTGACAGGTGACTCAAGGTGACTCAAGTCTGACTTAAGTCAAGTCATGTGACTCAAGTCCCCCACCTCTGATAATCAGTATACAGTATACAGTGGGTACAGAAAGTATTCAAACCCCCTTACATTTTTCACTCTTTGTTATATTGCAGCCATTTGCTAAAATCATTTAAGTATTTTTTTTTTTTCCTCATTAATGTACACACAGCACCCCATATTGACAGAAAAACACAGAATTGTTGACATTTTTGCAGATTTATTATAAAAGAAAAACTGAAATATCACATGGTCCTAAGTATTCAGACCCTTTGCTCAGTATTTATTAGAAGCACCCTTTTGATCTAATACAGCCATGAGTCTTTTTGGGAAAGATGCAACAAATTTTTCACACCTGGATTTGGGGATCCTCTGCCATTCCTCCTTGCAGATCCTCTCCAGTTCTGTCAGGTTGGATGGTAAACGTTGGTGGACAGACATTTTTAGGTCTCTCCAGGGATGCTCAATTGGGTTTAAGTCAGGGCTCTGGCTGGGCCATTCAAGAACAGCCACGGAGTTGTTGTGAAGCCACTCCTTTGTTATTTTAGGCTGTGTGCTTAGGGTCATTGTCTTGTTGGAAGGTAAACCTTCGGCCCAGTCTGAGGTCCTGAGCACTCTGGAGAAGGTTTTCGTCCAGGAAATACCTGTACTTGGCTGCATTTATCTTTCCCTCGATTGCAACCAGTTGTCCTGTCCCTGCAGCTGAAAAACGGCCCCACAGCATGATGCTGCCACCACCATGCTTCACTGTTGGGACTGTATTGGACAGGTGATGAGCAGTGCCTGGTTTTCTCCACACATACCGCTTAGAATTAAGGCCAAAAAGTTCTATCTTGGTCTCATCAGACCAGAGAATCTTATTTCTCACCATCTTGGAGTCCTTCAGGTGTTTATTAGCAAACTCCATGCGGGCTTTCATGTGCCTTGCACTGAGGAGAGGCTTCCGTCGGACCACTCTGCCATAAAGCCCCGACTGGTGGAGGGCTGCAGTGATGGTTGACTTTCTACAGCTTTCTCCCATCTCCCGACTGCATCTCTGGAGCTCAGCCACAGTGATCTTTGGGTTCTTCTTTACCTCTCTCACCAAGGCTCTTCTCCCCGATAGCTCAGTTCGGCCGGACGGCCAGCTCTAGGAAGGGTTCTGGTCGTCCCAAACGTCTTCCATTTAAGGATTATGGAGGCCACTGTGCTCTTAGGAACCTTAAGTGCAGCAGAATTTTTTGCAACCTTGGCCAGATCTGTGCCTTGCCACAATTCTGTCTCTGAGCTCTTCAGGCAGTTCCTTTGACCTCATGATTCTCATTTGTTCTGACATGCACTGTGAGCTGTAAGGTCTTATATAGACAGGTGTGTGGCTTTCCTAATCAAGTCCAATCCGTATAATTAAACACAGCTGGACTCAAATGAAGGTGTAGAACCATCTCAAGGATGTTCAGAAGAAATGGACAGCACCTGAGTTAAATATATGAGTGTCACAGCAAAGAGTCTGAATACTTAGGACCATGTGATATTTCAGTTTTTCTTTTTTAATAAATCTGCAAAAATGTCAACAATTCTGTGTTTTTCTGTCAATATGGGGTGTTGTGTGTACATTAATGAGGAAAAAAATGAACTTAAATGATTTTAGCAAATGGCTCTAATATAACAAAGAGTGAAAAATGTAAGGGGGTTTGAATACTATCCTTACCCACTTTATATATACATCCCAGATTTGTGCAGCTACATCTCACTGCAGGCCACTAGTATGTCTGGAAGGCCAACAAGGAGAGGCAGACAGTCACAAGCCAATAAAAGAGGGCAAGCAGGCTCTGTGTCTAGAGGCAACAGTGCTGGTCGTGGACATGGTGCATTGTCATAGAAATCCTGTCAGCTACAGGATTCCTGGACTTCCTGATTCCCAATCTCGGGCACGTCCGCGCGCGACGGCGCGCACGCTCCACAAAGCGCGCCAGAAGGGCTATTTAAACATTCCTGTGACAGACAGTCCCTGCTGTCTGCTCTACAGCGTGTAGTACCCAAAGAGACCTGATTCGTGAATTTACCTGCATCTGACCCGGCTTACCTTGACCCTTCCAGTTTCCTGCCTGCCTCTGACCTCCGGCTTTGTTTGACCAATCTTCTGCCTGATCCTCCAGTACCTTGCCGCCAGCCAATTCTACCGACCCGGCTTGCCTGACCAATCTCTCCAGTTGCTGTGTCCTGGTTCCAGTCCAGTCAGCCTCATCAGTTCCAGTCCAGTTGCTTGTTCCTGGTTCCAGTCCAGTCTGCCTCTTCAGTTCCAGTCCAGTTGCTGTGTTCCTGGTTCCGGTTCAGCCTGCCACACTTCCTGGGTGCCTGGATCCGTCCCAGTCTTCAGACTCTACCTTGATCCATCCTGCCAGGCACTCGTACCCCTTCTACCTCTGTGCCTCCTGTCTTCAGTACCAGGGGCCGCCGGTGGAAGCCGTAAGAGAGGCCTCCCTCTGCAGATCCGGGCTCGTCACCGTCAGGTACGTGACAGTAGCAGACAGCCATGTCTGAGCCCGGGCAGGGAGCCTCACCTATGGAGGAACTCTGTCGGCACCTGGCAGGTTTGTCTGAAGCAGTCAAGAGTCTTCAACAAGGCTACACCCACTTGGAAGAACAAGTGCGGGCCCTCTCCAATCCTTCTGCCATCCAAGAGGGGCCCCACGCCTCTGCTTCTACAGCCGGAACAAGTTCCTCACCCACAGTGGTCATGCTTCCTCCTGAACCTAAGGTTCCTACACCCAAAAGATTTTCCAGGGATCGGAGCAAGTTTAGGGCCTTCCGGAATTCGTGTGAACTGTACTTTGCCCTACAGCCCCGTACCTTTTCTCTAGAGGCCACCAAGGTGGGCTTTGTGGTCTCTTTGCTCGCTGGAGACCCTCAGAGCTGGGCCCACCGTCTCTTTGAACAGAAGGATGTATCACTAAACAACCTCGCTGCTTTTTTCGATGCCATGGCCCAGCTATACGAAGATCCCCAACTCTCAGTAACCGCAGAAGCCGCCTTGCGTTCCCTTCAACAAGGACGCAGACCAGCGGAGGACTATGTGGCAGAATTCAGGCGGTGGAGTGCGGATACCAATTGGAATGATGCCGCCCTCCGCCATCAGTTTCGCTTAGGACTTTCCGATTCCTTGAAGGACGAGCTTGCTAGAGTCGGTGTACCACAGACACTCAACCTGTTGATTGATCTAACCATCCAGATTGACCGGCATCTGAGGGAATGGAGGGCTGAAAGGACCACTGGCTTCTCCCGCCCAACCTGGATGCTTCCTCGGGCTCCTAGTCACCTGTACTCGGCTCCTGCTACACCTCCAACTCCCACATCTGACACGCCTGAACCAATGCAGCTCGGGCTCCTTCGTCCATCCCTCGCTCCTGAGGAACGCCAGCGCCGCCGAATAAATAATCTGTGCCTGTACTGCGGGGAACCCGGACATTTCGTTAGAACCTGTCCCCTGAAGCTTCGTAAGTTTCTTTCAGTTTCTTCTAACATGACTAACCTACAAGCCAAAACCACATCTCACCTTGCCCTCTCTGTTTCATTACAGCTCCCAGGAAGGACTTTGCAAGTACCCGCCATTATTGATTCCGGAGCATGCAGCTGCTTTATGGACTCAACCTTTGCCATTAAACACCAAATTCCCCTTCGTACCAAGACCCACGGACTTTGTGTCCATCTGGCTGATGGTTCCGTCATTAAGTCCAGACCTGTGACCCAGGAGACCACTCCTATACCCGCTACCATCTTTACCACCTCTGGAACCCACCAAGAATACTTATGTCTGGACATCATCTCTTCTCTGTTGTTTCCCTTGATCCTTGGTATGCCTTGGTTACAAGCCCACAATCCCACTATCAACTGGACTACGGGAATAGTTGCCTTTCCTTCTTCCTATTGCCAGCAGTCCTGTGGCTCATATAAACCTCCTGGGCCGGCCTCGTTACTATGCATTGATACAGAAGATGGCACCCGTCAATCCATCCCAGAAGTTTACCACGACTTTCTTGACGTATTTAGTAAACAAAAGGCAGAGACTCTACCGCCCCATCGGGCCTACGATTGCCCCATCGACCTACTTCCTGGAGCAAAGATTCCGTTCGGTAGAGTCTTCCCTTTAACGGAGGTGGAACAAGGGGCTTTAAAAAATTATGTTGATGAGAACTTGCAAAAGGGGTTCATCCGCCCTTCCACATCCCCAGCAGGCGCAGGCATCTTTTTTGTAGAGAAAAAGGACCACACCCTTCGACCTTGTGTGGATTACCGGGAATTGAATAAAATTACAGTAAAGAATCGCTACCCTCTCCCCCTGGTACCAGAGCTATTTCAGAGACTAGGAACTGCCACCATCTTTACCAAACTTGATCTCCGCGGAGCCTACAACTTGATCCGTATCAAAGAAGGGGACGAATGGAAGACCGCCTTCCGTACCCGGTATGGACATTTTGAGTACTTGGTAATGCCATTCGGGTTGTGTAACGCCCCTGCCACTTTCCAGTATTTTATCAACGATGTTCTACGGGACTTCCTAGACCTCTTTGTTATTGTTTATCTTGATGATATCTTAATTTTTTCTTCCTCCCTTGATTCTCATCGCAGACATGTCAAAAATGTGTTGGGTCGGCTCCGCCAGCATGGCCTGTATGCGAAGGCCGAAAAATGTAAGTTCGAGCAAGAGAGTATATCATTTCTGGGGTTAATCATTTCCAGCGAGGGCATCAAGATGGATCCTCAAAAGATTACCGCAATCCTGGACTGGCCAGAACCGGTGGACAAGAAGGGAATCCAAAGTTTTGTTGGATTCGCCAACTTCTATCGCAAGTTCATCAGGGGGTTTTCAGCTATTATCGCACCCATTACTCAACTCACCAAGCAAGGAACACGTTTTCACTGGTCTCCTGAAGCCCAAGAAGCTTTTGAACGCCTGAAGGCCCTATTTACCTCGGCCTCTATCTTGAAACACCCAGATTCCTCACTACCATTCGTACTTGAGGTAGACGCCTCGGAAATAGCGGTAGGAGCAATACTGTCCCAAAGACAGGGAGTCAAAGCCTTGCTCCATCCAGTAGCCTTCTTCTCCCGCAAGCTTTCTGCAGCGGAGAAGAACTACGACGTGGGGGATCGGGAACTACTAGCGATCAAGTCTGCACTAGAGGAATGGCGGTACCTGCTGGAGGGCGCGGCTCATCTGATTCTGATATTCACTGACCACAAGAACCTGGAGTACCTGAAAGCCGCGAGAAGATTGAATCCACGGCAAGCCAGGTGGGCACTCTTCTTCTCCCGGTTCTCTTTTCATGTTACTTATCGTCCTGGGGCCAAGAATATTAAGCCTGACGCCCTGTCTCGGATGTTCCATAAGTCCAAGGAGACTTCTCCGCCTGATACCATCCTTGCCCCCGGAAATTTCCTTCTTCTACAGGAGAACCTGTTCACTCAAATCAAACAAGCTTCCACTGGGCAGAGACAGTTCTCCGAGCCGGAATTGCAGGTTAAGGATGGACTATTGTGGTACCAAGACAGAATCTACATACCTGAGAAATTAAGAGTAACCGCATTAGAACTCTGCCACGACCACGCCCTGGCCGGACATTTTGGCATTGCCAAGACCACTGACCTGGTACAGCGCACCTTCTGGTGGCCTCGAGTACGTGAAGACTGTAGAAGGTTTGTAGATTCTTGTACAACTTGCACCCGAAACAAGGGTTCCAGATCCAAGGCCTGGGGACTACTAAAACCCTTACCCGTTCCAGATAGGCCCTGGAGAATGTTGTCCATCGACTTCATTGTCGAGTTACCCCCGGCTGAGAACCATTCCACCATCTTCGTTATAGTGGACCGTCTGTCCAAGATGGCACACTTCATCCCTATGAAAGGGACTCCCTCCGCTCCTGAAACCGCACAGGTATTCATCAGAGAAATAGTCAGACTCCACGGGGTACCAGCCAATATTGTTTCCGATCGCGGGGTTCAATTTACCTCTCGATTTTGGAGATCCCTTTGCAAAACCTTGAAAATCGAATTATCGTTTTCCTCTGCTTACCATCCACAGACCAACGGACAGACGGAGAGAATGAATCAGACGCTCGAGCAATACCTGCGATGCTTCTCCTCTTTTGCTCAGGACAACTGGGTTTCCCTACTTCCGTTGGCCGAGTTTGCGTATAACAATTCCATTCACTCCGCTACCTACCAGACTCCTTTCTTTGCAAACTATGGTTTTCATCCTACTTTTCTGCCTAATTCCCTTCCTGAGTGTCCTGTACCTGCAGTCCAGGAAAAGTTAAATTTTTTCTCGGTCAATAACCAGCTTCTACAAGAGACCATGACCAAGACTCAAGAACGCAACAAGACAATCTATGACAAGAAGAGACGGGGCGAATTAGTGTTGGTACCCGGCGACCAAGTATGGCTATCTACCACAAACCTAAGAATGGCATGCCCTTCTAAAAAACTGGGCCCCAAATTTTTAGGTCCATTCCCTGTTAAGAGGAAAATTAATGAAGTAGCTTATGAATTGGAACTTCCTGACTCTCTTAGAATCCATCCAGTCTTTCATGTCTCTCTCCTAAAACCCAGAGTCTCCAATCCGTTTCCAGATCGGAAGCCGGATCACCCTGATCCGATCATTATTGACGGTGAGCAGGAATTCGAAGTAGAAGCTATCATGGACTTCAGGAGAAGAAATAACCAGAACCAATTCCTAATTAAATGGAAGGGCTACAGACCCGAGGAAAACTCATGGGAACCCGAGGAGAATATCCATGCCAGAAGTTTGGTACAGGCTTTCAAAAGGACTCACCCTGGAAGGTTCACCCGGCTGGGCATCCGGAGGCTGCCCCTTGGGGGAGGGCAATGTCATAGAAATCCTGTCAGCTACAGGATTCCTGGACTTCCTGATTCCCAATCTCGGGCATGTCCGCGCGTGCGGGCGCGCGCGACGGGGCGCGCGCACGCGCTTGGCGGGGCGCGCGCACGCTCCACAAGGGCTATTTAAACATTCCTGTGACAGACAATCCCTGCTGTCTGCTCTACAGCGTGTAGTACCCAAAGAGACCTGATTCGTGAATTTACCTGCATCTGACCCGGCTTACCTTGACCCTTCCAGTTTCCTGCCTGCCTCTGACCTCCGGCTTTGTTTGACCAATCTTCTGCCTGATCCTCCAGTACCTTGCCGCCAGCCAATTCTACCGACCCGGCTTGCCTGACCAATCTCTCCAGTTTCTGTGTCCTGGTTCCAGTCCAGTCAGCCTCATCAGTTCCAGTCCAGTTGCTTGTTCCTGGTTCCAGTCCAGTCTGCCTCTTCAGTTCCAGTCCAGTTGCTGTGTTCCTGGTTCCGGTTCAGCCTGCCATACTTCCTGGGTGCCTGGATCCATCCCAGTCTTCAGACTCTACCTTGATCCATCCTGCCAGGCACTCGTACCCCTTCTACCTCCATGCCTCCTGTCTTCAGTACCAGGGGCCGCCGGTGGAAGCCGTAAGAGAGGCCTCCCTCTGCAGATCCAGGCTCGTCACCGTCAGGTACGTGACATGCATCCTCATCAGCACGTGGCCGTGGGACGCGCTTGTCCTTTTTTTCGGCAGCTGGCCGCGTTGAGCCGCAACATGCCGAAGACTTGGTAGAGTGAATGACCAAGCCGTCCTCATCCTTCTCATCCTCTATCACCCAGACTCAGGGTACTTTGTCTGGCAAAGCAGCTGCCAACGCGGCCTCTTCCTTCGGCTCAATGGCATCAGTCACTCCTTCCCTAGCCCCAGGGCCGTCGGAACAGGACAGGCAAAACAAGCAATTGCTTGGGGCCCCGAGCTGGCCTGGGGCCCCAGCCTAGGGTGCCTGCCTGCTGC
The DNA here is from genome assembly GCA_029206835.1 of Rana muscosa. Taxonomy (NCBI): domain Eukaryota; kingdom Metazoa; phylum Chordata; class Amphibia; order Anura; family Ranidae; genus Rana; species Rana muscosa. The sequence continues at coordinate 381,641,823 of CM055123.1, read as the reverse complement.
CTGTCACTGTCCTGGATTTCCGCCCTGAGCCGATCCGCGGATTGCAGCCATAGGAAAGGCCGCGGCTTCGGCCTAGCTCCGGATCGGCGGCCATCTTGGTACACCTGGCGGCAGCGGCCGAGGTGAGATGTGGGGAGATGTGGACATTACAGGGGGGAGATGTGGACATTACAGGGGGGAGATGTGGACATTACAGGGGGGAGACGTGGACATTACAGGGGGGAGACGTGGACATTACAGGGGGGGAGATGTGGACATTATAGTTGGGGAGAGCTGGACATTACAGTGTGGGAGATGATGTGGATATTACAGTGGGGGAGATGATGTGGATATTAAAGTGGGGGAGATGATGTGGATATTACAGTGCAGAGTCCCCCTTTCCACCCCACGGTACCCCTGTCCACCCCACGGTCCCCCTGTCCATCCCACTGTCCATAAACAGTCCTAAACAGCATCTTAATGTTAATGTGAGTGTGTATGTATTTTAAGTATGTTGAATTATATGCAACAGCAGTATTTGCACTGTAAACCTTTTTTATTTATATAAAGTGTGGGTGAGCTTAAACTGTATCGCTATGCTGTGGTTCCTGTAGGCTTTGCGTGAGAGCGGGGGGGGAGTTGGGGGGGCCTCCATGTCCATTTTGCTTGGGGCCCCCAAATTCCTTCAAACGGCCCTGCCTAGCCCCACCATGTCCTCCTGAGGAGTCCCCCAAACTGTTTGACCACAGAGTTGGGTACATGCTCCAGGAGGATGCCCAGCGTTTTGAAGGCTCCGATGATGGTACCCAGCTACAGGAAAGCAGTGAGGGGTTGCAGTGTTGTGGGACCCGCACCAGTGGCTAAGGCCCAATTTTTCAGCCCCTGTTTAACAGGGGCGTGTAATTACAATTTTTGATGCAATACTTTGTAGCAGGGCTCATTCCTGCGCTCCAACTAGAGTATCTGTGAGGGGTTGCAGTGTTGTGGGACCAGCACCAGTGCCTAAGGCCAAATTTTTCAGCCCCTGTTTAACAGGGGCGTGTAATTACAATTTTTTATGCAATACTTTGCAGCAGGGCTCATTCGTGCGCTAGAGTACTAGAGTATATGTGAGCGGTTGCAGTGTTGTGGCACCAGTGCCTAAGGCTCAATTTTTCTGCCCCTGTTCAACAGGGACATGTAATTACAATTCTTGATCTAATATTTCACAGCAGGGCCCATTCCTGCACCCACCAAGAGTAACTGTAAGGGCTTACAGTGTTATGGCAACACCACCACCACCATCACCACCACCAAAGGCCCAATTTTTCTGCCCCTGTTCAACAGGGGCATGTAATTACAATTCTTGATATAATATTTCACAGCAGGGCCCGTTCCGGCGCCCACCAATAGTAACTGTGAGGACTTACAGTGTTGTGGCACCAGCACCACCATCACCACCACCACCAAAGGCCCAATTTTTCTACCACTGTTCAACAATGGCATATAATTACAATTCTTGATATATTAGTTCACAGCAGGGCGTTCCAGCGCCCACCAAGAGTAACTGTGAGGGCTTACAGTGTTGTGGCAACACCAACACCTAAGACCTAAATTTCTGCAGAGTATATACTGTAGGGCAGACAACAATAAGTGAGAGAAAATCTACCCCTAGGAAGGGAAATTCTCTCCTGTAATGCCGCGTACATACGATCGATTTTTTTCGACGGTGAAAACACAGTCGAGAAAATCGACGTTAAAAACGAGGAACAGCTTGTTCCCCCCACACACGGCCATTTTAAATGTAATTTTTTTTTTGGTCGAAAAAAACGACCGTGTGTGGGCTCCGCGGCAGTGTTTCCCTATGGGAAACACTGCCACGGAAAACATGTCGAAAAAAACGACGAGAAAAATTAGAACATGTTCTAATTTTTCTCGTCGTTTTTAATGCCGTTTTTCTCGTCGAAAAAAACGGCAGAAAGCCCACAGACTATCGTTTTTCTCGCCAAAAGGAAAAAATTTTGTTTTTCTCGACGAGAAAAACGGCCGTGTGTACGCGGCATTAGAGTTAATATGGGAAAAACGTGTCTCCTCTCCACTGATGCTTTATCACCAATCCTTGTTTCACTAAAAAAAACAAATTTTCAAAAAACATTTGTCATTGGGACAGAAAGTGAGGCAAAACAAATGTTACAGGGGTGATAACCCTTCCCTATGTTTTCCAAAAAGCTTAAAAATTTATTTTTTGGCTGGAGTTACACTTTAAAAATGTACCAGTTCAAAATTACAAACAGATTCTACTCAACAACAAACCTACAGTCCCTGTCTTGTTTGCACCGCCTGTATACTGCTGTTCAGAGTATATAGGGCCTGGGGGCCACACTCCTTTCCTTTTTTTAATTTGGGTGCGAGGTTCCCATTAATATCCATACAAGACCCAAAGGGGCTGGTAATGGGCGGGGGGGCGTTGGGGGGGGTACCCATGCCATTTTTCTCAATGATTTTCATCCATATTGCGGGACCAGACATTACATTAAAGCTGCAAGCTTTTTTTCCTTTAGAAATTTAATTTTGTGCAGGGACAGTTCTAAACACGGGAAACACGTGCCACTTCACAGGCATACTTTAGACCCCCCCCCCTCAGGTACAATATTTAAAGGAATATTTAATTTCTTTTTCACTTTAAGCATCATTAAAATCACTGCTCCCAAAAAACTGCAGTTTTTAAAACTTTTTTTGCATTGATACATGTCCCCTTGGGCAGGACCCGGGTCCCCAAACCATTTTTAGGACAATAACTTGCATATTAGCCTTTAAAATTAGCACTTTTGATTCCGAACGTTTCAGTCCCATAGACTTTAACGGGGTTCTAAAGTTTGCGCGAACTTTCGGTCCGTTCGCAGGTTCTGGTGCGAACCGAACCGGGGGGTGTTCGGCTCATCCCTACTCTCTGTGCTGACTTCGCTGTGATTGGCCAAAGCATGCGGGTCATAGTGCATGCTTGGCCAATCAACAGCCAGCAATGCACTGCAATGACGCAGTGCATTGTGGGCCGTGATGCGCCACTCGAATTTGGCGCAAACAGCCCATAATGTTCAAAATTCACCGAACAAGCGAACAGACGATGTTCGAGTCAAACTCATGTTCGACTCGAACTCGAAGCTTATCCCTAATATCCACATCTCCCCAATGTAATATCCACATCTCCCCCACTGTAATATCCACATCTCCCCCACTGTAATGTCCACATCTCCCCCACTGTAATATTCACATCTCCCCACTGTAATATTCACATCTCCCCACTGTAATATCCACATCTCCCCCACTGTAGTATCCACAACTCTCCCACTGTAATGTCCATATCTCCCCACTGTAATATCCACATCTCCCCACTGTAAAATCCACATCTCCCCCATACATCACAGTCCGCTCAGCCCCACCCCACCCTGATGTCCTCAGCCCACCACATCACATCCCTCAACAAATCCACTTTAATGTCCTCAGCGAGTCAGCACACACTTTCCTCCTTTTCAGACTAGTTTCCTCACTCCCTGTAACTTCACCCCCTCCCTCACTCCCTCCCTCACTTACCTTGCACAGACTGAAGATCGGAGGGAGGCACGGCATGTCTTGGTTGGAGGGCGGGTGTTGCAAGATGGTGATTGGTTGCTAAGACCGCCCTCCATCCTAGCAGCCAATCACCTGCTTGATTACCTCCAGCAGCTCCGCCCTCCATCCAGAACTCTCCCACCTCCCGTTGTCGGCTCTGTGTGAGGATTACAGAGACGGCAGGGGGAAGAGAAGGCTGCCAAATGGCGATACCGCCAGCTGGCCGCATAGGAGAGTGAGGCCGTCTGCATTTGGCCCGCGGTCCGCCATTTAGTGAATGCCCGGTTTAGAGCAAACAACATTGGACCTTTTATTGTATTGGAACAACCATTTTATGTGTGCCTAACATTAGGGAGCCTCATGTTATTTTTGAGTTATCTTTCCAATGTTGTCTTCTTTTTCTTTCCATGAATCCAAATTATCCACAGAGCCCAAAAAATGTTTACCTTGAAGAAATCCCTGTTACTCATTTTCTTTCTCTGGACCATCTCCTTATCTCTCTGTGAGCAAGAGTAAGTAAATATAATTGTTTTTTAAATAAAAGCAAAGACTTTTAAAGTGTAACTTTGAGCAATCTAGTTAACATATAGATGAAATACAGATATGAGGGTTGTTTTAAATACTAAATAATTTTTAAGCATGTGCATTCATTTTCGTCCGAATGCATTTTCGTCCGAAATTCAGGTATTTTCGTTATTGTTTTAACAAAACGAAAACAAACGTGTAGAATCTGAAATCCGAAAGATCCGACATAAAAAATGCTTTATTTTTGTTTTCTTTGCTACAACAGTTCGATATAGATAGGAGATTTGACATGACGCTGACAATAGTGATCTGTGTCTATCAAACCTGTGGTCGAATGTGCCTAACCTTAACTCTATTAGTCCAAGATTATTCTACATAGAGAGGAAAGATTCGACATAGAGAGAAAAGATTCGACATTATAGAGACAGTGTTGGGGTAGACCATTCGACATGAACGACGAAGATTCGACGAAGCAGCAAAAATCATACAAACGTTGAATCTGTCATTGAAGGTTTATGGTGTGCGTCGAAAGTTTTAAGAAGATTCGATGAAGCAGCTAAACTGTACGACGCCGCAATCGTACATTTCCGGTCAAATGCTCGGCCCATAGGCTATAGAAGAATTTGAATGTTGGTTGACTAGTAATAATAATTTATAAATATAATTATTACTAGTGTCATACAACATTAGAATTCTTCTATAGCTTGTAGGCGGAACATACGACCGGAAATGTACGATTGCGGCGTCGTACAGTTTAGCTGCTCCGTCGAATCTTCTTAGAACTTTCGACAGACACCATAAGCCTTCAATGACAGATTCGACCTTAATTAATTCGGATTTTTGGACTAATGCATTTTTTAACAAAACAATAAAAAAAAACGAATTTCGGGAGTAACTAAATAAATTAATTTTTCGGACAAAAACGAAATTCCGAAACAAAATATTTCAGTGTGCACATGTCTATTATTAATCCTATTATAATCATCCATAAGAAAATAATCCTTGATATTCCGCTTTTTAGGTAAAGTTTTTTTTAACAATAAGCTTGGTCTTTATTGAGAAAACATCAATAAGAAATAATAAGCATACAAAGCTTGATCAAAAATGGTACAGCAACAGATAAGGAAGGACAATCAGGGAGACAAAATCCAGTCAGACATTAAGTAAGAAACCATACCCGAACCCAGTCCCACCCGCCCTCCCCCAACATACCAAGGTAATCAGCTAGAAGGCAGCCCCTTCCATCAGTAAACCAAACTAAAGTTGTTGTGACCAAGGGAGCCACATCCGATCAAATTTCTGAGGACAACCCCTACTAATGTAAGTCAACTTATACAATGGCATCACTGCATTGACAGAAGATTCCCTTGCGTCTATTTTCGGAGGAGAGGAAGAGGACCCATTAAGAAGAATTTCCTTTTTGGCATAGAATAATAAAATGGAAACCAGCAATTTCATGTAGCGAGGGCGTTGGTCATCATCATGTATCCCTAATAAGGCCAATTCAGGTGAAACCGGGAGGGACAAGGCAAGGCGGATATTGACATGATCAAAGACCTCCACCCAGAAGGCCCCCACCCGGGGACAAGTCCAGAACATATGGAGAAAAGTGCCGTCCAAAGAATCACATTTAGGGCAGTTAGGAGATCTGTCAGGGTATATCTGGTGTAATCTGTGAGGCATGTAATATACACAATGCATAAATGTAGTGTGCAACAGCTTATCTCTAGAGGAAATCATTAATTTTGCCCCATTTTCAAAACATTCCCCCCACATTTCCCTATCCAGGCTGGGAATATCGGCCTGCCATTTCTCCCAAAGTGAGTTCATCTTGGGGGAGTCAACCTTCAAGAGCGTCAGGTACAGTGTAGAGAGTGTCTTGGTAAGTTTGTCCTGAGCTAGAAGTCTTTCAATAGGGTCAGTACCAATGTCGATAGTCTGTGGAAATTGGGCCCTGGCAGCATGCCTCAGTTGAAAGTATCTAAACTGCATACTCCCCGGGAGTCCATATCTAACAGCCAATTCCTGAAAGGACATCACAGTCCCTGAACGAATAACATCTCGAAGGACCTTTATCCCATACCTGGCCCAGAGCTGCGGATCAGGTATCATCCTAAAATGAGGGAGGGAAGGGTTACCCCAAAGAGGACAGAAAGGAGAGTACCGATGCGGTCGTAGGAATCTCCTCCGAGCCACAGTCCACCCTCTAAGGGTCGTCTTGGTAGGAGCAGGCAGTGAAGGGTACGCAGCACTACCCCTGTATACCAGATTCCCCAGTTCCTTGAGCGACCCCAGTATGGCAGCTTCCAAACAAGTGGCCGCATTCATCCTGGATTGCTCAAACCACCACCTCACAGTAACCAGGATTGCCGACCCAGAAATACACCAGGAAGTTTGGGAGCAACTGTAAGGTGGACCTGGCTAGCCTAGGGGAAGATCCCCTCCACAGTAAGGAGCCTATGCAGACATCCAGGTCTCTAAAAAACGACAAGGGAAGCCAAACCGGGCAGTTCCTGAACACATATGTAAATCTTGGCAAGAACAGCATTTTCAGCACATTAATGCGTCCCAGTAGATTTAGGGGCAATTCCCTCCATCTGGAACAATGCTCCTTGAGTCGCTTCACAACAGGTAGTAAATTGAGGCAACGAAAGTCCCAAAGGTCCCTCGACACCACAATCCCCAAATATTTAAATTCTTCTACCCAGAGCAGCGGGGTCGGACCTTCCTCCTCGCAGACCCGGGAATCCAGCGGGAACAGGACCGACTTGGACCAGTTGATCCTGACCCTGGAGAAACACCCAAATTTATCGAAAATCTGCAAGGCCGCCTGTAACGAGGCGCCAGCATCATGCAGATAGAGCAGCGTATCGTTTGCCTAGAGAGAGATTTTCTCCTCCAGAGGGCCAACCCTGAGTCCCTGGATCGCACCAGACTCTCTAATCAGGATCGCCAGTGGCTCCAGGGCTAGAGCAAACAAGCTAGGTGACAAATGGCAACCCTGTCTGGTGCCCCTCTGGAGGAGAAAAAAATCCGATAGGGCATCATTAGTACGTATTCTTGCTCTAGGGGATTTATACAACATACCTAACCATCTAAGAAATTGATGGCCAAAACCAAAGCGACTCAGGACTTCCCATAGGTACCCCCACTCCACCGAGTCAAAAGCCTTCTTAGCATCAAGAGAGGCTATGACTCGGGTGCCGCCATTATCATGAGGAGCATCTAAATTAAGAAACAACCTACGGATGTTGATATCCGTGCCCTTCCCCGGCATGAACCCGGTCTGATCCTGGTGGGTCAGGTCCTCCAGCACCGTGACCAGGCGCATCGCCAACACCTTCGCCAGTAACTTGGCATCGGCGTTGATCAAGGAAATGGGTGTATATGAGCCACACTCCTCCGGGTCCTTCCCGGGTTTGGGCACCAACACAACAACCGCCTCAGACATGGAGTCCGGAAGGGAACCCAAGGTAGAAAACTGCTGGAAGAGGGAGGTTAGTCTGGGGGCTAGTAATTCCTGTTATTCTGTATAAAATTCAATGGGCACCCCATCCAGCCCCGGAGCCTTACCCGATTGCATGCATCCCATGGCCTTCTGAACCTCCTCCAAGGAAATGTCTCTGTCTAGTTCCCTACATTTGTCCGGGTCAAGTGTGGGAAATGGGATTCTGTCCAGATAGTCAGTAAGGTCACCAGCCATATAGGCCACTTTGGAGGAGTAAAGGTCCTGATAAAAGCGTAAAAACCTGGAGCTAATGGCCACCGGATCAGCCAGTAATGCACCATCTGTGTCTCTAATCCTACCTATACGCGTACTGGTAGATTGACCCCTGGCCAGCCACGCCAGAAGCCGACCATTTTTTTTGCCAAGCTCGAACACCCTCTGAGCACTATCCAGCATGGACTTTTTGGTAAGTTCAATTCTTAGTAAAGAAAGCTCTCTAAGGGTGTGCTGCCAAGTATAATAGGTGCCCGAGCCCGGCGCCAGCACATAAGCCCTCTCCTGTGTCATGGCCTGATCCTCCAACCTTTTAAGAGTTTGCACAGACCCTCTCTTCCGATCAGCTATTTTTTTAATGTACACCCCCCTGAGCCAGGCTTTAAAAGTGTCCCATACTACCAAGGGTCCAGAGGATCCCTCATTCCGCAGCCAGTAACCACATAGCTCCTCAGGCATGTCTTGCTGGATCTCGGGGTCCATCACCCAGTATTTAGAAAGTCGCCAGACCCTCTGGCCCCCAGGAGAAACCGCCCCAACCGAGACCAACAGTGGGGCATGATCAGATATACCCCGGGAGAGGATCTCGGTGGAGCGCATCTCCTCCACCAGGCCACAGGAGGCAAGACGCCATGTCAATGCGAGATAACGTACGATAGGTCATGGAGAGACAGGTGAACTGCGTGTCAGAGGGGTGAAAATGTCTCCACAGATCCGTCAGAGTGAAGGTAGATGCCCAGTGAGATAACCCGAGAACAGGAGAAGGGGAGGGATGGAGCCGATCCCGTGTATCTGACATGACCAAATTGAAATCCCCTATCGGGAGCACCCTATCCACCCCATATTGCGTAGCAATCTGCATCACCTTGTGGAGTAATGTCAGATCCGCAGGGGGGGGGGGCAAATAGACACCAACAATGACATATTGAGTCCCAGCTATAAGGGCATGCACCAGGACATATCTACCCCCTAGGTCAGTATGAACCGCCTGTAGTTGGAACGGCAAGGAGCGATGCACCAAAACACTCACACCTCTAGCATAATTTGAGTACGTAGCATTATAGTGCACCTCCGACCCACGCCCGTCTCAGACCCAGAACCTTAGAGCCCATTAGGTGGGTCTCCTGCAGTATACAGATCTTGGGACTGTGTTGCTGAATGAACTTAAAGACCAAGGATCTCTTGATGGCAGAATTGAGGCCCCTGACATTCCAAGACATCACTGTAAAATTAGCCATACTCTAAATTTGACAGACAGAAAAAATAACGGATCAACCCTCCTATCTGGAATCGCCTGCAAAAGTGCATCTCCCCCCAATGCGTGCATACAGCAAACACAGCCCTGACAGGCTTGAGGGAATGCACAACTGCAGAGGAATAGACAAAATACTGTTGCATGGTAAAAAAACAAAAAGATGAGATCCAACAGACCAACCCATAAAAACATACCATCCCTCCAACCAAACCAACCAAACCCTGGATGACAACGGCCATCCAACCCCCTCCCCACGCCCCTCTAACAGAGAAGAGCACATTGTACCCCAAACTTGAACAACACGACAAGTCACAAGTAGTTTGAGGCGTGGGCCTCGTAAGGGCAAAACATCACCCGCACCGGAACATGGGCGGCAGAGAAAGTATCAAAAATAAACACAAAAAGAGAGAAAAAAACAAAAACAAAAGAAGGTGCAAAATCTCTGCGGACATGAGATGCTGAAGAATAAAGGAGACTGTCTCCAACAAGGTGAAGGCCGGCATCTGGGTACAGTGGAACAGTCATATAGTTGCCGGTTCCGCATGGCAAAAAGAGCAGACATAAGGCAGCTGTGAACATACAAACAGTGCAGAGTGACTCTAGGGGCAGGATAACAGGACACAACGGTGTCCCAACAAGGTCCAAAAGTCTAAGGTCACTTCCACACCATAGTCAGATCTCTCACCTTACATGGCGGCCCAGCAAGACTGCATAGTATCCAAAGAAAAAACAAACATCCACTCAGGCAGCTCAGGGAAGCAGTCACTATGGAGGCAAGGACTCAAGTCACACTCCGGCATCTTTGGGGCTGTTGAAGATCCTCACAGACTCCCCGTCAACCACTCGCAGCTTGGCCGGGAATAGGATGCTGTACTTAATGCCTTTCGTCCGAAGCGCCGCTTTCACTCCATCGAACGAACGTCGTTGCCGCTGCGTCTCAATTGTGTAATCCGGGAACATCATTAAAGCGGAAGTAAACCCATCGATTTAACAGTTTCAAAAACCAGTTACATTTCCGGCATGCCGGGAATGCCAACTGTCACATTGGTTGTGCTCTCAACCAAACTGTCAAACCATCCAATGGCTGGTGTCATAACTGATCACATGTGCAGCATCATGGCAGTTGAAGATTAAACAGAGGCCAAGATGGCAGCTTCCTTGCCTGAAAATGATAGGAGGGTTTACTTCCACTTTAAGTTAGCATTGCGGAACAGGAGTTTACCAGCCAGGCGGGCCGCTCGGAGCAATTCATCCCTGTCCCTAAAGTTCATCAGGCGGAGGATGAACGTGCGCGGGGGGGCTCCCTCCGGACCCGGTCTCGGCGGCACCTGATGGGCCCTCTCCACCGTGAAGTGGGAGGAGAGCTGGGCCGCAGGAAGAAGGCTCCTGAGCATGTCCTCGGTAAAGGCAGTAGGATTGTGCCCCTCCACCCCCTCCGGAAGACTGACAATCCTGATGTTATTGCGCCTGCTATGGTTCTCGGCGTCTTCCGCGCGATATTCCAGCGTCTTCACCTTAGTGACCAGGGTCCTGATAGCCACCTCATGACCTGCGACCGCGTCCTCCACGTCCCCGACACGCTGTTCGGCCACCGTGATCCGGGAGAGAATCTTGTCCAGGTCCTGGCGCAGCAGCCCCACATCAAGCGGCACTGCCTCGATCTTCGTGGTGAGCGTTGTCTGACAAGCTGCAACAGCCGCTTGACAGGTCATGATAGCCCTCATCACCTCCGGAATACCAGGCAGGGAGGCCTCCCAGTCTCCACATGGTCTGTCTGCGACACCATATTGGTTAGACGCGCCGGCCGGAGTTCAAGAACCGGACTCTCTGCTGCCTCTATACCCGCCGGAAATTTCTATTTCTTGCCCCCTTTCGGGCCCTCAGAGCTTCTGGAAAGCATACAGGGGGTGCTGGTCCAGAAAAGACAAATTTCACCCAGCTACGGATGCAATGTCGGATTCTTCTTCAGCAGAGCTCAGTTAACACGTCTGCTCAGTCCGCCATTCCGGCTACGCCTCCCCTGTTCGCTTTTTAGGTAAAGTCTAACCACTTCAGCTCCAGAAGGATTTACCCCCTTCCCGACCAGGCCATTTTTTTTGTGATACGGCACTGCGTTACTTTAAATGACAATTGCATGGCCGTGCAACGCTGTACCCAAATAAAATTGGTGTCCTTTTTTTCCCACAAATAGAGCTTTCTTTTGGTGGTATTTCATCACCTCTGCGGTTTTTATTTTCTGTGCTATAAAAAAACAATATTGCAAAAAAAAACCTAATATTTTTTACTTTCTGCTATAAAACATATCCAATAAAAAAAACTTTTGAAAAAACATATTTCTTCACAAATTTAGGCCAATATGTATCCTGCTACATGTTTTTGGTAAAAAAAAAGTCCCATACGTGTATATTGATTGGTTTATGAAAAAATTATAGCGTCTACAAACTATGGGACAGGTTAATGGAATTTTTAATTTTATTTTTTACTAGTAATGGCGGCGATCAGCAATTTTTAGAGGTACAGTGATATTGCAGCAAACAAATCTGACACTAAGTGATACTTTTATGGGGACCAGTGACCCCAATACAGTGATCAGTGCTAAAAAAAATGCACTGTCACTGTACTAATGACACTGGATGGCAAGGGGTTAACCTCAAGGGCGATCAAATGTTTAACTGTGTTCCCTGGGAGTGTTTTTTAACTGTGTGTGGGGAGCATTTACTGTGGGAAAACAGCGAACAGTGTTCATGCTTAGCAGAAAGTGCTCTGTCTTCCCTTCTTAACCACTTAAGGACCTTGCCTGTTTTTCAGACTCTGTGTTTACAAGTTTAAAACATTTTTTTTTGCTAGAAAATTACTTAGAACCCCCAAACATTATATATTGTTTTTTTCTAACACCCTAGAGAATAAAATGGCAGTCATTGTAATACTTTTTTGTCACACCGCATTTGCGCAGCGGTCTTACAAGCGTACTTTTTTGGGCAAAAATTAACTTTTTTTAATTAAAAAATAAGACAACAGTAAAGTTAGCCCAATTTTTTTTATATTGTGAAATATAATATTACGGCAAGTAAATTGATACCCAACATGTCACGCTTCAAAATTGCGCCTGCTCGTGGGGTGGCGTCAAACTGCTTCTGCGCGTGAGGTTGTCGGGACGGGGCACTATAAAAAAAATTTTTGTTTGTTTTCTTATTTATTTTACTTGATTTTATTTATTTTTACACTGTTTTAAAAAAAAAAAAAATGGTCACTTTTATTACTATTACAAGGAATGTAAACAAGGAAAAAAGCATGACAGGTCCTCTTAAATATGAGATCTGGGGTCAAAAAGACCTCAGAACTCATATTTAGACTAAAATGCAATAAAAAAATTAAAAATAAAAAATAAAAATTGTCATTTGAAAAAATAACAAAAAAAAAAGTCCCTTTAAGTCGTATGGGCGGAGCTGAGGTTTTGACGTCGCTTCTGCCCTGCTATGGTATGGAGACGTGTGGGGGCCATCTTCCCCTCACTCGTATCCATACCACAGAGGAACGAGGACCCGATCGCCTCCGCCGTTACCGACGGCTCCGGTAAGCGGCGGAGGGCACGGGAGAGCGTCGGGAGGGGGGCCCTCTCCCGCCGCCGATAATGGTGATCTCGCAGCGAATCTGCCGCAGAGACCACCATTATCGTAAACAGAACCGCTCACAGAAAAGATGGATATCTCGGTTGTGGCAGCAGCTTCTGCCGTTACCGAGATATCCATCTTTAAATGCCAACGTATATGTACATGAGTTGGTCGGCAAGTGGTTAAAGGACGGCTATCTGCCTTGTTTACACAGGCAGACCACCATTCTGCTGATCTCCAGAACGATCGGTGGGTCCAGGTTGACGTCTGGTCCGCCAGACCCGCTCATTGGCTCCCGCTGTGTCCAATCACAGTGGGAGCGGATCACCGGTGGCGTGCCTGCTCCCCAGACCCGGAAGTGTTAGTTTACATACTAGGTACTTCATCTGGCACAGAGCTGCCGCAGTATATCTGCATGGGGCGGTCGCTAAGCGGTTAAATTACTCCTCTGTTTTATTTTATTTCCCTAAATAATAACAAGGTTCCTCGCATCGTTTTTCCCATAATTGTTTATTTTGCACAATGTATGTGAAAATTCTAATTGATTCATAAAAATTTAAAAGAGAAAATACCAACATTATCCAACCTAGAATTAAAGCAGCTATTGTATATATTTCACAATCTTAATTGTAAGCTTATCACAAACATTATGAAGTGGATGAGACAAAGTTTTATTTTTTGTGTCCTGAATGGAAAGTTTTAACTTTTTACAGTTTAAAAGAAACGTAAACTCTAATTGCCAAATATCTCATATATACACTATATGGTACAGAGCAGATATGTATGTAGCACAGTAATTCAAATCATTGTCACCAGCTGACCAGTAGAAGAGGGGGTGGAATCTTGCTCTTTAGTACAAAGAAAAACCTCACATAATTTCACTGAATTCTATATACTAATTGTTTAACTCAAATATTATTACATATGCTAATATAGTTATCAGTAGGAATGAGCTTCGAGTTCGAGTTGAACCCATGTTCGACTCGAACATCGTCTGTTCGGCTATTCGACGAATTTCGAACATTATGGGCCGTTCGTGCCAAATTCGAGTGGCGCGTCACAGCCCATAATTCACTATGGCATCGCAGTGCATTGCTGGCTGATGATTGGCCAAGCATGCACTATGACCCACATGCTTGGCCAATCACAGCGCCGTAAGTACAGAGAGCCATTGCTGGTGTTTTGATACAAATACAGGCAGGGAGCTGCAGTATTTTGCTTTAGTGTCCTTTGCACATTGTGCACCTAAAGCTTACCTCAATACAATTCCTGGTGTTCTGATACAAATACAGGCAGGGAGCTGCGGTATTTAGCTTTAGTGTCCTTTGCACAGTGTGCACCTAAAGCTCACCTCAATACAATTGCGGGTGTTCTGATACAAATACCACAGGCAGGGAGCTGCAGTATTTTCAGTTAGTGTACTGTGTCCTTTGCACAGTGTGCAACTAAAGCTAACTGAAGACAATTGCTGGTGTTCTCATACTAATAATGCTACAGGCAGGCAGTTGATTCTGCTAGCTGCAGTATAATCAGTATATATATATAAATCCCAGCTTTGTGTAGCTACATCTCCCTGCAGGCCATTAGTATGTCTGGAAGGACAACAAGGAGAGGCAGACAGTCACGAGCCAATAAAAGAGGGCAAGCAGGCTCTGTGTCTAGAGGCAACAGTTCTGGTCGTGGACACGGTGCATCCTCATCAGCACATGGCTGTGGGACACGCTTGTCCTTTTTTTCGGCAGCTGGCCATGTTGAGCCACAACATGCCGAAGACCAAGCCGTCTTCATCCTCCTCATCCTCTCTCACCCAGGCTCAGGGTACTTTGTCTGGCAAAGCAGCTTCAAAAGCGGCCTCTTCCCTCGGCTCAATGGCATCAGTCACTCCTTCCCTAGCCCCACCATGTCCTCCTGAGGAGTCCCCCGAACTGTTTGAGCACAGTGTTGGGTACATGCTCCAGGAGGATGCCCAGCATTTTGAAGGCTCCAATGATGGAACCCAGCTAGAGGAAGGCAGTAACGTGAGCCCAGAGAGAGGGGGTACCCAAGAAGGACAGCAATCTGGCAGTCATGTTCCCCCAGCTGCAGCATTCTGCCAGGTTTGCTACAGTGATGAGGAGGGAGGGGATGATGAGTTCACAGACTCTACATGGGTACCTGATAGGAGAGAGGAGGAGGAGGCACATCTCCAATGAGGCAGGATGCCCTCCAGGGGCCAGCTTAAGGGAAGCACACCGACTGCATCACACCGCAGAGCTCCGCATGCGCAGGACGCTGCTATCTCTGAGCGTTATTCCAAAAGTTCTTTGGTGTGGGCCTTTTTTGAGACGAGTGCATCAGATCGCAGCGCTGCTATTTGCAACATATGTCTCAGGCGTATCTTGTGTGGCCAAAACATCACCCACTTGGGCACCACATGCTTGATGAGACATATGTCGACCTGCCATGCAGTTCGTTGGCAAGCACACCTAAAAGACCAACACCAAAGAACAAAGCGGACCTTTCCTTGCTCCTCATCAGCTGGGATCTCCAACCCCACTATACCTTCAGTCCTCTATGAAACCTGCACTGAGAGGAATGAAGGTGTAGAATTAGGTGTGTCACAGCCAAGTACTTGCGGGCAATCTGCTATCTGTACACCAATGTCAGATTGTACCAGGCAAATTTCCCTGCCCCACCTGCTGCACCGCCGAAAGAAGTTCGCTCCCAGCCATCCACATACCCAGCGGTTAAATGCTAGCTTGGCTAAATTGCTAGCACTTCAACTGCTGCCTTTTCAGTTGGTAGACTCTGCCCCCTTCTGTGAGTTTGTGGAATGTGCAGTTCCTCAGTGGCTTGTTCCCAAACACCACTTTTTTTCATGGAAGGCGATTCCGGCTCTCTACCGGCATGTGGAAGGCAATGTCATGGCCTCGCTGGACAGGGCGGTTAGCTGTAAGGTGTATATTACCGCTGACTCATGGTCCAGCAGGCATGGACAGGGACGTTACCTATCTTTCACGGCGCATTGGGTGACTCTGCTGGCAGCTGGGAAGGATGCAGGACAAGGTGCAGTAGTGTTGGAGGTTGTTCCGCCACCACGCCTCCAAAATGCTACTACTGGTGATTCTGACACACCTCTCTCCTCCACCCCCTCCTATTCTTATTCCTCCATGGCCTCTTCCTGTGCTTTGTCCTCAGAACCAGCGGTGCTCCGTGGGCGTTCAAGGGGCTATGCAAGTATGCAGGCAAAGAGATGCCATGTGGTGCTTATGCTGGTGTGCTTGGGGGACAGGAGCCACACTGGGGCAGAGATTCTGTCAGCTCTGCATGGGCAGGCTCAGAGGTGGTTGACGCCACGCCAGCTTAAGCCAGGAATGGTGGTTTCCAACAATTGCACCAACCTCCTCTCTGCCCTCCGACAGGGACACCTGACCCATGTGCTCTGTTTGTCTCACGTCCTTAACTTAATGGTGCAGCGGTTCTTGGGCAGGTACCCGGGCTTACAGGATGTCCTGAGGCAGGCCAGGAAACTCTGTGTGCATTTCCGCCGGTCATATAATGCCAGTGCTCGGCTGGCTGAACTGAAAAAGGAATTTAACCTGCCCAAGAACCGCCTAATCTGTGACATGCCCACCAGGTGGAACTCAACTTTGGCCATGCTGCAGCGGCTGCACCCGTAGCAGAGGGCCATCAATGAGTATCTGTGCCAATATGGAACCAGGACAGGGTCAGGGGAGCTTGGTTATTTTTGCCACACCAGTGGGTCATGATCAGGGATGCATGCACTGTCCTGGCACCATTTGAGGAGGCCAAGAGGATGGTGAGCAGTGACAGTGCATGCATCAGTGACACTGTCCCTCTTCTCCACCTGTTGGAGCACACGCTGCGTGGAATAATGGACAGGGCACTTGAGGTAGAACAGAGGGATTAAGAGAAGGACTTCCTTAACTCTCAAGGCCCCCCTTTATCCAGACAGCGTTCCTGCTGGCCCGCCTATCACACAGGAAGAGGAGGAGGAGGAGGATTATGTCAGCATGGAGGTGGAGCGTAGCACTCAGCATCAGCAGCAGTCTTCAAGGGATCAATTACAGTCCCAAGACACCCATGGACTTGTACGTGGCTGGGAGGAGGTGGCTGCGGATCATGTCGTCCTGAGTGACCCAGAGGACTCCGGACCAAATTCCTCAGCAAACCTACGCTGCATGGCCTCCCTGATCCTGCAAAGCCTGCGGAAGGATCCTCGTATTCGTGCTATCATGGAGAGGGATCATTACTGGCTGGCAGCCCTTCTTGATCCACGTTACAAGGGTAAGGTTGCAAACCTTATCTTGCCATCACAGAGGGAGCAGAGGATGAAACATCTTCGGGAGGCCTTGCAGAAAGGTCTGTTCAACACGTTCCCAGAGACTGGGAGGTTACAAATTCCTGGTCCTGGACAACGTGTTGCTGAGGCTTCGGTCAGTCAAAGAAGGAGCGGTGGAGAAGGTGGCCCTCTGACCCATGCGTTCAGACAATTTTTTAGTCTGCAGCCCCAAGGTATGATCGGTTCCAGCAACCATCGCCAGCGTCTGGTTTACATTATGCAGGAATACCTAGGGGCAAGATCAGACTTGGACACCTTTCCCACCGAAAATCCTCTGGCTTACTGGGTCTTGAGGATGGATCACTGGCAAGAGCTTGCACAGTATGCAATTGAGGTACTGGCCTGTCCTGCATCCAGCGTTCTTTTTGAACGCACATTTAGTGCTTCTGGAGGATTTGTAACCGATCACAGAGGGCACCTGTCCACCGACTCGGTCGATCGACTGACCTTCATAAAAATGAATCAGTCTTAGATCACCACCAAGCACCTGATGCTGATGTAACCGAATATTTTTTTTTTAAATGTCAGATCCCTTCAAGACTGCCTATGCTAATGATGAGTGACTATCCTGTTATGCTGAGTGACTACCCTCTTCCTCCTCAATGATCATGCTGATAGCTTGTAAGAACATTTTTGGTTTTGGGCACCGCCACCAGTGGCTAAGGCCCAATTTTTCAGCCCCTGTTTAACAGGGGCATGTAAATAAAAATGTTGATGCAATACTTTGCAGCAGGGCTCATTCCTGCGCTCCAACTAGAGTATCTGTGAGGGATTGCAGTGTTGTGGCACCATCACCAGTGCCTAAGGCCCAATTTTTCAGCCCCTGTTTAATAGGGGCATGTAAATAACATTTTTAATGCAATACTTTGCAGCAGGGCTCATTCCTGCGCTCCAACTAGAGTATCTGTGAGGGGTTGCAGTGTTGTGGCACCAGTGCCTAAGGCCCAATTTTTATGCCCCTGTTCAACAGGGGCATGTAATTACAATTCTTGATCTTATGCCGTGTACACACGACCATTTTTAATGATGAGAAAAATGCAATTTTTTTAAATGGTCATTAAAAATGATCGTGTGTGGGCTTCAGAGCATTTTTCACAACGTTAAAAATTGGCATGAAAAAATTGGAACATGCTCTAATTTTTCTCGTCGTTTTTCACGTTGTCGTTTTACTCGTCATGAAAAACGGCCGTGTGTAGGCTTTAACGACGTGAAAAAAATGCGCATGCTCAGAATCAAGTATGAGACGGGAGCGCTCGTTCTGGTAAAATAGAGATAGCACATTCGTCACGCTGTAACGGACTGAAAAGCACGAGGCAGAAAAGCGCGAATCGTCTCTCACCAAACTTTACTAACACAAGATCAGCAAAAGCAACCCAAAGGGTGGCGCCACCTGAATGGAACTTCCCCTTTATAGTGCCGTCGTACGTGTTGTCATACGTGTTGTACGTCACCGCGCTTTGCTCAAGCATTTTTTTCCACGATAGTGTGTAGGCAAGGCAGGCTTGAGAAGAATCATGTCGAGAAAAATACAGTTTTTTTCAATGACATTAAAAACGGTTGTGTGTACGCGGCATAATATTTCACAGCAGGGCCCATTCCTGCGCCAACCAAGGGTAACTGTGAGGGCTTAAAGTGTTGTGGCAACACCACCACCACCAAAGGCCCAATTTTTCTGCCCTTGTTGAACAGGGGCATGTAATTACAATTCTTGATCTAATATTTCACAGCTGGGTCCATTCCAGCACCCACCAAGAGTAACTGTGAGGACTTACAGTGTTGTGGCACCAGCACCACCGCCACCACCAAAGGCCCAATTTTTCCTACCGCTGTTCAATAATGGCATGTAATTAAATTTTTTTATATAATAGTTCACAGCAGGGCATTCCAGCGCCCACCAAGAGTAACTGTGAGGGCTTACAGTGTTGTGGCAACATCAACACCTAAGGGCCAAATTTCTGCAGATTATATACGGCAGGCCCCTACTTTCAAACATCCAACTTACAAACGAATCCTACTTGCAAACGGAAGGAGACAACAAGAAGTGAGAGGAAATCTACCCCTTTTCAGGGGTGCTATGCGCCTAAATTTAGGGGTTGGTCTGAGCTAGTAGCCAGGCTCAGACCGCTTTGATTTGTCAGGTATTTGCTTCTGCCTATGTGATTCTGCCTGTTGTATGGTTCGCTGCCATATAAGGTCAGGGTTGAACCGTGGGTGCCATTGCAACGCCTTGGGGTGTCCTCTCTCGGCAGTGGTACAATGGGCGTGGTCAACCTGCTGTGCATGCCGGGAGAGGGTACTTAAGGGGCAGACGCCATTTTAGAGGGAGTTATAGGAGGGGAGTCGAGGAGCAGGAGTGAGACACGTACCCCACCTTCGCTGGCCCTCATGGCCAGGGGTTCGTGTGGGTGTGATCAGGCCCAGACACCTTTAGCCTGGGGCTGCAACTCTGCTAGTGGGGCCAGCACCTTTAGCTAGGGCCTACCCTCGAAAGAAGAGTCCCGGGGTGCTCAGGTGGGGGTGCCCGCTCTGACCGAGGGGAAGTCAGGGGAGGATCGGTCCCATTAAGGAGATGATTGATGGAAGATCGCCGTCTTGGGAGAGGCCTGGTGACCTGTCAGAGGGAAGGATTCTTTACTCCGCAAAGCTAACCTTGTAGAGTGCCCATTGGCATTGTTCTGTTCTCCAAATTCTAGAGAGGTTAAAGGATTTCCTGAACTCATCCCAGGAGAGGATAGGGTGGTAGAGCTGTTCGAGCATCACTCCGGCTGCTAGGACTGTGAGAGAGGACTATCCGGGTGAGCTAAACCCATTCAGGATCGAGCGGTGACAAAGTTACTAGTTTTTTTCGGACCTAATCCCTCAAATCTATTCTTTCTTTCATTCATCTTTCTCTGTCTACTACGCAGCAATAGAAAATAAACTCTCTGTTGGAGTTAAAGTGTTTCTGGACATTTGCCTTCTTGGGGTGAGAAATATAGACTTGTCCCCATACACTGGGGACGGGAACCAGTGGAGGAAGGTAACTCGCTGCCGGACCCAAAATTTGTGAACACCGCTTAACCTCTTCAAACAGGAGGGTACGGGCATATAGCACGGTGTGCCTTCATTTGCTAGTGAGCCAGGCAGGTAAAAGGTCCGTGTGCACCACGTGGGGGCTTGAGTCCGGGATTCTTTTGCAGCTGCCCCTAAAGCTGGACTTCATTTTTTTTTCCTCCTGTGTGATTCTGTGGAAATCGGCCATTTCGGGAAAGATTGAACTGCGTCACTTGTGAGAGAAATGGAGGTACAGGTACCTATACTGGATTTTCTAACTGCGTAGTTCGTGGGCATGTCTGAAGCATAGGAAAGCCCACGAGCTACGTACAGAAAAAGAAGGAAGCGGGAGGAGCCCCCGCCAACTTGTGTGTTGCACGTGGCGTCTTGGCGCCAAGGGACAGTACGAACTGGACTAGTGAAGAAGTAACATGTTTGCCGCCCCATGGATTTCTGTTTCACCGGCTATCACGGATGTGGAGGATGGAGTTCCGGCCATTACGGAGCTTGCAACGGAGGTCCTCGCAGATGCTGCCTCCGTTACAATGGAGACCTCTCTCCCACCCGTCAAGCGGAAGGTGGGATACATAAAGGCCTCCCGCGGCCACGGTCGTAGCCTGCCCCAGCGCCTAAATGAACCGGATCTTCAAGCTGGAGGGACCTATAGGACATCCACGTTGGGGGAAGGTAAGGAGGCTGGGAGAAAAGGGACATTGACTTTGTTGGAGAGGGAAGGGAAGCCCACACCCCACGGACAACCAGCCCGCAAAGACCTTCCATTTTCGGGGACGGTGTGTCTGTCTCCACCGCCAATTACCTGCCAGCGGAGGAGTATAATACCTCTGAGTTGGACTCATCTTCAGATGTGGGAGATGATCATGATGTGGATGAAGTGTTTATAAAAAAGGGTTGGGATAGAATCCCGGCAACTTCACCCCACAGTTTAGGTGGAGTTTCGCAAATGGACTCTGGGGAAACTACACCCTGAGTAGAAGTCCCTACTGCAAGGGAAGAGACTGATCCCACCCCCGCTTTGCCAGCTCCGGCATCCTTTGTGCCTGCTGTTACGGATGCCCGTGCACCATTGCGGCCACCTTTGCCACTGCTGGAGCTTGCGGCATTGAGAAGGTCTCCGGATGCCATTGTCTTCCCAGGAGCAGGCGATCGGGCCACCATGCCACCTCTAGCCCGGTTGCAACGGCTCCTACACAAAAAGGTCGCCACTGACTATGGTTGGGAATATCCATATGTTTCCAAAGAACTTCTCTACGAGATTGAGGCCTCTCGTGAACGATGGTACGCAGACTTTGTGCGGGACCATGTGAAAGTACCAAGAGGCTAACGATCCTTAAAGTGCTCTGCTGTAATGGCTAAACGTTATAAAGGCTGCCGCAGGGACTGGACTTATGGTCGGCACATTCATGCGGACCGTGTAGTCATCTGCAGCAAGGACAGAGACTATGCTGTTTACTATGTAGAAACATTGGATAAACAGTGGAAAACCCTTGTCCTCCCTGATCCCAAGTACTATCTCTGAAGTGGGAACTTGTTTTTTTTTTTATTATACCACTTCAGGGGACTTGCCTTGAACCGCTGACCTGACTCTCTGCTCAAGAGGGAACTTGCTCTGTTGAGGAATCGGACGACTGTTTGTTTTTTTTCTCCCCTCTTCAGTCCCGCAGAGGAGAACGTTTTTTTTATTTCTATATACCACCCCTAAGGCCCCCTATATACTTTGCGTAGTGGGAACCCATGTTCCTGCTTGCATTTTTTTCTTTTTTTTTGCTTGTTTTTCGCACACAGGGCTGCCATATGTGTGACAAACACATCACAGAGGCTTTAGAATCTTTTAAGGCATTGCAGCTTTGCCACATGACAAAACACAGGTCTGTTGTTTTGCATTTGGTGTGCCATTAACAATTAATGGCACCACAAGCGCTATGCGCATTCGGGGTGCATTTCCAAAAACGCCCGTTACCTGTGCACTTTGTCACACATGAAAAAAACGTCAAATGTGAATGCAGCCTAATGCCTAGTTTACACTGCTAGTTTTTTTTTTCAACCCAGCAGGCTGAATGGAAAAAAACTGACACCTTAGGTCAAAGCCACTGTACTAACACATGTTAGTACAGTGATCTCCCCTGCTGTTCTATTGTGTTCTGACAGGGGGACGGCTTCCCCACCAGAACATTCCAGTCAGCGCTCTCAGCCATTGGGAGATGGTCAGAAGACCTTTTTTGCTCATGCCCCTTCAGAAGCTGGCTGTCATATAGTCAGACAGGGCTGTATACAGTACATGCCATAGCTGTGATGCTTTACTTCACAGCTGCAGCATTTTTAACTCAGGCTGCAGAGATTGAAAGGCAGCACCACCTGTCAAACGTCTCATTTAGTTTAATGGGGCTGCTCTGCACCTTGAAGCCAAATACTTGGCTCACTGTTGCAATGTGGTCTTGCAATTTAAAATTACTATTAAGCAATTGGAAAAAAAAAACAAGTGTCAGGAAGGGGCAGTAGCGAGGCTATAATTTCTTCCATGGATGCAAAGCATACCATTGCGACCATGGCATTTTAGCGATTTGTTATTTCCGGGGGGGGGGGGGGGCCCTGACAGGTAGGTTGTACGGGGGCGCCATGATTTCTAACAGTAGCCCTGTCTCCAGGTATCAAACAATTTCTGTTGATGTATGGTGCTTTGGAGCATTGTGTGTGTTCTGGTGGTAGTGGAGGTGGAATCTAGGTGTGTGTTCGGGATTATGTTAAAGTCTCCACAGACCACCAGAGCTTCTTTTTGGTACGTTCTGATTTTCTGGAAAAGCTTGTGTAGCGGGGTGTCACTTTATGGTGTTCATAGAGACTATATTTCGTCAAGTGAATCCGGATCTCCCCTAGTTCCCTATTGAATAATATGCTGACTATTGCTTGACTACAAGCAGGGAAGTGCATGGTGGGATTTGTGGTACCGGGAGAGTTGGACTCCAATGACGAGGATACTACACAGACTACTATATACCCACAGTGCAACTGGACATCCATCGTGCATTGCCCGGCACAAGGTCTGCTGGGGATGGACTATTTAAGGGGAGGAGGAGCAACGCGCAGTCTCTTTGGACATCGCCCGCCCAGCAAGTCGGAGCCTGTGTTGGGGCCTGTCGCACTCGTCTAGGCCGGAGAGTCTGGGCTTACCAAACTGGGAGAAGCCTGCTTGCCAGAGAGGGAGAGAGCCCTTATCCATAGAGCCTACTGACATCACAGAGCATCCAAGAGTTGAGCCACCTTCAAACCCCCTTCGGTTGTCTGAGGGATCGGAGACTACGGGTGACCGGGAGATCGTATACTGAAGCCCAGCAGCAGGATCGGTTAAACGGATTGGTCCGGTCGGGTGAGAGAGCACTTGCTCAGGAATTCTTAACTGTTTGCTAGGCCTGGCATCCTTTGCATAGGGCCCACCGCCATCACAGCAGTGTGCCGCACAGTTAAAGTTGGGCGTCTTATTGCCTGTGACTTTAGGCCCTAAACTATAGTAGGATTACAGCTAACTGTTTATATTCCTTGGATTACAAATGTAAAAGTGCACCAACGTTGCTAGCGAAGATCCCTTCTGTTGGAGTGACTATAACTCACGGAGACATTGTTTGGGCGCCATATTTCCCACGAGGGGGAAGCTCGTGAGCGTAGTTCATCCATGGACATTTAGAGTGTATAAGATTGCATACCTTGGTATTGTTTGCACTGTGCATAATTGTAACTTTGCAGGGCCCTGCATATGCCAATATATATATTTGTTTAACCTAACGTTTTCTAGTAAAGATATTTTATGGTTAAACAAACACGTTGTGTGGAGTATTAACTATTCCAGAGAGAGACGGTCAACACAGGTTATCTAATTCTGAACTGGGAATGTATATTTTATTGTGGTATTGTGGGTTTCATTGTTAGCGGGTTCCACAATCTCATTCACTTAACCGCTGTGCCAGTGGAGGGTCAGAGCCAGTTATCAGGGGTGGACAGCAGTAAGATCCAGACCCAAAACAATACCAGCAGCCCTCTTAATTGGGGGTAGTGCTACACGTGGGGGCTCGTCCGGGATCCTGTACTCTGCAATCAAAACCCCTGCCCGTGGTGCCAGCATGGGTCCTTTCACTGTGGTCCAGTGGTGCAAATCAGCAGGCGCTCTTCCAGGCGCGAGTGTGGCTATTGAACTTCCCGGAGAGAGCTGGGAAGAGGGTGAAGTTGACAGGCTCATGAAGTCACTGTCTCCAAGCAGGAAGGCATGGGTGATTGACCTAAAACTGGAGGAGGAAACCTCCCGTACCTACGCATTAGTGGAGTGGAGGGATGAAGTACCTGAGAACTTCATAGGCCGGAGTGTACAGTCCATGGACCCGAAGACATACTACCTAATGTACCCAAAGACTATAAAAGAAGAGGTCCCTGAAACCAACCAAGGAAAGCCTCTCAGAGAAACGACAACCTCCCCGGCACCCCTGACCACTAAAGGCCCTGAACTCCTTAACGCTTTGGGGACCTTGTGACAAAGTGCCAGAAGAGCAATACAGTGTGCGTGGAGACTGGATACCGGAAGCTGAGGACTGTCTCCGGGAAGCAACCTGTACCACTTGGAGAAGAGGACTTTGATACCTGGATAGAACAAGTGATGCAGGCTGTGGAAGGTTGGGAACTGTCAGGAGCCCAAAAGAAACAGCACATAAACGAAAGCTTGAAGGGAGCTGCTGCAGAGGCTGTGAAGAATCTAAGGTTCAGCAATGTCACTTGTACTGCCTATGATTACTTAGTCATGTTACAAGAGGAGTTCGGTCAGTTGGAGAAAGTTACTGACCTAATCTACCAGTTTGAGCACGCTCACCAGCAGCCAGGAGAGCAGTTTTCTGAGTATGTCCGAAGATTGAACAAAATGCTCTGCCAGATAGTCCTGGAGAAAGGGATGGTACCACAGGACATAGACCGAGCCAGGATGCAACAGATTTTAAGAGGGGCTCTGTGCAATGACCCAGTTTGGCTCCATTTGAAAACTACAGGAGGAGTCATGTCCTTAAGTTACCCAGACCTTGTGCGAATAATGAGAGATGAGGAGGCTTTGCTAAATGATCAACAAGCAACTGGTAAATACACCTCTCTCCCCTCCGCTGGGGTTAGAGCAGCCATGGCCACGGAACGGGATTCTGAAGTGGCTGTTTTAAAGTTACAGATGACTCAAGTGCTGGAGATGCTGACTTCTTTGATGGCAAAAGATTCAGGAGCCACTAAGGAAGAAGAAGGCAAGAAAGGAATGGTTCGAAATACCTCAAACCCCATTTATCAACAGAACAAAGATGAGGAAGCTTGTTTCAACTGTGGAGGGATTGGGCACTACAGGCAAGTGTGCCCCAGCCCAAAGAAAACTGCAGTCTCATACCGCAAGCCGGCGGAAAACTTCAGAGGGCCCCGGTGAAGGAGTCAACCGGGTGCCCATCAGTTCCAGCCAACTCCAAAAAAATAAGAGACCAAGGGAGGTCGAAAAGGGAGAACAATTCCCCACCCAAGGAATCTGATACTTCCTACTTCAGGTCCAAATATAATGCCCGGAGGAAGGAGATCAGTGCATACCAGGCCCAACAAGGATTAAGGTCCAGGAAGAGACTGAAAAAAAAAACCTCAAATTATAGAGTCCAGTCAGAAGACTTCACCGAAGAAATTCCCCTTTAAACTGGTGGGACCCTCCCCGGTAGTCCCCATTCAAGTAGAGGGAATCTACACGAAGGCCCTTCTTGACACAGGAGCTCAAGTGACCCTTCTGTATTGGGATTTTTATCAGAAACACCTGAGACACTTGCCCTTGCAGAAGCTGGAGGACTTGGAAATATGGGGTATTGGTACCCAGAGCTTCCCGTATGATGGATACCTCCCAATTAAATTGGCCTTCGACCCCTCAGTGGCGGGGGAAGCAGAGATCTTTGATACACTGGCGGTGGTTTGTCCTCGCCAACCAGGGGCTAAGAAGACATCCCTCATAATAGGGACCAACACTGATTTGGTCAGGAGACTACTGACACCTGTGGCCCAGGAGCAGGATACCCCAACGCCCAGAGTTCACCCTATGTTGCACCGGGCATATCAGCGCTTGGTGCTGGAAAAGAAGGCCCCAAAAGAAGGAGTGGGGAAGCTAGACAAGGTATAAAAGGTGCTATAGCCAGGAGAAGTAACCTGTCTGAGGGCCACTGTTAAACTCACTTGGGAACAACCGGGCCCCTTCGTTGTTCTAGAGCCGGATCCCCTGGATACTCATCAAGGGTTGGAAGTAATCCCTGAAGTGGTTCCGTTGAAGGCACTAAAGAAGAGTAATGGCAGGGTATCGGTGAGCATTAGAAATACTGCCACCACCCCTGTGAAGATACCAGCCAGAATGTTGTTGGGCCAGGTGAATCCTGCCACCCCAGTTGCCCTATCGGACTTGGAGAAGGAGGAAAGAGGGGAAGTTATAGTGGAGAGGCTTTGCTTCGAAGATACGGCCCTCCACCGGTTTGGAAGGAATGGGCCAAAGCTCAATTAGCCAGGTGGCAGAAGATACGCTTCCCCAATAGTGGTGGTCAGGAAGAAAAATGGATCACTGAGACTGTGTATTGACTATCGGACACTCAACAGAAGGACAATAACGGATCAGTACACCAGTCCCCGAGCGCCCCCCTCCTGAACCGTACCAGGCCACATGCCCTCAACATGGGGAGGATGTCCCCATGTTGATGGGGACAAGGGCCTCATCCCCACAACCCTTGCCCGTTGGTTGTGGGGGTCTGTGGGCAGGAGGCTTATCGGAATCTGGAAGACCCCTTTAACAAAGGGGACCCCAGATCCGGCCCCCCCCATGTGAATTGGTAAGGGGTACATTGTACCCCTACCATTTCACAAAGAAAGTGTAAAAAAAATGGGGAACGTGAGAAGGGGCGGATCTATTCATTTTTTTACACTGAAGAGGAAGTTCCCCATCAGGTCCGCTTAGCCAATGATGTAGGTGGGGTCTGAGATACGAGAGCGCCCCCACCCCCTCGTTCCTCAGACCCCGCCTACGTCATTGGCTGAGCGGACCTGATGGGGAACTTCCTCCGCAGTGTAGGTCCACTCAGCCAATGACGTTTCGAGTGGAGACTGCAGCGCTGGACATCGGATCGCCACGGGACATTGGATTAAACCGCTGCAATGTGTTTTAAATTTTTTTTTTTTTTTTTTAATAAAGGACTTTTGCAAGGTGTCTGTGTGTTTTTTTTACAGTTTTTTTTACACTTTCCTTGTGAAATGGTAGGGGTATAATGTACCCCTTACCAAATCACATAGGGGGGGCCGGGATCTGGGGTCCCCTTTGTTAAAGGGGTCTTCCTGATTCCGATAAGCCCCCTGCCCGCAGACCCACACAACCACCGGGCAAGGGTTGTGGGGATGAGGCCCTTGTCCCCATCAACATGGGGACATCCTCCCCATGTTGAGGGCATCTGGCCTGGTACGGTTCAGGAGGGGGGGCGCTCTCTCCTCCCCCCTCTTTTCCTGTGGCCTGCCAGGTTGTGTGCTCGGATAGAGGGCCTGGTATGGATATTTGGGGGGAACCCTGCCACAAATTAAAAAAAAAATGCGTGGGGTTCCCCCCAAATATCCATACCAGGCCCTTTATCCGAGCACACAACCTGGCAGGCCATACCAGACCTGAAGGGCCTGGTAATTGAATTTTGGGGGACCCCCACACATTTTTCTTTTTTATCAATGACTTTTCTATGTATTGCCGGGAGCCGACAATTCATTATAGCCACGAGTGGTTTTAAATTACTTTTTTTACTTTAGAAATGACACTTTGTGCAGGGACAGTTCTAAGCACGGGAAACAAGCGCGACTTTACAGACATACTATACAGACACCCTAGGTACGAAATTTAAAGGAATATTCCACTTTTATTATTTCACTTTAAGCATTATTATAATCACTGCTCCCGAAAAAACTGCAGTTTTTAAAACTTTTTTTTGCATTGATACATGTCCCCTGGGGCAGGACCCGGGTCCCCAAACACTTTTTATGACAATAACTTGCATGTAAGCCTTTAAAATTAGCACTTTAGATTTCTCCCATAGGCTTTTAATGGGTGTTACGCGGCTTTTCGAATTTGCCGCGAACACCCCAAATTGTTCCCTGTTCGGCGAACATGTGAACAGGCAATGTTCGAGTCGAGCATGAGTTCGACTCGAACTCGAAGCTCATCCCTAGTCCTAAAGAGACTCCATGATGAAGGCCTAAAGCTTTCCCTTGAAAAGTGTAAATTTTACCAGTCTTCAGTTCATTACCTGGGTCACATCGTGTCCGCGGAAGGAGTGTCCACAGATCCAGAAAAGTTAGAGGCTGTTACCTCTTGGCCCAGGCCTACTACCGTGACTGAACTTCGGTCATTTTTGGGGTTCTGCTCCTACTACAGAAGGTTTGTTGAGGGGTTTGCCAAGATTTCTAGGCCATTGAATTAGCTTCTAAAGACCGAAGGAGAAGAAGAGGACTCCGGGCCTAGGAGACCAGGGGGGTCTATAGAAGGCCAGTGGACCCTCGAATGTGAAGAGGCTTTTACCAGATTGAAGGAAAGCCTGACCACTGCCCCCATCTTGGCTTATGCAGACATCAGGAAACCGTATGAGTTACATGTGGATGCCAGTCGTGATGGTCTGGGAGGGGTGCTGTATCAAGAGCATGATGGCCAACTGAGACCTGTTGCTTATGTGAGCAGAAGCCTGGGCCCGGCGGAAAAAACTACTCCACCCACAAGCTGGAATTCCTGGCCTTAAAATGGGCTGTGGTGGATAAACTAAAAGACTACTTATATGGGGCTGAGTTTGTGGTCAAGACGGACAATAACCATCTCATCTACCTCCTGACCACCGCCAAATTAGACACCACAGGCCACCGTTGGCTGGCAGCCCTTTTGGGATTTACCTTCAGCTTGAAGTACAGGCCTGGGGCTGGAAATAGAGATGCTGATGCCTTATCCAGAAGAGCTCATACCCCGGGGGGCTCTACCGAAGAATGGACTCAGTTGGCCCCAGAGGGAGTGAGAGCCCTATAGCAAGGCGCGGAGCTCCAGGCTAATGGTGGGTCCAGAGCTGAAGAAATTGGAGTCTCAGTCATCAGAGTACCTAAGTACTACCGTGATGTGACTCAGATTGGGGAAGAAAACCTACCAAAGCTGTCAACGGGAGATCTGAGAAGAGATCAACTGGAAGACCCCCTAGGGAAGTTAGTGTTGGAGGCATTGGAGAACCAGAACTCAGATGTGCTCTTAAAAGACTCTTCAAGGGAGGATCACCTGTTAAGAAGGGTATGGGATCGGTTGCAGATGCATCAAGGGGTGGTCTACCGTAGGGGCCCCTCTGATGATCTAGAAGATAAATGGCAGCTGTTCCTGCCCGAGAAACACCGGAAGGCAGTATTGATTGCTTTGCACGATGATCATGGTCATTTGGGATCTGAGAGGACTTTCCAACTCGTGAGGAACAGGTTCTATTGGCCCTGTATGCGGGCTGAAGTAAAAGAATATTGCCACTCTTGCGCACGCTGTATACAAAGGAAGACCTTTCCTCGTCAAGCTGCCCCAATGGGCCACCTACAAAGTCAGGGACCCTTGGATTTGGTATGCATTGATTTCCTTTGTCTGGAGCCTGATCTGAGTGGACAAGTGAATGTTCTGGTAATAACCGGCCATTTAACTAGATATGCTCAAGAATTCCCAACTAAAGACCAGAAGGCCTCAACAGTGGCCAAGGTGCTTGTTGAAAAGTTCTTTGTGCACTACGGATTGCCTTAACGCCTCCATTCGGATCAGGGAAGAGACTTTGAGAGTAGGCTGATAAGGAAGTTGATAGACTCGCTGGGCATCAAGAAAACCATAACAACTCCGTACCATCCACAAGGTGATGCTCAGCCTGAAAGATTTAATCGGACACTGCTGAATATGCTGGGGACTTTGAGTGCAGAGAAGAAGCAACATTGGAGCAAGCACATAGCTGCTATTGTGAATGCCTATGATAACATGACCAGTGATGCTACTGGGTACTCCCCATACAGACTGATGTTTGGGCGGGAAGCACGGCTACCAGTGGATTTGGCCTTCGGCACTTCCCTGGATCATGCCTCAGCAGCTTCTCACAAGGGATATGTAGATCGGCTGCGACAAAGTTTAAGGATGGCATACGAGAAAGCTTGGGCGACTTCTGATCAAAGAGGAGTAAGAAATAAGAGAAGCTTTGACCTCAAGGTCCGGATACATGATCTACAACCAGGAGACAGGGTGCTGTTGCGAAACTTAGGTGTCCCGGGAAAACATAAGTTGGCTGACCAATGGAGATCACAGCCATATGCTGGTGTTTCAGATCAAACCAGAAGGAAGTGTAAGGCCTTTGAAGACTTGGCACAGAAATCATCTATTGCCCCTCTCTGAAGCAGTCTGCTTACCCCCCACCTTGGATTCTCATGAGACCTCTTCAGCCTCCTGTACCCCTGAACCAGTTACCAGGTCTCAGGCAACCCTGCTAGACGAGGGGGATGGCAGAATCGAGAACGAACCCAGTGAAGCCGAAGTGATGGAACTTGATTGGTTGTGGCCATCCCAAGGGCCGGAATCCCTGGATATTACCCCATTGCCATCTGAAGATACTTTGAACCCGGAGGCACTTGAGTTTATGCCACACCCTACTCTCACTGAGGAATGGGAGGACGCTCTAGAATCTTTCCAAACAGAAGACCACAGAGAACCCTCATCCTATCTTGTAACTGATATGGATGCTCCTGAAACAGCAGGATCAAGCACACTTCACCAAGAGGAGAGAATCAGTGAAGAAGATACGGAAGTAGGACAGGTTACTTTGGATATACAGACCTCAATGCCACAGAGAGAAAGAAGAGTAATTCACCCCCCAAAAAGACTAACATACTCAAATGGGTGAATGTTCTGAAGAAACTGTTTTTACTGCAAGAAGGACAGTAGATGAGGCTGGTCCTTCCACTGTACATTTGGTGGAGGGCAACCCTAGCTCGCTCCCTGGCACAGCTAAACAGGCCACCTCCATTAATGTGACCTGTAGACAGGACAATCCCCCTTCCAAAGCTTGGTGGGAGATTCCCCTGTCGGACTCTTTTGTAACGGTAAATTGTATTTCCCCATGTGTACTAACCCAGTTCTCCTACAGGAATTGTTGATATCTTCGGGACCAAAGATTTTAAGTGGGGGGAGTGTGTAGCAGGGTGTCACTTTATGGTGTTCATAGAGACTATATTTCATCAAGTGAATCCGGATCTCCACTGGTTCCCTATTGAATAATATGCTGACTATTGCTTGACTACAAGTAGGGAAGTGCATGGTGGGATTTGTGGTACCGGGAGAGTTGGACTCCAATGATGAGGATACTACACAGACTACTATACCCACAGTGCAACTGGACATCCATCGTGCATTGCCCGGTGCAAGGTCTGCTGGGGATGGACTATTTAAGGGGAGGAGGAGCAACGCTCGGTCTCTTTGAACATCGCCCGCCCTGCAAGTCGGAGCCTGTGTTGGGGCCTTTCGCACTCGTCTAGGCCGGAGAGTCTGGGCCTACCAAACTGGGAGAAGCCTGCTTGCCAGAGAGGGAGAGAGCCCTTATCCATAGAGCCTGCTGACATCACGGAGCATCCAAGAGTTGAGCCACCTTCAAACCCCCTTCAGTTGTCTGAGGGATCGGAGACTACGAGTGACCGGGAGATCGTATGCTGAAGCCCAGCAGCAGGATCGGTTAAATGGATTGGTCCGGTCGGGTGAGAGAGCACTTGCTCAGGAATTCTTAACTGTTTGCTAGGCCTGGGATCCTTTGCATAGGGCCCACCGCCATCACAGCAGTGTGCCGCACAGTTAAAGTTGGGAGTCTTATTGCCTGTGACTTTAGGCCCTAAACTATAGTAGGATTACAGCTAACCATTGATATACCTTGGATTACAAATGTAAAAGTGCACCAACGTTGCTAGCGAAGATCCCTTCTGTTGGAGTGACTATAACTCACGGAGACATTGTTTGGGCGCCATATTGCCCACGAGTAGGGTGCCCACGTGTCCCGGATTGCCCGGGATCGTCCCTGACTAGAGATTTTAGTCCCGTGTCCCAGGCAGCTCATTCCGGGACAATACAGACGTCCCGGAATGAAAAAAAAACAGTGACCACTGACTGACCAGACCACACCAGTCCGCTCCGCCTGTCTGCCGCCACCACCTTATAATTTTATCACACAGCACACTGATGATTACAATACACATAGGCTCAGGCTGCCACTGCCAGTCTGGTTGCTAGGCTAGGGGCCGCTCCGCGTCTAGCAACCAGTGACGTCAGCTGAGCTGAGGCCTGTCACTCAGTCTCAGTGTGTGCAGTGAGTGAACCCGCCCGGCGCACACTACGCTGAGTATGAGAGCAGCGCGCGCGCCTCCCTCCGCAGCCACCACCAGCAGGAGCCAGCACAGAGTGAGTGACCGTGATGCCAGTGACCAGTGCACTCAGACAGAGCCACTCACCTGTGCACAGCCAGCCAGCCTGAGCCTCGTTGTCCGGTCGGTCCGAGTCCTCCTCCAGCTCCAGTCACAGTGACGCCAGTGACCACTTAGACTGTGCCAGTCTGAGCCACTCTCCTGTACAGCCAGCCAGCGTGAGCCTCCGGGGATCTCTACTGGGCACCTGAGTCTGACCCTTCACAGCACAGAACAGCTGACACCAGCGATGTTCCCCGATCAGTGTGATCGCACAGTGAGTATTATTCTAGTAGGGGGGGATCTGCCAGCCTCTGCCCACACCATAAGGAGAACCGCCTGGGACACACTGGATTGTCAGAGGGAGTTGTAAAAGTTCTATAGAGCTGTCTGTTAGATGGATGAGCCTGTGCCTCCTTGTCTGTCACTTTCTTCACCTCCCCCTCCCTAACCTGCCAGCTTGGAATGCTCCGCAGTGGCCCTGCTAGAAGAATCATAAATCACTGTGAGGAAACCATGAAGGAGTGCTCAGGAGGGAGGGGGGAATGTACACAGCTGCCTGTGTGTTTGTACATCTCTACTGCCTGTGTGTGTGCTACACTGAGACATGAGACAACAGTAGCTGTGTGCAGAGACCCACTCACAGCATGTCACTGTACACAGAGAGACAGTCCCTGACCTGGAGACCAGTCCCTCTCCTTCACCCCCTCCTGAGTATGGCATTATCCCTGATTAATAGGGACAGTCCCTGTTTTATAAACCAGCCCTTCTGTCCTTTTATTGTCTTCTGTCCCTCTACCAAGTGTAACTATCATAGTTCTAATCCTTGTTTGGTAAGCAGTCCCTGATGTATGGAGAAGGTCCACGTTATATATTAAAGAAACGGTCCTTATTATCCACTTGCTCTCCGAAAGATTTACCCCTTCCTAATGACCAGGCCATTTTTTGCAAAACGTCACTGCGTTATTTTAACTGACATTTGCGCAGTCATGCGACGCTGTAACCAAACAAAATTTATGTCCTTTTTTTCCCACAAATAGAGCTTTCTTTTGGTGGTATTTGATCACCTCTGCGGTTTTAATTTTTGCGCTATAAACAAAAAACACAGACAATTTTGAAAAAATATTTTTTTTACTTTCTGCTATAAAACATCCAATAAAAAAAATTGAAAAAAAATATAATTTCTTCATCAATTTAGGCCAATATGTGTTCTACATATTTTTTGGAAAAAAAATCCCAATAAGCCTTTATTGATTGATTTGCGCCTATATAGTTATAGCATCTACATGCAACATTTATGGAATTTTTATTTATTTTTCTTCTATTCGTAATGGTGGCAAACAGCGACTTATAGCGGGACTGCAATGTTGCAGTGGACAAATTGGACACTATTTGGAACTAAATTGGAACTATTTCATTATATATTACAATGTAGTAACAGAAATAATGTGATTTGATCATCCTGACACCATATCAAGCATGGTGTCAGGATGATTAAAGTGCTAACACCAGGCATTCGCCCAACAAATCACCCGCTGACAAATTCCCTGTCAACTCCCGAGACTACATTCCACCTCGCACACCACCATCCATCTGCCAGTTGCCTCCACCCCCCTGGTCATTGGCAAAAGGTTGTTCCATGAAACCAGTCCCTCAAGAAGAGGGGGGGGGTGTCCCTGAATGGCAGTTTGGAAATGTGGTCACCCTACCCACGAGGGGGAAGCTCGCGAGCGTAGTTCATCCAAGGACATTTAGAGTGTATAAGATTGTATACCCTGGTATTGTTTGCACTGTGCATAATTGTAACTTTGCAGGGCCCTGCATATGCCAATATATATATTTGTTTAACCTAACGTTTTCTATCTAGTAAAGATATTTTATGGTTAAACAAACATGTTGTGTGGAGTATTAACTATTCCAGAGAGAGACGGTCAACACAGGTAATCTAATTCTGAACTGTCAATGTATATTTTATTGTGGTATTGTGGGTTTCATTGTTAGCGGGTTCCACAATCTCATTCGCTTAACCGCTGCGCCAGTGGAGGGTCAGAGCCAGTTATCAGGGGTTGACAGCAGAAAGGTACAGGCCCAAAACAATACCAGCAGCCCTCTTAATTGGGGGTAGTGCTACACTTGTTAACAAAGCGTATTTTGTTAGAGTTTGGAGCATAGAGGTTAACATTAGTGTACTCTGAGGCATTGATATCGCAGATTATGATTAAGTTTCGTCCTTGGGGATCTGCAAGCACTTTGTGAAGTTGAAATGAAACATTGTCCTGTATTGCAGTAAGGACCCCTCCTTTTTTAGAGTCTGTATTTGCAGTAAAAATATGAGTAAATTGCTTGTTTGTGCATTTTGGTTGGGTTAAGCTGCTGAAGTGTGTTTCCTGAGCGCAAAGCATATCGCATTTAAATTGCTGAGCCTCTTTCCACAATGATTTGCGCTTGAAAGGATGGTTAAGGCCTTTGGCATTGATGGAAAGGAATGTTACCCCCATTTAGGCATTACAATTTCAGTTATTCGACATGTTGAAAACATATGTGTTTTTTTGCTAGTAGAGAGCTCTCTCTTGTGGCCAAAACTGGTATAGGATGTAGTTTTAAATTCTAGTGCAGATTGGAAAGGAATTGTACTCACAGTATGAAGTGCAGGTAATAGTTCAATGTTGTAGGTACCTTTGTTATGCTGGTGAAGTCTCTGTAAGGATGTGTTCATGAAGGGAACAGTTGCAGATACATCCGAAAGCTGCAAAGGAATCTGTGAAATCTGACTGTATTGAGAAAGTATGGTAAAAGAAAAAACAATACTGAGTGTGAACAAAAATAATTGAACAATGAACAAAATTTGTACTTTGTGTAAAGAAACATTATGAACCAAGCATGGGCACTTTGTACTCGGATGCAGCATTATACTGCTCAAGTGGTATCAGGGGGGTGAGTTTGTGGGCCGAGAGAGGTTACTCTCCCCAAAGAACTGAAGATAGCACTTATTTACTTTCCAGATGGTCAATGTTTTTTAGCATTCTTTGCTGTAACCTGTTGCCATTCAGGTTCTGCATGAGGGATATTCCTGGGAGAGTTAATCCCGCTGTCAGGCTCTGGAAGTATCTGCCACTCCTTTAGCAGGGACAGGCCTTTATCCAGTGAGTCTATGGTATGACCTTCCTTCTTAATAGTAATTTTTGTGGGGAAGCCCCATCTATAGTTGATCTTGTGGTTCCTGAGGGATTTTGTAATTGTAGTGAGTAGGGTTGTCCGGACCCGAACTGTAAAGTTCGGGTCCGTACCAAACTTTTGGGTTTTGGGGTCCCGGACCCGAACCCGAACAATTGACTGTATGTTCGGGTCCGGTGTTCGGCAATATGCATGTAAAGTCGTGCTTGTTTCCCATGCTTAGAACTGTCCCTACACAAAGTGTCATTTCTGAAGGAAAAAAAGTAATTTAAAACTCACTCGCGGCTATTAATGAATTGTCGGCTGACCTGATGCAGAACGTGAGAAGGGGCGGATCTATTCATGTATTATACTGCGGAGGAAGTTCCCCATCAGGTCCGCTCATCCAATGACGTAGGCGGGGTCTGACATACGAGGGGGCGGACCTGATGGGGAATGTCATCCACAGTTTAATACATGAATAGACCCGCCCCTTCTCACGTTCCGCATCAGGTCCTCAGCCTTACACTACGTCATTGGCTGAGTGGACCAGATGGGGAACTTTATAAGGGGCGGGTCTATTCATTTAATACACTGCCGAGGAAGTTCCCCATCAGGTCCGCTCAGGCTCAGCCAATGACATTTCGTCTGGACAGCGCTGGACATCGGGATCGCTGCGGGACACTGGATGTCTTCGCTGGAATGTTTTTTTCTTATTTTTTTATTTTTAATAAAGGACTTTCCCAATGGTGTCTGTGTATTTTTTTTACAATTTTTACACTTTCTTTGTGAAATGGTAGGGGTACCCCATTACCAATTCACATAGGGGGGCGGGATCTGGGGGTCCCCTTTGTTAAAGGGGTCTTCCAGATTCCAATAAGCCCCCGCCCGCAGACCCCCACAACCACCGGGCAAGGGTTGTGGGGATGAGGCTCTTGTCCCCATCAACATGGGGACATCCTCCCCATGTTGAGGGCATGTGGCCTGGTACGGTTCAGGAGGGGGGGCGCTCTCTCGTACCCCCTCTTTTCCTTCAGAAATGACACTTTGTGCATGGGCAGTTCTAAGCACGGGAAACAAGCGCTAATAGTCCTCAGAATTTCGAGTCCCCATTGACTTCAATGGGGTTCGGGTTCGGGGTCAAGTTCGGTCCCGAACTCAAACTTTTTACCGAAGTTCGCCCGAACCTGTCGAACCCGAACATCCAGGTGTCCGCTCAACTCTATTCTTGATCTAATATTTCAGAGATGGGCCCATTCCTGCGCCCACCAAGAGTTACTGTGAGGACTTACAGTGTTGTGGCACCAGCACCACAACCACCACCACCAAAGGCCCAATTTTTCCTACCACTGTTCACAATTCTTGATATAATAGTTCACAGCAGGGCGTTCCAGCGCCCACTAAGAGTAACTGTGAGGGCTTACAGTGTTGTGGCCAAATTTCTGCAGATTATATACGGCAGGCCCCTACTTTCAAACATCCAATTTTCAAACGACTCCTACTTGCAAACGGAATGAGACAACAGGAAGTGAGAGGAAATATACCCCTAGGAAGGGAAATTCTCTCCTGTAAGAGTTAATATGGGACAAAGGTGTCTTCTCTCCACTGATGCTTTACCACCAATCCTTGTTTCAATAAAAACCCCAAATTTTCAAAAAACATTTGTCATTGGGACTAGGGATGAGCTTGGTGTTCGAGTCGAACGCATGTTCGACTCGAACATCGGCTGTTCGCCTGTTCGGCGAAACCAGAACTTTGTGGGCCGTTCGCGCCAAATTTGTGTGACGCGAATGGCCCACAATGCACTGCGCCATTGCAGTGCATTGCCGGCGCTGTGATTGGCCAAGCATGCACTGTGACCCCGCATTAGGGTGCCCACGTGTCCCGGATTGCCCGGGATCGTCCCTGACTAGAGATTTTAGTCCCGTGTCCCAGGCAGCTCATTCCGGGACAATACAGACGTCCAGGAATGAAAAAAAAACAGTGACCACTGACTGACCAGACCACACCAGTCCGCTCCGCCTGTCTGCCGCCACCACCTTATAATTTTATCACACAGCACACTGATGATTACAATACACATAGGCTCAGGCTGCCACTGCCAGTCTGGTTGCTAGGCTAGGGGCCGCTCCGCGTCTAGCAACCAGTGACGTCAGCTGAGCTGAGGCCTGTCACTCAGTCTCAGTGTGTGCAGTGAGTGAACCCGCCCGGCGCACACTACGCTGAGTATGAGAGCAGCGCGCGCGCCTCCCTCCGCAGCCACCACCAGCAGGAGCCAGCACAGAGTGAGTGACCAGTGCACTCAGACAGAGCCACTCACCTGTGCACAGCCAGCCAGCCTGAGCCTCGTTGTCCGGTCGGTCCGAGTCCTCCTCCAGCTCCAGTCACAGTGACGCCAGTGACCACTTAGACTGTGCCAGTCTGAGCCACTCTCCTGTACAGCCAGCCAGCGTGAGCCTCCGGGGATCTCTACTGGGCACCTGAGTCTGACCCTTCACAGCACAGAACAGCTGACACCAGCGATGTTCCCCGATCAGTGTGATCGCACAGTGAGTATTATTCTAGTAGGGGGGGATCTGCCAGCCTCTGCCCACACCATAAGGAGAACCGCCTGGGACACACTGGATTGTCAGAGGGAGTTGTAAAAGTTCTATAGAGCTGTCTGTTAGATGGATGAGCCTGTGCCTCCTTGTCTGTCACTTTCTTCACCTCCCCCCTCCCTAACCTGCCAGCTTGGAATGCTCCGCAGTGGCCCTGCTAGAAGAATCATAAATCACTGTGAGGAAACCATGAAGGAGTGCTCAGGAGGGAGGGGGGAATGTACACAGCTGCCTGTGTGTTTGTACATCTCTACTGCCTGTGTGTGTGCTACACTGAGACATGAGACAACAGTAGCTGTGTGCAGAGACCCACTCACAGCATGTCACTGTACACAGAGAGACAGTCCCTGACCTGGAGACCAGTCCCTCTCCTTCACCCCCTCCTGAGTATGGCATTATCCCTGATTAATAGGGACAGTCCCTGTTTTATAAACCAGCCCTTCTGTCCTTTTATTGTCTTCTGTCCCTCTACCAAGTGTAACTATCATAGTTCTAATCCTTGTTTGGTAAGCAGTCCCTGATGTATGGAGAAGGTCCACGTTATATATTAAAGAAACGGTCCTTATTATCCACTTGCTCTCCGAAAGATTTACCCCTTCCTAATGACCAGGCCATTTTTTGCAAAACGTCACTGCGTTATTTTAACTGACATTTGCGCAGTCAGGCGACGCTGTAACCAAACAAAATTTATGTCCTTTTTTTCCCACAAATAGAGCTTTCTTTTGGTGGTATTTGATCACCTCTGCGGTTTTAATTTTTGCGCTATAAACAAAAAACACAGACAATTTTGAAAAAATATTTTTTTTACTTTCTGCTATAAAACATCCAATAAAAAAAATTGAAAAAAAATATAATTTCTTCATCAATTTAGGCCAATATGTGTTCTACATATTTTTTGGAAAAAAAATCCCAATAAGCCTTTATTGATTGATTTGCACCTATATAGTTATAGCATCTACATGCAACATTTATGGAATTTTTATTTATTTTTCTTCTATTCGTAATGGTGGCAAACAGCGACTTATAGCGGGACTGCAATGTTGCAGTGGACAAATTGGACACTATTTGGAACTAAATTGGAACTATTTCATTATATATTACAATGTAGTAACAGAAATAATGTGATTTGATCATCCTGACACCATATCAAGCATGGTGTCAGGATGATTAAAGTGCTAACACCAGGCATTCGCCCAACAAATCACCCGCTGACAAATTCCCTGTCAACTCCCGAGACTACATTCCACCTCGCACACCACCATCCATCTGCCAGTTGCCTCCACCCCCCTGGTCATTGGCAAAAGGTTGTTCCATGAAACCAGTCCCTCAAGAAGAGGGGGGGGGTGTCCCTGAATGGCAGTTTGGAAATGTGGTCACCCTACCCCGCATGCTTTGCCAATCACAGTGCCTGCAGCGAGGAGAGCCATAATTGGCCACAGGCAGGATGCCTGTGGCCAATTATAGCTCAGGGGGGTTTAGTACATGCCCCACACTATGTAAGCCCGCCAGCGCGGCGGCCTTGTGTAGTGTGTTGGCGTGCAGGGAGAGAGAAGGATAGACAGGGACAGTGTCAGTGATATTCTTTGCTAAACCTTGTGCATTTACAGTGTGAAGGCGTCCAGGGAGAGAGAAGGATAGGCAGGGACAGTGTCAGTGTTATTCTTTGCTAAACCTTGTGCAGTTACAGTGTGTTGGCATGCAGGGAGAGAGCAGGATAGGCAGGGACAGTGTCAGTTTTATTCTTTGCTAAACCTTGCACAGTTACAGTGTGTTGGCGTGCAGGGAGAGAGCAGGATAGGCAGGGACAGTGTCAGTGTCATTTTTGCTAAACCTCCTGCACAGTATACACCTGAAGCTACCCCTTATTGCTCGTGGTGTTGTTCTGTTGTGTAACACAGACAGGCATCTGCAAGCAGTTACAGTGGGTGTAGGTGCCTCCTGCACAGTATACGCTACCCCTTATTGCTCGTGGTGTTGTTCTGATGTGTAACACAGACAGGCATCTGCAAGCAGTTACAGTGGGTGTAGGTGCCTCCTGCACAGTATACGCTACCCCTTATTGCTCGTGGTTTTGTTCTGTTGTGTAACACAGACAAGCATCTGCAAGCAGTTACAGTGGATGTAGGTGCCTCCTGCACAGTATACGCTAACCCTTATTGCTCGTGGTGTTGTTCTGTTGTGTAACACAGACAAGCATCTGCAAGCAGTTACAGTGGGTGTAAGTGCCTCCTGCACAGTATACACCTGAAGCTACCCCGTATTGCTGTTTTTTTTTCTTTTGTGTAACACTAACAGGCATCTTCAAGCAGTTACAGTGGGTGTAGGTGCCTCCTGCACAGTATACGCTACCCCTTATTGCTCGTGGTGTTGTTCTGATGTGTAACACAGACAGGCATCTGCAAGCAGTTACAGTGGGTGTAGGTGCCTCCTGCACAGTATACGCTACCCCTTATTGCTCGTGGTTTTGTTCTGTTGTGTAACACAGACAAGCATCTGCAAGCAGTTACAGTGGATGTAGGTGCCTCCTGCACAGTATACGCTAACCCTTATTGCTCGTGGTGTTGTTCTGTTGTGTAACACAGACAAGCATCTGCAAGCAGTTACAGTGGGTGTAAGTGCCTCCTGCACAGTATACACCTGAAGCTACCCCGTATTGCTGTTTTTTTTTCTTTTGTGTAACACTAACAGGCATCTTCAAGCAGTTACAGTGGGTGTAGGTGCCTCCTCCACAGTATACGCTAACCCTTATTGCTCGTGGTGTTGTTCTGTTGTGTAACACAGACAAGCATCTGCAAGCAGTTACAGTGGGTGTAAGTGCCTCCTGCACAGTATACACCTGAAGCTACCCCGTATTGCTGTTTTTTTTTTTCTTTTGTGTAACACTAACAGGCATCTTCAAGCAGTTACAGTGGGTGTAGGTGCCTCCTGCACAGTATACGCTACCCCTTATTGCTCGTGGTTTTGTTCTGTTGTGTAACACAGACAAGCATCTGCAAGCAGTTACAGTGGATGTAGGTGCCTCCTGCACAGTATACGCTAACCCTTATTGCTCGTGGTGTTGTTCTGTTGTGTAACACAGACAAGCATCTGCAAGCAGTTACAGTGGGTGTAAGTGCCTCCTGCACAGTATACACCTGAAGCTACCCCGTATTGCTGTTTTTTTTTTCTTTTGTGTAACACTAACAGGCATCTTCAAGCAGTTACAGTGGGTGTAGGTGCCTCCTGCACAGTATACGCTACCCCTTATTGCTCGTGGTGTTGTTCTGTTGTGTAACACAGACATGCATCTGCAAGCAGTTACAGTGGGTGTAGGTGCCTCCTTCACAGTATACGCTACCCCTTATTGCTGGTGGTGTTGTTCTGTTGTGTAACACAGACAGGCATCTGCAAGCAGTTACAGTGGGTGTAGGTGCCTCCTGCACAGTATACGCTGCCCCTTATTGCTTGTGGTGTTGTTCTGTTGTGTAACACAGACAGGCATCTGCAAGCAGTTACAGTGGGTGTAGGTGCCTCCTGCACAGTATACGCTACCCCTTATTGCTTGTGGTGTTGTTCTGTTGTGTAACACAGACAGGCATCTGCAAGTAGTTACAGTGGGTGTAGGTGCCTCCTGCACAGAATACACCTGAAGCTACCCCTTATTGCTCATGGTGTTGTTCTGTTGTGTAACACAGACAGGCACCTGCAAGCAGTTACAGTGGGTGTAGTGTGCCTCCTGCACAGTATACACCTGAAGCTACCACGTATTGCTGTTTTTTTTCTTTTCTGTAACACTAACAGGCATCTGCAAACAGTTACAGTGGGTGTAGGTGCCTCTTGCACAGTATACGCTACCCCTTATTGCTGGTGGTGTTGTTCTGTTGTGTAACACAGACAGGCATCTGCAAGCA
This sequence comes from Rana muscosa, assembly GCA_029206835.1. NCBI lineage: Eukaryota > Metazoa > Chordata > Amphibia > Anura > Ranidae > Rana > Rana muscosa. The sequence goes on along the minus strand of CM055123.1, from coordinate 381,599,622 downwards.
GTTACAGTGGGTGTAGGTGCCTCCTGCACAGTATATGCTACCTCTTATTGCTGGTGGTTTTGATCTGTTGTGTAACACAGACAGGCATCTGCAAGCAGTTACAGTGGGTGTAGGTGCCTCCTGCACAGTATACACCTGAAGCTACCCCGTATTGCTGGTGTTTTTCTTTTGTGTAACACTAACAGGCATCTGCAAGCAGTTACAGTGGGTGTAGGTGCCTCCTGCACAGTATACACCTGAAGCTACCCCTTATTGCTGGTTTTCCCATCTCCCTGCAGGCCATTAGAATGTCTGGAAGGCCAACAAGGAGAGGCAGACAGTCACGAGCCAATAAAAGAGGGCAAGCAGGCCCTTTGTCTGGGGGCAACAGTGCTGGTCGTGAACGTGGTGCATTGTCATCAGCACGTGGCCATGGGACACGCTTGTCCTTATTTTCGGCAGCTGGACGTGTTGAGCCGCATCATGCTGAAGACTTGGTAGAGTGGATGACCAAGCCCTCCTCATCTTCCTCATCCTCTCTCACCCAGGCTCAGGGTACTGGCAAAGCAGCTGCCAATGCGTCCTCTTCCCTCGTATCAAAGTCATCATCAGTCACTCCTTCCCTAGACCCACCATGTCCTCCTGAGGAGTCCCCCGAACTGTTTGAGCACAGTGTTGGGTACATGCTCCAGGAGGATGCCCAGCGTTTTGAAGGGTCTGATGATGATACCCAGCTAGAGGAAGGCAGTAGCGTGAGCGCAGAGAGAGGGGATGCTCAAGAAGGACAGCAATCTGGCAGTCATGTTCCACCAGCTGCAGCATACTGCCAGGTTTATATACCAGTAGGTAAGTAGAAAAAACTTTTTCTTTTGCGCCCTCCCCAACCAAAAATTATTTTCTCAAACCACCACTGCGCGCTAGGACTAAATATCCCTGAAGCTGCCACTTGAAAGTAAATTTATATTAGTGATATTTAAATGTGATTAAATAGTGGCGCTGTGTTTATACTAAATATAAACTAAAACTAAAAATAATACGTGATAACAAATATCAAATATCATACAAAAACAAAATTAAAGTGAATAAGCATCCAACATTAATTATAAATATTCCAAACAATATAATATCAGTGACAAATCATTCTCAAAGTGTCCATGTAAAATAAAGTGAATATTCCATATAAACAAAAAAGAAGTGAAAAGTGCCAGTCCACGTGAAAAATAAATCCAAGTGAATAAATAAATCTTCTTAAAACTCGTGATTCCACTCCCATAAGAAATGAACTCACCAAAAATATATTCCTTACACTCTCGTGTTCGGCAAAACAGCAAAAGTGAACCCACCAGGGTTAATAGGCTTGTTCCGACAGTGTTCAATCAATCATATGTTCCACATGAAAATGAAAAAAGTGCCTCTAATAGTGAAGTATGTCAAAGCCAATTTATTTCAAACCAACAAGAAGATTTATTCATTCACTTGGATTTATTTTTCTCTGGGAGGTTACAAACTCCTGGTCGTGGACAACGAGTTGCTGAGGCTTCAGTCAGTCAGAGAAGGAGTGGTGGAGAAGGTGGCCGTCTGACCGATGCGTTCAGACAATTTTTTAGTCCGCAGCTCCAAGGTATGATCGGTTTCAGCAACCATCGCCAGCGTCTGATTTACATGGTCCAGGAATACCTAGGGGCAAGGTCAGACTTGGACACCTTTCCCACTGAAAATCCTCTGGCTTACTGGGTCTTGAGGATGGATCACTGGCCAGAGGTTGCACAGTATGCAATTGAGCTACTGGCCTGTCCTGCATCCAGCATTTTTTGGAACGCACATTCAGTGCTGCTGGAGACTTTGTTACCGATCACAGGGTGCGCCTGTCCACCGACTCGGTTGATCGACTGACATTCATAAAGATGAATCAGTCTTGGATCACCACCAGCTACCAAGCACCTGAAGCTGATGTAACCGAATATTTTTTTTTTAAGTGTCACATCCCTTCAAGATTGCCTATGCTGATGCTGAGTGACTGTCCTGTTATGTTGACTGACTATTCTCCTAAGGCCCAATTTTTCAGCCCCTGTTTAAAAGGGCATGTAATTACAATATTTAATGCAATGCTTTGCAGCAGGGCTCATTACTGCACTCCAAGTACAGTATCTGTGAGGGGTTGCAGTGTTTTGGCACCAGTGCCTAAGGCCGAATTTTTCTGCCCCTGTTTAACAGGGGCATGTAATTACAATTCTTGGTCTAATTCTTTGCAACAGGGCTCATTGCTGCGCTCTAAGTACAGTATCTGTGAGGGGTTGCAGTGTTGTGGCACCAGCACCAGTGCCTAATGCCCAATTTTTCTTCCCCTATTCAACAGGGGCATGTAATAACAATTCTTGATCTAATATTTCACAGCTGGGCCCATTCCTGGGCCCACCAAGAGTAACTGTGAGGGCTTACAGTCTTGTGGCACCAGCACCACCGCCACCACCAAAGGCCCAATTTTTCAGCCCCTGTTCAACAGGGGCATGCAATTACAATTCTTGATCTAATAATTCACAGCAAGGCCCATTCATGCGCCCACCAAGAGTAACTGTGAGGGCTTACAGTGTTGTGGCACCAGCACCACCATCAAATGCCCAATTTTTCCTACTACTGTTCAACAATGGCATGTAATTACAATTCCTGATATAATAGTTGACAGCAGGGCGTCCCAGCGCCCACCAAGAGTAACTGTGAGGGCTTACAGTATTGTGGCAAAACCAACACCTAAGGGGCACATTTCTGCAGAGTATCTACGGCAAGCCCATACTTTCAAACATCCAACTTAAAAACGACTCCTACTTGCAAACGGAAGGAGACAACAGGAAGTGAGAGGAAATCTACCCCTAGGAAGGGAAATTCTCTCCTGTAAGAGTTAATATGGGAAAAAGGTGTCTCCTCTCTACTGATGCTTTATCACCAATCCTTGTTTCAATAAAAACCCCAAACTTTCAAAAAACATTTGTCATTGGGATGGAAAGTGAGGTGAAATGTTCTGAACAGGTGCACAGACAGCAAAACAAATGTTACAGGGGTGTTAACCCTTCCCTATGTACTCCAAAAAGCTTAAAAATGGATTTTTTGGCTAGAGCTACACTTAAAAAATGTACATGTTCCAAATTAAAAACAGATTCTACTTAAGAATAAACCTACAGTCCGTGTCTTGTTTGCACCGCCTGTATACTGCTGTTCAGAGTATATAGGGCCTTTTTTTATTTTGGGTGCGAGGTTCCCCTTAATATCCATACAAGACCCAAAGGGGCTGGTAATGGGCTGGGGTAGGGTGGGGGGGTAGCCATGCCATTTTTCTCAATGATTTTCATCCATATTGCCGGGACCAGACATTACATTAAAGCCGCAAGCAGTTTTAAATGACTTTTTTTCCTTTAGAAATGTAATTTTGTGCAGGGACAGTTCTAAACAAGGGAAACACGTGCCACTTCACAGGCATACTTTAGACACCCCCCAGGTACGATATTTAAAGGAATATTTCACTTTTTTTTTTCACTTTATGCATTATTAAAATCACTGCTCCCGAAAAAAACTACAGTTTTTAAAACTTATTTTTGCATTGATACATGTCCCCTGGGGCAGGACCCGGGTCCCCAAACCCTTTTTTGGACAATAACATGCATATTAGCTGTTATAGTTAGCACTTTACATTTCAAACGTTTGCGTCAATTGTATTTAATAGGGTTCTAAAGTTTGCGCAAACTTTCGGTTCATTCGCAGGTTCTGGTGCGAACCGAACCGGGGGGTGTTCGGCTCATCCCTAATTGGGACGGAAAGTGAGGTGAGATGTTCTGAACAGGTGCACAGACAGCAAAACAAATGTTACAGGGGTAATAACCCATCCCTATGTTTTCCAAAAAGCTTAAAAATAGATTTTTTGGCTGAAGGTACACTTTAAAAATGTACCTGTTCAAAATTACAAAAAGATTCTACGTAACAACAAACCTACAGTCCCTGTCTTGTTTGCACCGCCTGTATACTGCTGTTCAGAGTATATAGGGCCTGGGGGCCCCACGCCTTTCCTGTTTTTAATTTGGGTGCGGGGTTCCTCTTAATATCCTTACAAGACCCAAAGGGGCTGGTAATGGGATGGGGGGGGTACCCATGCCATTTTTCTCAATGATTTTCATCCATATTGCCGGAACCAGACATTACATTAAAATCGCAAGCAGTTTTAAATGACTTTCTTTCCTTTAGAAATGTCATTTTGTGTAGGGACAGTTCTAAACACGGGAAACATGTGCCACTTCACAGGCATACTATAGACACCCCCCCAGGTATGATATTTAAAGGAATATTTCACTTTTTTTTTTCACTTTAAGCATCATTAAAATCACTGCTCTCAAAAAAACTGCAGTTTTTAAAACTTTTTTTTGTATTGATAAATGTCCCCTGGGGCAGGACCCGGGTCCCCAAACCCTTTTTAGGACAATAACTTACATATTAGCCTTCATAATTAGCACATTTTATTTTGAACGTTCGATTCCCATAGACTTTAATAGGGTTCTAAAGTTCGTGCTAACTTTCGGTCCGTTCGCAGGATCTGGTGCGAACCGAACCAGGGGTTGTTCGGCTCATCCCTACTAATCACAATAGTAAACACTGAATGAGAAGTTTTCATTCAGAAAAAATGGTTCACAGTTATCAGCAATATTAATGTGTTTAAAAAAGAAAAAAAAAACAGAATAGTAAAGTGTTACTATGGTAACGCTGCATTGCTCTGGTCACTGTATGTAAAAAAAATTGTAAAAAAAAATGTAAATAAAAAAATAAATGTAGCGCTGGTATTTTTGTCTATTAATGCTTTATAATGTAAGTCTATGAGCAGTATCATAGCTTAGTATTTGGCACCATCTAGTGGCCAATACAAGAAATGGACTCTAAGTATTTTTCTTTTATATAGCACTAGAGATACAACAGGAAATGACTGTTCTGTTTACATTTGCTATGACTGACCTACCCACAATGCCAAAGTGACCTATCCAGGAACACTCAGTACTGAATTGCATGCTGGGTAGGATATAAAAAGGCCTCTTAGGTCTCTTCTAGACGCATGGCCTGCCTGTAAGGACCTGTGAGGAGGTCTCCAGAGAAGCGCGGCCTACTTCCACTGGGAACGGAACATTTAAAGCAGGGGTCTCAAACTGGTGGCCCTCCAGCTGTTGTAAAACTACAAGTCCCATGAGGCATTGCAAGGCTGACAGTTACAAGCATGATGGGACTTGTAGTTTTAAAACAGCTGGAGGGCCGCCAGTTTGAGACCCCTGATTTAAAGACTCTGACATTCATCTAATCGCTGGAGAAACTGAGTGACCGGATCGGGAAGGATTCAGAGACATCTTTTGGAGCCATCAGAGGGTCCGGTTCATCTTGCAGAGCGGAGTGGTGTGACAGAAGCCAGGCTACCTACATCATTTGGGGGATATTTGTACTGTCCCCCCATTTTCGTACCTCATGAAATGAGATAGGCCATCAGTACATCAGGATTGATCGATTTTCATATATACAGTATAATATATATATATATATATATATATATATATATATATATATCCACTTGTCCCCCGCCCACTGTCAATAGACGGCGGGCGGAGGATACTCTCGTTCTGGGAGGACGTCATATGACGTCCTCCCTTTAAAACGAGCTAGGAGGCGCGCGCGCCGCGTTCACAAGCCCCGGTGCGCGTGCCCGGCGGCCGCGATTGCCGCCGGGCACCCGCGATTGCCCGGGAAACGAGCAGGAAAGTGGATCTCTGTGTGTAAACACAGAGATCCACGTCCTGTGAGGGAGAGGGGACCGATGCTGTGTCCCTTGTACATAGGGACAACCATCGGTCACCTCCCCCAGTCAGTCCCCTCCCCCCACAGTAAGAACACTTTGAGGGGACATATTTAACCCCTTCCCGCCCCCTTGTGGTTAACCCCTTCCCTGCCAATCACATTTATACAGTAATCAATGCATTTTTATAGCAGGGATCGCTGTATAAATGTGAATGGTCCCAAAAATGTGTCAAAAGTGTCCGATGTGTCCGCCGCAATATCGCAGTCACAATAAAAAATCGCAGATCGCCGCCATTACTAATAAAAAAAAATGCTATAAATCTATCCCCTATTTTGTAGACGCTATAACTTTTGCGCAAACCAATCAATACGCGCTTATTGCGATTTTTTTTTTTTTACCAAAAATATGTAGAAGAATACGTATCGGCCTAAACTGAGGAAAATGTTATTAAAAAAAAAATGGGTATTTATTATAGCAAAAAGAAAAAAATAGTGTTTTTTTTCCAAACTGGACGCTCTTTTTTTGTTTATAGCGCAAAAAATAAAAACTGCAGAGGTGATCAAATACCACCAAAAGAAAGCTCTATTTGTGGGAAAAAAAGGACGCAAATTTCGTTTGGGAGCCACGTCGCACGACCGCGCAATTGTCATTCAAAGTGTGACAGCGCTGAAAGCTGAAAAATGGCTTGGGCAGGAAGGGGGTTTTCGTGCACAGTAGAGAAGTGGATATATATATATACATTGTATATGTATACAGTACCATTTTCCTACAGACTAAATAATATACACTGATTTGTGTTATTTTCATCAAAGAAATGTAGCAGAATACATTTTGGCCTAAATTTATGAAAAAAGATTATTTATTTGCAAAAAATATTAACAGAAACTAAAAATATTTTCAACCTTTTTTTGCAAAAAAATAAAAAAAACATCAAAAAAATAAATAAAATACCACCAAAAGAAACCTCAATTTGTGTGAAAAAAATTGTACACCTCAAGCAAAAAAAATTCAAAAAAGCAATTGTCTTTCAAAATGCGACAGTGCTGAAAGCTGAAATTTGGCCTGGGAAGGAAGAGGGTAAACATGTCTCGTATTGAAGTGGTTAAGCTGGCTAGAATTTCATTTGAAGATTTCTATTTGTGGAAGGTTAGTTCAACTTGTTATGTTTAGTGGGTTCAAATCATTGATTATCCTTGACCATAATAATGAGAAAATTCAAAGGAACAGAAATTCCCAAAAATCCTTTCCTTTTCTATTTAAATTAAATTATACTGGTGTATGGACAGCTTTAGCTGTGTCTACTTAGTAATGAGAAAGCTCTGTGCCATAGCATGAAACACTTTATAATGTTCCTGCTGGCTTTTCAAGTTTTGTTTTCAATGTTAATGTGGTCAGAATAATAGTCAACATGGCCTAAAAATATGCATTTTGGTCTCAGTGAAATACAATTTTTGCATAATATTCAATGTCGCTTTATTTAATGATAACCGTGTCTTCTCCCAGGAGAGATGCCGATGATGAAGATAATGGAGGAGAAGTTAAAAAAGTGAAAAGAGGTCTTTTCGCGTTAGTCAATAAGGCAGCCAAGTTGATTTGCAAGACTGATGCCAAGGAAGCAGGCAAGACTGGGCTTGAACTTATTCCTTGTAACCTATGCAACAATGTTTAATCATGAATTGGAAGTCATTGAATGTGGTATAACATGCTAAATGTCTAATAAAAAACACAATGTGATATACACTATATTCTATTTTTTTACTGTGTTTATATGATGAATTGAATTTACTGTGCCCAAGGAAACCTGGTATGTGGCTTTAGGAGGGGTACAAGTACTCGGTGTCCACTGCTGAGAGTGCTGGCTTGGAAGGAAGCTCATTTCGGCTCCTACCGTCACTGAGTATTAGAAAGAATCTCTTAGCCACACAGCAACACAAACCCATAAATCCTGAATGTATGGCAACCCCAGCCTGGGCTCCAACCAGGCTACGCCTCCAGCGCATTTCACTCTGCCCCCTCAGAACTTAATCATGGGGATGCTCATTCAATACTAATACATAATAAATAAATGATCAATCATAAAATAAAATGCATAATATAAACAAGGAAATCTTCAACGGATATATATATCAACAATAATGTGCAAAAAAGCTGTTCAATATGTGCAAATAACAGTTCAATAAGTGCAAAAACAAAAAATTCCAAGAGTAAAGTTCAATAAGCGCAAAAAGTGCAAATGAGCGCTAAAAGGTGATAATTCGTGCAGGAAGTAATTAATCATAATGTCCAATCAGAGAACCAAAGTTCATAGAATAAAGTGCATGTGCATAAAGATATGAAGTCCAGTTCATCCAAGAAGTTCCACCATCCACAGTGTGCTAATGGTTTGCCCCATCCTCTCACCTCATTCACAGACCCTTACAGGTCAAGCCAAGCCTCCAGAGCACTAAATAAGTATCCAAGGGTATCCAAGACCAGAGAATGTTGACTCAGAGATCAATTTTCAAACTCATCAGGATGCCGATTACATGCAATGAGAGAATAGGGGCTCCATGGTGTAGTAATCAAAACAATTTATTAAAAGAACAAAATAGTAAAATTTCAGCAGTACAGCTTGGAACACAAGGATACTTTGGGTCTCGGCCGTGACCAGAAGTGACAACACCTGGCTCCTCCCTGACGCGTTGCGTCACTGAACATGTGACCCGGGTACTGCTCTGGGGGACATGTTTCAATGCAAACATTTTTTTTAATCAAATTTTTAAAGAAGCAGTGATTTTAATGATGCTTAAAGTAAAACAGAAAAAAATAAAAAATCCTTTAAATATAGTGTTTGAGGGGTTCCCTTAGTCTGCCAGTAAAATGGTGGATGTGTACAGTTTATAGAACCTGCTGCAGCAACACTGACATATATAAAGATAAAAAATGACATTTAAATTGATTTTTCCAGCTGCAAGCTTTCTTGAAGAAAAAAACATTGCCAGCAGTACAAAAATGTGAAAAAAATTGTGAAAAAAATAAGGGGAACCCCACCCCAAAATAAACAAAAAGACAGCATGGGGACCCCCAAAAATCCACACCAGAACCAAGGTCTGGTATGGATTTTGATGGGAGCCCCCATGCCAAAATAAAAAAAATGGCCTGAGGTCTCCCGCAAAATATATACCAGACCCTTCTCCTAGCATGCAGCCTGGCAGGCTAGGAAAGAGGGGACGAGTGAGCGTCCCCCCTCCTAAACCCTACCAGGCCACATGCCCTCACCATGGGGAGGTTGCTCTGGCAGAGCCCCCCCACCCAAAGCACCTTGTCCCTATGTTGATGGAGACAAGAACTCTTCCCTACAACCTTGGGTTGGTTGTGGGAGTCTGCAGGCAAGGGACTTATATGAAATCTGGAAGCCCCCTTTAACAAGAGGGCCCCTAGATCCTGCCTCCACTCATTCACCAAAAATAAATAAAAACACACAGTTTCTGTCCCCAGATGTAGATCCATTGTCAATCACAACGCTCACCACACCGCTGGACCCATGTGACGTCACCAACCGGTGCATGCTGGGTTGGTTCTTTTACAAGTGGGCGGTGCCACCAGGTGATGTCACCAGGTGACCCCGCCCATTAAAGTGGTAGTAAACCGCAGTTGTTAAAAAAATATTCCCTGCAAAACAATGTCATAATTAGAGTTGGGCAAAGATTGGCTGTAAACCCTGGGTGTTCAAACGGCCTCTAATGCACTGCGTGTTGCACAGTGCCTTCTGCTCCCTGATTAGGCTAAGCTGGTTGTTAAGGAGATGGGAAAGAGAAGCCGGCCGTGGCGTCTTTAACAACTGATGAGTTATCAGCTGTCAATGATCTTTCCTGCTGACAGCTGATTAAAAAAAAATTGTCAGTAAAATAGTAAAAAAATGGATTGGGGGGACCCCTACGCTTTTTTTTCCTCACATTTTTGTAGTGCCAGAAATAAGTAAGGACAGGAGGCAATTTTTGACAATTCCTTATAATTAAATATAAATAAAATGTCCTCTGATGTATATCCATTGTCAATCACAATGCCCGCTGCACTGCCGAACCCAAAAAAGAAAGGAAAAACTCTCTGCACGTGCTGAAGGTTAACCACTGACTGCCAGTTCCTCTGTCTGACAGTTCTTAAATAGTTAAGGGTGGGGCATCTGGTGATGTCACCTGGTGGCACCACCCTTTTGTAATGTCACCGACTCAGCATGCACCGGTCGGTGACGTCGCAAGGGGGCGGTGTCACCAGGTGGCCCAGCTTTTTTCTATTTAACAACTGTCTAATGGCAGAGCAGGTATTCGACTGTTAGCCTTTATCGCAGGGGGAGCAATTTATTTTCTTTTTTCGGGTTTGGCAATGATTGATGTCTGGGGACATTGTTTTTTTTTTGGTTTTGTTTTTTTAATATAGGTATTGTCAAAACTGCCTCCTGTATTTTTTACACTATTTTTGGTGAATGAGTAGGGGTACAATGTATCCCATACTCATTCCCATGGGGGGCTGAGATCTGGTGACCCCCTTTGTCAAAGTGGGTTCCATATTCTGATAAGCTCCCTCCCGCAGACCCCTACAACCACCACTCAGGGATTTAAAAAAGAAGCCCTTTGTCCTCATCAACATGGGGACAAGGTGCTTTGGGGCAGGGAGGCACCCCCCCCCCCCCCCATGTTGAGGGAATGTGGCCTTGTATAGTTCAGGAATGCATCACAGTGAGAGTGGTTCAAAGTAGAATGATTAAATAGAACCTGTGTCTAGTCACTGTATACACTGCAAATATGATATTCCACAGTCATTGTACCAACCAAATACTCTTAATTGCTGTGCTGCAAGTGACAGTCTCAGAGATATTATACCTCGCAACATTTTTTTTTATTTAAATTTTCCATTGCGTTTGCTTTTCTGCACACAAAATAACATGACTTTTAGTCTACATTAAACCCTCCTAGCATTGAATGGCTATGCTGGATGCATGCATATTGTGATAATAGTGTTTTTTTTTACAATGAGTTTACTCAGGCCAGGCAATATTGTTTTAATGGGAGGAATATTTGCTCTAAATAATCAATAAAATACCCTACAATTTGAAAACGATAGCTGCTAGCACAGGTCAATAGATATACCAAACAATACATTTTATAAAAAATGCAGCACTATCAAACATATACATTATTCAAAGAAAATTAAAATGATAAGTAATGATAAACACAACAATCGAGGCAAAAAAAAATTCAAGAACAAAAAAATCTATCTAAAAAGTCAATGTAAAAAAAGGGGATTAGAGATGAAATCCAGTATCTCAAACAGATCCAGCAGGTGAAGGATGGAAATGGAAAATGTAGCTGCACTTACAGTATGTTTTTTTTTAATGCTGATGAAGGGGGGAGCTCTTAAACCCCTGAAACATGTTGGCTAAATTTCAGATAGTAGCCCTGACTTTTAGTGAAATGGAGTTGTATCTGGACCTCTTAGTGGTGGTGTGACTCTTCAATTTCAATTTGTTTTACATTATGCTTGCAGGCCAGTGGGGCTGTGGAGATCACAACAAAGGCCTGGGGAATGCCCAGGGAAAAACCAAGCATACTTACCGACCAGCTAGCTGACAACCAATTAACCTGTCTAACAGTATGCATTAAAAACAGGGGTTTGTCCGCACACATTTGCAAACGCATGCGTGAGCCACAGAACCACGCCAAGGCCCCCTGGAGTCTGTGGTCCTACACTAACTGTGAGTGTCCCCACAATGGAGGCACATGCATTCTGATGGCTAGATGAGGGCAGGTGGACTGAAGGGGAGCCACCCCTCCTTAAAGGTACAGGAGCACACCAAACACCCAGCGTAGCACAATGGCAGCAAAGGTGTTGGTGCGCTGCTGGACCAATACAAACACCAATGTGATAAAACAAACATGTCCACTGCCCTCATCTATAGCTGGCCATAACAGTGGAGATCCTCTGGGGTGTGGAGGCCACCTGCCCAGGAGTCAGATCATTTTCATCAGCATCAATACCTAAGGCCTGGTTCACACTAGTGCGATGCCAGACATTGCATGTGATTCGCACAGCATTGCTGTTCACATCACATGCGATGTCTGTGCGATGCGATTTCAACCATACAAACTGTATGGCTGAAATTGCATCTCATTCACACCAAAATGGTGCAGGACCCTTTTTTTGGTCCACACCGAAATCAGATCGCATGGGTGTTCACACTTATGCGATCCGATTCCTACACCATTTTACAGTTCGCAGTGCGATCTCCAGTGTGAACCACTGTGCGATTCAGGTGCGATGTGGGAACCCGCACTGGATTTGCAGGGATTTCACATCGCACTAGTGTGAACCGGAACTTATGCCCCATACACACGATCGTTTTTTCATGCCGTTAAAAATGCCATTTTTAAAAATGGGCATTAAAACCGATCGTGTGTATGCTCCAGAGCATTTTTAACAACGTGAAAAACGGCCATTAAAAATTTCGAACATGCTCTATTTTTTCACGTCGTTTTTCATGTCGTTTTTTTTAACAACGTGAAAAACGATGGTAAACGCGCATGCTCAGAATCAAGTATGAGACGGGAGCGCACGTTCTGGTAAAACTAGCATTTGTAATGAAGATAGCACATTCGTCACGCTGTAATGGACTGAAAAGCAGGAGGCTGAAAAGCGCGAATCGTCGCTCAACAAACTTTACTAACATAAAGGGTGGCACCATCCGAACGGAACTTCCCCTTTATAGTGCCGTCGTACGTGTTGTACGTCACTGCGCTTTGCTTGAACGTTTTTTAAAATGATCGTGTGTACGCAAGACAGGCTTGAGAGGAAACATGAAAAAAAACGACGAGAAAAACGTCGGTTTAAAAAATGGCATGAAAAACGATCGTGTGTACGCCGCATTAGGTTTACAAAACCAGCAGGATAACACCCTGGATCCAGTTCTATCTTTCCACTTTTCTCAAATGGCCTGAGGTGGGGGCACTAGAATATTTATTTTGAGTGATGTCAGTTGAGGCTGACTTTGACCATGCTGACAGAAGACAAAACTAGGATCACTTTTTTTTTTGTAGTTTTGTGTACCAGAGAAATACAAAGAATGCACAATATTCAGGGAACCTCAAGAGTATAAAACATAATTTAGCGTATATGTGACGTATCTAACCATAGCTCTATGTACATGGTCAGCAACCCTGTTATGTCTGATACAATAATAAGAAAGAGAAAAAGAAGAAAAGCGAGTGTAGCGGGCTCACCCCTCTCACCCCTTCTTATACTTGGCTTGCTGTCTTGTCTAGGGGTAACCTGGGGGAGGGATGAGATCCACCACGGCCCATGTCCTCTTCTAGATAGAGGTGAAGGCCCGAACGTATTTTTCCTCAGGCCGTGTGTATAACCCAGGGTCAAGTCCTTTCACCAACTGACCCCCCTTTGCTCCTAGTAACCAGAGTTCCACACCACTGAAAAGGTTCAACTCTTATTTATTCTTTAGCAGCAATAAATCGTCACTTAGCACAGACAGGTTGTGACCAACGAACAGTTCAGTACAGGTGGGGAGTAGGTCAAGGCACAATCCTTAATCAAACTAAACCATTGGGATATCATCAACGGTTTAGGCGTACAGTGGCTGTGAATGTACTTCTTTCCTTTTCTGAGTCTCTACCAGCAACTCTGACGAACATGAAGTAGGAGTTACCTTCTTCAAGCTGTGGCCCCAGTCAGAGGGAAGACATTCTTCCGAGAGAGTTACCAGAGGCCCCACCGTCACCGGCAAACGCTGCACCGGGCTGTTCGGAAGGCTTACACTCCCCGGCCTCCTCGTCTCAGATTCAGGTGCCCAACACCTTAGGGCCCCTCGTACTCCTCCACCCTTGCGGAACCCAGTCGAAGGTACTGGGTCCCAGGCCTCCTCAATAGTACCTCACCCCAGGGCTAAAGATGCCTGGGATGGACTCCATCTCCCGCTCCGGCCAGGTCAAGGGCACCTGGGCCCAGAACTCTGGAATGCCTGCACCCAGGCGGAAGGTGCCTGGGCGCGGCTCTGACCTCCGACTCTGAACCCCGTGTTCAGGGCGTCCGCCCCTTTTATCTCCTCTCCCTTTGCGTCACAGCAGGTTCCCCGCCCCGCTGTACAAGCGCCGGAAAAGGACAAAAAGGGATGCAGTCTTGTGGTGAGGGTTCAACTCCAGCCCAGGGCAACAACGCCACCTGCAGGCGGCAGGAAACCTCACACCACCAGAGTCCTCCGAGAACCATAAAAGGGTCCCAGATTCCCTAACAATCAGTGCATCTGGGTTACACTACCACCCAGATACCTCCCCTAAATTAAAATACCCGCTACACTCTCCCCCTGGTAATTTGACACTGGTCCCCATAGTCTGGTGCAAACCCATGTCTCCAAAGAGTGGTAACATAGATTCAACCCAGAGACCAAACTACAGGTAGAACTAAGCCCTACAAACTTAGCCATGAATTGTGCCAGGACCTAGATTGGGAAAGGGAAACAGAAATATAAAACAATGAACTTTTTTTTTTTTTAAAACAATACTTCAAGCATTTCACACATTGACATTCTATCCCCTCTCGCTATCTAAGGACCACCCCATTCTCAGCAGCCTTGACAGATGAGTCTCCTGCAGAGGGGAAGAAGAAAGAGAAAAACACATCCTATCATAATATATGTGTTTTCTTGGAAGGAATGGGTCTATCCGTAAAGAAACCCATTTTCTCCAATAAGTATAGTGCAGAGTGTAAAACAAACAATCGTTGCGCAACATCGCCACCTGGTGACAATGCCGCGGTAAAGACACTTGTCAGATCCAGATGAACTTTGCTTCTCTGTGCTGTGGCCCTATACTGGTTATGCCCCAAAGTCACTGATTTCTTTTTCTTGAAGGGAGGAGAAAGAGGGAGAACAAACAACAGCAACTGCTCCCATTTCTCCAAAGAGTAAAACACCACCCGAGAAAAAAAATTGTTAGAGTACAGTCCCTGTATTCAGCAAAAAGAGAATATAAAGGAGTCTTTTTCTCCTATAAGTAAAACTTTGGGTGAGGCAGGAACACAGGCTTTAAATGCTTGTCAAAAGTTTCCACATTATATTCAATGTTCTCTCCATCCTTCCGACAGATAATCACCCTGTCAGCATGGATGTGCCTCCCCAACATCCACTCTGCTTTACAGTCCTTGAATTTTCTGGTGACTGTAGGTGAACACGAGAGGTATCTGCGTGCGTGAGGTACCTTAAGCTTTGTCCAGATGAACTCATTGTACCACCGCTGCTGCAAGACTTCTACCTCAAAGAGCAATTCTTGCGGCAAATATGGATATTCCCACACATATTCACAAGCAACCTTCTGGCAAAAGAGACGCTGAAGCCTGGCCAAAGGTGGCATCGTGGCACGGTCTCGCTCTCCAGGCAGAACGATGGATTCAGGGTGATGAGGTACTTTCACTACCTCTGTAGATTTGGGCTTAGGAGCAGGTGAAACATCTGATGGTTTAAGAAGTAGACAGGTAGACAGGGGACCAGATTCCTCCCTAGGCTCCGAGGCCTCCACCCGGGGTGTACTATCCCCAATGGACATAGGTGGGTCCCTTGTTGCACGGGACGAAGGTAACGGCATCTTATCCTATCCCTTCTTGTGAAAGATCTCATCGATCTCCCCGTCATCACCGGTGTCAGATAATGACTCCAGGTCGGAGGTGTCACAAAACTCCACGGGCAGATAATTCCCAGTAGATACGGAATCACTCCCCTGAATGGCCCCCACCGACTGTGGGCTGCCGACACCTCCAACCCCACACACAGTCCCAACCCCTGGATCACCTGGGCCTTTAGTAGAACAAGGACGTCCAGGGCTCTTCCCTCCGGATCCATCCAGGGCTCTTCCCTCTGGATCCATTCAGGCCAGGCAAGCAACGGGGCGAAGCTCTTCCACGTTCATAGGATGCCATCACCAGGCCAACTTTCCTGTTCGGCGGTGGGAGCAGGGAGCTTGTGGTGACTGAGGCAGCATCCTCGGATTTCTCTCTTTCAGTCTCCGCTGGGGCAGTCACTTCGCCCTGGTCAGTGTGCACAGGAATGCCCGCATAGGCTTCGATCTCTCCCTCCGGAGTGGCAGTACCTGTGAGGTAGTTGAGGTGGTAGGCGCGAGGCCTTTCTGTGGATGGCTCCACCTCAAAAATGAATTTCTTGCATGCCTCACATCGCCCGAACAGCTTCAAGTGGACCACCAGTCCCGAACAGCCGGGACAGATCACACCGAGGGCCTCTATGTCTCTGTATGTGTACAGAGCCAAACGTCCTCGGGGCCTTAGCCTCATTCCTGTGTCCATAATCAGAGCAGCAATAGAAGTCATCTCCGCTGTAGGAAGAAAAGAAATCCACGGAGTATTTGAGGTCATCTTGACTGTCTGCTGCTCCATTGCGCACTGCCCGATCCGAGCCGGAATCTCCACGTGTGTCCTTCCACATGGCCAGACTCCTCCCATACTCTGCATTTGTTCGCGGACTTTCTCTTCTCCCCGCCCACGAACTGCGCAGCTATGGTGTGCCTCGTGGCGCATTGGCCAATATGGCCGACCTACTCGGAACTCCTCCTGGCAGCAAAGTTCAAATTCAGACGGTATAACACACATCCCTGACACAATGCCACCACATGTAGCGATACCCCCAAACTAAGAGAGCCGCTGGTTTTGTTTCGGGCCCTGTACACAGCACAGCCAAGCCCCGGCAATCTACTCAACCCTTCTCTGGCACAGCTAGTCTAGGGGTGGTATATTTGTATAACTCTATACCAGTTCATGTACAATCCCTCAATACATTTATACAGTGGTAGAATGTAGTAATAGACTCCAACACCAGAATGATTAAACTGTAAAAGGTTTATCTTTTTTTTTTTTTTTTTTTGGACTTCTGATGTTTAGTTAGACTCAGACTCTGACTTGGATGATGGGCTCAATACGGATTACGTCACTAAATGCTAGGGGGCTTAATATCCCCGAAAAGCGTAAGATGTTATTGAATGAATTAAAATACTTAAAGACCGATGTAGGATTTATACAGGAGACTCACTTTAAGGAGGGTACCTTCCCCTATCTCCAAAATAGATATTTCCCAAACGTATACCAAGCTTCGAATCAAGTAGCTAAAACTAAGGGAGTAGCGATTCTAATTTCAAATAGAATACCATGGACACTCACGGATAAATATTTGGATTCTGGGGGAAGATATCTTTTTCTTAAAGGTGCTATAGGCGGGGAGAAGGTAACTTTGGCCACTATGTACGTACCAAATGAACAAATGAAGATCATTTTATGGCCAAAGTACTCTCAAAACTGTCGGATTTTAGGGAGGGAAAGTTGATATGCGGAGGAGATTTAAATATGCAGCTAGACCCAAAGGTAGATACATCCGGGGGGACCTCATCGGTATCTAGTGGAATTAGAAGACGTATCTTGCGGAAATTATATGAATTTCAACTGGTAGATGGGTGGCGTATTTTGCATCCAGAGGAGAGGGATTATACCTATTTTTCAAACCCTCACCAAAAATACTCTCGAATAGATCTCTTTCTGTTACCCCATCAATTACTTCAGTCAGTACAAGACATATCAATAGGAAACATAACATGGACAGACCATGCACCAGTCACGATGGAGTTAACTTTAAAGGGGGGACCCAACCAACAGACTGGAGATGGCGCTTAAATGAAAGCCTATTACAGATCCCCCAAATAACAGAAGACTTGGTTAATGAAATTAAGGTATTTCCAGATAAATGATAACAAAGAGAGTGACCCGGGTATAGTATGGGAGGCCCATAAAGCAGTAATGCAAGGTATTTTCATCAAACATGGATCTCGATTGAAAAAGGCTAGAGAGGAACAAATAAAAGAGTTTTTAGAAAAGCTACAGGAACTAGAGACACAACATAAAAAAAGAGCGGAAATAAATGTAGGAATAGAATTAGCACACCTGAGAAGACAAACAGCTTACCTCCTTCGATATAAAGCTGAAGCAACTCTACAGTACGGGAAGAGGATAAAGTATGACTCGGGAGACAAATGTGGTAAAATATTAACAAAAAAACTAAAAAAACTACAGACGCGGTCATATATACTGTCAGAAACATTGACGCATCTCAGCATAGTGCCTACAATATGTCAGAATGTTTATACTGAAATATAAAAATAATTATTGCGGGAATAGGTAAATCTTAATTTTGGAGATTCCCAATTGCCTACAATATCAAACAAGAAATTCTAAGTTCTTGTATCCGTGCTAGTTTGAAGACAAGTAACACAAATGAATATTGCTTAAAATATTATATATATTTATTAACTAAAGTACAGTGCAAATTAAAATCAGGTATAAGTCGTGATCAAACAAATGAATGGATATACTTCTACAATCAGAGATAAATGATGATTAAGGTTCAGATAATATTTACATACATTTCTATGTGAGCTCTATATGACAAAATATATTCACAGTGCAATACTTAAAAGATACTTGTACATTTAAAACTTGGTAACTCTTGTGAAATGTCTTTCCGTTACTTCACGGAAGGTGTAAACACTCTTTTGTTCACTTTAACACTATTTCTTTCTCAAACCAACAGATCTCCTGATTACACTTCTTAAACGTGTCCAGACCAAGTGTCATATAAGGAACACGGCTTTGATAAAACATCAAGTCTTATATTAAATTTAGAGAGAATTAATTTTTACACCTATATCATAATAAAACTATTGTACCACTTGGCTCTAGCTTTTTAAAGACAACCAAATTAGGGTATGTGCCTTAATATTTGGAATAATATTTCATTTATACTGCAGTTAAAATATGAAACAATTCCAAATTGCTTTGCCATATATATTTAAATGGTTTTAGTTATGTGTATGCAAAAACAACTCCATTACCAAAGCGGGTAAATAAACAAAATAAATATGTTACCAGGTTAAAGTTCTGTCTGTTTGAGAAGCTTCCATTATGAGTCCAACTGGACTCCTTCCAACATCGCTACATGTTTGCGTTTAAGATCTCTCTAGCGAGCATCTTCCTTCAAGAGATCCTTTCAGAGATAGAATTCCCCAGAGTTCGAGTGAGAGATCTCCATCTGTAGAGCGACCTGTTCTCTCCGAGATCTCCCTGAGGTTCTCTCGATCTTAAGGTCTCCTTGTCGTCCTCAGGTCAAGTCTCCTCCTGCTATCTCAGCTGCTACTTTTATCTCACTCCAAAAGTGGGTGTGTATCTTACATTACTACGTAACTGAGACGTCAAATGATGATGTGATTGGGTAGGTTGTCACAGCAACCAAACATCACATTATCTTGAACAATTAAGTATTTTTACCACCAGAGGGCAGTAGCGTATTAGAAATAATTTCTAGTGTTATTTTCAAGTAGGCAAAGATAATTTACGACTACCCTTTGACCTAGCTTAATAAAACACACTTAATTGTCTAAGGGTGTCAAAACACATGTCCTGTATCCCAGCTATCTTGGCGTCACTTCAGATTTATAGGTGTGAATGTTTATTATCAACACTGACTCCGGCCATTTGTTAATGTTTTGGGAAGTTCCTGAAGCGAACCACTGGAATGTATGTCTAAGCATTTTCTAATGCTACCCCACTAATATAGTAGCATGTATACAACTCCTTAATACTAATCTATATGTATGCATACATGGGTTTATACACATATTACTAGTATAGATACTTTGTGAAGGTACTTACAATAAATCATATTTAAGATATACAGTACACAGCTTATTTTGAATAAGCCCTATAGTTTTGTAGCTTATTCTGAAATACTAATTTAGGTTTTTATGCTCCCTTTAAACAAGAGTTCCTTATCTTGTTTATTTTACCTAGTGTCCAAACCTTTGAATTACCAACGGGGAGGCTGGTATATTTTCTTAAATGTTCAAAGTTTTGAGTTTATGGTCTGGGAAAGAGATACAGAAACAATGCCTTCTTGTGAGACAGGAAATACATTTAAAGATAGCAAATGTGGGTTAACCCCTTAAAGAGAAAGTATAAACCAAGGTGGCTGTAGTATTGTTCACAGCACATCATGAGCTATAAGCTTAACTTTAGAGACAAAATGGTTGTCCTCTCGCTCATAATATACATGAATATGAACCATATGAAAAATATTAATATGCATAATATAAAGGCCTATATGTAATTCTTTTTAACCCCAAATGTTCTGACAAATCCCCCCCATGTCTCTTGTATTCTGACGAATAGTCACGGACATACTAAGAAACAGGTCCGAAGAAATATCACGGTTGTTTAAAAGATATGGCCATATTATTATTTTTCTTTATACTTGAAGAACGTTCCTCTCTTCATCCATATGATAAAGAATGTTCTTGTATGACTTGGATCTTTGTTGATGAGTTCAAGTCTTTATAGACTGTAACAGCGCATATTACAGTCATTCCAAAAGAGGGGAAGGATCCAGCGAGCTGTAGTAGTTACAGACCAATATCCTTATTAAATACGGAGTTAAAAATCTTGCCAAAAATTTTAGCATCCCGTATACAAACTTATCTTTCAGAAATAGTACACCTTGACCAGGTAGGATTTATTCCGACAAGAGAGGCAAGGGATAGTACTATAAAAGTTTTAAATCTGATCTATAAGGCAAACCAAAAGAAGATACCGAGTGTTTTTTTAAATACGGATGCAGAAAAAGCATTCAACAGAGTAAACTGGAAATTTATGCTGGAGGTCTTAAAACAGATGGGTATAGGGGTTTGGATGATCCAATGGATAGCAGGAGTATATACGGGCCCTCGGGCACTGGTAAAAGTAAATGGGATTTATTCCAGGCCGTTTAATATTATAAATGGCACCCGGCAGGGCTGTCCCCTATCGCCTCTTCTATTTGCCTTAACATTAGAACCACTCTTAAATAAGATCCGACAGAATCCGGATATTGTGGGGATTGATGTGGGGAGAAAGGAATATAAAGTAACAGCATATGCAGATGATATGCTCTTTTCACTAGCAAAACCACAAATTTCGCTACCCAATTTAATGAAAGAAGTAGAACTATATGGGACTGTGTCAAACTTAAAAATAAACTATGTAAGTCTGAGGCAATGGGGGTGGCACGTCCGGATCCCATCAAAAGGGGACTAAAATATAGCTTCAAGTTTAGATGGACAACTAAAGCATTGAATTACTTAGGAAAACGAATGCCCCCAAACTTAGTAGATACTTTCGAGTTAAACTTTGTACCATTACTTAGTACAGTTAGAACATTACTGGAAGGTTGGAGTAAAGGCACACACTCATGGTTTGGGAGATGTAATATTTTAAAAATGAGTGTGGTGCCAAAATTCCTTTACCTCTTTCAAGCATTGCCGGTTAGAATCCCCATGTCTTACTTTAATCAAGTCCATAGTGTATTTACTAAATTTATTTGGGCCAATAAACGGCAATAGAACAAAAGGGCTGGAGGAATATCGGCACTAGATATGTATAAATACTATCAGGCGGTCCAACTGGAGTAGACATAGGGGATTATAAACTATGTGTCACTATGGAGCAGCAGGTGTGTCCAGTCCCCCTAAACAGGGCCCTATGGTGCTATACAACTTTACCATCATTTGTAAAAGATCACCCTATGATAGGCGAATCTTTAAGAATAGGGAATAAAGTAATTCAGAATTCCAAACTCTCCACCAAAAACTCCCCCCTGTTTCCGATCTTAGGAAACCCTGGATTCCCACCAGGTATGGATTTACAAATACTTAGGAAACTGAGGGAAAAGGGAAGCTTTCAAGCCTCACATTTTTTAGGAGACAGGGGATGGGTATCAATTGGGGAGTTAACACGACAAGGAGGGCAATATGAAATTCCCATATGGCAAGCTAGACAGGTTAGACATTATTTAGAGACACTGGGACCTGTAGGAAATTACAGGCGAATACGGACCAAGTTTGAGGAGTATTGCGAGGGAGAGGAGCCTTTATCTCACGTAATCTCTAAAATATATATAATTTTGACTGCACCCTCAGTGGACTATAAAATGGAATGCTTTGCCAAATGGAAACGTGAAACGTGGCCAAACTTTCTCTCCAGCACAA
This sequence comes from Rana muscosa, assembly GCA_029206835.1. NCBI lineage: Eukaryota > Metazoa > Chordata > Amphibia > Anura > Ranidae > Rana > Rana muscosa. The sequence goes on along the minus strand of CM055123.1, from coordinate 381,577,722 downwards.
TGCCAGAATATCATAGATCTATCCTTAAAATCTTCAAGGTGTACGAAAATGCAGGAATCAAACTATAACATTTTAACACGCTGGTATTATACCCCATCGGCCTTGAACAAATTTTTTCCAAAAATTTCTGACAGGTGCTGGAGAGGATGTGAAGAAAAAGGGACAATGTTACATATATTCTGGGCTTGCCCAGTAGTTAGACAATTTTGGCAAAATGTACATAAAATTACTCAAATATTCACAGAATATCAGATTGAAGAAGACCCAGCCTTTTTTCTGTTACACCACATACAAATTCCACTGAAAAAATATACAAATTCAGTCTTGTGCCACCTAATAAATGCGGCAAAAAGTTGTATCGCGATGAAATGGAAAGACCCTAGTCCCCCTATGATCTCAATGTGGTTAAACAAAGTTAGAAGGGTGGGAATAATGGAGAAACTTTTACCTATAACATTGGTGGGAAAAAAACAAATACAAGAAATATGGGCACCATGGGAACAATTGGTAAAAACAGAAGAAGGGAAGAAGCTATTAGGAGAGTAAAGATAAAAATTAGGTAGACACTTAAAAAAAGAATAAGAAGGGGCTTTATGAGAGGATATATGCTCAGAATAGGGAAGAGGAAAGGACAGAAAGGAAGAGATATATGTTTCACATTTTTTCCTTTTTTTTTTTACTTTTTGTGTTGAGGTCCTGATGTTTGTCTAATGTTCCCCTACGTAAAGTAAGGGTAAAGAAGGGAGGAAGATGTGGTCAAGGGAAGGGGAGGGGGGAATATAGGGGAAATAGGATAGGGTAATAGAGATAAGTGAAGTAAGAGATGATGAGGGAGAGAAAGTGAAAAAAAGAGAAGGAGTAATAATAAGAAGAGGCCAGAAGTAGATAGCAAAATAATGAATGTGGAAAAAACATGGTTTAAATAAGGTTTTCTTTATGTGCTCTCTCCAAATGGCAATGATATATTTGTATACCCTGTTTCAAGAAAATAAAATAAAGAATTGAAAAAAATAAATAAACTGTAAAAGGTTTACTTGTATATATTGGTTAACGATCAATATCACATATAACACATGCATGCAGAGCCCCTGCAGTAATACTAACACTAGTCAACTATAGTGCACAAATAGTTCTATCACACACTGACATATAGCTAAAGTCCCCGTTAGCAATATGGCGCCCAGCAATGCTATAAACTCCCAGTCAGGCCTGACTCAGTTAAAGCTCAGTCTTTAAAGGAGGAGTCTTCGCATGCAAGATGATCTGTGGTGCACATACAGGAACAATATTTGTAATCCAATATTGGTCTAAGGCAATGGAAGCAACTCCCCGGAGACTATGTAACTCAGTTCTGCAACTAGTCTCCTGACAGGAAAAAGGAAAGTATAACCCGATGGGCCAAGGCAGTCAATAGGCCTAATAAACTACTCGGTTATAGTTGTGAGCAGGTGCTCTCTCACCCCTCCGGACTCGATCCCAGTCCGGGACTCCCACCGCTGTGTCCACACACACAGGATCTGCCACCGCCTGATCTCCGGTCCACTGACGTCCGCAAAGCAGGTAGATGTCTGCAGCCGCACAGGCTCCGCAGCGAGGTGGAAGGCTCTCTGGAAGTGCGCAAGGCCCAGGCCTCGGGCCTTGCACTCGCAGCAGGTCCGCACAGGAAGTCCTCTTGCCAGCCACACGGTGTCCAAAGGGGCCGGGCTTAGCCTCGCCCTCCCCTTTTATACCCCACCCATGAGTCTCTGCGGCAGCCCAATGCACCCTGGGTGCCAAACGGGGTTCTGGGTAATGTAGTCCATGGGGCCTCAACGGAGACCCCGCTACAAGAGGAATCAGAGAAAAAAAAACAGTAAAGGAAGGGGGAAAGGGGGAGAGGAATGAGAAGCAACAGGGAGGGGGGTAGGTAGAGGGAGGGGGGGCGCGGGGAGGAAAGGCCTGTTGGGTATGAACTGAGAGTGATACGATCCACTGTCTCTGCTCCCCCATTCCCCCAGCCATATTCTTTTAATTAAGCCAACGTAAAGTTTTTTTTTTGTGTAGCTCGCGAATCGGCACTTTATCTAGGAATTAGCTGACTGGAAATGATCAGTCGTTTTAAAGTGGGACCAGCATGCCCATGTTTCCATGAATTTTTGTATCCGTTCTTGAGAGATGTGTATCAGTTCCTCCATCTCTTCTATTTTGGAGATCTTGGCAAACCATTCTCTAACAGATGGCGGGGTAAGAGATCGCCAGTGTATCGGGACACAGAGTCTTGCTGCATTCACCATGTGCATAGCTAGAGATTTAAAGTAAGTTCTTGTAGACAATGTTGTATGATGTAATAAATATTGTGCTGGGGTATAATTCAAAGTATATGTGGTGACGTGTGAGATGATATCATGTACCTGTTTCCAGAAAGGCTGGATGGAATCACAGTCCCACCAGACGTGAACCATAGTGCCTTCTGTTTTACCACATCTCCAGCACGTGTTAGGTATAGATGGTGAGAATTTGTGAAGTAGGGAGGGAGTTCTGTACCATTGCGTTTCGATTTTATAACAGTTTTCCTGAATTGCTACGTTCATGGAGCCCTTGTGTGCTTATTCGTATTATAAATGTTGAGCAGGCCTGTCTGTATATCGTGAAAAATGTTGATGGGAGATGTATAGGGATAGTCTGCATCAAATAAAGAAAGCGTGGGAGAACCGTCATTTTGAGCAAGGCCGAACGGCCGAACGGCCAAACCAGGAAATATTTAAGCCTGCCCAATCCTTTAGATCCGATTTAGTTTTGTTCAAAATTACATGAAAATTGTATTTGTACAAATCTGAGAATTTAGACGTGATCTGGATACCCAGGTATGTAATTGCATCTCTCTTCCATTGGAATGGGAAGGAATCTTGACAACGGTCTACATTTTGTGAGGAAAGCGAGACGTTCAGTGCAAGAGATTTCAAATAATTAACTTTAAAATTTGACAGGATACCAAAATGTTCTATATCTTTCAGAAGGTTTGGCAGGGTAATAAATGGAGACCTCAGTGATAACAGGATATCATCCGCATAGGCGGCTACCTTAAATTCCCTGTCCCCTATCTGAATTCCCTTGATGTCAATGTTCGATCTCAATTTGTTTAGGAAGGGTTCTAATGTGAGGACATAAATCAGGGGAGACAAGGGGCAGCCCTGGCGAGTGCCGTTGCCAATAGTAAAGGCATCCAACAGGTGGCCATTTACTCGTACACGAGCGATCGGATTGGAGTACAATGCAAGAATTTGGGACAGCATGCGGGACCGGAGACCTATCGTTTTCAGGACCTCGCGCATGTAGTCCCAGGCAACTCTGTCGAACGCCTTCTCCGCGTCCAACGACAGAAAGAAACCCGGGGTTTTAGATATTGACATCCAATGGTGGACATTTAATGCTCTTATAGTGTTGTCTCTGGCCTCTCTACCTGGGACAAAACCCACTTGGTCTAAAGAGATAAGGCCAGGAAAAAGGGGTAGTAGTCTATTGGCCAGGATCTTCGCATATAGTTTAATGTCTACATTAAGCAATGAAATGGGTCTATAGTTGGATACTTGCGTAACATCTTTACCTTCTTTAGGGAGGACCGTTATATGGGCATCTAACATGTGAACTGTAAACGCGTTAGGTACTGAGAGGGCATTAAATGTTGAGAGCATCCTGGAAGACAGGACATCCATGAAACACTTATAATATTGTAATGAGAGCCCATCAGGGTCTGGACTCTTGTCCGGCTTCATCTTTTTCATGGCGGTTTGTAATTCCTGTTCGGAAAGTGGGCTCTCCATCTCCTCAGCCTGTCGATTGGTAATTGCTTTAGGACCAAATTGGGTTAAAAAGCCTTCAATGTCTGCCTTCCTCGATTCTGGGGCCACTGGATTTATGGCTTCTGAACTTAAGTTATAAAGTCCAGAGTAGTAACGTTCAAACCTTTTAGCTATGTCCTCATTAGTTGCGTGCAATGTACCCTGTCGATCACGTATGTGGTGAATTGTAAGGGATGCTCTTGAGGCTTGCACCGTCCTTGCCAGGAGTCTGACACTTTTATTACCGTGCTTGTAGAAAACTTTCTGCTGGAGCACATATTGGCGCTTTGTACAGTTCCCCAATTCGTCTAGCAAGATAGAGCGGGTGTGTAGTAAGTCCTGCAACGTTTTTTGAGAACGTGACTGTTTGTGAAGAGTTTCTAATCTATGAATTTTATCTATCAGTGCCTGCACTGTTTCCTGGTGCTTTCACTTGGCCTCTGCTGCTAGGACCAGTAGTTCTCCCCTGATCACACACTTGTGAGCTTCCCAAAGAGAGGTTGGGGAGATACCAGGTGTGTCATTTTCAGCAAAGTATTGCTGAATTCGCAATTTGAGTCTAGCGAGATTGTCAGGGTCTTTCAGTAAGAAAGGATTCAGTCTCCAGGTTTTAGTTCCGCCTACTGTTTTAGGGAAACTCAAAGTGCACGAAATCGGGTGATGGTCCGATAGAAAAATCGGTTCTATCGTTGCCTGTGTGAGATAGGTCAGATCTCTATGAGAAAGAAAGAAATAATCTATCCTAGAGTATTTCTGAAAAGGGTTAGAATAGAATGTGTAGTCTTTTGTTGTTGGGAATAATGTGCACCATGTATCATGCAAAGTTAGATCCTGGAGTTGCAATTTGATCTGACGTAGGGCCCTATACGCCAATGTGGAAGTACCTGAAGATGTGTCTATGTCAGGGTTCAATGGTACATTATAGTCCCCTCCCAGAATGAGAACCTCTTTAAAGGTGGACAGTAAATTACATATTTTTCTTATGAATGCAACCTGATGTTCATTAGGACAATAAATGTTAGCCAGTGTTACTGGTTTGGAGGCGAATTGGCTCTTGATAAATAGGAATCTACCCTCTGGATCTATGAGAGAATCTTTCATACTGAAATGGGCATGTTTAGAAATTAAAATGAATACTCCCTTAGTTTTCGCAGAGGCGTTAGTTGAATGGATTGCTGTCTGGTACAAACGATTGGTGATTTTGGGAACAGAATCTGATCTAGAATAGGTTTCTTGGAGGAAGAGGAACTGAGCTTTATGCTTGGAGAGTGCGGACAAGACCTGTGACCTTTTTTCTGGGATGTTTAACCCTTTCACATTGAGCGACACGCATTTCAGTGACAGGGGTGCATGTTTTTTAGGGGTCTTCTGCATGGTTCACTAAGGCGTCTGGCTAATAGGATCTATCAAGGCAACAAGCAAGAGAGCTTCTAATGCCGCGTACACACGATCAGTTTTTCTGATGAAAAAAGACTGATTGGATTTTTTTCATCGGACAAACTGATCGTGTGTGGGCCCCATCGGTCTTTTTTCCATCGGTATAAAAATTAGAACATGTTTTAAATTTTACTGATGGAAAAAAACCGATAGCAAATTCCGATCGTCTGTGTGGAACTCCATCGGAGAAAAAACCCACGCATGCTCAGAATTAAGTCGACGCATGCTCAGAAGTAGGGATGAGCCAAACACCCCCCGTTCGGTTCGCACCAGAACCTTCGAACGGACCGAAAGTTTGCGCGAACGTTAGAACCCTATTAAATACAATGGACGCGAACGTTCGAAATCTAAAGTGCTAATTATAACGGCTAATATGCATGTTATTGTCCTAAAAAGGGTTTGGGGACCCGGGTTCTGCCCCAGGGGACATGTATCAATGCAAAAAGAAGTTTTAAAAATGGGAGCAGTCATTTTAATGATGCATAAAGTGAAAAAAAAGTGAAATATCCCTTTAAATATCGTACCTGGGGGGTGTCTAAAGTATGCCTGTGAAGTGGCACGTGTTTCCCGTGTTTAGAACTGTCCCTGCACAAAATGACATTTCTAAAGGAAAAAAAAGCCATATAACACTGCTTGTGGCTTTAATGTCATGTCTTGTCCTGGCAATATGGATGAAAATCTTTGAGAAAAATGGCATGGCTACCCCATCACCCCCCTACCCCAGCCCATTACCAGCCCCTTTGGGTCTTGTATGGATATTAAGGGGAACCCCGCACACAAAATAAAAAAGGCCTTATGTACTCTGAACAGCAGTATACAGGCAGTGCATACAAGACAGGGACTGTAGGTTTGTTCTTAAGTAGAATCTGTTTGTATTTTGAACAGGTACATTGTTTAAGTGTAGCTCCAGCCAAAAAATCTATTTTTAAGCTTTTTGGAAAACATAGGGAAGGGTTATCACCCCTGTAACATTTGTTTTGCTGTCTGTGCCCCTGTTCAGAACATTTCACCTCACTTTCTGTCCCAATGACAAATGTTTTTAAAAAGTGGGGTTTTTATTGAAACAAGGATTGGTGATAAAGCATCAGTAGGGAGGAAACACCCTTTTCCCATATTAACTCTTACAGGAGAGAATTTCCCTTCCTAGGGGTAGATTTAATCTCACTTCCTGTTGACTCCTTTCGTTTGCAAGTAGGAGTCGTTCAAAAGTTGGATGTTTGAAAGTAGGGGCCTGCCGTATATACTCTGCTGAAATTTGCCCCTTACATGTTGGTGTTGCCACAACACTGTGTTCCCTCACAGTTATTCTTGGTGGGCGCTGGAACGCCCTGCTGTGAACTATTATATCAGGAATTGTATTTACATGCCATTATTGAACTGTGGTACGAAAAATTGGGCCTTTGGTGGTGGTGCTGGTGCCACAACACTGTAAGCCCTCACAGTTACTCTTGGTGGGCACATGAATGGGCCCTGCTGTGAATTATTAGATCAAGAATTGTAATTGCATGCCCCTGTTGAACAGGGGCTGAAAAATTGGGCCTTTGGTGGTGGTGGTGGTGGTGTTGCCACAACACTGTAAGGCCTCACAGTTACTCTTGGTGGGCGCAGGAATGGGCCCTGCTGTGAATTATTAGATCAAGAATTGTAATTACATGCCCCTGTTAAACAGGGGCAGAAAAATTGGGCCTTAGGCACTGGTGCCACAGCACTGCAACCCCTCACAGATACTGTACTTGGAGCACAGCAATGAGCCCTGTTGCAAAGTATTGCATCAAAAATTGTAATTACACGCCCCTGTTAAACAGGGGTAGAAAAATTGGGCCTTAGCCACTGGTGCCACAACACTGCAACCCCTCACAGATACTGTACTTGGAGCACAGCAATGAGCCCTGTTGCAAAGTACGGCATCAAAAATTGTAATTACACGCCCCTGTTAAACAGGGGCTGAAAAATTGGGCCTTAGGCACTGGTGCTGGTGCCACGACACTGCAACCTCTCCCAGATACTCTAGTTGGAGTGCAGGAATAAGCCCTGCTGCAAAGCATTGCATCAAAAATTTTAATTACATGCCCCTGTTAAACAGGGGCTGAAAAATTGGGCCTTAGCCACTGGTGGCGGCACCCAGAAACAAAAAAAGTTCTTCCAAGCTATCATCAAGAATTGGATCATTAAGGAGGAGGAGGATAGTCAGTCAACATAACAGGACAGTCACTCAGCATCAGCATCAGTCTTGAAGGGATGTGACATTTGAAAATAAATTATACTGTTATATCAGCTTCAGGTGCTTGGTAGCTGGTGGTGATCCAAGACTGGTTCATCTTTATGAAGGTCAGTCGATCAAACGAGTCGGTGGACAGGCGCACCCTGTGATCTGTGACAAAGCCTCCAGCAGCACTGAATGTGCGTTCCGAAAGAACGCTGGATGCAGGACAGGCCAGTAGCTCAATTGCATACTGTGCAAGCTCTGGCCAGTGATCCATCCTCAAGACCCAGTAAGCCAGAGGATTTTCGGTGGGAAAGGTGTCCAAGTCTGACCTTGCCCCTAGGTATTCCTGCACCATGTATATCAGACGCTGGCGATGGTTGCTGGAACCGATCATACCTTGGGGCTGCGTACTAAAAAATTGTCTGAACGCATCGGTCAGACGGCCACCTTCTCCACCGCTCCTTCTGCTACTGACCGAAGCCTCAGCAACTCGTTGTCCAGGACCAGGAGTTTGTAACCTCCCAGTCTCTGGGAACGCGTTGCACAGACCTTTCTGCAAGGCCTCCCGGAGATGTCTCATCCTCTGCTCCCTCTGCAATGGTAAGATAAGGTCCGCAACCTTACCCTTGTACCGTGGATCAAGGAGAGTGGCCAGCCAGTAATGGTCCCTCTCCTTGATCCGAAGAATACGAGGATCCTTCCGCAGACTTTGCAGGATCAGGGAGGCCATGCAGCGTAGGTAAGCTGAGGCATTCGGTCCGGAGTCCTCTGGGTCACTAAGGACGACATGATCCGCAGCCACCTCCTCCCAGCCACGTACAAGTCCACGGGTTTCTTGGGACTGTAAATCATCCCTAAAAACTGCTGCTGTTGATGCTGAGTGCCATGCTCCACCTCCATGCTGACACAATCCTCCTCCTCCTCCTCCTCGTCCTCGTCCTCTTCCTGTGTGATGGGTGGGACAGAAGGAACACTGTCTGGGTAAAGGGGGCCTTGAGAGGCAAGGAAGTCCTCCTCTTCCAGCCTCTGTTCTGCCTCAAGTGCCCTGTCCATTATTCCAAGCAGCGTATGCTCCAACAGGTGGACAAGATGTACAGTGTCACTGATGCATGCACTGTCACTGCTCACTATCCTCGTGGCCTCCTCAAATGGTGCCAGGACAGTGCATTCATCCCTGATCATGCCCCACTGGCGTAGTGAAAAAAAACCTGAGCTCCCCTGACCCTGTCCTGGTGCCGTAGTCGCACAGGTACTCATTGATGGCCCTCTGCTGCGTGTGCAGCCGCTGCAGCATGGCCAACGTTGAGTTCAACCTGGTGGGCATGTCACATATGAGACGGTTCTTGGGCAGGTTCAACTCCTTTTGCAGCTCAGCCAGCCGAGCACTGGCATTATATGATCTGCGGAAATGCACACAGACTTTCCTGGCCTGCCTCAGGACATCCTGTAAGCCCGGGTACCTGCCCAAGAACCGCTGCACCACCAGGTTAAGAACGTGAGCCACACAGGGCACATGGGTCAGTTGTCCCTGTCGGAGGGTGGAGAGGAGGTTAGTTCCATTGTCGCAAACCACCATTCCTGGCTTAAGCTGGCGTGGCGTCAACCACCTCTCGGCCTGCCCTTGCAGAGCAGACAGAACCTCTGCCCCAGTGTGGCTCCTGTCCCCCAAACACACCAGCGCAAGCACGGCATGGCATCTTTTTGCCTGCGTACTTGCGTAGCCACTTGAACGCCTACGGAGCACCCCTGGTTCCGAGGACAAAGCACAGGAAGAGGCCATGGAGGAAGAAGAAGAGGAGGGGTGGAGGAGAGAGGTGTGCCACAACCAGTAGTAGTATTTTGGAGGCGTGGCGGCGGAACAACCTCCAACACTACTGCACCTTGTCCTGCATCCTTCCCAGCTGCCAAAAGAGTGACCCAATGGGCCGTGAAAGAAAGGTAACATCCCTGTCCATGCCTGCTGGACCATGAGTCAGCAGTAATATGCACCTTACCGCTGACCGCCCTGTCCAGCGAGGCATGGACATTGCCTTCCACATACCGGTAGAGAGCCAAAATCGCCTTCCGTGAGAAAAAGTGGCGTTTGGGAACCTGCCACTGAGGAACCGCACATTGCACAAACTCACGGAAGGGGGCCGAGTCTACCAACTGAAAAGGCAGCAGTTGAATTGCTAGCAATTTAGCCAAGCTAGCATTCAACCGCTGGGCATGTGGATGGCTGGGAGTGAACTTCTTTCGACGGTCCAGCAGCTGGGGCAGGGAAATTTGCCTGCTAGAATCGGACGTCGGTGTACTGCTAGCAGAGTGCCCGCAAGTACTTGGCTGTGACACACCTAATTCTACACCTTCATTCCTCTCAGTGCAGGTTTCAGAGAGGACTGAAGGTATAGTGGGGTTGGAGATCCCAGCTGATGCGGAGCAAGGAAAGGTCCGCTTTGTTCTTTGGTGTGGGTCTTTAAGGTAGGCTTGCCAACGAGCTGCATGGCAGGTCAACATATATCTGGTCAAGCATGTGGTGCCCAAGCGGCGGATGTTTTGGCCACGCGAGATACGCTTGAGACATATGTTGCAAACAGCAGCGGTGCGATCTGATGCACTTGACTCAAAAAAGGTCCCCACCAAAGAACTTTTGGAATAACGGGCAGAGGCAGCACCCTGCACAGGCGGAGCTCTGCGGTGTGATTTAGTCGGTGTGCTGCCCTTACGCTGGCCCCCCGAGGGCATCCTGCCTCGTTGGAGATGTGCCTCCTCCTCATCCTCCTCCTCCTCCTCTCTCCTATCAGGCACCCACGTGGAGTCAGTGACCTCATCATCCCCTCCCTCCTCATCACTGGAGCCAATCTGGCAGTATGCTGCAGCTGCTGGAACATGACTGTCAGATTGCTGTCCTTCTTGAGCCTCCCCTCTCTCTGCTCTCACGCTACTGCCTTCCTCTAGCTGGGTATCATCATCAGACCCTTCGAAACGCTGGGCATCCTCGTGGAGCATGTACCCAACACTGTGCTCAAACAGTTTGGGGACTCCTCAAGAGGACATGGTGGGTCTAGGGAAGGAGTGACTGATGATGACATTGATACGAGGGAAGAGGATGCTTTGGCAGCTGCTTTGCCAGTACCCTGAGCCTGGGTGAGAGAGGATGAGGAGGATGAGGAGGGCTTGGTCATCCACTCTACCAAGTCTTCGGCATGATGCGGCTCAATGCGTCCAGCTGCCGAAAATAAGGACAAGCGTGTCACATGGCCACGTGCTGATGACGATGCACCGCGTCCACGACCAGCACGGTTGTCTCTAGACACAGAGCCTGCTTGCCCTCTTTTATTGGCTCCTGACTGTCTGCCTCTCCTTGTTGGCCTTCCAGACATTCTAATGGCCTGCAGGGAGATGGGAAAACACAGCAATAAAGGGTAGCTTCAGGTGTATACTGTGCAGGAGGCACACTACGCCCACTGTAAGTGCTGCAGATGCCTGCCTGTGTTACACAACAGGAAAACACAGCAATAAGGGCTAGCTTCAGGTGTATATTGTGCAGGAGGCACACTACGCCCACTGTAAGTGCTGCAGATGCCTGTTAGTGTAACACAAAAGAAAAAAACCACGAGCAATAAGGGGTAGCTTCAGGTGTATACTGTGCAGGAGGCACACTACGCCCGCTGTAAGTGCTGCAGATGCCTGCCTGTGTATATATGCTGGAATGCGATTGCGGACTCCAATATGTGGGAAGAACATCTAGACCCATGGGAGTACGCATAGCAGAACATGTAGGCAATATCAGGAGGGGGGTAAAAACCCATAATGTATCCAAACACTTTAGGATCTTTCATGATAGGAACCCGCGATGCCTCAAATTTTGGGGCATTGAGAAGGTTACCCATCATTGGAGAGGGGGTAATTTTATTAGACAGTTGAGTCAGCGTGAATCCCTGTGGATACATGAGACCAAGGTTTCTGTACCTAGGGGGTTAAATGTGGAATTTGACCTCAACTGCTTTATTTCTGATAAATGATAATATGCACATTAATTTTTGTTGCAGCGGTAATTCTATTCATTATAAATTTTATTTTGTTGGTCTTTTTAAATAGGAGATGGCCGCGGGCAGTTTTAACGTTCTGTGTTTTTATTAAACTTTTATGTATATTTCCAACCATGGGGATAAGTTGATCACTTTGACAGTGTTTCAACTTGTTTTTCATTATTAGCAAGGGCTGGTAAGTAGGTGACACTTTCAGGGAGAGCAGCCGGCGAGTGTCTCTGACTTCCGGTTTCTGCGTCTGGCTTCCCTGTCACCATGACGACTGCCTTGCTATTTCTATCAGCCGGGTGACACCATAGCTACACCCTCGCTGACGAAGTCCTGCTGGACGTAACGCCGCATACGGGGGAGGAGCTCACGCAAGGACGTCACCCGCTGCCATCTCCATGCTGGACGGATGTCCACAGCGTTCATTCACATTGCTATTCCCGGCTATCATACCGGCTTTTATCAAGGCGCAGAGCGCCAATGCTGTTTTATCATTGACTTTCAATAAATTTTACGGAGTGCACTTAGGCTGTCTTCCTTCCTCTTTTTTTTGGGACTATTGGATACTATACCATTGCATCCAGTACCATACTTAGGAGGATTTATTACACCACCTTCTGGCCACACATTTCGGCTATCTGCGGAAGGACCTTTGCTGCAGTCACTCGATTCCATTATCCCTGGGTGGATACACGCCTGTATGACCTTCTCTTAGCGGAGAGGTCCATCGTATCTGGTAAGCTCAACATTTTTACGGTGGAGGATTACATCAGCACATTTTGGGCAGAGGATTGCACCCCCCTTCTTTTCATCACATGAGGAATCTCATCCCTTTTTCCTGCTATACCATTCTGGGAATCTATGAGGACTTTTCTCTCTCAGTGATAGAACTGTATTTGATCTGATAGTGCTGACCACTCAATTGATGTTGTTTTTATATTTATTATTTAAATTTTCTTATGCGCTGCACATACCCTTGTTTTGCTGCCTGTGTTACACAACAGGAAAACACAGCAATAAGGGCTAGCTTCAGGTGTATATCGTGCAGGAGGCACACTACGCCCGCTGTAAGTGCTGCAGATGCCAGCCTGTGTTACACAACAGGAAAACACAGCAATAAGGGCTAGCTTCAGGTGTATATTGTGCAGGAGGCACACTACGCCCACTGTAAATGCTGCAGATGCCTGTTAGTGTAACACAAAAGAAAAAAACCACAAGCAATAAGGGCTAGCTTCAGGTGTATATTGTGCAGGAGGCACACTACGCCCGCTGTAAGTGCTGCAGAAGCCTGCCTGTGTTACACAACAGGAAAACACAGCAATAAGGGCTAGCTTCAGGTGTATATTGTGCAGGAGGCACACTACGCCCACTGTAAGTGCTGCAGATGCCTGTTAGTGTAACACAACAGGAAAACACAGCAATAAGGGCTAGCTTCAGGTGTATATTGTGCAGGAGGCACACTACGCCCGCTGTAAGTGCTGCAGATGCCTGCCTGTGTTACATAACAGGAAAACACAGCAATAAGGGCTAGCTTCAGGTGTATATTGTGCAGGAGGCACACTACGCCCACTGTAAATGCTGCAGATGCCTGTTAGTGTAACACAAAAGAAAAAAAACACAAGCAATAAGGGGTAGCTTCAGGTGTATACTGTGCAGGAGGCACACTACGCCCGCTGTAAGTGCTGCAGAAGCCTGCCTGTGTTACACAACAGGAAAACACAGCAATAATGGCTAGCTTCAGGTGTATATTGTGCAGGAGGCACACTACGCCCACTGTAAGTGCTGCAGATGCCTGCCTGTGTTACACAACAGGAAAACACAGCAATAAGGGCTAGCTTCAGGTGTATATTGTGCAGGAGGCACACTACGCCCGCTGTAAGTGCTGCAGATGCCTGCCTGTGTTACACAACAGGAAAACACAGCAATAAGGGCTAGCTTCAGGTGTATATTGTGCAGGAGGTACACTACGCCCACTGTAAGTGCTTCAGATGCCTGTTAGTGTAACACAAAATAAAAAAAAAACACGAGCAATAAGGGGTAGCTTCAGGTGTATACTGTGCAGGAGGCACACTACGCCCGTTGTAAGTGCTGCAGAAGCCTGCCTGTGTCACACAACAGGAAACACAGCAATAAGGGCTAGCTTCAGGTGTATATTGTGCAGGAGGCACACTACGCCCACTGTAAGTGCTGCAGATGCCTGCCTGTGTTACACAACAGGAAAACACAGCAATATGGGCTAGCTTCAGGTGTATATTGTGCAGGAGGAACACTACGCCCGCTGTAAGTGCTGCAGATGCCTGCCTGTGTTACACAACAGGAAAACACAGCAATAAGGGCTAGTTTCAGGTGTATATTGTGCAGGAGGCACACTACGCCCGCTGTAAGTGCTGCAGATGCCTGCCTGTGTTACACAACAGGAAAACACAGCAATAAGGGCTAGCTTCAGGTGTATATTGTGCAGGAGGCACACTACGCCCACTGTAAGTGCTGCAGATGCCTGTTAGTGTAACACAAAAGAAAAAAAAACACGAGCAATAAGGGGTAGCTTCAGGTGTATACTGTGCAGGAGGCACACTACGCCCGCTGTAAGTGCTGCAGATGCCTGCCTGTGTTACACAACAGGAAAACACAGCAATAAGGGCTAGCTTCAGGTGTATATTGTGCAGGAGGCACACTACACCCGCTGTAAGTGCTGCAGATGCCTGCCTGTGTTACACAACAGGAAAACACAGCAATAAGCGCTAGCTTCAGGTGTATATTGTGCAGGAGGCACACTACGCCCACTGTAAGTGCTGCAGATGCCTGTTAGTGTAACACAAAAGAAAAAACCACGAGCAATAAGGGGTAGCTTCAGGTGTATACTGTGCAGGAGGCACACTACGCCCGCTGCAAGTGCTGCAGATACCTGCCTGTGTTACACAACAGGAAAACACAGCAATAAGCGCTAGCTTCAGGTGTATATTGTGCAGAAGGCACACTACGCCCACTGTAAATTTTTGTTTATTTTAAAAACTACTGCCAGTATATATACAAAAAGAAATAACATATACATTAAAGAAACCCTCACACATCAAACTAACACACGTTACCAAAACTCACCACCACCACCCTTACCCACTTTCCGACCACCCACACGTGGGTTTCTCATTATATATATCTGAAATCCTAAAATACAAGAAAAAGAACACATCACCCACTAATCTTACAAAATCCTAATACTAACACACATCAAACCTAACACTAACACCAGACCTAAACGCTAACACCAACCACCCACCGGCTACTTACATGCGAGAACGCAAATAAGGTCTAGAATGCCTGCAAGCCCTATTTTAAAAAAAAAAGAACCCAAAATCTGAGGGGGGTGAAAAGGACAGAAAGAACCACCCCCCGAAAAAAAAAAGGCCCAGAATCCTCAAGGAGGCCGGAAGGAGAAACCCCTCCACAGCCGGGCACTCCTATTGTCTCCAACCCTTTCCCTCTCAAGACTCCTCACCTTCACCAACTCCCGAAAGATATCACCCACCACCTCATGCGTGGACAGGACTTTGCCCCTAGTGGACACCAAACACCGAGCGTGCCATGTGTAATAGAGAGCCACTAAGCTAGCTAAATAAAGTGACGATAACTCAAACCCTCTGTGAACCCTAAAGTCGCCGTACACCACCTCAGAGTAAGTCAAGGACGAGAGTCGGGGATAACCAATGGCTTCCCCTGCCCCCTCACGAACCTCAATGTTGAAGGGGCATTCGGCCAAAAAGTGGTCCATGGTCTCCAATGCCCCCCCACATTCTGCACGAGGACAACCTCTGTCCCCTAGGTTCCTAAACTTTAGGTTTCCACGGACATAGAGGCGTCCGTGGAAAGCCCTCCACGCAAGATCCCAAAACTTGCTTGGGACTCTTGGGGAATTCAGAAGGGCTAGTCCCTTCTCAAGGACTCTCTCCGGGCAATCCCTTAAAGACAGTGGCCACAAAATGTCCGAGGCCATGACTCTTGAGTACAGCTCACGCCGACCCAAAGAGCCCACCTCCAGGGCAGTTATCCGCCACTGCCTCAGTACCTTCAAAGCTTGGGGGACATAGGACGGGAGATACCCGTGTGATCTACGAAGATCACCGGGCCGACCCCCATCCTCCCACCTACTCAGGAACAGCAAGAGCCAGTTCTTGCATGAGCGCTCCCACAGAGTAGGCAGGTCCACAAAGATGGACTGCAGGTTGAATTTCACAAATAAGGTGATGAAAAACACCACCGGATTGATCATATCCAACCCACCATGCCTCCTCTGTCGGTACGTGACTTCCCTCTTGATCAGATTTAGCCTGTTTCCCCACAACAGCAGGAAAAACAGGCCAGAGATCCGGGCATAGAGAGATGCAGGCAAAATACAAACGTAGCTGACATAGAGGAACTCTGGCAGTAGGTATGTTTTGACCAGGCTTACCCTTTCCCTCAATGACAGCTTCCAGCCCTTCCAGGCATTCACCTTCCGAGATGCACCGACCAGTCTGCGCTCCCAATTTAGCTTGGGGTAATCACCCGGGCCAAATAGGATGCCAAGAATTTTAACTTCTGGCTGGGGCTGGGGAAACACGTCCGGAAGAGCGAACTGCTCGCCTTCCTTCCCCAACCAGAGAACTTCGCTCTTGTCCCAATTGACCAACGAACCAGATGCCTCAGAGTAGCTCCCAATTTGCGTTTCCACAAACAGGGCCTCCTCGCGGCTGGACACCACCACCGAGACATCGTCCGCGTAGGCCACCACCCTCACTGCCGGATCCAGACCAATGCAAGGCTCCACCGGAACCCCCCTCAAACGCTCACAGTCGAGCCTTCTCACAAAGGGATCGACGGCAAAAACGTAGAGAAGGGGGCTCAACGGGCAACCCTGCCTGACCCCAGAGTCCACAGCAAAGGCAGGACCCACCCAACCATTGACAAGAGGGAAGCTCACCGCCCCCCTGTACAATACTTTCAGCCAATTCACAAATTGCTCAGGCAAACCGTACTTTCCCAGAAGAAGCCAGAGGTACTCATGGTTCACCCGGTCAAAAGCCTTGGCCTGGTCTAATGCCAGCAGATACCGCCCATCCCCCGTTGCCCTGCACCTTTCCACGGCCTCCCGGACGTTCAGGACGGCACTAAAGGTGCTCCGGCCAGGAATTGCGCAGTGCTGGGAGACAGAAAGCATCTCGTCAGCGACTGCTGACATACGCAAAAAGAATATTTTCGCCAACAACTTCCTATCTGTAGTGAGAAGGGCGATCGGGTGCCAGTTCTCAATCACAGTCGGATCTTTCCCCTTTGACAGCAGAATCAAGGCTGACCTTCTCATTGAGGGAGGGAGCAGGCCGCTGGCCAAACACTCATTGAAAACCTCCCTCAAATGAGGAGCCAAGAGACTCTTAAAGGTTTTATAAAATTCAGCCGTAAGCCCATCGGGCCCCGGCGACTTTTTCAAGGACAAAGAGTCAATGGCCTGCTCGATTTCTGCAACCGAGATTTCTGCCGTCAGAGAGTCCGGGAGATCAGGCCCCGCACGAAGCGGAGTCTCATCAAGAAACACCCTGGCTTTCTCCATATCTAAAGGCTTCCTACGAAGGAGGTCTGAAAAATGGTCCCTGATGATGCCCAGGATACCCGGTCTGGACCGGACCAGGGACCCCGAGGCATCCCTCAAGCCATGTATGGCCTTCGAACTCACCGCCTCCCCACAGCTCTTGTAGGGATCCGGGGAGGAAAACTTCCCGTAATCCCTCTCAAGGACCAGGGAGGCAAGACGGTCATACTGACACCCCTTCATCTGAAGTTTCAGATCGGATATCTGTTCCTGGGGGCCCCCAGCTGAGACCAGGCGGTCTAACTGCCTGCGCAACCTCTGGTAGGCCAGGTACTTGGATGTCGCCCGGTACCTAGAGATCCTGCGGAAAAAGCCCTCCGACCTCTTCTTCACCACTTCCCACCATTCCCGGCGGGAGCAGCCGCTCTCAAGGAGCGAGGCCTGATCCGCAAAGAAGATCTCATAGGCCTCCCTAACCTCGAGATCCTCGAGCAGCGATCCATTAGGACGCCAGAAACCTCGACCCTTCTGAGGAGTGTCGGCCACATTCAAAGTCACAGAAACCATACAGTGATCGGAGAACTCCACCACCTGCAGCACAGGTGCCGCAAAGGTAGAGCTCCCCTTTAAAAAAAAACTATCTAACCTACTCCTACTATTACCTCGGGCATAGGTGAACCCAGTGTGGTTGGGGAGGCACTGAACATGTGCATCCACCAACCCGGCTTCCCTTACTATTCTATTCAAGAAGATACTATCATATCCCAGGGGGCCTGAGGCGCCTGCCCGATCCTTTGATCTGGTGACCATGTTGTAGTCACCACCAAAGATCACCTGCTGGGACGTAAACAAGTAGGGCTTGACCATCGTGAGGAGGCTCCTCCTGTCCCTCCTGGTCTGAGGGCCATAGAAGTTAATCAGCCTCAGGAATTGCCCCCTCACGACGGGGTCCACCACCAGGCACCTACCGACCTCTACCTCAATCACTCGTCGACAAGCCACCGGACCAGTCTTAAAAAGGACTGCAACTCCACTGCAGGGCTCGGCCGCAAGAGACCAGAGGGAGGGCCCGCATCTCCACTCCCTCTTTGCTAGATGCATCTCTGCCACCGATGCCAGCCAGGTCTCTTGCAAAAACAAAATGTCAGCTTCAACTCGGTTGAGAAAATCGAAGGCCATGAAACGAGCCGCCGCAGAACGCACACTTGCGACATTAATGGTCGCAACGCGTATTGGAGAGGGTACCGCCATTCTTAGTGATTTTGGCCTGCATTCTCCTCTGCGTTTTCGCCTATACCCCAGGGTCCTCCTCCGAGTCGGAGAGGGCCCCGTACATATTCCCTAGGATCACTGGGAGGGGCCCCCCATGGTCCCTAGCAGGGACAACCCGGGGTCCCGCAACCCCCCCCCCCAGGATCCTTCTTCTTCTTCCTCTTCCTCACCTTCCTCTGCAGCCAGCCCGCCTGGGTCTGGCCGCCCACCTCGTCGCTGGAGTGGCCGCTAGAGGCCCCCATGGGCCTCTTGTGCAGGCCCCTCAATGACACGGCTACCTCCATCTCCCCCCCGAATCCTGGGATAACACAAGGGGATCCAGGATGGAACGGGAGGAGGAAGGGGGCAGAGAGGAAGGGGGAAGGGCAGAAGGAGAATAGGGAGAAGGGGGGAGAGGAAGGGAGAAAGGGGGGGGAGGAGGGGGGAAAGAAGGGGGAGGGGGAAGGGTAGGGAGGAGGGGGGAAAGAGGGGGGGTAGAAGGGGAAAGGGGTACGGACAAAATAGGGGGAGAGGGAGGGGGGAGGTTCCCAGCAGAGGGCCCCTCACCCCCTCGGCCCCTCACCCCCACTGGGCCTGATACTGGCGCACCCGGCCCCCCAGAAACAAGTCCCGAGGGACCAGGCACATACTCAGCAGGGGCCCCAACTCCGCCACGCCTACGCCCAGGCCTCTGCCTCTGCGGCAAAGGCCCCTCTGGGCCACCAACCCCAGGCCCATCTCCTGGGCCTGCCTGAGGCGTCATCTGGGCCTGACCCATCCCCATCAGCCGCACGCCCCCGAAAAGCCTTAGGGCAGCGGCTGAATGGGTGGCCGGACACCCCACAGAGGTTGCAGACAATTAGTCTGCAAGTCTCCGGGGAGTGCCCAGGCCTGTTGCACCTGACGCACCGGGGTGTTGTGCAATCCGCACTCAAATGGGTGGGACTCCCACACTTGAAGCAGCGACGGGGCTGACCGGGGTAAAAGACCAGGATCCTATCTCTCCCAATAAACGCACTTCCGGGGACATGGGTCACACTAGTCCCTTGGCGCTTGAGACGGATCCTGGCCAACCACGCCCCGGTCCAGACCCCACGCTCATCCAGGTTTTTGCGGAGGGGAGACTGCAGCTGCCCATACCTCCCCAACCAGGTGGCAATGTCCTCAGGTGGGAGGGATTCGTTCCTGACCAAAATGGTCAGGGACTTTATATCTTCCTGCCTGGACAGGGGGACCACCTTAAAGAACTTCCAAGGCTCCGACCTCTTCAGGAGCTCATAGACGGTGAGAAAGAGCTCCATTAGCACCAAGGAGGAGAAACTGACATCAAACTCCTTGGTGCCCGTGGGATGGATCACCGCGAAGAGGTCGGCTACCTTGAAGTTGGCCCCCTTCAGCAGGA
Source organism: Rana muscosa (assembly GCA_029206835.1). NCBI lineage: Eukaryota > Metazoa > Chordata > Amphibia > Anura > Ranidae > Rana > Rana muscosa. Next base: position 381,558,026 of record CM055123.1, on the reverse strand, counting down.
GATCCACTACCTGCCCTCTGCTGGGGCACTGTCCAGGTCCCTCCCACCGCAGCTGCCCGACATTGCGCCTGCGCCTCTCCGGACCCCCTGTACCCCTCGACCACGGGTTCACCCCCTGGAGCTGGTCTGCGGGGGGAACCCGGAAGTTTTGGGCACCAAACTGGTCGTACAGGGGGGCCAAAGGGACGCTGGTCCCTGCCACCCGGGCAAAAGACCTGGTCTCCCTAAGCGCCTCGAGTAGTACTGCCTCCTGGGCCTGCCCCAAAACACCCTCAGCCTGAGTGCCAGAAGTGCCCTCCGCCGCATCACCAGGGGCACCCTCAGAGGGCACCCCAGCACCCATGGCTGACTCACCAACCGGGGGAACCCCCCGGCCTAATCCTGCCGGGGGGGGTCCCTCCCATCCACCACCCCCCGGAGCAAGCCACACCCACAACATCCCTCCTCCTAACACTGGGAGGAGGGTCCACCACTGAGGGCCCGCTGGAGCAACAGGCATGAGCTCCAGATGGCTCCCCCCTGCTCCTGCGGCCGTGTCTGCTCCTTCCCCTTTACCTGTCCCCCCTGAGACTCCATGCCTCTGATAAAGGCCACAGCTGGGTGATCCCCGAGAAGTTCCCCAGCCTCAGCCTCGCTCCACCTGCCCACCCTCTGGGCTGGGCTCAGATCCCCAGAAGAAAATACTGGCACAACACACATTTCTCCCCCCCACATACCTCCATCCCATCTTCACCTTCAGGGCCATCAATGGCCGTGGACCGGAAGTCCCCAACCACTTCCGGTTCAGGACTCACTTCCTGGTCAGCCCTCCTGCACACTTCCAGGTCAGGCTGACCAGAAAAACCGGAAGTGGCCGCACTGACACCGCTAGCCCCTCCCACATCCTCCCACCACCCAGACTCCCGCCCCAACTCCTCCCCCTGGCCCCCCAGCCCGCCCAGGCTCCGTCCACTGGCCACACCCTTACTGTCAGCAGTGGATGTCACACATCCCGGCGCCATAGTGTCCAATGTATGTGCGTTGCTTACAGCATTCAATCCTCCTCCATCTCCACTGGAAAATGGCGCCCCCCCACCCTCACCACCAACCTCCCCCACACCCACTGCAACCACCACCCCACCACCTCTAGTTTTTCCCTCCCCCAACACCGGCACACTTGCAGTCTCTGCTTTCCCAGTCTCTCCTGCAGCTTTTGGGATAATAACTCCTGTGGCAGTCTCTGTCTGCATAGCGAACCCCTCTCCCTCCTCCACAGCATGTGCATTTTTTATGCCACATGCGGGATTCACAGGGGTCCTGGGGGCCCCGCCATCTTGCCTGGCTGCTTCCTTTCTCCCTGCTTCTAGCCTGTCCCCCGGGAGAGGCCTTAGGACCACCACCGCAACTCCCCCCAATTTTCCCACTCCCAGAGTGCACCCGTCCTGGCCCTTCTTGGCTGTATCATGGGGTACCCTACCCGAGACTGCCTGCGTGTCGGCAGATTTTCCTGGCTGCAACGCTGCATGGACTCGGGGACCCTCCACAGCCGGGACCACAGGGACCACAGGGACCACACTACCCAGGGAGGGGGAGGTCCTTCACCATCACCGGGGCTTACCACCTCCACAGGCTCTTGAGGTTGCGGATGGTCCTGCTGGTTTTTCTGGCTGTTACGCCTGGCAGCCTGGGAGCCCTCCTTACTCGCTCTCCAGAGCTCAGTCCTCACTTCTAGGAGGAATTCTGTCTCCCCACGGCCTCTCTCACATAGCCCACCAAGCAGGGTCCACAGGTCGTTATTTTGACCTTTTAAAAGTTTAATGTCCTCAGCATACTCGCCTCTTCTAAAGCTGCTGGCCCGGTCCCTTCTGTTCCTCAAATCCGTTAGGACTGCGGTCCTCCCACAGAAGGCCCGGCTGGCCTTCTGGATCAAGTCCTTGATCCTTTCAACCCTTCTTAGCAACTTTGCAGGACCCTCCCCAGGCTGGGGCAGGGTCCAATCCATAAGCTCGAACTGCGTTTTTAAAAAGAGCGTCTCCTCCCTGGACAAGTCCTTAATCCCCAGGGAGGAGGCAGCAGCATCAGGCCGGGAAAGCTGCCCCGGTCCTGGGCTGGAGGAGGCCATCACACCCCCTCCTCCTGGAGCTCCAGGAGCTCCCTACAGGCACGTCCTCACAGTCCAAACTCCTGCAGCAACTGAAACACCACGCCCACTGTAAGTGCTGCAGATGCCTGTTAGTGTAACACAAAATAAAAAAACACGAGCAATAAGGGGTAGCTTCAGGTGTATACTGTGCAGGAGGCACACTACACCCACTGTAAGTGCTGCAGATGCCTGCCTGTGTTACACAACAGGAAAACACAGCAATAAGGGCTAGCTTCAGGTGTATATTGTGCAGGAGGCACACTACGCCCACTGTAAGTGCTGCAGATGCCTGTTAGTGTAACACAAAAGAAAAAAACCACGAGCAATAAGGGGTAGCTTCAGGTGTATACTGTGCAGGAGGCACACTACGCCCGCTGTAAGTGCTGCAGATGCCTGCCTGTGTTACACAACAGGAAAACACAGCAATAAGGGCTAGCTTCAGGTGTATATTGTGCAGGAGGCACACTACGCCCGATGTAAGTGCTGCAGATGCCTGCCTGTGTTACACAACAGGAAAACACAGCAATAAGGGCTAGCTTCAGGTGTATATTGTGCAGGAGGCACACTACGCCCGCTGTAAGTGCTGCAGATGCCTGCCTGTGTTACACAACAGGAAAACACAGCAAAAGGGGCTAGCTTCAGGTGTATATTGTGCAGGAGGCACACTACGGCCGCTGTAAGTGCTGCAGATGCCTGCCTGTGTTACACAACAGGAAAACACAGCAATAAGGGCTAGCTTCAGGTGTATACTGTGCAGGAGGCTTAGCAAAAATGACACTGACACTGTCCCCTGCCTATCCTCTCTGTCCCTGCACGCCAACACACTGTAAATGCACAAGGTTTAGCAAAGAATATCACTGACACTGTCCCTGCCTATCCTTCTCTCTCCCTGCACACAAGGTTTAGCAAATAATATCACTGACACTGTCCCTGCCAATCCTTCTCTCTCCCTGCACACAAGCTAATGAACAAATAGCAAAGACACTGTCCCTGCCTATCCTTCTCTCTCCCTGCACACAAGGTTTAGCAAATAATATCACTGACACTGTCCCTGCCAATCCTTCTCTCTCCCTGCACACAAGGTTAATGAACAAATAGCAAAGACACTGTCCCTGCCTATCCTTCTCTCTCCCTGCACGCCGGAACACACTACACAAGGCCGCCACGCTGGCGGCCTTTTATAGTGTGGGGCGTGTACTAAACCCCCCATAGCTATAATTGGCCACAGGCATCCTGCCTGTGGCCAATTATGGCTCTCCTCACTGCCGTTGCTGTGATTGGCCAAGCATGCGGGGTCACAGTGCATGCTTGGCCAATCACAGCGCCGGGATTGCACTGCAATGGCACAGTGTATTGTGGGCCATTCGCGTCACTCAAATTTGGCGCAAACGTCCCAAATCGTTCGATCTTCGTCGAATGATCGAACAGCCGATGTTCGAGTCGAACGTATGTTCGACTCGAACACCGAGCTCATCCCTACTCAGAAGCATTGAACTTCATTTTTCTCGGCTCTTCAGAGTGTTTTACGTCACGGCGTTTGGAACGGTCGGATTTTTGACTGATGGTGCGTAGGCAAGACTGATGAAAGTCAGCTTCATCGGAATTCCGAAGGAAAAATCCATTGGATTTTATTCCATCGGAAATCCGATCGTGTGTACAGGGCATAAGCCTCTGCAGGGGATCGGTCAAGGGGGAGCAGAGACGTGCTGGGCACCCCTGTCAGGAGGGAATGGAGATAGGGGGAAGGAGTGAGGGAAGACAAAAAAAAAGGGGGGGGCGTGGAAGAAAGAAGGCTGCAGAAAAAAAAAGAAGAGAAGATAAAAGTGTGAAAAAGTAGTTACCAGAGGTGAAAATAGTAATTCTATAACACCTATGAAAGTGTGAGGGGGGGGGGGAATAGAGCCAGTGGGTTAGCTGATACTGTATACTGTATTTATTGGCGTATAACACTCACTTCTTTACCCTGAAAATAGAGGGAAAACTGTGCCTGCGTGTTATACGCAGGGGGCTCTGGAAGGTTTTTTTCCTGAAACTTCCCTCTTAAACTTAGGGTGCGTGTTATACGCCGATAAATACGGTAAATACTGTAGGACCGAGGACTTACACGTGCCTATAATCTAAGGGTAAGTCTCGGGAGCCTGAACTTCAGGATAATAAAGTAATAAACCAATAATTTATAGTAGACTTTGTAAACATTAAAGACATTGGGTTATGAGAACCTCATCTGAAAAGTATAATGAATAACACTCAACTTATGTTTAAAGTATTGAAACATTCCTGAAACAGAAACAAAAACCTATAAACCGTTTACTCTTACATTTAACGCTGAAGGAGGTCGATTGTACCGTATGTACCAAAAGAAAAAAGATTTTAGTCGTCCAACATAAGGATAATTACTATCCAAGCTGACTTTCAAAGAAATACACAGAAATTTTGACACTAGGACATAGCTAGAGGAGAACCTTAATTAGAGTAGGCATGTATATCTAGTGTGGCTGGAGGGAAGAGGTGTGGCCCAAAGCCCCGCCCGGAGATGTCGAGGCCTTGTGGACTCCCAGACACTAATGTATGGAGGTCCTCTTTCTGAAAATGTAAAGATTTAGTTAAGCATCAAAACAAAAATGTTCACCCCATATACGGGTCACTACCCGATATCCTAGGTTTGCATAAGTAAAATTGCGTCATGAAGAATTTTCTTATTGCCTTATATTATAAAGCTCTCCAGATAGAGGTAGTGCCACACCCCCGCCCCTCCCTGTTATAAACGGACATAATATCTCCAGTAGAGATATAGGCTAATGAAAAATTTGTTTTAAGGATATAACCAGCTTACTGGGAGTGAGGCCTTGAGCTCTGAATCCTAAGATGAAAGGAACAAATAGGTTGTTAGAGTAATTGGATCAATTGAACAATGTTAGACATCCAGAGCGCATAAAGTCTTTTACTTATGGGTTTGTGATGGGAAAGCTGTCTCTGGTTGCACCTTTCATCTCGATGCATGGAGTGTTGAAAAGAATATCCAAATGATGAATTACTGTGCATACCGGATAGTTCTTACATTTAGCCCTGCTGGGTTTGTTCAGCAAGCAGAATAGTGTCCGGTAGATTCGCAAAAAGTCTTGTAAAGGTGCAGAAGAGAACAGGTTTGTGAATGAAATGTTAATTATGTACAACAGGTACAACAGAAGGAGTAAATTTCAGTTAGCAATAATAGTACCCAAAGAAAGGTACTTGCGTGTCACTTTGTCGGTTTAGGTTTCAGGTCGATCTCTACGCGGGGTTCCTGCGATTCCAGGGCTCCGGAGGTTCAGGTCTCTATGCATGGCGCGAGGTTCGGGCGAGATAGGATCCAATCTGCGGCGTCTCAAGCGGTGTCTTTGGGCTTTTGGTGATGGAACAGTTGAGACTTGACACCAGGGTTCACTTGGAAAATAGAAAGCATACCAGTCTGGTAGTTAAATTTGAGGCAGATGGCAAAAAGATTGCAGATCTTCCGGTGTGCGTAGCAGTGCAGAGCGGCCCCTGGCGGAGGCTGACAGGCCAAATGGGAACTTCCATCTATACTGAATATTGCGAGAACTGAGAGCTTCCAATAGCAGGCGCAATGCACGTCTGTTTTGCAATGTGATTTGGGATAAGTCTTGAAAAAGTTTTATGTCAGCACCATTATACACAATGTGCCCTCTGTCCCTCGCTTTTCTGAGAATTTCTTCCTTAAGAGGGAAGTTCACCACACAGCATATGACATCCCTTGGGGGTTCAGAGTCTCTAGGTGGGGGCCTCAGTGCACGGTGGGCTCTCTCCATTTCAATGGGGGAGTCTGCTGGGCAGCCTAAGAGGTCATTAAAGATTTCACAAATAGTCTGTGGTATGGCTGTCGGTTCAATCACCTCCAGGACTCCTCTTACCAGTATATTGTGCCTGCGTCCTCGGTTATCAAGATCCTCCACGTGGCAATCCAGCTCTAATAGATGTGGCAGCTGTGTATCATAAGTGCGTTGCACTTGTTTAATGGCTGCTGTGAGTAGCTGTGAGGCCTGCTCCACAGTGTCAATGCGGTGAGCTATTGCCTGCACATCCGATTTAAGGTCTGATATTGCAGCTGCCAGAGAGCTCTTAATGTCCATGGCCACAGCTTGCAATTCAGGGAGGCTTACAGGAGGAAAAGATCTCACAGTGTCTGTGTCCCTTCCATCTGCCTGCATGTCAGAGCCGTCGCTCGGTGAGTGTGGGACTGAGGCCTGTGAGGCCTGTGAAGCCGCGGACTTGCCTGAGGTCCGTGTCCGGAAGATGTCCGGAATGTTATGGCTGAGTTGCGTGTCTGTCTCCCTCCCCGTGCGGGAGGTGGAGGAGCTTCTGTTGGGCTTACCCATGGCTGATTTGGCGGTGTCAGATCCCGGGAAGGTGCAGTTTAGTCCTCAGTCCGCAGGAGAGCTCCGTTTAGGCTGCCATCTCGGGTCTCGTCCAGACCACACTCCCCAGGATCACTTTTTATCCAGAGACAGCCTCCTGAAAGTTGGGTCTGTCCCTGGAAACCGGGGATTTCAGGCCACTTCTATTTTAAGCAAAACTGATTGAACACTTAAATAGGTTCAAAAAAGGTAAGGTAGGGTGGGACTTTAATTGTGCCTCAGTGGAGTATAATCATGAAAAATACTACAGTTGTAGAAAAATAGAATTTTATATTTTAATAGTACTCTTTAAAATTACACAGCAATTTAAGATAATTTAAGACAGAATACAGTTTTTTATTTTGAATTCGGGGTGTGCAGGTCCCGGAGATATCGAGAAGTGTGGCCTACGCGTTTTGCGGACAATCCCGCTTTGTCAGGGCCTTGAGGATAGCACAGAGAAACATTATATAGCATTATGTGGGTAATGGAACAATAAATTAAACATAGATTATGTAATTCCATAAATTGAGATAATGAAATTATATAAAAATTATTTCAATAACTTAGTTAACATGAATTTACATCAGTACCATATCATTTTGAAAATCTAGGTACAGTATTATCAAGCATTTACATTACATGTGCAGCAGTGTCTCACACACGTATGACCGGAGGGAGGGATGCAAAGAGTGAACAATCAAATATTTATGAATATCTAGATATTGAAATCAAGTTTTTATAAGTGCATCAGATTTAGTTCTTATTTTTTTACTTACCTAGAGGCTGTATTGGTATAGCGACGGCTCGGAGTGGGGGACAGGTTAAGCCTGGGGAGCCCGTGGGGATGCTTCACCCAAAACCCTGCCGGAGGAAGAAGGGAAGGCCCCTAAATGTGGGTGTAAAGCACTGCAATGAGAAGAGTGAAGTGTATTAGACAGAAGGGGGGAAAAGGGTAAAGTGTGTTAGACAAAAAGAGGGAACAGGAAAGAAAGAAAAAAAATAATTGATTGAACACTTAAACAGGACAAATTAGCACCTCAAATGACTTAATGCTAAATAAAACAAAGTGAACATTTGGCCTGGAAATCCACTTAAATGGGTTTTAGATTGAAACTGTCTAAATAGCAGATCAGGAGATAGTTAGACTACGTTTTGGGTGCTGCTATTTGTCCCACGAGGCTAGTAGGTAAATATTTTAATAAATGCATGTGGTATCAGTTATTTGCTCCTATGAAAGATGTGACTATTACATTAAATATATTTAATATTTCTGTGTAGTCACCTTACTTGTCTTTTATTATATAAGCCAACAGGGGCGTCGGGAGGGGGCTTGGGGGGCTGGAGCCCCGAATGGGTCGCTGAAAAGCCCCGGGCGTTAGGCAACAACCGTTGCATTGTAAGCCCCAAGCGTCGTTGGCGCGCCGGTAAGTGCGGCTGAGTGTGGCTGAGAAACATAGCAGGTCCCGCCTTCTGGAGCCTGCAGCACCTATGATGGACGTCCCACTGGTCTAATGCCGGGACCGTGGCATGTGTGACATCCATCATAGGCGCTGCAATGCTTCAGAAGGCGGGAATTACAATGCCGCCGCGCCACATTAGCATGAGATCCCCGCTCGGCGCTCGGACGAGCGGCTCTCCTCTCCTCCCCTCCTCTCCTCCTCTGGCTGCCAGTGCCTGCTGTGAAGCCTTTGATGAAGTTGGGCGCGCTGCACACCGAACACCACGGCTGAGGCTGAACTGAGCTGCAGGAACATGAAGTCTGTCTCCTGGTCAGGTAGGTCAGTGTATGTCAGTGTGTGGATGTCAGTGTGTGTATGTCAGTGTGTGTGCATGTCAGTGTAAAGTTCCATGTTAAGGTATTTGTGGGTTCAAGCCTATGCTCACCAGCAGTCATGAATATTTAACTGTCATTTTCATTTGTGAATGCAATTATAAAAATTTTAAGCAAATCGACTCACAACATCGCTTGGTCCTGACTAGGGCAGTCAGATACTCACTGCACCTAAACACCCATGTACACAACCAATATAACTTACAAATCAAAACGCTGACACCTGCTGGATTTAAATGGCCTATTCGGCCTATTTATTTAACAAACAACCAAAATAAAACATCTATCTATACATTAATTCAATATTTTAATAATTTAACATTTTTAACTCTTTAAACACTTTTTTAGGGTCTGTGATACCTTTTGGTTAGTATCTGGTCCCCAGCCGCTAGAATCGCCTCGAAGACCACTAACTGACCACAGACCCACCAACTTATCACCGGTGGTACAGACTAACACCAGACCAATCGGGAGGACTCCATACCAAAGATGGGTCCCACTGTTTTACATATACCTCCCGTTTTCCACCAAAATCAGGGACCCAACTGTAACCACTTGTCACCCCACAACCCTAAAATAAAAACAACTTCCATTAAAGGGCGGGAGGTTGGGACTTCTCACCTCGCTTTCTTCTCCGACTGCTTGCCCCCACCCCCTCCTCTCCCTGTACTAACTCTGCCACTCCTCCCATAACTTCTCTTACTTCCAATCCAGTATAACCAACACTATTTGGGACACGCCCCTTTTCCTTAACCACTTCCTCTCCTGTCTGTTCCTTCCACCCTGTCATGTCTGTCCTCCACCTACATTACGGTTACGTACATGTCTTGTCTAGGGCAGTCAGATACTTACTGCACCTAAACACCCATGTACATGTAGCGGACCCCCCAAAATTGGGGTCGCTATGCCTTAAATTTAGGGGCAGCCTGAGAAATAGTTTAGCTCAGGTCTTCTGTATTGTTAGCATTGGACTCTGCTCTGCTGTGGTGTTACCTGGGTGTATAGTTCCCCTTGACCTGCGGGTGGCGCTGTCGCTCAGGTCTCAGGTTGAACCACAGGTGGCATTGTGGCGTGATTGGGTGTCCTCTCTCGGCAGCCATACAGTGTGCGTGGTCTACCTGCTGTGCATGCCGGGAGAGGGTACATAAGGGGCAGATGCCATGATCTGGGGGGATTCCAAGATGGAACCCCTGGTGGCGAGAGTCGCGCCCATTGGCCCTGCTGGCCAGGGGTGCGTGAATTGATTGAGGAGTCTCGGGCACCTTTAGCCCGAGGCTGTAGTGTTCCAGGTAGGCCCAGTACCTTCAACTGGGTCTACAGCTAAACCACTGGAGTCCCTGGGAACCCGAGGGAGGGTGGCCCCCTCTGAAAGAGAGGAAACCAGGGGAGGACCTGTCCGGAGGATCGGTGAAGGAAGTCACTATCTCAGGAGAGGCCTGGTTGCCTATCAGAGGGAAGGATTCCATGAGTTGCACAGTAGGTCCTGTGATGTGCCCCATTGGCACCTATGGTCTCTAAAGGTTGCAGGCGTTTAAGAGTTCTAGATTCAGGAACTAAAGGATTCTGTGGCAGAGGATCTCCTGAACTTGTCTTTGAAGGGGACTAAATCTGAAGTAACTGTTCGTGCTCCACTCCGGCTGCTAGAACTGTGAGAGGGATCTATCCGGGTGAGCAATACCCACTCAGGCTTGAGTGGAGAATAGGGTAACTGGGTGCTGCGTGCCTGAACCTATCTCCCTACCCAACTCTATCTCTGTCTTCAACCTTTTCCCAATTTGTTCCAAGCAAGAAAAAATAAACTCGTCTGTTGGAGTTTAAACACTGTCTGGACAATGGCCTTCTTTTGGGAGAAAGAATAGACCTTTCCCTACACTCTAGGGACGAGAACCAATGGAGGGAGGTAACTCACTGCAGGACCCAAAAATAGTATGAACACCACTCAACCTCTTATACCAGGAGGATACGGGCATGTGGCATGGTGTGCCTTACCCTGCAAGTGAAGGTAAGCAGGAAAAAGGGTCCGTGTGCTACATAGACAACCAATATAACTTACAAATTAAAACGCTGACACCTGCTGGATTTAAATGGCCTATTCGGCCTATTTATTTAACAAAAAAATGAAATAAAACATATATAAAATATATATAAATATATATCTATACATTAATTCAATATTTTAATAATTAATTTTTTTTAACTCTTTAACCACTTCAATACAGGGCTTTTTGTACCTATTCAATACCGGGCCTATTTTGGCACTTCTCTCCTACATGTACAAATCATCATTCTTTTGCTAGAAAATTACTCAGAACCCCCAAACATTATATATGTTTTTTTAGCAGACACCCTAGGGAATAAAATGACGGTCATTGCAACATTTTTTCTTGCACAATATTTGCGCAATAATTTTTCAAACGCCTTTTTAAAAAAAAAATGGTTTCATGAATTAAAAAATAACAAAACAGTAAAGTTAGCCCAATTTTTTGGGAAAATATGAAAGATAATGTTACGCCGAGCAAATAGATACCTAACATGTCACGCTTTAAAATTGCGCACACTCATGGAATGGCGCCAAACTTCGGTACTTAAAAATCTCCATAGGCGACGCTTTAATTTTTTTTACAGGTTACCAGGTTAGAATTACAGAGGAGGTCTAGTGCTAGAATTGTTGCACGCACTCTAACGCATGCGGCGATACCTCACATGCGTGGTTTGAACGGCGTTTACATATGTGGGCGACTTACGTGTGCATTCGCTTCTGATCGCGAGCTACCGGGGACAGGGGCGTTTTAAATTTTTTTTTTTTATTATTATTATTTTTTTTTTACTTATTTATTAATTTTTTTACAATGATTTTACTTTTTTTTTTTTGATCACTTTTATTCCTATTACAAGGAATGTAAACATCCCTTGTAATAGGAATGTGTGTAACAGGTTCTCTTTATTGAGAGATGCGGGGTCAATAAGACCCCACATCTCTCCTCCAGGCTGGAAAGCATGAGATCAGTGAAATTTTTTTCACTGATCTCATACTTACAGCCGCAATGGCGGCTTTGTTTACATTTGAGACCCGGGCGTGACGTCATCACATCGCGCCCGGGCCTCCGACGATCATAGAGATAACTGGTGACCATCTGGTCACCAGTCATCTCTATGCTCATCACGTGACCCCACCAACGACGCCGGAAGTTTCGCTCCGGGTCCCCGATCGCACGGGGGAGCCCGGAGACGCACCGGATGGCGGCGGGAGGGGCGGTGTCCCCTCCCGCCGCCTATAAGAACGCTGCACCGCCGCTATGATTATTCTTATTGTGCACAGAATCGCCGGCACTTCAAAAGGATATCTGAATGATGCCTCTAGCTGCAGGCATCATTCAGATATCCCCCTACAAAGCCGAGGACGTCATATGACGTCCACCCAGGATGGGAGATCCCATCTGTGGACGTCATTTGACTATGGCTGGGTAGGGAAGTGGTTAAACACTTTTTTAGGGTCTGTGATACCTTTTAGTTAGCATCTGGTCCCCAGCCGCTAGAATTGCCTCGAAGACCACTAACTGACCACAGACCCACCAACTTATCACTGGTGATCCAGACTAACACCAGACCAACCGAGAGGACTCCATACCAAAGATGGGTCCCACTGTTTTATGAATACCTCCCATTTTCCACCAAAATCAGGGACCCAACCGTCACCGCGGCACAAGTGTGACACCTCACACTTGTGCCCGCAGCCACACAAGAAAAGCCCTGCGGATCCCCTCCTGTAAGCCCAGGGCCCAAAGATCAATCCCTACCGAGTTGAGATGAACCCCATCCCCTCTCAAATACCTCCACGTACCCAGCTCCAGCTCAAGGTGCTGAACCACCACCTCACCGTGATGAACAATGAACTTGCCCACTTCCCTGTTAACTTTTATGAGGGCCTTATCCAGCCTCTCAATGGAACGAGCTTCCCTCCATGACGTGCGGGCCACAATATCTGACCATACAACAATCAGCTCAGGGAAAGAAGCCCTTAACCGAAGAAAGTCCCACTGGATGTCCTTTGTCACCTGACGCATGGGGCGAATGGCCAGGTCATTGCCACCTGTGTGAAGGACAAGAATGTCCGGAACCCGATCTAATCTGGAAAAACTGTGGACCGTGGGAACAACTTTTTCCCACATCATACCAGAAACTCCTATCCACCTGACACAGCCCTCCTCCCTGGAAATACCAAGCTGTCTCCCCTCCGGCCGAACATCCGCCCGTTTTGCTCCCCAAAAAACAAAAGTGTCCCAGTATCCAAATGAGACATCTAGGGGAACCTGAAATGACACAACAAGACACATATGCAGAGAGAGAACTAATGACCAAACAAAAACACCCAAAAACACAGATAAAAACGCACCCCCCCCCCCAGGAACAAATATGACGAACATACAAGTGATACCTCGTAGATTGAGTCTGCAGGTAAACCCCACCGAGCTGCCTCTGTAGCAGCCCCGATACGAAATGAATGTGCCGCATACTCACCTGGGACCAAATACCCTTCCTTCAAGCACTTCCGGAAAACAGTCGTAAACTGAAAACATGATAAATAAGTCCCATTGACATGGACGAATAACGTACCTTCCCCCCTAGGGAGCAAAAGGGGGGGGGAAGGTGCTGCAACATTGTCACCGGGCACATATGTAGACAATGTCCCCGAAACAATTCCAGCCGCACCCCCTTGCCTTGCTGATCAGTCTTCGATCGCCGCACTAAAATCTGAACCGACTTATCCGTGAATTGAACATCCTCTAGACGCAAGCCACCCACCACCCGCTTGGATGGCGAAACTAACTCACCAATTCTAAAAGCCCCAAAGAAAGCCAACACGAAAGCAGCCCTGAAAAGGACCTGCTCGTACTGGGACCCACACACCCGTCCCAAGCTGGACAGAACCGTATCCAGGACCTCAAATGACACCGGGCACCTGGAATCTCTCTTGGAACTACCCGACCTATATCCCCGCAACGCCCGGCGGACTACGAAAGATTTGTCCGCCAACTGAAATAAAAACGCTAAAGCCGCCATCTTTTTACCCATCGCAGAGCCCGAGACCCCTTTTACATAGTTACTACAGACAAAGCACAATACCAACCCTTGTAACTCTTCTCGGTCATCCGACCCGCCTACCACCTCCAGCAGAGAAAACCATTCCAGCCACACCTTGGAATACCCTCCATGTTCCAGCGCTGAGCGACTGCCTAATCAATCCCGCGGTGACTCCAGAGCAATGTTCCATAAGCTCGGCGGGCAGGGATCCCCCCCTGTTCTGCTTCCGGTGCCAGCCTGTGAAATCGTCCCACTGGAAACGAGACAAAGCATCCGCTAATTTGTTATCGACCCCAGGAAGGTGAACCGCATATATAAAAGCATTTATACGCAAACAGCGCAGAACCAGATGTCTCAACAACCTAACAACTGGGAGGGGAAGACGCCGATATAGAGTTAATAGCCGCCACTACCCCCATGTTGTCACAGTTAAAGCGTACCTTTTTGTTCCTGAGAGTCTCCCCCACAGCTCCACAGCCAATACAATCGGAAATAATTCCAACAGCACTAAATTACGTAGGAACCCCTCTTTTTTCCACACCTCTGGCCACGGGCCATCACTCCACCAACCCCGACAAAAAGCACCATACCCCAACGACCCAGCCGCATCCGTGAACAGCACCAGGTCAGCGTTGCTGACCGGTCTCGACTGCCACACCGATCGACCATTGAAGGCTTCCAAAAACAAGTCCAGATCCTCAAATCCTCCTGCAGGTCCTTGGTTAGCCGAACAAAGTGATTAGGCACCCTCACCCCAGCTGTGGCCGCTGCCAGTCGCCTGCAGAAAATGCGCCCCATGGGAATTATCCTGCACGTAAAATTACGCTTTCCTAACAACAACTGCAACTCCCTCAAATGAATCTTGCGCAGCCCGCTCTCCCTACTCACCTCACTCCTCAACGCCACCAACTTGGTGACCGGCAACCTACATTCCATAGCCATGGAATCAATCGTTATCCCCAGGAAGACCAACTTCGTGGCCGGGCCCCTATGTTTTGTCCGCTGCCAGGGGAAGCACTCAGCCATGTACTGCACAGTCCCCAGCAACACCCCACAACAGCGGGACTCAGGAGGACCAATGCATAAAAAGTCGTCCAGATAATTGATGACCGAGTTCGCCCCCGCTACTTCCCTAACTGCCCATCCGAAGAAAGAATTGAAAGCCTCGAACAGGGTGCAAGAAATCGAACAACCCATAGGCAGGCAACGATCTACAAAGTAAGATCCCTGCCAACAACATCCCAACAAGTGCAGACTGTGGGGATGGACCGGCAGCAGTCTGAAGGCTGATTCCACGTCGGTCTTTGCCATGAGAGCCCCCTACCATACTTTCTAACCCACGAGACAGCTGCATCAAACAATGTATAGGTAACCGCACAAATTTTCGGGTCAATACCATCGTTCACCGAGCCACCCTTGGGGAAAGACAGATGATGAATCATCCTAAACTGCCCTGGATCCTTTTTAGGAACCACCCCCAATGGGGAAACTATCAACCCACCCAACGGCGGAGCCCGAAATGGGCCGGCCATCCGGCCCAGCGCCACTTCTTTGTTCAGCTTGGCCGACACCACCCCTTGATGGAGCATCGCCGACAGGGGAGGGCTGGGCCAGGGGGCAGGGTGGCAATTGCCTCCCAGGCCACCCTAACTTATGTTCAAAATGGCCGTCAGCCGTTGCCCACTACCATTTTCTTTTTTATTCTGGTCTAAGAAGTCGGGCCGGGGGCATGGCCATGGCGGCTGACCACTAGCTGTTGCATTCCAGGAGTTGTAGTCCACACTCAAGCTTCTGGTGTGTGGAAAACACAGCAGCGCAGAGGAAACTACAACTCCCTGGGACCGGATTCTTGGAAGCAGGCAGATGCAGGGCGTGCCAGGGAGTCAGGACGCAGGGCTACAGGGCTGGGCGCTGGCTGCAACTTGACCCCAGGATCAGGAGCGTTACCCCCCCCAGGAGACCGTGGCGTGCAAGGACCTGCTGAGCTGAGATCACTGAGGTGAGAGACCCTGACACCCCTAGCTGACCCCCCATCTCCCCCCCATACACCCCATGTAACCTGTCCCAGTGATCAGGCTGCATTGATGGGCACTGGAGTTGGCTGCACTGATGGGCACTGGTGAGGCTGCATTGAAAAACCAGGTGGGCCATGGATTGTGAGCTGATTCGGCGGTTCAATGGGCCACTTGACTGGACTTGCCCCCCAGGCCTAAGGCCGCCAGCCCTCCCCTGATCGCCGACCTCAAATTACCCGATACAGGAGGCACTTCTTGCACCGTGCTTGGAATCTTAAAACCCTCCCGGAACCCCACTTCCAGCAGGCACGCCGCCTCCCTATCCGGATACTTACTTAGAAAAGGCAGCATCCTTTCCAGCTTCACCGGAGTCATCCCTTTTTCCAGCGGCATCTCCCGTCCGCCCTCTCCCGTGCTTAAAACAGCACGTGAGGGCGTGGCTACCTCCGCACCCGGAGCAGTCGTGCTTGTAGCGGCATGAAGCGCCAAACTGACACGTACCTTCATTGAATTGCCAGCAAACCCCTTTCTTTCTAAGGGCCGGCAATCCTGTGGAGGAAGCGCCGCCGCCCCCCCCTGGAAAAAACTGCCTAGTAGCCCTGGACGAAGTCATCAACTTCATCCACAGACTAATGTTCTTGTGATCCCACCTAATGGAGGGTCAAACGGCCTTCCTCTGATGAAATTGCTCGTCATACCGAAGCCATGCAAGACCCCCATATACCCTATGAGCCTCACTAATGGCCTCCAGGTAACAAAACAAGGCGAACAGTTCTCGGGGGCTTTTTCCCCAATCACGCTCGCAAATATCGCAAACGCTTGCAACCAATTTGCAAACGTCCGCGGTATAAGCCTGTACCGCCTCTTCTCCTCCTCTTTCTTACTCTCATCCGGCTTCACCCGGTCCAAATTAAATTTTTCTAACGGGAGCAGGGAAAAGATTAAGACAAATTCATCCTTCCAAATCTTTTCCCTCACCTCCTTCTTCAAGTGCGCCCCTAACGGGCCCTCAAAACATACATAAACCTCACGCGCATCAGCCAAACGTACCTTCTCCCCCTCCTTGTCCTTGTCTTTGTCCAGCTGCGACACCATTGCGGCAGCTCCTGCGACGTCCACATCTGTCTGTGTTCCTGCAACGCCCTTTTCCAACACCTTCTGTGGCTGATTTGCTTGCACCGGGATCCTCCGACCACTACGGGGGGCCAACCCCTGGGAAGTACCACCCTCCAACCTACGTAGCAGGGCCCTCAATGAGTCCCACAACCCCCCATACCCCTCGGCACCCAACACATTACCCCTCCCCCCATCACCATCACCAGACACAACAGACAAAACAGGCATAGACACATTAAGAGCAGGAATAGCAGTAAGAGTAGACTTACAAGGCTGCGGTAGGCGAGAAGACCCCCCAGCCGGCGGTCCAGACACCCTCGTGGCCTCCCGGGGATCCTCCGTCAGTTCACCCTCCTCACTGTCACTGACAGACACTGCTGCCCTGCCCGCGTGGCCGCCGCCACACTTCCTCTGTTCCCTCGCGACCGCTGGGCACCGCAGACAAGCTGAGAGGTGCAGGGCTGACATCCCCTCGAGGGCTCCGTCCTCCATCGCTGCTGACTTATGAGCTCTTCAGACTGCGCTGCAGCCGTGGCCAGTGCCCAGGCATCGTCCTGGCCTACCCTCCCAGGCCCCAGCCAAGGCCTGGAGGCGGGGGCCTCCCGACTGATGAGACCCACCATGCGCCGCTCCTGATCCCCGAGATGAGCCACCGGCCCTGAATATAGAAGGCCCGGCAACTGCCGCCATCTTGTACAGCTCTCCTCGGCCTACCCTCCCAGGGCCCGACTGCGACCTGGAGGCGGGGGCCTCCCGACTGCCGAGTCTCCCAGTCTGCCACTCTGTCCCCCTGAGGAGGGCCGCCGGCCTCACATGAGGCAAGGCCGGTGCCCGATGAACCAGTCCTGCTCCGCTGTGCCGCCCCCCAGCCCGGAACACCAACCCCGGAGCCGCCGAATGCACTTGTGCCCGCACCACTAAAGAGGACCCAGGCCTGGACATGCGGTGAGTACCACCCCCCCACACACCGCTGCTGGCGCGCGTTCCTACCAGGCCCCCCCAGCCGGAGCAGAGGCCTGCTTAGCCGGGGGACCCGATTGATCCCTCCCTGGACTCCCTAGCCGGCGCTGCGCCCTAGGAGTGCTCTCGGGGCTGTAACGCTCCGGAGGCCTGGACCTCCGAGCGCGCGTGGTAGAAGGCTGCGGCATGGCATGGGCCCTGCCTATCCCCCCGCAAGGAATCAGCGATCTGGCTCTGTAGCTTGTCAGTGCCGTGGAGCTTGGCCGCAGCTCTAAGCTGCCCTAACAACTGCTCTAACTCACTCATGTCCCTAACTATGCTACCTGATGTGAAAAAACAACCGGGCCCAGCTACACTACTTCTCATCTCGCTTTCTTCTCCGACTGCTTGCCCCCACCCCATCCTCTCCCTGTACTAACTCTGCCACTCCTCCCATAACTTCTCCTCCTTCCAATCCAGTATAACCAACACTATTTGGGAAACCCCCCTTTTCCTTAGCCACTTCCTCTCCTGTCTGTCCACCCTGTCATGTCTGTCCTCCACCTACATTACAATTCGGTTACGTACATGTCTTTATAATGGTGGTGGAAACAGGAAGCACTGAGAAAAAAACAGCTCTGACAGAGATAAATGGTGCCCAGTCAGGTTAGATCTTTTGTTTGTCTTGTTTTGGACATCACAGGAGAGAGAGGAGAATAGAGTGTACACAATTTCATTGTGTAGGACACAAACCCGTTTTTCTCCTGCCGTCCTTCACCTGCAATGGGGCACACCTGCTAGGTAGAAGTTCCTCAGAATAAGGCCAATGTCTACACAGGAGAAAAACCCAAGAAGCTAGGTTTTATTCTTTTATCTTTGCAGTGAACTTGAATAATGAGTAGGAAGAGGAGAGAAGTAAGGGGAAAAAGGTTCAGGCACGCAACACCTAGAGCACAGTGTTAATCTTTCGTCGTCACTCAAGCCTGAGTGGGTATTGCTCACCCAGATAGTCCCTTTGAGAGCGGTCCTAGCAGCCGAGATGGAGCACGGATGAATAGTTAAATTGAAAGGATGCGTTCTGGAAATCCCCTGCCACAGGATTGTCCTGAACCTCCCAGCCAAGCAATAATGAGAGAAACCTTTATACCAAATTGGTGTATTGCAGGGCTTGTGATAAAGATGATGGATCCCTCTTTAGACGAGTTTCCAGGCCTCTTCCCGAGACAGCAGTACCGTCGCTAGTCTCCTCTGGGACTTATCCTCCCCTGGTCTCCTTTCCTAAAGGTGGGCTCCCTACAGGTGGGCAGCCTGAGATCCTTCTCTGAGGTGCAGAGCTGGGCCTACCATAAAGCGACGCTGCCTCGGGCTAAAGGTGCCCGAGGCCCAAACTCACACGCGCACCTCGTGCCATATGGGCCACGAGGCGCACACACAGGACCAAGGGTCCCCTGGAACGCACCACCCCTAATGGCGTCTGCCCCTTATGTACCCTCTCCCAGCATGCACAGCGGGTTGACCACGCCCACTGCACGGCTGCCGAGAGAGAACACCCGAGGTGCTGTGATACCTCTATTGGTTCACCTATGCCGGTGGTGACAGTGCCACCCAAAGGCAACAGGGAACACTACTGCCAGGCAGTATCACACCCAGAGCAGAAGCAATAATGAAATATCAATTGGTCTGAGCCCAACTACTGGCCCAGATTACCCCTAAATAGACACATAGCGGCCCCAATATTGGGGGAGGGCGCGACAATTGCAAAAAAATAAAAAACTCTTTTATTTTCTCTCAATAAATCTCAGCCTGTGGCAATGTGTTGGTGTGTAATAATGGCACTCATATGTGTGTATGTATGTCAGTGTATGTATGTAAGTGAAAGGTCAGTGTATGTATGTCAGTGTAAGGTCAGTGTATGTATGTCAGTGTATGTAGGTCAGTGTATGTAGGTCAAGTAGGTCAGTGTATGTAGGTCAGGTAGATCAGTGTATGTAGGTCAGGTAGGTATGTCAGGTAGGTCAGTGTATGTTGGTCAGGTAGGTCAGTGTATGTAGGTCAGTGTATGTAGGTCAGGTAGGTCAGTGTATGTAGGTCAGGTAGATCAGTGTATGTATGTCAGGTAGGTCAGTGTATGTCAAGTAGGTCAGTGTATATGTGTCAGGTAGGTCACACAACCGCACCACCCAGCCAAAAAATCCTGCGCCACTCCACTGTGCTCCCCCCCCCCCCGGTGCCGGCTTCGGGCTGAAGCCCCTGGTCTTTTTGCCACCTAGCAACGCCCTTGAAAACCAACCCTGTTCTTTGTAGGGTAGACCTCCAATGAAGTCTTCCAGCTGTCTACATTCTCAGCATCAACTGAACTATCTGGTAAGTATAAGCTGAAAAATTGTTATTATATTATTAATCTTATTTATTTATTTATAAGGAAATAATTCATATGATAGCCGATATTCAGCTTTCAGGTGATGTTTAACCACTTAAGGACCGCCTCGCGCCGATATACGTCGGCAGAATGGCACGGCTGGGCACAAGCAAGTACAGGTACGTCCTCTTTAAGAAGCCCAGCCATGGGTCGCGCGCGCCGCCGGCGGCATGCTCGTGACCCGGTTCTGAGCTCCGTGACTGCGCCTGCGGGGGCCCGATTGCAGAGCTGAAGAACGGGGAGAGGTAAGTGTAAACAAACCTCTCCCCGTGCTTCCTAGTGTGAGTGTCACTGATCGTCTGTTCCCTGTCATAGGGAACGACGTCCAGTGATGTCACATGCCAAGCCACGCCCCCACACAGTAGTAATCACTCCCTAGGAAACACTTAACCCCTTTAGTGCCCCCTACAGGTTAACCCCTTCACTGCCAGTGTCATTTTCAAAGTAATCAGCGCATTTTTATAGCATTGATCGCTGTAAAAATGACAATGGTCCCAAAATGGTGTCAAAAGTGTCCGATGTGTCCGCCATAATGTCGCAGTCACGATGAAAATCCTAATCGCCACCATTACTAGTAAATAAAAAATTATTAATAAAAATGGCATAAAACTATCCCCTATTTTGTAAACGCTATAACTTTTGTGAAAACCAATCAATAAATGCTTATTGCAATTTTTTTTACCAAAAATATGTAGAAGAATACGTATCGGCCTAAACAGAGGGAAAAAAATATTTTTTTTATATGTAGCGACCTCACCTCTCACTCCCTCCTTCTCTTCTCGGTCAATGGCTCTCGTCTAGGGGACCAGGGAGGAGAGTGTGGCGCACCACCAGCTCGTATCCTCTTATGTGCAGAGGTGTGAGCTATAACCATTTACCTTCGGGCCTGTGCCTCTGTCCAGAGCCAAAACTTCCCTTGAGAATGACCCTTTAACTCCCAGAAAGTCAAGTTCCACACCACTGAAAGTCCAACACTTATTTATTCTTCAGAGCAATAAATAGTCCTTTAAGAGCGACTGGTCAGACATAGAACAGAACACAGTGAAGAGGAGGTCCCGGCACAAACTTGAACTTGGGTTTTCTCCTGTTCCGTTATAGCGCGAACATGCTTGGCACACAGTCGCTGCCACCGACCGTGAGGGGGTCCCTGCCACAGACCAGATGAATAAGGCCTCTGCCACAGACCTGGTTGTTGGGTCTCTGCCACCGATCTGATTCACGATGGGTCCCTGCCACAGACCATGAGAACGTGGACTACCTTCTATAGGAAATGGCCCCAGTCAGAGAGAGGACATCCATCCGGACAGTTACCAGAGGCCCCGCCGTCACCAGCAAATGCTGCACTGGGTCTTTGGAAAGGTCACCTCCCTGGCCTCCTCGTCCCAGATTCGGGTGTCCAAGACCGGAGGACACCCTAGGAGCCCTCGATCCCTTGCGGGACCCAGTCGAAGGTACTGGGCCCCAGGCCTCCAGAGAGTACCTCACCCCAGACTAAAGGTGTCTGGGGTGGAACCGCAACTCCGTCCCCGGGCCTAGGGCACCCGGAGACCCCACGCACATGCACCCAGGCTGAAGGTGCCTGGGCGTGGACCTCGTGCAGAAGATGTCTGCCCCCTTTATACCCTCTTCCAGCATGCACAGCGGGTTCCCCGCCCCGCTGTACTACTGCCAGGAGAGGACACAAAGGGCACAGCCCTCCAATGGTTGTTCAACCCCAGCCTATGGCAACAGTGCCACCTATAGGCCACAGGGAACTAGACCATTGATATCCTCCACTGACATAAATTGGTCCAGGAATCCTGACAATTGTTGCATCTGAGCCTGATACCACTCAGATGCCTCCCCTAAATATCACCACTCGCTACACATCCCCCCCCTGTGATTTGACACTGGGCCCCAGTGTCTGAAACCAATTTATGCCCCCTCTAAGCAGAGTCAGCATAAATCCGATCCAGAGGCAAACTAACCAAAGGGAAGAAAAAAAATGACAATTTAAAAATTTTGTTTCGTTTGTGCCTGAACCAACAGGGAAAGGGAAGAAACAAGAAACAAAACATACACAGGTATAACAGCATAATTTTTTTCAAAATGACATTTCCACCCTCCCACATCACTGACTAAGATCTGCCCCATTCTCAGCAGACTTGATTGACGTTCTCCTGCAGAGGGAAAAAGAAACACATT
Organism: Rana muscosa; assembly: GCA_029206835.1. NCBI lineage: Eukaryota > Metazoa > Chordata > Amphibia > Anura > Ranidae > Rana > Rana muscosa. The sequence goes on along the minus strand of CM055123.1, from coordinate 381,535,924 downwards.
AGCTAACACAATATGTGATTTGGAATGAACAAGCTCCCCCTAAGGGAAACCCCTTCCTTCCAAAAGTAAGGTGTGGTGTGTGTGACAATCGTTGCGCAACACCGCCACCTGGTGGTGGTGTCACGGTCAGAACACTTGTTTTCTTCCATCCAGAAATCCTTTTTTCGTTTACAAACTTTTTTATTGTGTACAAAATAATGGTACAGACATTATGTCATGACATCAGAGAATTACAGTATTTTCAATCAATAATTATAATGATTTATGACAGAGTAACCGCCTTTATTTATTTATGACAACATCTATTACATATAAAAAATAAATGATTCAGTAGTTTTGAAATGCAGGGTTGTTTTTGTGTATAAAAGAATTGGATGTGAAAAGGGGATTCTAATATGGGTCTAAAAGGTAGTCTGAATATTTGAACCATAGGTTCCATTTTTTATCCAGTAGGTGCATGGTATTATGCAAGGTATGCAAAATGTTTTCCATAAGGTAAATGTCGTTTATTCTAATCCTTTTTTCTGTACTGTGGCCCTATCTCAACTACACCCCAAAGTCTCAGTATCCTTGCGGTGGAGAAAGAAAAAGGAGAACAACAAAACAAACTGCTCCCAATTCTTCCAGAAGTAGGCCACCCTTTGTGGGTTAAAGAGTCCCTGAGTATGGGCAAAGGCACTCCGGAATGTTCAGCAACAAAAAAAAAACACAGGAGTCTATTCTCCTACAAATAAAACCTTGGGTGCGGCAGTACCAGGGGTTTCAAATACCTGTCAAAGGTTTCCATGTGATATTCCACATCATCCCCCTCCCTCCGACAAATATGCACCTGGTCAGCATGGATGTGCCGACCCAACATCCACTCTGCCTTGCAGTCTTTGAACCTTTTGGAGGCCGCAGGGGAACATGAGAGGTACCTGCGAGCATGGGGCACCTTGAGATGTGTCCAGATGAAGTCATCATACCACCGCTGTCTGCAGACCTTCACTTCAAATAAAAGTTCCTTAGACAAATATGGGTACTTCCACCCATATTCATTGGCAACTTTCTGACCAAAAAGTCTCTGCAAACAGGAAAGGGGTGGCATTGTAGCACGGTCTCCTTTACCAGGCAGCACTATAGCATCCGGGTGCTGGGGCACCTTCATCACCTGTAGATTAGGCATAGGAGCCCGCAGTGACACTCGCTTCGCCCCAGCAATGGGCGCAGGCGACTCCGAGGTTAGAGAGGCATGCAGGGGACCAGATCCCTCCTCAGGCGCCGGGGCCTAAACCCGGGGTGTACTATCCCCAGTAGACATGGGTGGGTCCCTTTTCACACGGGACGAGGATAGGGGTATCTTGTCCCAGCCTTTCTGAGCAAAAAGTTTGTCAATTGCAACGTCATCTCCAACATCGGAGATCGACTCCAGGTCGGAGGTGTCATACTCCTCCGCGGGATAGTAACTCCGTGTAGACGTGGAGTCACCCCCTTGGACAGGTTCCAGGGCCTCTGGATCCCCGACACCTCCAACCACACACCAGGTCCCGTCCCTCTGCTCACCTCGGCCTTTACTCGAACTGGAATGTCCGGGGCTCTTCCTTCCGGATCCATCCAGGCCAGCAAGCGCTGGGGTGTAACTCTCCCACGGCCGCAGGAAGCCTTGACCAACCCGACTCTCCTCTTTGGCGGTGGAAGCAGGGATTCCGTGGTGACCGAAGCAGCATCTTCAGATTTCTCAATCGCAGTCTCACTCTCAACTGTGGCTTCCTCCAGAGCCCGGTCAGTGCACGTAGGGATGGCTGTACAAGCTCTGACTTCTCCTTCAAGAGTGGTGGCGCCTGTAATACAGTTGAGGTGGAAGGCCCGAGGCCTTTCCGTGGATTGCTCCACCTCGAAGATGAATTCTTTACAGGCCTCGCATCGCCCAAATGGCCTCAGATGGACCACCAGTCCCAAACACTCAGGACAAATCACACCGAGGGCCTCAACGTCCTTACAGGGCGAATCGCCCCTGGGGCTTGAGCCTAATACCCGTATCCGTCAGCGGAGTAGCAAACAAAGTCATCCTCGTGGCTGTAGAAGTAGGAACCCACGAGGAAATAGTGAATGTGCTGACTGCTTGCTGCTCCATCGCGCACTGACTATCTTGTGCCAAAGTCCCCACGTGCATCACTTCACATGGCCAGACTCCTCCCAGATTCTGCACCTGTTCGCGGGGTTCCATTGTGTCACGTCCACGAACTGCGCAGACAGGGTGTGCCTCGTGTTGCGTTGGCCAATATGGCCGATCTCCTCGGGAATCTCCTCTGGGCAGCAAAGTTCAAACTGTGAAGGTCTCGGCTCCATTAACACAGACACAGATCCCGGACACAGAGCTCCCACGTGTAGCGACCTCACCTCTCACTTCCTCCTTCTCTTCTCGGTCAATGGCTCTTGTCTAGGGGACCAGCTCGTATCCTCTTATGTGCAGAGGTGTGAGCTATAACCATTTACCATCGGGCCTGTGCCCCTGTCCAGAGCCAAAACTTCCCTTGAGAAGGACCCTTTAACTCCCAGAAAGTCAAGTTCCACACCACTGAAAGTCCAACACTTATTTATTCTTCAGAGCAATAAATAGTCCTTTAAGAGCGACTGGTCAGACATAGAACAGAACACAGTGAAGAGGAGGCCCAGGCACAAACTTGAACTTGGGTTTTCTCCTTTTCCGTTATAGCGCGAACAGGCTTGGCGCACAGTCACTGCCACTGACCGTGAGGGGGTCCCTGCCACAGACCAGATGAATAAGGCCTCTGCCACAGACCTGGTTGTTGGGTCTCTGTCACCGACCTGATTCACGATGGGTCCCTGCCACAGACCATGAGAACGTGGACTACCTTCTATAGGAAATGGCCCCAGTCAGAGAGAGGACATCCATCCGGACAGTTACCAGAGGCCCTGCCGTCATCAGCAAATGCTGCACTGGGTCTTCGGAAGGGTCACCTCCCTGGCCTCCTCGTCCCAGATTCAGGTGTCCAACATCGGAGGACACCCTAGGAGCCCTCAATCCCTTGCGGGACCCAGTCGAAGGAACTGGGCCCCAGGCCTCCAGAGAGTACCTCACCCCAGACTAAAGGTGTCTGGGGTGGAACCGCAACTCCGTCCCCGGGCCTAGGGCACCCGGAGACCCCACGCACATGCACCCAGGCTGAAGGTGCCTGGGCGCGGACCTCGTGCGGAAGATGTCTGCCCCCTTTATACCCTCTCCCAGCATGCACAGCGGGTTCCCCGCCCCGCTGTACTACTGCCGCGAGAGGACACAAAGGGCACAGCCCTCCAATGGTGGTTCAACCCCAGTCTATGGCAACAGTGCCACCTATAGGCCGCAGGGAACTACACACCATTGATATCCTCCACTGACATAAATTGGTCCAGGAATCCTAACAATTGTTGCATCTGAGCCTGATACCACTCAGATACCTCCCCTAAATATGACCACCCGCTACATATATATTTTTGGGGGATATTTATTATAGCAAAAAGTAAAAAATATTGCATTTTTTTCAAAATTGTCGCTCTATTTTTGTTTATAGAGCAAAAAATAAAAACCGCAGAGGTGATCAAATACCACCAAAAGAAAGCTCCATTTGTGGGAAAAAAAGGACGTCAATTTTGTTAGGGAGCCACATCGCACGACCGCGCAATTGTCAGTTAAATTGACGCAGTGCCGAATCGCAAAAAGGGGCCTGTTCCTTTAGCAACAAAATGGTCCGGGGCTTAAGTACCATATATACTCGAGTATAAGCCGACTCGAGTATAAGCCGAGGTACCTAATGTTGCCAAAAAAACTGGGAAACCTTACTGACTAGAGTATAAGCCGATGCCTCACTGTCCACTGTTCCCTAGCTCGCTGTTCCCTATTTTACATTGTAAATATTACCTGTAAAGAAGTTGCGGCTGCGGCGTCCATCGTTCAAATTCCGCGGCGTCCATCGTTCAAATTCCGCGGTCTCTTCCTGTTCCTTCCTTGATAGGCGATTCTCAGCAGACACTCTCCGCCTATCACGATCATTCTCTCATCCTCAGTTTTCCCAGCAGACACTGTGTTGGGTGTTCCGCCAATCACAGACATCTGCTGGAAAACTGAGGATGAGAGAACGTTCGTGATAGGCGGAGAGTGTCTGATGAGATTCGCCTATCACGGAAGGAACAGGAAGAGACCGCGGAATTTGAACAATGGACGCCGCGGAATTTAAACGATGGACGCTGCAGCCGCAACTTCTTTACAGGTAATATTTACAATGTAAAAATTTCGATGACTCGAGTATAAGCCGAGGGGGGGGGACTTTCAGCCCCAAAAAAAGGGCTGAAAATCTCGGCTTATACTCGAGTATATACGGTAGTTAAATGACTCTTATGTTTTATTGTGATTCTAAATGGAGGTGAGGTTCATCATATAATTTTTATTATAACAGTTTATTTTGCACAATGAATGTGAAAATTCGAATTGATTCACAAAATTCGAAATTAAGGTGAAAAACCTTGAGGCTTTACAACCAATTTAAAATTGCCCTGGGCAGGAAGGGGGTACAAGTGCTCAGTAAGCAAGTGGTTAATTGTTAAGTCATTGAGTCAAATTGTTTTTTAATGTAGTAATGTCATATTCTTGCTAAATCATTCTAGTTTGATCCCCATCTAATGTTCCTGTTCATTCAGTATATTCTCTGACTGTACTATGAAGAATTAATTAGACACCTGCAAGACACCACTGATTTTCTGAACAAGCTTAACAATATACAACAATTACCACCAAATACACTTCTAGTCACTATGGATGTAGAATCTCTGTACAGTAACATCCCTCACAAGGATGGGTTGGCAGCATGTCACAGATTCTTATCATCCACACCAAACCACAAATACACGGCTGAGGATGTTACACAGCTCATCAAATTTATTCTTACACACAACTACTTCACTTTCAACAATGACATCTATCTCCAATGTATGGGTACTGCTATGGGAAGCAAAATGGCACCCCAATATGCAAACTTATTTATGGCTGACCTGGAGGACAAATTCCTGAACAGCATACAACAAAAGCCATACAGATATTATCGCTATATTGATGATATCTTCATGATATGGACTGAAGGTGAAGAAAATCTAAACCAATTCTTCTCATTGATCAACACTTTTCACCCATCTATCAAACTAAAAATGGACTATTCGAACACACATGTCAACTTCCTAGACACTACAGTATACATCAGGGATGACAAGCTTCACACTTCCATATACAGAAAACCGACTGACCGATGCAGCTATCTTCATAGTTCCAGTTTTCATCCCCAACACACTAAACGAGCCATCATACACAGCCAGGCCATCAGATACCACCGAATTTGTTCAGACCCAGAAGTCAGAGATAAACATCTCAGAACACTGGCAGGCTCTTTCCAGAAGAAAGGATATAAAGACAAAACCATCAACAACAGCATAAACACAGCCTTGAAAACCCGAAGAGAAAATCTCCTCCAATACAAAGAGAAAAAAACAAATAACCGAGTACCTCTAGTCACCACATACAACCCAACACTAGAAGGGATCAAAAAGATAATCAAAGATTTACAGCCCATTATAACAGAGGATGAAACTCTGAAAGAAATATTCCAACAACCCCCATTATTGGCTTTCAGACAACCACCCAACCTCAGACACAAACTAATCAGCAGGAAACTTCACTCTGATTATGAAGTCACAAATAATGGAAGCAAACCCTGCAATAAAAAACGCTGCAAACTGTGCAACCAGATCAATCCATCCAAAAGTGTCACACACACAAATGGGACCTTCACTATCATGGGATCTTACAACTGTACCTCCAGTAATGTTGTGTACCTCATCCAATGCAACAGGTGTGGCAAAGGATCTTATGTTGGTGAAACAGGACAGAAGTTGCAAGCGAGGATGAATTTTCACAGACATACCATCAAGGAACATAAAGAAGAGAGTTTCTGCACACCTGTGGGACATCACTTCTCACAACCGGACCACACTATAGAAGACCTCAATGTTTTAGTTCTTAAAGGGAATTTCAGAACTATCCAGGAAAGGAAAACATTTGAACTAAGAATGATAATTCTTTTTAACACAAAAACAAATGGCCTAAATTTAGATATTGGTTTCCTTACCCATTATACTAAGGTTTTATGACCCCCTCTGTGACTAGCATCTCCCCCCTCAAGTATATAGCTCTCCCTCTGTCTTATCTCACTAACTCTGTCTTGTCTCACTAACTCTGCTGCTATCTTTATTACCATTGATTTGTATGTGTTTTTTTTTCCTTTCCCTCTGAGATTTTTTTCTTGTTTTGTTTCAACATTCTGCTAAAAAAATTGTGAATCAGTACTGCTTGGACCTTGAAGAAGGGGACATACCCCGAAAGCTTGTCCTGAAAAATTCTATGTTAGTGCAAATAAAAAAAGTATCACGGACAGTACTTAATTTTCTCTGTAAGAATTAATTAGGAAAGTCTTCTGGAAACACCAAGCACAGTGTCTTTTCTTTCCCTCGGTAAAATGATTGTAAAGTCATACATTTTGGTTTATAAAATAAAAAAAATGGTTCATACTTACCTGCCATGGAATTGCACAGAGCAGTCCAAACCTCCAATTCTCGGGTCCCTCACCTGTGCTCCTGACTCCTCCTCCTCTCATTGTGCCACCATAGGAAGCCCCTTTCTAACAAGGCAGTGGCACACATGCATGCTCAATCCAGAGTCGCCCTGCCTTTGTCCATTGACACAGACAGTGAGACTTGGCCCTGCTTTCTTGTCACAAGATTTGACTGAGAGCAGCGGGAACCAATGGCTCCATAGTTACATAGTTACATAGTAGGTAATGTTGAATAAAGACAACAGTCCATCCAGTTCAACCTGTAAAGGTGCACGTGTGTCAGTGTCTCTATTTATTTTGCATATCCCTGTACTGTATGTTGTGTCCTTTAAACCACTTCAAGACCAAGCCTATTTCTGACACTTGTTTACAAATGAAAATCAGTATTTTTTGCTAGAAAACCCAAACATTATATATAATTTTTTAGCAAAGACCCCAGAGAATCATTGCAATATTTTATGTCACGCGGTATTTGCTCAGCAATTGTTCAAACGTAATTTTTCGGAGAAAAAAATACACTTTTTTGAATTAAAAGATAAGAAAACAGTAAAGTTAGCCCAATTTTTGTTGCATATTGTGCAAGATGATGTTACGCTAAGTAAACGGATACCTAACGTATTACGCTTTGCACGCTCTCGTAGAATGGTGACAAACTACGGTAAAAATCGCCATAGGTGACGGTTAAAATTTTTTAACGGTTGCCAGTTTAGAGTTACAGAGGAGGTCTTTTGCTAGAATTATATATCTCACTCTAACAATTGCGGTAAAACCTCACATGTGTGGTTTGAACACCGTTTACATTTGCAGGCGAGACTTACGAATGCGTTCTCTTTGGTGTGCGAGCACGTGGAGACAGGGTCGTTTTAACCACTTCCATACCGGGCATTTTCACCCTCCTCCTGCCCAGGCCAATTTTCAGCTTTCAGCTGTGCGGTCATGCGACGTTGTACCCAAATAAATTTTGATAATTTTTTCCCCCCACAAATAGAGCTTTCTTTTGGTGGTATTTGATCACCACTGCGGTTTTTATTTTTTGTGCTATAAACAAAAAAAATGCAAGTTAGACTTACAGGTAACTTGTTTTCCAATAGGCTTTCAGGACAGCACTCAAAAGATCATGGCTCCTCCTCCTACAGGAAACAACTCATCAATTAAGTCTTCATTGGAGGTCTCCACGTTGCTTCCTTAGTTGTTTGTAGAGAACCTCCAGCCCCGGCTGCAACATATAAGCGACAGTTATTTCATAGTATTACAGCAACAGCATAACAAAAGGGCGGGATCCTGCTTTCCTGAAAGCCTATTGGAAAACAAGTTACCGGTAAGTCTAACTTGCATTTTTCCAAAACGTCCTTCAGGACAGCACCCGAGAGGATAATCAAGACTTACCCCATTTAGGGTGGGGCAACAGACTGTAAGACTTTCCTTCCGAAAGCCTGGTCCCCAGCCGTCATGAGGTCTAACCTATAATGACGGGCAAAGGTCGTCAGACTTGTCCAAGTAGCTGCCTTGCAAATTTGTTCGGGGGTGGCACCAGCTTTTTCTGCCCAACTCACCGCCGAAGCTCTAGTAGAATGAGCCCGGATACTTACTGGACTCTTCTGGCCTGTAAAGGAATAGGCTTCTGAGATAGCCATTCTCAACCTTCTGGCAATGGTTCCTCTAGAAGCTTGTCTTCCTTTTTTATTTCCAGAAAATAAAATGAATAATGCGTCTGAACGCCTAAAGTCTTTAGTAGCTTCCATCCAGGTAACTTAGGACTGCTCTTTTAACATCCAGGGTATGGAATTATTCTTCCTTCTTACCCGACGAATTAGAACAAAACATAGGAAGTATCATCTCCTGGGTTCTATTTTGAACTGAAGCAACCTTCAGTAAAAAATTAGGATCCGTCTTCAGAACAATTCTGTCTGAAAAAATTGAAAAAAATTGCTCCCTGGTTGATAAAGCTTGCAGCTCACAGGATTCTTCGAGCTGTTGTAATAGCCACTAGAATTTTTTTTTCAAAGCAATTAATTTCAGGGAGGTTAAATTAAGAGGTTCGAAAGGTTCCCTGGTCAGGGCCTGTAGAACGACTGATAAGTCCCATGATGGACAGCTTTTGATCACTACCAGTCTAGCCCGAGTGAGGGCTTTAAAGAATCTGATTACTAGGGGTTCTGATGAAATAGATTTCTCCAAAAATACCCCCAGTGCGGCAACCTGAACTTTGAGGGTACTGACCGCTAAGCCCTTGTCTGCTCCTTCTTGCAGGAATTCCAGGATAGAAGAAATCTGCTTTAATGGTCTGCCGGATGTTGTGCACCATTAGTTAAAGACTTTCCAGACTTTGTAATATATTGCTCTGGTAACATTCTTTCTGCTAGATAGGTGGGTAGCCACCAACCTATCCGAGAAGCCTTTTCTCCTCAAGAGTTGCTCCTCAGAAGCCAAGCTGTGAGTTTTAGCCTTTTTACTTCTTGGTGAAGCAGGGAACCTTGTTACAGTAGGTTTTGTCTCAACGGAAGGTGCCAGTATGGTTTCATCTGCATCTGTAGAAGAGACAAAAACCAAGGCCTTTTGGGCCAGAAGGGAGTGATGAGGATTACTGTTGTATCCTCTTTCCGGATTTTTGTTATGACCTGCGGGATAAGCTGAAATGGAGGGAAGGCGTAGTAGAGGTGAAATTTCCAACTGTGCGCCAGAGCATCTACTCCCAGTGATGACTTGTTCCTGTTCAGGGAGAAGAAGCAGGATATTTGTGTATTTTCTTGAGTCACAAAGAGATCCACTCTTGGCTGTCCCCAATTCTTCACTATCAGATTGAAGAAATCTGGATTCAATTGCCACTCCGCTTCGTACACCTGGTTCCTGCTGAGGAAGTCCGCCATCCTGTTTAGGGTCCCTTTTAGGTGGACCATGGACAAGGATCGAGTATGGAGCTCTGCCCAGCTTAGAATGCTCTCTGCTAGGCCTTGAAGTACTCTACTTCTTGTGCCCCCTGTCTGTTTATGTAAGCCACCGCCGTGGCATTGTCTGACAGGATTTGTTTATGTTGTCCTTGGACTTCTTCTGCAAAGGTCAATAAGGCCATTCCTATCGCCCTTAGTTCCCTCCAGTTTGAGGATCTCAGTGCTTCTCTTGTGGACCACGATCCCTGAGCCCATCGACCGCTCATGTGAGCCCCCCAACCCCAGGAGCTGGCATCGGTTGTTAGCCTTACCTGGGTTGGAAAGGCCCATAACAGGCCTGCTGAGAATCTTGTCTGGTTCTTCCACCACCAGAGACTCCTTTTTACTTTGGTGGGAATCTTCACTAGAGAAAAAAAGGGGGGAACTCCCGCACTGCCCTAACGTGAAATAAATATGTGACTAGAAAAGGGAGGGGGGGGAAGGGGCACAGCTGCTGAACACCTGTGAATCCAATTCGGGGAAACTAAAAGCAATATAAAACGGTGATGGTGTTAAGCGCTGTGTTTAACCACTTAACGACCGCCCACCGCTGATTTACGTCGGCAGAATGGCACGGACAGGCAGAATCACGTAGATCTATGTGACTGCCTTTGTACAGTTGGGGGGTCCATCCGGACCCCCCTTCTGTGCCGTGAGCGGTCGTTACTTCACCGGGAGCGATCCCAGATGAGGGGGCGGCCTTACGATTCCGGCCCCCCCCTCGCGATCGCTCCCGGCGAATGGAAATGCCTCCTCTGTCTGTTTCAGACAGAGGAGGCAGGAGGAAGTGATGTCATCTCCTGTGCGGCGCTCACATATACCGAGCGCCGTACAAGAGAAGACATCAGGTCAGTGAGCACAACACTACACTGACACCAGGACACATAGGAACACTAATCGCCCCCCCCAGGACCCCCAGACCCCCCCCAGATCACCCCCCAGATCACCCCCCAGCCCCCAGTCACAGTGTCACTGATTGCAGTGACCATTTATTTAGTGATCACTGCAATCAGTGACATTTGTGACTGTGAAAGTGTCACTAAAGTTTAGTTTTAGGTCCAGTGTAGCCCCCTAACCCCCCCTAATAAAGGTTTAACCCCCTGATCACCCCCCAGATAACCCTTTCACCCCCTATCACCGCTGTCGCTATGCGATCATTTTTCTGATGGCTGTCTTAGCATCAGTGATGGCGATCGGTAGCCAGTAATTTTTTTTAGGTTCGCCGCAGGTTTTTATAGCGTCGGGTACCCCAATATATTATCTAATAAAGGTTCAACCCCCTTGATCGCCCCCCAGGTAACCCTTTCACCCCCTATCACCGCTGTCGCTAATCGATCGTTTTTCTGATGCTGTCTTAGCATCAGTGATGGCGATCGGTAGCCAGTAATTTTTTTTAGGTTCGCCGCAGGTTTTTATAGCGTCAGGTACCCCAATATATTATCTAATAAAGGTTAAACCCCCTTGATCGCCCCCCAGGTAACCCTTTCACCCCCTATCACCGCTGTCGCTATGCGATAATTTTTCTGATGGCTGTCTTAGCATCAGTGATGGCGATCGGTAGCCAGTAATTTTTTTTAGGTTCGCCGCAGGTTTTTATAGCGTCGGGTACCCCAATATATTATCTAATAAAGGTTTAACCCCCTTGATCGCCCCCCAGGTAACCCTTTCACCCCCTATCACCGCTGTCGCTAATCGATCGTTTTTCTGATGCTGTCTTAGCATCAGTGATGGCGATCGGTAGCCAGTAATTTTTTTTAGGTTCGCCGCAGGTTTTTATAGCGTCAGGTACCCCAATATATTATCTAATAAAGGTTAAACCCCCTTGATCGCCCCCCAGGTAACCCTTTCACCCCCTATCACCGCTGTCGCTATGCGATCATTTTTCTGATGGCTGTCTTAGCATCAGTGATGGCGATCGGTAGCCAGTAATTTTTTTTAGGTTCGCCGCAGGTTTTTATAGCGTCGGGTACCCCAATATATTATCTAATAAAGGTTTAACCCCCTTGATCGCCCCCCAGGTAACCCTTTCACCCCCTATCACCACTGTCACTAAGCGATCGTTTTTCTGATCGCTGTCTTCGTGTCGGTGATGCCAATCGGTAGCCAGTTATTTTTTTAGGTTCGCCGCAGGTTTTTATAGCGTCAGGTACCCCCAAATATGATCTAATAAAGGTTTTAACCCCCTAATTGCCCCTAGTTAACCCTTTCACCAGTGATTACCATATAAGTGTTACGGGTGACGCTGGTTAGTTAGTTTGCTTTTTATAGTGTCAGGGCACCCGCCGTATATAACCCAATAAAGGTTTAACCCCCTGATCGCCCGGTGGGTGATATCAATTAGGTTTTAGCGTCAGAGAGGGTCTGCGTCACACCCCAGGCAGCGTCAGGTTAGTGCCAGTAACGCTAACACCCACGCGTAAAGCATACACCCCCCTTAGTGGTATAGTATCTGAACAGATCAATATCTGATCTGATCAGATCTATACCAGCGGTTTAGGGTTCCCAAAAACGCAGTGTTAGCGGGATCAGCCCAGATACCTGCTAGCACCTGCGTTTTGCCCCTCCGTCCAGCCCAGGCCACCCAAGTGCAGTATCGATCGATCACTGTCACTTACAAAACACAACACACATAACTGCAGCGTTCGCAGAGACAGGCCTGATCCCTGCGACTCCAGTGCTGTAGGAGGTGATTTCACCACCACAGTTAAAAAAAAAAAAGCATATATGCCGAAGCATGGGGGCAGCAGGGGCAGCAGGGCGGAGGAGCAATTTTGCTCCTAATGCCGCATACATACGGTCGAAATTCCGACGGAGGCTTGCCCGTGGAAACGTTTGACCATGTGTGTGCGGCATAACTTTTTTGCGGGAGGATGCCCCCATGCTTCGGCATATATAAATGGTGCATGTATGCCCATCATTAGAAGTGGGTGGATGAAGGGCGGTATTCTAATGGTGGGCATACCCACCAATCAATCTCTTTTTTCGTTCAGCCAACAGGCTGCATGAAAAAAAAAGATTACAATACATGTCCAACAAGGACCAGCAACGTACTGGTATGTTGCTGGACTTTGAATGGTTATACCAGATTGATGCCTGCGGGTTTAGGCATCATCTTGGTATCATTCTTTTCAGCCAGCGGCCGGCTTTCATGTAAAAGCAATCACAGCGGCTAATTAGCCTCTGGACTGCTTTTACAAGCAGTGGGAGGGAATGTCCCCCCCCCGGATATAAAAAGCGCCATTGGGAAATTGGGAAAGCATTTTATCACACCGATCTTGGTGTGGTCAGATGCTTTGAGGGCAGAGGAAAGATCTAGGGTCTAGAAGACCCCAGTTTTTTCAAAAAAAGAGTACCTGTCACTACCTATTGCTATCATAGGGGATATTTACATTCCCTGAGATAACAATAAAAATTATAAAAAAAAAAAATATATGTAAGGAACAATTTAAAAATAAAATAAAAAAGCAAAATTAATAATAAAAAAAAAAAAAAAAAAAAAAAAGTACCCCTGTCCTGCCCTGCTCTTGCCCAATGGCGAACGCAAGCGTCGGTCTGGCGTCATATGTAAACAGCAATTGCACCATGCATGTGAGGTATCACCGCGAAGGTCAGATCGAGGGCAGTCATTTTAGCAGTAGACCTCCTCTGTAAATCTAACGGGGTAATCTGTAAAGGCTTTTAAAGGCTTTTAAAAATGTATGTAGTTTGTCGCCAATGCGCGTTTGTGCGAAAATTTTAAAGCATGTCGTGTTTGGTATCTATGTACTCGGCCTAAGATCATCTTTATTATTTCATCAAACATTTGGGCAATATAGTGTGTTTTAGTGCATTAAAATTAAAAAAAGTGTATTTTTTCCCCAAAAAATGCGTTTGAAAAATCGCTGCGCAAATACTGTGTAGAAAAAAAAAATGCAACACCCACCATTTTAATCTGTAGGGCCTTTGATTTAAAAATATATATAATGTTTGGGGGTTCAACATAATTTTCTTGCAAAAAAAAAATATGTTTTCATGTAAACAAAAAGTGTCAAAAAGGGCTTTGTCTGCAAGTGGTTAGAAGAGTGGATGTAAGCTTCCTAATGTTGTGTATAAAATGCCAGAACAGTTCAAAACCCCCCCAAATGACCCCATTTTGGAAAGTAGACACCCCAAGCTATATACTGAGAGGCATGTCGAGTCCATGGAATATTTTATATGTTGACACAAGTTGCGGAAAAAAGACAATTTTTTTTTTTAAATTTTTTTTTTGCACAAAGTTGTCACTAAATGATATATTGCTCAAACATGCCATGGGCATATGTGGAATTACACCCCAAAATAAATTCTGTTGCTTCTCCTGAGTACAGGGATACCACATGTGTGAGACTTTTTGGGAGCCTAGCCGCGTACGGGACCCCAAAAACAAAGCACCGCCTTCAGGCTTTCTAAGGGTGTAAATTTTTGATTTTACTTCTCACTGCCTATCACAGTTTCGGAGGCCATGGAATGCCCAGATGGCACAAAACCCCCCCAAATGACCCCATTTTGGAAAGTAGACACCCCAAGCTATTTGCTGAGAGGTATTGTGAGTATTTTGCAGATCTCGCTTTTTGTCACAAAGTTTTGAAAATTGAAAAAAAAAAAAAAAAAAATTTTCTTTCTTCATTTTCAAAAACAAATGAGAGCTGTAAAATACTCACCATGCCTCCTCAGCAAATAGCTTGGGGTGTCTACTTTCCAAAATGGGGTCATTTGGGGGGGTTTTGTGCTATTTTGGCATTTTATGGCCTTAGAAACTGTGATAGGTAGTGAGGAGTGAAATCAAAAATTTGTGCCTAGAAATCCTGAAGGCGGTGCTTGGTTTTCGGGGTCCCGTACGCGGCTAGGCTCCTAAAAAGTCCCACACATGTGGTATCCCTGTACTCAGGAGAAGCAGCAAAATGTATTTTGGGGTGCAATTCCACATATAACCATGGCATGTGTGAGCAATATATCATTTAGTGACAACTTTTTGTAATTTATTTTTTATTTTTATTTTTTGTCATTATTCAATCACTTGGGACAAAAAAAAAAAATATTCAACGGGCTCAACAGGCCTCTCAGCAATTTCCTTGGGGTGTCTACTTTCTAAAATGGGGTCATTTGGGGGGGTTTTGTGCTATTTTGGCATTTTATGGCCTTCGAAACTGTGATAGGTAGTGAGGAATGAAATCAAAAATTTGCGCCCTTAGAAATCCTGAAGGCGGTGCTTGGTTTCCGGGGTCCCGTACGTGGCCAGGCTCCTAAAAAGTCCCACACATGTGGTATCCCCGTACTCAGGAGAAGCAGCAAAATGTATTTTGGGGTGCAATTCCACATATAACCATGGCATGTGTGAGCAATATATCATTTAGTGACAACTTTTTGTAATTTTTTTTTTTTTTTTTTTTTTTGTCATTATTCAATCACTTGGGACAAAAAAAAAAATATTCAATGGGCTCAACATGCCTCTCAGCAATTTCCTTGGGGTGTCTACTTTCCAAAATGGGGTCATTTGGGGGGTTTTGTACTGCCCTGCCATTTTAGCACCTCAAGAAATGAGATAGGCAGTCATAAATTTAAAGCTGTGTAAATTTCAGAAAATGTACCCTAGTTTGTAAACGCTATAACTTTTGCGCAAACCAATAAATATACGTTTATTGACATTTTTTTTACTAAAGACATGTGGCTGAATACATTTTGGCCTAAATGTCTGACTAAAATTGAGTTTATTCGATTTTTCTTATAACAAAAAGTAGAAAATATCATTTTTTTTCAAAATTTTCGGTCTTTTTCCGTTTATATCGCAAAAAATAAAAATCGCAGAGGCAATCAAATACCATTAAAAGAAAGCTCTATTTGTGGGAAGAAAAGGACGCAAATTTCATTTGGGTACAACATTGCATGTCCGCACAATTTACAGTTAAAGCAGCGCAGTGCCGAATCCCAAAAACAGGCCTGGTCCTAATGGCCCGAAATGGTCCGGGGCTTAAGTGGTTAAACAAAGAAAGGAAGGAAAAATGAGAATGGTGTGACTGATTACACACTCAATCAAAAAACATATATATATATATATATATATATATATATATATATATAGTATGACCTTAATACAAATAAATTGGCTAGGTAGGTAAAAGAACCTCAATCTCGCGTTCGCCGCTCGAACAACCGGGAGGTATGAATCAGAACATACCTGACATGTTCAGAAACAACAGGGGGAATATGGCGACGTCCCACCACGGTCACTCTCAGAGCCGCTCCCAGGCACAATCCCATCAAGTACAGGGTATACCCCTGTCAGCGGTCTCAGCGGCTCCCTCTCCACCAGACAACGGGGGGGCCGACTCCCCTTAGTCACCGTTGACCATACAAGACCTCCGCTCCATTGCGGCCGACATTAAGGACACCCTGTCAGCGGCCACTGCGGACCTCCGCCTGGACATCCGTGACTTGAATGACAGGGTACTCTCCGTGGAAACGCAGGCGGAGTACCAGGAGAAAGACATTCGCAGGGCTGCCAAACAAATAGATACTCACACCCTTCAGCTCCGGGACATGCAGTGCCATTTGGAGGACCTGGACAATAGGGGGCGCCGCCACAACCTCAGAGTACGGGGAGTACCGGAATCTGTTGAGGGAGATCAAATCCCCCAAACGGTGACCAATCTGTTCAACACCATTCTCAATAGGCCTCCGCAAACCCCGATCATCATGGAGCGCATTCATCGCGCCCTGCGCCCTAAAGGCAGAGAATCCGACCCCCCAAGAGACGTGGTCTGCTGTTTGGTGGACTACACACTGAAGGAGGACATTCTCAAACAGGCGAGAGGTCAACAGTTGGTACATGATGGGAGGCCAATACAACTGTTCCAGGACTTGTCGGGAATTACACTCCAGCATCGCCGTGCTTTGAAACCTCTGCTGTCCGTATTACAAGATAAGGGGATCAGATATAAGTGGAAATTTCCCTTTTGTTTGTCAGCCACCGCTTTGGGACGTACAGCACTGCTCAGGGTACCGGAGGATTTACCTTCGTTCTGCGATGCGCTGGAAATTCCCCGTGTGGCCGTTCCGGAATGGTACGCAAACTTCCGCTATGCAGTAAGCAAACCCACCAAACTCCGGGAAGAACCCATGGAAACCCAGGCTCCCAGCTACAGAAGGAGGCGATCCCCATCGGGATCCAGAGTACACGCCACCTCTCGCAACTCCCGACAAGGTTACAGCCCTACGGATTCCCCGACTTCCAGGAGAGCCCGTCGGGATCACTAGGTATCGTACCCCCTGACCCCCATGACTTGGCCCCATTGACCCCGGTTTCCCTCGTTCGCAATACTATGCAACTTCCCCAAAATAACCACGGTTCTAAATGGTTTATTCTTTATTCACTTTCCCTTCACACAATGTCTCAGTCCGCGATATACTGCAGACCTCACTTCGTCATGCCCATTGGAAACAACTCCTCCGGGAGTACGCTATCTGTCTGATCCGCAGTTCCCGCCCCAAGACACTTGGACACTGACGCCCTCCCGCCAGCCTATTTTAGCTTACGTACTACAACGTACTACGCGGACTACATCCCCCAGACCAACCCGCGGTGATAGGATAGCGCACCTTGCCACATCACTTCCGGCTGCGACGCACAAGATGCTTCTATGCACAACATCCGATGGACACCGCTCAATCTCCCAGAAGAAGACCCGATCTCGGCCGCTTACTTCGAGGCAACTTCCTTCTGATGCCGGGACCTCTGACTTGCTGCTCCGTCACGCACACTACGACAACTGCGCTTCAAAGCCCCCCCGCTAGAAGAATGATGCAGAGACTGCCCGCTCCAATCTTTGCAGAGGTGAGCCCCTCTTCGCCTCATTCACATCACCCTTCCCATAGGGAACTTTTCATCCTTTGGACTCTCCTCTAATATACTACTGGATCATTTGGGACGCCTATAATCTAGGACTATAGGGAAGGTATTCTTTTCCCAAGCTACTAACCACTATATCCTCTCCCGCAGGTCGCATGTACTCTCTGACTTACCATATGCTACCAATGGAAGCATCGGCTTGCTACCCCCCCTTGACCTCACCCTCTTCCCGGACCTCTTCCTCACACCCCTACTTTCCATCCTCCTTCCTCTACCCCATCCTCCCTACACAGCCCCCCATCCATTCCTCCTCCTCTCCCCTTCCCTCTACTAACATCCCACCTTGCTCTCCCACACTCCCCTTGTCTCCCCCCCTCTCCTCCCCTTCTCCCCCCCCCTCTCCTCCTCCTCCCCCCCTCTACTCCCCCTCTCCCCCCTCCTCTCCCCCCCTCCCCCCTCCCCCTCTCCTCCCCTTCTCCCCCCTCCTCTCCCCCCTCCCCCCACATGGGTTCCTACCTCCCCCCTCCCTCTTGTCCCCTTCCCCCTCCCTTCCCTCCCCTTTTCCCCCTCTCTACCCGTCTTCATCCCTTTTCTCTCCTTCTCCTCTTTCTTCATCCCTTCTCCCCTCCCGATACGCGCTAAATGTCCAAAGGGACATCACAACCTTCAGGCTACCCGTCTGAGCTTAAAAATATAACCTTGGATGCTTACCTTTACTGGTCGGCTTCGCAGCTGGCGGGCGGATGGGTCCTTAAAATTAATTTTTGCTATGTGGGAGTTTGGTGTCTAGACACCACTTACTTGCTCATTAAGGTACAGTACGGAGACTTTTACAATGAGTCATACAATGTACCCTGTTCCTTTTTATTGTTCATTACGTGTTTAAGTTTGTTCAGTTTTACTGTTTTTATGGTTCTTTTGTTTAGGTACGATTCCTTCTTAGGTTAGGATCCCACTATAGGCTGAAGCTCTTTAAGACATTTTCCCCAATCCGACGGGTCATGAATGTTTGCATCCAGATATACTTATGAAGATATACAATAGTTATCCCAACACGACCTTGAAACACTAGGAGGTACCCTATTTACTTATGATACCGTCTCCCCCCCCTATGGCCCGGACACAATATTCTCTCTCTGTTTCTAGGTTGTAAAACCCGCACTGCAGCCTCGGGTTAGTATGATCTGTGTTAGCTTACACCACATTTCTCTAGCCCATTTGGTAACGGGTTCTCCATGCTTCAGTGTTTAGATTGTCCTGAGGTGGTGGGATGTGTCTTATTTCCACCCCTTATTCTAAAGTCCTTCACCGGCTTTGGTCTTGGTCAACCCCCACATGGAGGCGTGAGAGGGTACGACCACGCCTGACGGACGTGTGACTACCCTCCGCGCCCTACAACTCACCGATCATCCCCCAATTCTGAGGAGTTTGGACAGGTTCCTTTCCCTCATCGGTCTTCTTGTATTGTATGCTTCCCCCACGGCCAAGATACGGGTCAATGGCCGACTATCGACTACGTTCTCAATATCCAACGGCACGCGCCAGGGATGCCCCCTCTCTCCGCTCATCTTCATCCTTACCATGGAACCTTTCCTCTGCAAAATTAGAGACAACCCCGATATCCAGGGGATTACCATTCATCGTAATCAATACAAGATTGCGGCATACGCGGGCGATATTTTACTATTTCTTTCAAACCCCTTGACTACCATCCCAAACCTCCTCAAAGACTTTACCCTCTTCAAACACCTCTCCAACCATTTAGATCAACTTTGATAAATCTAAGGCACTCAACATTTCCTTATCACAACAAACGGTCCTACTCTGTCAAGCCAACTTCCCATTTAGATGGGAACCCAACGAACTCACTTACCTGGGCATTAAAATTCCTACCAGATTGATTGACCTGTATTCGAAGAACTTTCTCCCTGCACTTCAGAATATTAGAGAGGATACAACTGATTGGCTGAGGGGCCCCTTTTCTTGGTTTGGCAGAGCTGCCATCCTAAAGATGAATGTGCTACCCAGATTACTATATCTCATGCAAGCTATCCCGATTAAACTCCCTCCGTCCTATTTTACCTCATTTAAACAGATTTGCAGGCGCCTCCTCTGGTCAGCGGGACCCCCTCGTCTGAGCTGGGCAAAATTGACACTTCCCAAAAGTAGGGGAGGCTTAGGTCTTCCAGATCTACACTCTTATTACAGGGCTTGCCAATTAACACGTGTTGTGAATTGGCATGTACATGCATCTAGCAAAGACTGGGTGCAAGTGGAGAATTCTTTTTCCCATATTCCTCTTACCCATCTACCATGGATTAACACAGGCTCCATCCCCCGGAACTGCTCCACTCATCCTCTGATAGGTTCAACACTACACAACTTCAAAACCTCCTGCCACATCCTCCAAACGACCCCGTTCCCCGGGCCACTGACGCCTCTTACCCAGAATCCGGACTTTCCAGCGGATATACCTGCCAATGTCAGACACTTGGGACCCGTTGACCCCCCGGTCAGGGCATATCAATGCTTTGAAGTCGGCACGCTTCTCACACAACCCGAATTGTCCTCCAAATTCCCTAACCTCAGCATACCCTTCTTTAAATATCTGCAAATACGTCATTTCCTCCTTCAGGCTCGCCCTCTCTCTCAGTGGTACAGATCTCTTACACCCTTCGAACACATCTGCACGGACACGGAACCACGCAGACATTTAATATCCACTCTGTATGCCCTTTTACTCTCAGGTTCCCCCCCCCCCGACACTCGGACTCGCCTACAATGGACCAATGATCTATCCATAAACCTCTCCACGGTAGATTGGGATCGCGTCTGCGAACATATACACAAAGGCTTGGTCAATGTATCCGCACAAGAAAATAGATATAAATTATACACGAGGTGGTACCGGACGCCTGACAAAATACACCGATTCTTCCCGACCGTTTCCCCTCTATGCTGGAGATGTAATGCCGCCCTGGGGTCTTTTCTCCACATTTGGTGGGAATGCCCTCTGATACAACCTTTTTGGAAAGATATACATACCTTAATCACCAAAATCACTACGTACACTCCAGACTTCTCCCCAGCACAGTATCTACTTCATCACACATCCATTCCTAGTTCAACTTACCGCAAATCTCTTACCCTCCACCTTATTAACGCAGCAACCCAATGCATACCAATCCACTGGAGAAACACGACCCCCCCTACAGTAGCCGATTGGCATAATAGAGTTGACAAAATAGCGTAGATGGAAAGTCTTATTTTCCAAGCTAAGGACAACCCCGCAAACTTCAGACTTATATAGGCTTGCTGGATACAATATAGGGAGACAACGTCAACCACGGTTCCCCACGTGAATCCGATTCCTTTAGCAGGGAACATCACTCCCACCTGAAAACCATGCTTACGCCGCTCAGAATATTTCAATCACTCCGTCATTCCCCTAATCCCCCCCTCTCCATCCTTTCCCTTCTCACGTATCGATATTTAGAATGCAGTTCTGCACTGTACTTCTTACCTGAAAATGACTATCCCATATCTCGAGTTTTCAAAATAATTTCTGTAAATTTTACATTTCACTCAAAGATGTATTAGTCTCCCTGACAAGATTGATTAGTCCTTCCGTGACCACTCCAGGAGGGGTGGCAGTACTATGGAAGTTGTCATGCTTTACTATACTACTGAAAAACCGTCTGTTTTTCATTGTCCTGTTAATACAAAAGGTTGCCTCCTCGCCCACAGAATGATCCCATAAGGGGTGGGCGGGGGGACTGAGGCCTTCACAGATTTGTCTCACTCCTCTTAGATATGCCCCCATTGAGTACTCCATTCCCTCTGACTCTCTACAGTTCTACAACTCGTTCTTACCCCGGAGTCCTGTACTCCGATCACACACACACACCTTACGTCTGTGTATAGGCCGTGATCCGTTCTTTCCTCTAACCCCCTAGTGGATTCTGATATCTAGCTGGATGCTACGGTACTCCCATATAATGTTGTATTAGGGTTCACCTTTTATTCTAGATATATCTTGTTGTCTGATTTTTTGAAACCCATGTGGCCAATGTCATTTCTCTGTTATTCTGAAAACTTCAAATAAAATTCATTTGACAAAAAAAAAGAACCCCAATCTTCTACTATCCACATCCATACATCCTAGCCAATTGAAATATAAAAATATATATTGAAAACAGTGAATCGTCCAAAAAAGTGTACTTCAAAAAAGTGTACTAATACATAGAACAGTCCACAAAAAAATCCACAATGCAATTGTTAAAAAAATATCAAAGGAAATATGTGTGTAAAAATCCAAAAAAGTCCAGTTGACACCATACAGTTTCAAAGTAAATATACAGTGATTCCCATCACCAAAGTGAACCAGTACATAACCTAAAAAAGTGGCATACACATCAGTGTGGTGTTCCAAATACTGATCTCTATTCAGTGCTCCACCTCTGTGCCTGCTAGCAGCTTACCTTGTTGCAAATAAAGCTTAGCATGGACAGGTCACAGGGCGTTGAAAGGCAGAGGTTATGGCAGTGCTAATCTTCCTATGGTTGTAATCCTCTCAGGCGTCATACATAGATGCAGGAAAAAGAAAAACCGATATAGTGTAGTTCCACTACTGTCTCAAGTCACAGACAGACGCCAGATAAGCACTCACTTGAAGGAGAGACAATATGGGACCCTCTCCACGAGCTCAGAACTCGTCGTCCCTCAAAGTGTCAGTGGCTCTGTGTGGCTCTCCAAACAGCAGGGGATCTCGGTAGATCGTAGCAATCAATGCAATAAAAAAGATATGGCAGACATCGCATAGTCCCATAAAAAGAGTTAATTTATTAACAAAACATAAAATATAACACTCACATAGTATGTGGAGAAAGGAGGCAGAGTATCCTACGAGTGCCTCACTCGTCTGCCTGCTCTAATCCTGGTGTGTCAGCGAATCTCCTGTTCAACAGGGGCATGCAATTACAATTCTTGATCTAATAATTCACAGCAGGGCCCATTCATGCGCCCACCAAGAGTAACTGTGAGGGCTTACAGTGTTGTGGCAACACCAACATGTAAGGGGCAAATTTCAGCAGAGTATATAGGGCAGGCCCCTACTTTCAAACATCCAACTTACAAACGACTCCTACTTGCAAACGGAAGGAGACAACAGGAAGTGAGAGGAAATCTACCCCTAGGAAGGGAAATTCTCTCCTGTAAGAGTTAATATGGGAAAAAGGTGTCTCCTCTCTACTGATGCTTTATCACCAATCCTTGTTTCAATAAAAACCCCACTTTTCAAAAACATTTGTCATTGGGACGGAAAGTGAGGTGAAATGTTCTGAACAGGGGCACAGACAGCAAAACAAATGTTACAGGGGTGATAACCCTTCCCTATGTTTTCCAAAAAGCTTAAAGCGGTAGTAAACCCTCCAACATTAATTACAATTTCCTAATATTATGAAAGACCTCTTAAATTAAAAACGATTGATCGCTATGTATATACATAAAATCTTTATCTTACTGTATTTATGTCTTATTTGTTCCCGTTTCTCTTGTATCCTCGCCTGTGCCATCTCCACTGTGGTCTTCCTGGTCTGATGTGATATCTACTTCCGCCCTTAGTACCTAATTGTCGCGGTAATCCCACGCATGTGCAGTAATAACATAGCCAAGCCTCTTCTTCGTTTCCGGTTACTATGGAAACGAGGCATAGGCATAGGCGAGACATAGTGACTCACAGCTTGCTCCAGAGACGTAGGAGTCACAAGGTAACCATGATCCTCTTGGGGAGGAAATATCTGCCTAACCATCGCGGGATGTTGGGGCTGACGTCAACAACAGGAAATGACGCAGCCCCGACATACACAAAGAATGTTTCCGGCAGGCTCTCGGCCTGCCGGATGTATCGATGATACGGCGCATGCGCGTATCAACGTCATCACTCGGGAATATAGCGATAACACGAAAAGGAAGCAGGTAGGCAGAAAAAAAAATGCCAATAGATTGGGGAGATTAGGAGACATAATTACATGCAAAGTTACAGATTTGGGTATACAACCGCTTTAAAAATAGATTTTTTGACTGGAGCTACACTTAAACAATGTACCTGTTCAAAATTACAAACAGATTCTACATAAGAACAAACCTACAGTCCCTGTCTTGTATGCACCGCCTGTATACGGCTGTTCAGAGTATATAGGGCCTTTTTTATTTTGTGTGCGGGGTTCCCCTTAATATCCATACAAGACCCAAAGGGGCTGGTAATGGGCTGGGGTAGGGGGGGGGGGGGGGTGATGGGGTAGCTATGCCATTTTTCTTAAAGATTTTCATCCATATTACCGGGACCAGACATTACATTAAAGCCGCAAGCAGTTTTAAATGGCTTTTTTTCCTTTAGAAATGTCATTTTGTGCAGGGACAGTTCTAAACACGGGAAACACATGCCACTTCACAGGCATACTTTAGACACCCCCCAGGTACGATATTTAAAGGAATATTTGACTTTATTTTTTTTTTCACTTTATGCATCATTAAAATAACTGCTCCCGAAAAACGTCCGTTTTTAAAACTTCTTTTTGCATTGATACATGTCCCCTGGTGCAGAAGCCGGGTTCCCAAACCCTTTTTAGGACAATAACATGCATAATAGTCATTATAATTAGCACTTTAGATTTAGAACGTTCACATCCATTGTATTTAATAGGGTTCTAACGTTCGTGCGAACTTTCGGTCCGTTCGCGGGTTCTGGTGCGAACCGAACCCGGGGGTGTTCGGCTCATCCCTACTCCTGACCAATGAAACACGTGCAGTTGCTTCAGAGCTTAGTAAATGAGGTAAAGCTTCACTTTGCAAAGAATACTCAATCAAATGTATTTAAAAAAAAAAAAACAGCATTTTTGCTTGCACATGATTTGATGATAGAAGTCAGCACAGCGTCCCCTCACTTACTAAGCTCTGGAACAACTGGACTTGTAAAATGCACAGATTTTAGTAAATTAATCCCACAGTGTCATATTGCAAAATCATAATAAATAAGTGTAGCACTGTAGTGGGATGCCCCTTTGTCCAGATTCCGGTGCAGGTCCCTTTAACTCAACTCCCCACAATCCTCTGAGCTCCTGGACACGCCCGGGGGATATAAATGTCAGCTCCACCCAGCTTCCTGTGCTCAGAGAGATCCTGCCTGATGGGACAGCAGTGACTGGGCAAGTGAGCTGTTCCCAGGTGCTGGGTCCTCCCCTGTTAAGTCTGGTGTGCGGGCCACCAGCACTGAGCACAAGAGCACGCAGCATCTTTCCAAGCCCCAGTCACTGGAGAGGACTCTGTTACAGTCTATTTGCAGAAGCTGTCCATGAAGTGGGTTGGCCCTATCAACAGCCACCAGAACCTCCTGACCGAAGCAAGTAGAAAGCAGTGCCAGCGTGAAGTGTGTGCCAGCAGGAGGTCCACTCAGCTCACAGTCTGTTGAACGAACGATTACTATCTTGGACACGTGAGATTCCTTAGCTGTCCATTCTATCTGTAGATTGAATGTAGAACACGCTGCTGCCACCTAGTGGACATTAGTTTAACCGCAGTATAATTGTTATATCCTCTTTCTTTACAGTTTATATTAATGTTCTGTACTGTATACCCGTGTTCACACGATCTCCGGTACAATTTATTTTTAAAGTTCATGGTTTAGTAAAGTAGAAATTGCACATCACCACTGGTCTGATCATTTGGCTGAAACCGTTACACAACACTTGGCGTCACGAACAGGATCAGCCATGTCAGACAGTGATGAGGAGAGCAGCACAATGGCAGAGCCAGTCAGGAAGGAAGTTGATCCTACACCTTCCAGCAGAGGACCAGGACTCCCTAGACAAGATAATCAGCCGCTTGGAAGCAGTGTACACCCAGACGGTTGCATTAGGGGATCTTAGAGCTCGCTTTATCAGTAGAAGGCAGAGAGTGGGAGAATCCATTCCGCAGTACGCCCTGGAACTGCAGGATGTAGCAGCCGAGATCCGCCGCAAGGAGAGGAGGCGAGCAGGACGTGCTGGCTGGAGTGATACAGATGGGTGGCTGAAGGATCAGTTTGTGGATGGGCTTCTGTCTGACAAAGTCAGGGAAAAGTTACAAGAAAAGGACAGAAGTAACCCAAACTTAAAATTCCACGAAATTCTAGAAGCAGCTATCCTATATTCAGAACCCAGACGTGCCAGTACGAACGTCCTCATGGCCAGCACAGGTGATAAACCATGTAAACCGCCACAAACTGAACACACAGCTCCGTGGGAGGTGGCCATCCACAAGCTGAAGGAAGGAATGGCCCAGCTCCAGACAGAACTTGCCACGCTGAGACGTGAGCGAGACAATCTAAGGGGGCCAAGAGAGCACACCCCTTCATGGAGAAACCGATCACCGCCCCGCAGACGACCAAGACGGGAGAGGTCACCCTCTCCATGTTGGGGCTGTCGACAAAAGGGACATCGCTTGAGGGATTGTCCTGATCGAATACCGAGGGAGCCATTAAACTCAGAGCGCCCCGCCGCTAGGAGTCAAGCAGTGAGGCGTCAAAGCAAAACGACTCCCCCGTCACACACTGAGGACGTGGTGGTCAATTGCCCTGTGGTACTTCGATGGCCAAGAGGTTGAATGTCTCTTCGACACTGGGTCCCAAGTCACCATTTTACCAGAACTATTGTTCCAGCGACGCTTCCCAAAGAAGAAAATGAGTCAGGATACCCCCTGGATCTTACTGACAGCTGCCAACGAACTTCCTATAGAAGTGGTTGGGATTACCTGGGCGAAAGTAGAACTGTGGGGACAGGACCTTGGCCATAAAGGTGTTGTGGTTACACGAGCATCCGGAAAAGCACGGCCGCAGGTGATATTGGGCATGAATATCATCCAGGGGCTGAGGCCTGAGCTGTTAAAACGATGTCCTACACACCTGGGACCACGGAAATAAGTTAGAAAGCTGCTCCTTACCTTGGCAGCACTAAAGGACTCTGACGCAAGTATCGCAAACATTAATGAAAAGGCTGGTGTTGTGAGGGTTCCCTTTGGGACAGAGATTGTAATACCTCCCTGCAAAGAACTTGTACTTCCCATGAATGTTGGATCATGCCATAGACTGCATGGCGTCCCAGTGCTAGTGGAACCCTTACCCTCAGATATGGCCCTATTTGTCGCTAGAACTCTTACAGTAGTTTGTCAAGGCACCGTGCTAGTTAGGATGCGGAACAGCAAGACGATTCCACTTCTCCTGCCTCAGGGGACACCAGTGGCGGAACTGGCCCTGATTACAGGTGTAATTTCTCCCAAAGTGGACCACATAGAGCTCCAGAAATTTCACGGACGACGTTATGTAGCTAAAGTGAATGTTGCCAAATGGTCAGCAGGAGCAGACCCAGCATGGGTAGGAGAACAGATACTTCCACTTCTACAGCTGTCCACTAAGGAACTCACACCCACTCAGGTAGAAGCAGTAAGGCAACTGGTGGATAAGTGGTCAGAGGCTTTTTCACAGGGGGAGTTTGACCTGGGCTGTAGCAATGGAATTGAACATGAGATCTCAACAGGAGGAAATCCAACCACCCGGGGTCGCTACAGAAGCATACCCCCTCACCTTTATCAGGAAGTCAAGCAGATGTTGGAACAGATGATGCAGCAAGGCGTAATTGAAGACAGCAAGAGCCCATGGGCAGCTCCCGTTGTATTAGTGTGGAAAAATGATGGCACCCTCCGCTTCTGTGTAGATTATAGATGGTTGAATGCTGTCACTACAAGAGACGCCTATCCTCTGCCGTGGATTGAAGAGTCCCTAACTGCTCTAGGGAAAGCCAAGTTCTTTTTCACACTTGATCTCGCCAGTGGGCATTGGCAGATCCCTGTGGCAAAAGCAGATCGACCAAAAACTGCTTTCATTACCCCTATGGGACTATGGCAGTTCAAGAGAATGCCTTTCGGGCTGAACAATGCACCTGCTACCTTCCAAAGGACAATTGTCTTGGGGATATGAACTTGGATAGCATCCTGATTTATTTTGATGATATAGTGGTGTTCTCTGCCACCTTTGAGGAACACCTCGCCCACCTCGATGCTGTTCTAGCCCGGCTACATCAGTATGGGCTGAAGCTTAAGCCAAAAAAATGCCACCTGTTCAAAAGTGAGATCGAATATTTGGGACATGTCATTTCAAAACAGGGTGTGCTCCCCAACCCAGAGAAAATCAAGGTAATACAAGAATGGAAGGCACCATCGACTGTGACCGAGGTTAGAGCCTTCCTAGGGCTAGCGGGCCACTATCGGCGTTTCATAAAGCACTACGCCCATCATGCTGCTCCAATCCAGAAATTACTACATGGAGTAGACCATAAAGGGGGTGACAAGAGGGTGGAATGGGGACTGGAACAACAAGAGGCATTTGACTTCTTAAAGCAACGGTTGGTGTCAGCCACTGTATTGGCCTTTGCTGATTTCTCCCTTCCCTTTCGGTTACAAACTGATGCCAGTAACCAGGGCCTGGGGGTCGTGCTCTCACAAATGCAAGATGGTGAGGAACGGGTTATTGCTTATGCCAGCCGCAGCCTCCATCCAACTGAGAGAAACCCTGCAAACTACAGCTCCTTCAAGTTGGAACTGTTAGCGCTGGTGTGGGCCGTCACAGAACGTTTCGCAGAGTATCTCACGGGGTCTAAGTTCAAAGTCTGGAGGGACAATAACCCCTTAGTACATCTCCAGACATCCAAAATTGGCACTCTGGAACAAAGATGGGCAGCACGTCTGGCAAAGTTTGACTTTTCCCTGCATTACCACCCGGGAAAGGGCAACCACGTGGCTGATGCCCTATCTTGGTACCCTTCAGCACAACCACAGCGAGATGTGGATGAAGAAGCCGAAGAAGAAGAAATTCCACCCTTAATGGGGGCTAGATCTAAGAGTAGACCACGGGTGGACCTCATCCAGGTATTGGAAGATTATAACTGGGCAGAAACGCAAAAGGATGACCCTGTGATTGCCCCAGTGATAGAGGCAATGCAGTTACGGAGCTGGCCCAGTAGAAGTGAAAGATCACAACTTCTACCAGAAACACAAAAACTGCTGAACGAATGGTCACGCCTCCTCTTGAGAAATGGCATATTGTATCGCAGAATAATGTTCCCCCATGACTCTTCGGTAACCTGGCAGGTCATACTGTCGCGGGCCAGAGCTCGACCAGTAGAAAGTATCCATGTGGAAGGAGGACATTGGGGTGTCCACAAGACATTCGCCTGGTTCAAAAGGCAAGCTATGTATGTGGGGCTGTTCCAGTTGATTGATCAGATATGTCGGCACTGTGCGGTATGCTCCGTGACCAAGGGGGCTGAGGTCCAGGTGCCTCCCATGACTTGGAACACGTCTGCCCCATTGGAAGTATTGACAGTTGACTTCCTCATCCTCTACATGTCGGAAGATGGACATCGCCATGTCCTTGTTATGGTGGACCACTTTACCAAGTTTGCAGTAGCTGTACCAACTCGTGACCAGACTGCAAAGCAGCTCAAACAGTGTGGAAGCACTTCTGTCTCCCTTATGGTTGCCCTCAGAAGATACATTCAGATCAAGGGCCCTGCTTTGAAAGTGAGTTCTTCCAGGAGTGGTGTCGCTCCTTAGGTGTCAAGAAGACACATATGACCCCATATCACCCACAGGGTAACGGAGCCTGCGAGAGGTTTAATCGTACCCTGATACAACTATTGAGAGGGCTGGCCCGTGAGAAACGAACCAGATGGACCCATTACTTGGCTGAAGTGGTTTGGAAGTATAATCATACTGTGCACTCAGCGACAGCTCGCTCTCCTTACCACGTGATGTTTGGTCGTACTCTTGGGGGACCCACAGATCTATGGGGTGTTGTCCGCACTGAAGAACTGGAGTATACTCCAGCAACCTGGATTCGAGAGTGGAGGCGACGCCTGTCCGAAATCCAACAGTTTGTAAAGGAGCAAACTTGGGTGGAACAAGAAGAGTCAGGAACGGAGGTCTATGACCTGAAACCTGGAGACAGGGTCTTGATCAGGCGCAAAGGTGCACATCAGCAGGGCAAGCTACAAACTCCATGGGAGGAAGTGCCCGGAGTTGTGCTACAGCAACCAATTCCAGGAGTGCCAGTCTATGACGTCCAGAAGGAAAGTACACAAGACGGGCCGAGGCGGCTACACCGCAGGCTCCTCAAACCTATTAGAAATTACGAAGAGGTGCCTGAGAGCTTATCTAGAGAGCTGGAAAAACAGGTTTCCGAGCCACCCGTAGCAGCCCCAGTAGAGAATCAGTGGTGGCTACTCCCTATTCCCTCACTGCTGCCTCCAAATCTCCCAGGAGAGATTACAGATACAGACAATGCCATGCAGTCCAATGATTGCCCAGCTCGGATTCCTATTCCTGCTGTGGAGCCCTCTGACCCACTGTCCACTGAGATGCCTGAAAGTGAAGATGTACCTTTGTCTGCTTCTGAAGAAGAGCCTGAACCTCAACCCTTGAGATGCTCTTAGAGGCACAACTTTGGGAAACCACCTGAACGCTTTGCACAGGAGGACTTTGTATGGTCGGTAAACTTGCCTGGAATCACAAGTTCAAGTAGGGTGGAGTGTAGTGGGATGCCCCTTTGTCCAGATTCCGGTGCAGGTCCCTTTACCTCAACTCCCCACAATCCTCTGAGCTCCTGGACACGCCCAAGGGATATAAATGTCAGCTCCACCCAGCTTCCTGTGCTCAGAGAGATCCTGCCTGATGGGACAGCAGTGACTGGGCAAGTGAGCTGTTCCCAGGTGCTGGGTCCTCCACTGTTAAGTCTGGTGTGCGGGCCACCAGCAGTGAGCACAAGAGCACGCAGCATCTTTCCAAGCCCCAGTCACTAGAGAGGACTCTGTTACAGTCCATTTGCAGAAGCTGTCCATGAAGTGGGTTGGCCCTATCTGCAGCCACCAGAACCTCCTGACCGAAACAAGTAGAAAGCAGTGCCAGCGTGAAGTGTGTGCCAGCAGGAGGTCCACTCAGCTCACAGTCTGTTGAATGAACGATTACTATCTTGGACACGTGAGATTCCTTAGCTGTCTATTCTATCTGTAGATTGAACTCAGAACACAATCTAAGTATTTATATATTTGTATATTCCAATTATTTGTTGTTGTTTTTGATAATTTTTTCCAATTTATGCTTATTATGTTATTTTGACGTTTGCAATGACTCATCTGTGCCCCTCCTCATCGGGTTTTCACCTGTCTCTGCTCCATTTTCTTGTCAGGTCTTGGCCACTATTGCATGCCTGGCACATGTAACCCATCTGCTTGATGGGGTTTTTGCATGACCCGCTGTGGCAATTTCCTTTTGCCTTCATCGGTGTCATGCGTTTATGTGCCAGGGGTCTTTTTCACCTCATGGCATTTGGGTTTCTGTTTTCGGACAACTGAGGCACCCCTCTTTATTTGCGGGGTTTTAGCACCTCCTTATTTTAAGTCCGGCTCATCTGCCAATTAGCCCTTTTCTCTGCCTGGAAGCTGTCCCAGTTTTTCGGTCTGCAGTGCAGACTGTCTTTCTAGCTCCTTATGGTTTTTTTTTTTCTTTTTTCGTTTTCATCTTGTGCGTTCTGCGCTTCCAGTTCTTTTCAAACCGGATGGGCGGACGCTCCGGGCTTCCTGTATGCGGGGATCCTTGTCACCTCTTCAGAAGCCGGAAACCGTCTGAGAGGCTTCAGCATGCCAGGCAGTACTCCGGCCCACCCCCGATGTCTGTCCCGCCCATCGACATCATCGCTTGGTGTGGCTTTGGGCTTTATAAGGTTGAGGCCAGGCTTCCTTTACTGCCAGTCTCCCTCTGGACACCGCAGTGGAAGGATATCATCTTGGACCTCTGCGCTCTGTCTTCCTGCTTACCCTGTTCATCTGTGCCTTTTGGTTATTTGAGTAAGTATTCTAGGGTGTTTTTGCTATGACTCTTGGATCAAGTTATATATTTTATTTAGATACTTAGTATTTTTTCTGGCTTTTTTTGTTTTAGGTCCACTTTTCTTTTCCAAGAAAGAAAATTTTCTTTGTTCTTTCCTGGTATAGGGGGGTTGATTTTCTGCAATTTGTGGATCCCTTCCTTACACCACTTCATGCCACTTTTAGTTGTTGTTTTTGGATTGGCGATCGGAGTGGCCTATTGAAGCTCAATCTACCAGGGCAAGTATCATATATAAATTAAAAATTAAAATTAAGAATTAAATTACATTTTTTTTTTTTTTTTATTAAATCGGACTAAAATCCAATTAAAAACAATATCAATAAATTTATATCCTAGTTTTTTCAGTGGATGTTTGTCAGCAGCTTTTCATGGTCCCCTTTCCTTCCCTTTTTTTTTTTTTTTTTTGAGAAAAAAAGTTTTTTATTGAACAATTTACATTTGGAACATAATTCTGCAAGTTACAAGGCAATACTGGAGAAATGCATAAAACAAGAAATGTGGCTTATACATATATATAGGCACAGTAGATCAAAAAACTTGTTCAGATTGAACACTGGAATCAGTGACTATCAATAAGTGGAAAACCCTATGTCCACGCTATTCATGGAATTGCACGCTAGAAGGATGTATAGTATTACGGACCATCAGTGCATGTGTCTGCGGACTCAAGCCATCGATCCCAGATTTTGTAGTACTTATCTGGACAACCTCTGTTGATGTATATGAACTTTTTGTAGGGAAGAGTGTTATTTATATCTAGTTTCCAATCGTTGAAGCTGGGGGGAGTGGGTCTCATCCACTGTCTGGCTATAATTTTTCTAGCATTAAACAATGTTTCATGCAAGAATGTTTTAGTGAATTTGTCCATCTCAGAGTCGGGGAATATCCCCAGTAAGCATTGTTTGGGGTCCAGGGTCAATGGGGATCCCATGTCATCATGGAGGAAGTCAACAATCTGCTTCCACAGACCCTGAAGGACCGGGCACGCCCAGAGTAGATGGAAGAATGTGCCCGTCGTTTGGTTACACATTGTGCACAAGGTAGAAAACTGTCGTCTAAAGCGGGCGATTCTTAGGGGGGTGAGATACGCTCGGTGCACCACGTATAACTGGGTCAGCCTGTCAGAGAGCTTGGGGGATACAGTCTTGCACGAGTCTAGGGCTTCACTCCACTCCTCATCCTCCAGTGGGCCCACCTCTCTTTCCCATCTTGGTTTAAGGCTGTAAGCTAGCGTGGTAGATGATGGGGTGAGAAGCATGACATAAAAATCAGAGATCAGCTTTCGCGGGTCCACACCCTTAACCACAGCCATAATAACATTAGGCGTAGATTGTGGCAAAGGCTGGGGAAACTGAGCTTGGGCTGCGTGACGCACCTGGAAGAATCTAAAAAGCATAGAATTGGGCAGCAGGAACTCATTTTGGAGGTCCTCAAAGTTTTTAAGTGTGCCATCGGAAATTATGTGGTGCAAATAATATATTCCATATTCGCACCATATCTCTGTGTCAGGGATCAAGAGAAACTCTGAGAGTAGTCTATTGTGCCATAAGGGGGTATAGTTGTTGTATTTAGGGGTCGTTAATGTTTTAGTGGTGATGTCCCATACGCGCCTATATTGGTATAATAGGGACCCACGGTCTCTATTGGAGTTATTCCCACTATGTCCCACTGCAATTGCAGTGAGTGGGTCAGTGGTCAGTTGTGCCCACCGTGGACAGAGGAGGGTGAGGAATCTGAGTCTGTCGGTTTTATCTATGTGGTATAGTTGAGACAGTTGGGACGCAAGGTAATAAAGATTTAAGTCAGGGAGGGCTGTTCCACCTAGGTCAGTAGGGTTCTTAAGGACTCTCCAGGCCAGCTTGTGTCTGTTGTTACCCCAAATAAATGTCTTGAGTATGGCCTCCATTGACTTGAAAAATTTCAAGGGTAAGTATACGGGTGTGTGCCAGAGTATATACAATATTTTCGGAAATAATATCATTTTAACAATGTTAATACGGCCCCACACGCCGAGCGGCAGTCTCGCCCATACCTGGGTTCTAGACTTGATGAGATCGAAAAGGGGTTCTATGTTCAGGGATATATAGTCAGCCGGTGTTCTATTCACCAATACTCCAAGATATTTGATAGTGTTCACTCGCTGGAGTGGTAACTGTGCCTGTAGCTTGGGAGAGGGGAAACTATCCATAGGCAGTATTTGAGATTTCTCCCAATTAATTTTAAGGCCAGAGAACTGACCAAAGTGTTCAATTGTATGCAACGCCTTCTGAAGCGATGTGGCAGAGTCGGCCAGGTATAGTAGCGTGTCGTCTGCGTATAAGCTAATTTTTTCAGTCAGGGAACCAAGGCAGAGACCCTGAATCTCGGGGTCCCCTCTAATGGAGATTGCAAGGGGCTCCGCCGCCAAGGCATAGAGGAGCGGAGACAGTGGGCAGCCCTGTCTAGTGCCCCTGGATAAGTCAAATGTCTGGGAGGCCCTCCCGTTGGCCACTACTTTACCCCTGGGTGCCAGATATAATAATTGAACCCACTTAATAAATTTAGGTCCAAAACCAAAGCCACGGAGGCATCCCCAAAGGTACCGCCACTCCACTGAGTCAAAGGCCTTGGCAGTATCCAAAGCCACCACCACCCGGGACCCAACATTAGTATGTGTCGCTTGTAAGTTAATATACAATTTTCTGAGGTTGAAGGAGGTGTTACGCCCCGGCATAAATCCAGCTTGGTCAGCATGGATCAGGGTTAGAATCACTTGGTTAAGGCGTAGGGCAAGTACTTTAGCCAGAATCTTTATGTCTACCTGGAGTAGCGATATTGGTCTATAAGATTCCGGGAGGCCTGGGTCCTTGCCTGGCTTAGGTATGAGGATAATTACCGCCTCGCCCATCGATGGGGGTAAGGTGAAATTGTCAAATAGATGGTTGAAGAGGGACAATAACTTGGGGGCAAGTATCTCGATGTATTGGGCGTAAAATTCTATGGGCAACCCATCTGAACCCGGGGCCTTGGATCTGGCGAAGCTCCCAATCGCTGTGGTTATTTCGTCGAGTGTAATAGGTGCGTCTAGCATAGCCATTTGGGCATCGTCTAGCTGTGGAAAGATGATTTCCGCCAGTAGATCTTCCAATTGAGAGTCAGTGGTAGAAACCTGGGACGTATATAGTTGAGAAAAGAAGTCCCTAAATTCAGAAGTGACAGCCTGGGGTTCCGTAATCTTTTCCCCATTAGGACCAGTGAGGGAAATGACAGTAGGGGGTCTATCCTCACTATGTGCCAAGTAGGCCAACAGTTTACCCGCTCTCTCCCCATGTTCATATAATTTTTGTCTGGCAAAGAAAAGTTTTTTCCTGGCCGTCTCGTGTTGTAGCTGATTAACCACCCTGGTTTGTAACCTGAGTCGGGCAGCTCCATCAGGAGAGGGGTTCGACATGTACCCCTGTTCAGAGGAGGACAGATCCCGCATTGCCCCGTCCAGCATGGCTGATGAATTAGCCTTCAGCCTGTTGATAAAGGAGGTCAGAGTCATACGTGCATGCAGTTTGAAGGCTTCCCATACTACGTCTGGGGATGCAGATCCGTCATTCTCTAAAAAGTAAGTTCTCCAACTGTTACCAAGCTCGTCATCCTCCGATAACAGGGTGAGCCAAAACGGATTCAGGCGCCACGTACGGGGCGGTTTGTCTAATGGGATGGAGAGGCTAATGAAATATGGGCTATGGTCTGAAAGTAATCTGGGGGCAAATTCAGCTTCCAGTAATCTTGGGGCAAGGGTACTAGAAATGAATATAAAATCTATACGGGACATGGTGTTATGGGTAGTTGAGAAACAGGAGTAAGCTCGAGTGAGCGGGAATTTAAAACGCCAGGTGTCAGTGAGATTAAAGGAAGAGATAAGTCGGGAGAATCTAGTGTGGGTTGGAGCTGTAGTAGATAATGGCGAGGGCGACAGTTTGTCTAATGTAGGGTTCAACGTAGCGTTAAAATCCCCCAGCCACACCGCCTGAATCGAAGGATGACGAGTCATATATAGCAAGCCCTCTGTGACTATAGTAGAATTAAATGGTGGAGGTACATAGAATGCCATCAGTAGGAAAGGTTCACCATACAATTTAACCGAAAGAAAGACATAGCGCCCCTGTGGGTCAGACTGAACATCACACAGCTCAAAATGTACCGTCTTGGCAATCAAAACTGAGACTCCGCGGGCGTGGGACGAGTGGGATGAATGATATGCCCACCCAATCCATGGCCGGCGGAGTGCCATCTGGAGCCGACCCTCAACGTGTGTCTCCACTAACACCACAATGTCGGCTCGTTGTTTTTTGAGAAATGAGAAAACTGCAGATCTCTTTACCTTGTCCCCAAGCCCACGCACATTCCAAGTGAGCAGTTTTATCGATGCCATAAGTCAAACATTAAAACATATCGTGGGACAGTAGCATTACATGAATACAAGGTTTGCCATCTATGCAGTATCAATGTTAGCATGCACTTCGTTGTATTGCAGTCCATCAAGAAAAAACGAACCTCCCCCTCCCCCCTCCCCACCCTGCATCTTCCCCAACTGATGCGGGTATGTTCCCAAAACCAAAAGAAAGTAACAACCGGTAGCAGATAAAACCAAAATATCTTGCTGTTACGTAAAAGATCTGCAGCGATCTCCTCACATGGGAGGTGTGGAAGATCCAATGCCCGCAAATAAAGAGCAACAGGCTCTTCTTGTACTGTGAACCAGAAGTACAGTGCGGGGTCGGTGGTATAGAAAGTTCTGCAGTCACATAATAAAGAGATGCGTGTTCCGGTTGCTGGGGGGCGAAAATTCGCTGTGTTAGGCATGTGGAGTGTAGGACTGATTGTGCTCCGCAATTACAGTCTCCAGGGTAGTTACATGGATCAACCAGTCAGTGGGGGCCCTAAGTATGGGAGACCCCCTCTGCAGGTTACAATTGAAAGAGGATTATAGCAGGGGAAGGCAAAAGGGGGTCCCAGGGGTAAGGAGCAATAGGGTATGCGCCGCGGGCAGTAAAGGGGAGACAAAAAAAAAGGGGGGGTAACATACCAGGATTTGCAGACTCCCGCTGCGGCGTATAATGTGCTGGTGATGATGACAGGCAATCAATAGTGCTGATGAACATGCTCGGTCAGGTCACTCCGCCGCCCCTCTGGCGGGCCCCGGACGCTCCAACCAGGCAATGACTTCCTGAGGATCCTCAAAAAAGAACACACGGCCGTCCCTTTCGACTCTAAGACGAGCTGGAAATAGCATAGAGTATTTAAGATGTTGTATCCGGAGCCTCCTCTTCGCCTCCATGAAGCCTTGGCGGCGGCGCTGCACCTCGGCAGAAAAGTCGGGGAAAATAGCGATCTTGGAGTTTCCAAGGTGGATGTTACCTTTTTCCCTGGCCATGCGCAGCGCCGCATCTCTATCTTTGTAATTCAAGAATTTTGCTATAAACGTGCGGGGGGGAGCCCCCTGAGGAGGAGATCTGGCAGGCATACGATGAGCCCTCTCCACCGCCAGGGTGGGGGAGAAGGCCTCGCGGCCATAGGTGTCAACAAGGAGTTTCTCCAAGAAGGTGGTAGGATCTTTGCCCTCAGCTCCCTCGGGGAGCCCGATGAAACGGAGGTTGCACCTCCGGAGCCTATTTTCCATATCATCTTGCTTGCTTAGAATCTGATTGATTTGGAGCTGCATTCGATCGGAGCTGACTTGGAGCGGCGTAACGGTGTCCTCCACCTCTCCAATGCGGGTTTCGGCAGTCGTGACACGCTCACGAAGTTTCTGGAAGTCTTGTCGCATGAGTGAAAGGTCCACCTTGACCCCCTCTATTTGCGCCGTCAGGGACGTCCGGCAGTATGTGATCGCCTCGAGCAGTTTAGCTGTGTCGCCTCCCGTAGCGTCCTGCTCACCGCCTGCGGCACCGCCATCTCTTTCCTCCTCCTGGCGGCGGTACTGGTCCAATTTCGCCAGGGTGGCCTTTGGCGTTTTTGGCGGAGTCATGGCAGGTATCCGCTGTGATCCCTCCCCCCTCCAAAGCAGGCAGCTCAGTCTATACCGAATGGTAGGGAGCTGTAGGGCTGGTGGGCCAGGAAGAGTCACTAGTCAGCAGGCCGGGTGAAGCAAGATGGCCACCGACCAGCACTAGGCCGAAGCCGGGGCCTTTCCTGAACGCGGCGGCCGCGCAGTCAGAGGCTGATGTATCTGCCTCTGTGGGTGTGAGGGGTCCTCAGGGGGACCCGGTGGGCCCCTGCAGGCTGTTACCTGAGAGCAGGAGGGCCAGGAAGCAGCACAGGCGGCAGGTCGGGTGGAGCAAGATGGCCGCCGACTTCCAGGGCTAGGCCGAAGCCGCGGACTTTCCTAAATGCGGCACCCGCGATCGGGATCGCGGCCCTGCGGAGGCCGCCGTACGAGCGGAGGATGGTGGATTTGCGGCCACGGATGTTCAGGGTCCCCAGGGGGTCCCGCTGGGCTGGTGCAGGATGACGCTGAAGGTCAGGATGGGCTGTACAGGAGTAATGGACGGAGCTCAAATCATGCACGTCCTACTCCATGCTATGTCAGGCCACGCCCCCCCTTTCCTTCCCTTTTAGGTTTTGTCTTTTTCTCTTCCCCTTTTTGGGTGAGGAGTCTATGTGGACACTTCTTTTTGACAGTTTACCTGTACCCTTGTGGTGTATGGAATCCTTCATGCACTAGTGGCTTTGTTGGACCATTTGATCGGGAGTTTGGAGCTTTGCTGGTGACTATTGTACTTGATTGAGGATGCACACATGTGAGTCATGTCTGTTCATTATGTTTATTATTCAATGTTGTATTATGTGTCTGTTTACCATGCACTGTACTGATTCTGTATTTTGAATTATAGAGAATTTGCTATCCCTGAAGAAGATTCTACTTTGTATTATTTCGAAACGCGTTGGATTCAGCAACTCTATTCATATTCAGGACCCCAATTTTTTTGGGCTCCTTACAGTCACCTTCATGTATTCTGCATGGTTTATTATTTGATTTTATGTTTCCTTATCACCTGTGGTGATTTATGTCTATATTCAATAAATTTCTATATTTTATTTAATGTTTCTATATATTTTTGTATTTTTCTATATTTATATTTCATTGCCCTTAAAATCCCTTTTTTTTTTAGGTACATTTTCCGAACTCAGAACACACTGCTGCCACCTAGTGGACATTAGTTGAACTGCAGTATAATTGTTATATCCTCTTTCTTTACAGTTTATATTAATGTTCTGTACTGTATACCCGTGTTCACACGATCTCCGGTACAATTTATGTTAAAGTTCATTGTTAAGTAAGGTAGAAATTGCACATCACCACTGGTCTGATCATTTGGCTGAAACCGTTACACAACAGCACTACCCCCGTAGGAGCTGCTGGTTAGTTTTGGGTTTTGCACGTTACCTCTTCAGCTTCGTTGTCCAGGTAGGAAAGTCTGTAGTAATGCAATGTCCACACAGATGTAAAACTTTCAACAGTCAGAAAGTAGAAGGTATAGAAGAGTAGGGGAAGGTTCAGGCACTCGCCACAAAAATTACAAAGGTATCAGTTCAAAGTCACTCACCACTCTCAATGTTAGAGTGGGTATTGGTCACCTGAATAGTCCCCTCTCACATGGCCTAGCAGCCGGGATG
This sequence comes from Rana muscosa, assembly GCA_029206835.1. Lineage (NCBI taxonomy): Eukaryota > Metazoa > Chordata > Amphibia > Anura > Ranidae > Rana > Rana muscosa. The sequence goes on along the minus strand of CM055123.1, from coordinate 381,496,874 downwards.
ACACACGAATCAGCAACGGGGCAGTCTCTGCCACAGACTGCCCAAGATGAATTGGGTCTCTGCCACAGACCTTTTAAATGAACAAATGGATAGTCCAGGAATCCTCTGCCACAGGATTTCAAAGTTCCAAACTTCCAGCCGTACAGTTAAGAGCCTTTAAGCCAATCCGGCGAACTGCAGGGCTTGTAGTATAATGGATCCCTCCTCAATAAAGTTACCTGGCCTCACCTAAGATGTCAGCACTTTGCCGGTCTCCTCCAGGGCAGGTCCTCCCCCAGTCTCCTTCACTAAGACAACTTCCTCCCCATTTGGACAGACAGCTTGGTATCCCTTCTCAGGTTGCAGGCCCCAGCCAGACTAGCTGGGCCTACTAGACAGCGATGTAGCCTCGGGCCAACGTGGCCCTGAGACCAGAACCACTCACACATACCTCGTGCCCAGAGGGCTGCGAGGCGAAGACGGACCCCGATCAATGGCGTCTGCCCCTTAAGTATCCCCTCCCAGCAGGCACAGTGGGTTGACCACTCCCACTGCACTGCTGCCGAGAGGGGTCACTCAATGCACCATGGTTTTCCTGTGTTCCAACAGGTGCCTGAGGTGGTAACACCACCTACAGACAATAAGGGAAAATGCTATCGGGCAACCACAGCTAGAACAGAGGAAAATTTCAATGTAATTCAACAGCCTGAGCTGAACTACTGGATCAGACATCCCTCTAAATTTAAATAGCGCCCCAACCTTTTGGGGAGGGCGCTACATAAGTCTCTTCACAAACAGCCACACTGTCTGACTCTCCTCTGATCCAATGATCCTGAACCATATGATCACTGTGACCCATCACAGAGAACACACTAGCTCTCAGCGAGTTTACTACTGAACTTGTAATTGCTGTGATTGGTCACAGTGATCACATAGTACTGGGGTAGAGAAAAGGTGCCCGGTACAAATATCAGTGTACTGCTGTGTCCAGAAGACACAGAGGTCACAGATCATGTCGCTGCATGCCCCCTTAGGGTGTGAATGAGGCACAGTTGTGGGGGAGATGTACAGGTACATCCTCCCAGACTGATGCTTTTCCCACCTGACTGTATATGTACTTGCCAGATGCCACTGAGTTATCTATGGGAGGTTCCATCAACATTTTAAAGTGGGGCCTTGCTCAACAGCCTGCTAAAACTGCATCCAATCAGATAGGCCCTTTACTTACATAGTTTGTAGATCTAAGGACATTGGGGGTGATTTACTAACAACAATGTGCTGCGCCGGTTCATACCTTAATTGGTGCGGCGGATAAATCCTTAATTGGGCGCGTGAACCGGCGGCACACTGTGATAGTAAATAAAAATCTCAGCAGAGCTTGTGTATCTATTCAAAATGAATGGTTCCCTATGGGAGCACATTGATTTGAATAGAGGTCGCACCAGAAGTCGGATCAAGACGATCCGACTTGTGGGGCGACTCGTGTGCCGGTTGACACAGGGGCAGCGCGACTTTGCGAGGCAACTTGGACACGACTTGAACGTGAAGTAGACGCTCAAGTCTTGTCCTGGAGACAACTTGAAGTCGCCTCCAGTACAGGCTCCTTTGCCAGTACCTGCCCGTGAGAATGTTTCCAGCGCTGTCCCCTGTTCCTCACATCACCCCACATCACACCATTATATTGGCACTTCCAGCTTCTTTATATTTTGATTTGAAGATGCCGTGCGCCAGGTCCATAGTGGTGCACTGAGCGCCTGCTCCCGTGCGCCGAGAACACTATAGTAAATGGGGAATAGCGCTGCGTTACCGGCGCAAATGTTTCGTAAATACCAAAAGTGCCGTTGCGCGTGCAGATGCGCCGATACTCATGGCGCAAACGTTTCGTAAATCAGCCCCATTGTGTAATAAAATTGAAATGTGTATAGGCAGCCTTAGAAACATGGTGGTCTCACTAAAGCCCCGTACACACGATCGGTTTAACTGATGAAAAACGTCCGATGGATTGTTTTCATCAGACAAACCGATCGTGTATGGGACCCATCGGTCTTTTTTCCATCGGTTTTAAAAAATAGAACATGTTTTAAAATTATCCGATGGATAAAAAACCGATAGCAAATTCCGATCGTCTGTGGGCAAGTCCATCGGATAAAAAACCCACGCATGCTCAGAATCAAGTCGACGCATGCTCAGAAGCATTGAACTTCCTTTTTCTCGGTTCATCGGAGTGTTTTACGTCACCGCGTTTGGGACGGTCGGTTTTTTGACTGATGGTGTGTAGGCAAGACTGATGGAAGTCAGCTTCATCGGATTTCCGATGGACAAAACCATCGGATTAGAATCCATAGGATATCTGATTGTGTGTACAGGGCTTTGGAGTATTGCATTTTTGCTCACAGGTCAAGGCTGAGATGGAAAAACAGTTTATAGTAGTTTTGTGCCTTTGGTCAAGCCCTTACATTTGTAAAACTGACTTTTAACTCCTGTTCCACAATCCAGCACCCCACCATCCTTACAAAAGACAACCAGTAAAAACAATTTTCCCATCAGTGTTGTCATCTGGACCCATTTTTTCATGTGTTCTTAAAATGGAGTTCCATCCAAAAATTGAACTTCCACTTTTTGGAATCTTCCCCCCCTCCGGTGTCACATTTGGCACCTTTCAGGGGGGAGGAGGGTGCAGATACCTGTGTAATACAGGTATTTGCTCCCACTTCCTGGCATAGATCACCACGGGTATCGCGGTGACTTACACCACGTCTGTCGCCTACTCTGTCCCCCCGCTGTCTTCTGGGAGACACACAGGTCCCAGAAGACAGCAGGGACCAGTGAGGATGCGCAGCGCGACCCGCGCATTCGCAGTAGGGAACCAGAAAGTGAAGCTGCAAGGCTTCACTTCTTGATTCCCTTACCGAAGATGGCGGCGGCGGCAGCACACAAGAGCCAACGGACATATCGGCTTTGGCTGCTGACATCGTGGGAACCCTGGACAGGTAAGTGTCCATGTATTAAAAGCAGCAGCTGCAGTATTTGTAGCAGCTGACTTTTAATATTTTTTTTCGGCGGAACACTGGTTTAAGTTAATAAAAGTGTATTGGTAGGAATATAATTTTAACGCAAGGTTTTTAGTCCTTGATTACAAGTCAACATACACTGCTTAAAGCAATTATTTGAACAAATAAAAGCAGCTTTAGACTGAAATCACATGTGGTATTAAGAAAGGCATGACTCCTGATAGAAATAATAGGTGAGAATAATAAACATCACCGGTGTAACTTTAAAGAAAACCTGTGCTAAGAAATATGGGGGTTGTTGTTTCTGATATCCATGATTTAAACTGTCCTGCTGCTTGCCAATTTTTTATACTTCTGTACCATTTGCAATCTTTTAGTTCCTAATGAGAGTTTAATATAAATTGGGCTTTGGCAGTTTTTTCTCAGCAGCATCAAGGGTGGTTGGGTAATCGGGCCCAGTAATTGGGGCCAATTATGTATTGATATGGTTCTTGTGAAATGAGATGTAACATCTTTTGTTAAGATCTTGAATTTGTCTAGCAAAACCACTTACCGTATATACTCGAGTATAAGCCGACCCGAGTATAAGCCCAGGACCTAATTTTACCACAAAAAACTGGGAAAGCCTAGGGTGAGAATGCAGCAGCTACTGTAAGCGGAAAAGAGGGTCAACAATGCCCATTTGCATGCCTCACTGTGCCCATTTGCAACCTCACTGTGCCCATTGCAACCTCACAGTGCCTATTGCAGTCTCACTGTGCCATACCTCTCTGTGCCCATTGCAGTCTGACTGTTCCCATTGCAACCTCACTGTGCCCATTGCAGTCTCACTGTGCCATACCTCACTGTGCCCATTGCAGTCTCACTGTGCCCATTGCAACCTCACTGTGCCATACCCATGTGCCATACATCACTGTGCCCATTGCAACCTCACTGTGCCATGCCCATGTGCCATACCTCACTGTGCCCATTGCAACCTCACTGTGCCATACCCATGTGCCATACCTCATTGTGCCCATTGCAACCTCACTGTGCAATACCCATGTGCCATACCTCACTGTGCCCATTGCAACCTTACTGTGCCATACCTCACTGTGCCCATTGCAGTCTCACTGTGCCCGAGTACCTGAATTTTTGACAGGTGTCCATTTTTTTAAAGTCGCGGCTTCCTCCTGGCGTTCTGTTCCGTGATAGGCATTTGACACTGTGTTCCGCCTATCACAGAGGTCCTCTCATCCTCGGACTCAGTTTCCTAGCAGACACTGTGTTCAGTGTTTCGCCAATCATGGACATTCTTTCATCCTCAGGCAAGAGGACATCCGTGATTGGCGGAACACTGAACACAGTGTCTGCTGGGAAACTGTCCAAGGATGAGAGGACCTCCGTGATAGGCGGAACACAGTGTCAAATGCCTATCACGGAAAGGAACGCCAGGAGAAAGCCGCGACTTTTAAACAAAAGGACGCCTGTCAAGAATTCAGGTACTGCCTCGAGTATAAGCCGAGGGGGCTATTTTCAGCCCTAAAAAAAGGGCTGAAAAACTTGGCTTATACTCGAATATACACAGTAATTAAAAAAATAAAAAAAATAAGTTGCCGATAGTAGGGTGCCATGTCTACTTGATCTTTTGTGATGGTTCTGGTGAGCAACCAAATGTTAGACCTGTCATTGTATCAGACCAATCATTTCACATGTGCATAACATTAGGGCACCTCACTTTTTGGATTTTGTGTAGTATTTTGTTTCTAAAAAATTTCTAAGCATTACATTTACAAGTCAAATTAGTAATTTTGTCTTTCTTCAAAATATTTTCAGAGCCCAAGGAACCTCGAAGAAATCCATATTACTACTTTTTCTTGTTGGGATCTTCTCATTATCTCTGTGTGAGGAAAAGTTTGAATTTGTAAGATGGTTTTCAATATGATTAGGTTTTTAACCACTTAACGACCGCTCACTGTATATATACGTCAGCACAATGGCACCGACAGGCACAATCACGTACAGTGTACGTGATTGCCTTTGTACAGTTGGGGGGTCCAATCGGACCCCCCTTCTGTACAGTGAGCGGTCAGAATTTGTTGGGGAGCGATCCGACATGAGGGGACGGCCGTTCGATTCCGGCCACCCCCCCGCGATCGCTCCCGGCGAATGGAAATGCCCCCTCTGTCTGTGGAATGTTTACACAGACAGAGGAAGCAGGAGGAAGTGATGTCATCTCCTGTGCGGCGCTCACATATACCGAGCGCCGTACAAGAGAAGACATCAAGGTTAGTGCACAAACACTACACTAACACCAGCACACATAGGCACATAAATCGCCCCCCCAGGCCCCCCCAGATCACCCCCCAGCCCCCAGTCACAGTGTCACTGATTGCAGTGACCATTTATTTACTGATCACTGCAATCAGTGACATTTGTGACTGTAAAAGTGTCCAGTGTAGCCCCCAAACCCCCCCTAATAAAGGTTTAACCCCTTGATCACCCCCCAGATAACCCTTTCACCCCCTAGCACCGCCGTCGCTAAGCGATCATTTTTCTGATCGATGTCTTAGCGTTGGTGATGCAGATCGGTACCCAGTAATTTTTTTTAGGTTCGCCGCAGGTTTTTATAGCGTCGGGTACCCCCATAAATTATCTAATAAAGGTTTAACCCCCTTGATCGCCCCCCAGGTAACCCTTTCACCCCCTATCACCACTGTCGCTAAGCGATCATTTTTCTGATCGATGTCTTAGCGTCGGTGATGCAGATCGGTAGCCAGTATTTTTTTTTTAGGTTCGCCGCAGGTTTTTATAGCGTCGGGTACCCCCATAAATTATCTAGTAAAGGTTTAACCCCCTTGATCGCCCCCCAGGTAACCCTTTCACCCCCTATCACCACTGTCGCTAAGCGATCATTTTTCTGATCGCTGTCTTAGCATCGGTGATGCAGATCGGTAGCCAGTAATTTTTTTTAGGTTCGCCGCAGGTTTTTATAGCGTCAGGTACCCCCATAAATGATCTAATAAAGGTTTAACCCCCTTGATAGCCCCCCAGGTAACCCTTTCACCCCCTATCACCACTGTCGCTAAGCGATAATTTTTCTGATCGCTGTCTTAGCGTCGGTGATGCAGATCAGTAGCCAGTATTTTTTTTTTAGGTTCGCCGCAGGTTTTTATAGCTTCAGGTACCCCCATAAATTATCTAATAAAGGTTTAACCCCCTTGATCGCCCCCCAGGTAACCCTTTCACCCCCTATCACCACTGTCGCTAAGCGATCATTTTTCTGATCGCTGTCTTAGCGTCGGTGATGCAGATCGGTAGCCAGTAATTTTTTTTAGGTTCGCCGCAGGTTTTTATAGCGTCAGGTACCCCCATATATTATCTAATAAAGGTTTTAACCCCCTAATTGCCCCTAGTTAACCCTTTCACCAGTGATCATCATATAAGTGTTACGGGTGACGCTGGTTAGTTAGTTTGCTTTTTATAGTGTCAGGGCACCCGCCGTATATAACCCAATAAAGGTTTAACCCCCTGATCGCCCGGCGGGTGATATCAATTAGGTTTTAGCGTCAGAGAGGGTCTGCGTCACACCCCAGGCAGCGTCAGGTTAGTGCCAGTAACGCTAACACCCACGCGTGAAGCATACACCTCCCTTAGTGGTATAGTATCTGAACAGATCAATATCTGATCTGATCAGATCTATACTAGCATCCCCAGAAGTTTAGGGTTCCCAAAAACACAGTGTTAGCGGGATCAGCCCAGATACCTGCTAGCACCTGCGTTTTGCCCCTCCGTCCAGCCCAGGCCACCCAAGTGCAGTATCGATCGATCACTGTCACTTACAAAACAAAAACACACATAACTGCAGCGTTCGCAGAGACAGGCCTGATCCCTGCGACTCCAGTGCTGTAGGAGGTGATTTCACCACCACAGTTAAAAAAAAAAAGCAAATATGCCGAAGCATTGGGGCAGCAGGGGCGGAGGAGTGATTTTGCTCCTAATGCCGCGTACATACGGTCAAAATTCCGACGGAGGCTTGCCCGCGGAAAAGTCCGACCATGTGTGTGCGGCATAACTTTTTTGCAGGAGGATGCCCCCATGCTTCGGCATATATAAATGGTGCATGTATGCCCATCATTAGAAGTGGGTGGATGAAGGGCGGTATTCTAATGGTGGGCATACCCACCGATCAATCTCTTTTTTCGTTCAGCCACCTGGCTGCATGAAAAAAAAAAGATTACAATACATGTCCAACAAGGACCAGAAACGTACTGGTATGTTGCTGGACTTTGAATGGTTATACCAGATTGATGCCTGCGGGTTTAGGTATCATCTTGGTATCATTCTTTTCAGCCAGCGGCCGGCTTTCATGTAAGAGCAATCCTAGTGGCTAATTAGCCTCTGGACTGCTTTTACAAGCAGTGGGAGGGAATGTCCCCCCCCCCAGATATAAAAAGCGCCATTGGGAAATTGGGAAAGCATTTTATCACACCGATCTTGGTGTGGTCAGATGCTTTGAGGGCAGAGGAAAGATCTAGGGTCTAGACCCCAGTTTTTTCAAAAAAAGAGTACCTGTCACTACCTATTGCTATCATAGGGGATATTTACATTCCCTCAGATAACAATAAAAATGATAAAAAAAAAAATATGGAAGGAAAAATTTAAAAATAAAATAAAAAAGCAAAATTAATAATAAAAAAAAAAAAAAAAAGCACCCCTGTCCTGCCCTGCTCTTGCCCAATGGCGAATGCAAGCGTCGGTCTGGCGTCATATGTAAACAGCAATTGCACCATGCATGTGAGGTATCACCGCGAAGGTCAGATCGAGGGCAGTAATTTTAGCAGTAGACCTCCTCTGTAAATCTAACGGGGTAACCTGTGAAGGCTTTTAAAGGCTTTTAAAAATGTATGTAGTTTGTCGCCAATGCGCGTTTGTGCGAAATTTTAAAGCATGTCGTGTTTGGTATCTATGTACTCGGCCTAAGATCATCTTTTTTATTTCATCAAACATTTGGGCAATATAGTGTGTTTTAGTGCATTAAAATAAAAAAAAGTGTATTTTTTCCCCAAAAAATGCGTTTGAAAAATCGCTGCGCAAATACTGTGTAGAAAAAAAAATGCAACACCCACCATTTTATTCTGTAGGGCCTTTGCTTTAAAAATATATATAATGTTTGGGGGTTCAACATAATTTTCCTGCAAAAAAAAAATATGTTTTCATGTAAACAAAAAGTGTCAAAAAGGGCTTTGTCTTCAAGTGGTTAGAAGAGTGGATGTAAGCTTCCTAATGTTGTGTATAAAATGCCAGAACAGTTCAAAACCCCCCCAAATTACCCCATTTTGGAAAGTAGACACCCCAAGCTATATACTGAGAGGCATGTCGAGTCCATGGAATATTTTATATGTTGACACAAGTTGCGGAAAAAAGACAATTTTATTATTTTTTTATTTTTTTTTGCACAAAGTTGTCACTAAATGATATATTGCTCAAACATGCCATGGGCATATGTGGAATTACACCCCAAAATACATTCTGTTGCTTCTCCTGAGTACGGGGATACCACATGTGTGAGACTTTTTGGGAGCCTAGCCGCGTACGGGACCCCAAAAACCAATCACCGCCTTCAGGCTTTCTAAGGGTGTAAATTTTTGATTTCACTTCTCACTGCCTATCACAGTTTCGGAGGCCATGGAATGCCCAGATGGCACAAAACCCCACCAAATGACCCCATTTTGGAAAGTAGACACCCCAAGCTATTTGCTGAGAGGTATTGTGAGTATTTTGCAGATCTCGCTTTTTGTCACAAAGTTTTGAAAATTGAAAAAAAAAAAGAAAAAAAATATGTCTTTCTTCATTTTCAAAAACAAATAAGAGCTGTAAAATACTCACCATGCCTCTCAGCAAACAGCTTGGGGTGTCTACTTTCCAAAATGGGGTCATTTGGGGGGGTTTTGTGCTATTTTGGCATTTTATGGCCTTCGAAACTGTGATAGGTAGTGAGGAGTCAAATCAAAAATTTGTGCCTAGAAATCCTGAAGGCGGTGATTGGTTTTCGGGGTCCCGTACGCGGCTAGGCTCCTAAAAAGTCCCACACATGTGGTATCCCCGTACTCAGGAGAAGCAGCAAAATGTATTTTGGGGTGCAATTCCACATATAACCATGGCATGTGTGAGCAATATATCATTTAGTGACAACTTTTTGTAATTTTTTATTTTTTTTTTGTCATTATTCAATCACTTGGGACAATAAAAAAAAATATTCAATGGGCTCAACAGGCCTCTCAGCAATTTCCTTGGGGTGTCTACTTTCCAAAATGGGGTCATTTGGGGGGGTTTTGTACTGCCCTGCCATTTTAGCACCTCAAGAAATGAGATAGGCAGTCATAAATTTAAAAAATAAAAAAAAAACGAGAAAGGGAACGGCGCCCTCTAAATGCAGCAAGTAAAAACAGTTTTTAATTAAAAGATTAAAATACACTCACATTTGAGCAGTGGTAATCGAGCGTGTCAGGGGTTAACAGGAACTTCATCCGCAGATCCTCAGGGGTGATGGTGGTTTCACGGGCAGTTGGGCTGGAGTCCTCGATCATGTGTCTCTTCCTGCACTGGATGTTGAGCAGCGCCGGCCGGAAACTTGGATCTGAACTGTGTATGCTCCGTGGGGTCCTGGGGTCATCACTTCCGGGTCAGAGGTATGCGGGAGGTGCTTCGCGTTCAGGACATGCGTGTCCCTTCATCAGGCTAGTGTGGCGGCCATCTTTGGTGTGGTAATTTGTACCAGAGTGAGGAGAGGTGGGCTGGTTTGTCTTGTATTTTTGGCAACCATGGTAACCGCGCAAGCTGGGGCATGCTGTGCGCGGCGGGGATCATATTGGGCTGATAGATCGTGACACTCCAGGGAGGCAATGGCACAGGATGAGCAAAAGAAAATATATATATATATGTATATAGAGAATAAATAGCTTGGGCTGTGTATTTAATGTGTTCTTAAGAATTATACATAGTAGACTGTATACTATAAATTATACTACATAAAACAAAACAAACTATAAACTATATTCTGGTTCTATATTGATACTTACGGCCAAATACTGGGAATTTAATAGGAATCGTAGGGATATGATAAGAATATCTATATAGAGAAATAAAAGGTTATGTTTTTAAAAAAGGGTTTCTTTAAAAAAAGGGTTATTTTACAGAATTATACTAATAATGAAGAAGATAACGATAAAATAAAATAAAGATAAAATAAAAAATAAATATAAATATAAATATAAAGATGAAAATTAAAATGGAATTAGAATGGAATTAAAATAAAATAAAATAAGATATATGAAATATGATATAGGATCTGAAAAAATGAACCATATGGTACTGGGGGAATATGTATACATATGTACTTGGGTTATGGCACTGGGGGTGTGTACGTAATGGATACACGCAGGACTATGTGCATGCATCCATATCAGCTGCACATATTCATATGGGCGCATGCCCACATGAACATATGGGTGCATAAATCTAAAATATTAGGGAAATATAGATTAATAGGGTAAGGTATATATTAATTTGATAAGTACATGAGGATATGCACGTGCAGGTGTATACACACATGCATACACATATACACATACACACACACACACACGTGTGCACACCCGCACATATACAGCAAAAATAACTACATAAATTAATGTATATAAGGCTATAGATAAATATAGAAAAAAAAGAAGGAGGTGTGTAAAATAGGGGTGATTTCTGGGAGTGGTGTGGAAATGGCTTTTTTACTTTTAAGGCAATAAGGGGGTATTGGGTCACAGCAGGATGTTTATTTCTATGCCCTCATTGAGGCCTCCAGGCGATAAAGTATCCAAGGTATAGATCCAATAGTTCTCTCTCTCGCATAGTCTCTTGTATCTTTCAGCGGTGGGGAGGGTGTGGGGTATTGATTCAATCACCACTACTTTTAGTCCTATAGAGAGTTGTTTATGATATTGCTTGAAATGTCTGGGTACACTATGCTTATCTGAGCCCTTCTCCACTAAATTTCGGTGCTCTCCAAAACGTTTTCGCAATGTTCGTATGGTGCGGCCTACATAGAGCAAGTCGCAGGGGCATGTGAGGCAGTATATTACATACTCTGATCCACAATTAAAAAAATCTGGAATGGTATATAGTTTTCCATTATGGGTGAAGTTTTTTTGTCTATGTGTGACGTGTGAACAGGTAAGGCAGAGGCGTTTTTTACATTGGTACATGCCTTTAATGTCAAAGAACATGAATGGTGCACTAGCCGTAGGGCGCAGTGGTTTGAGTTTGCTGGGGGCTATTTGGGTTTTGATGTTTTTGGCCCGCCTGTAAGTTACTAGGGGTTTTTCACTAAGGACGGACTTAAGGTGTGGATCTTCATTAAGAATAGACCAGTGCTTTGCAAAGATTTTTTCCATTTTTTTGAATTTGTTGTGAAACTGAGTCACAAATCTGACTGGTTGTGTAGTGTCTCCTGTGTTTTTGTTGGTTAACTCCTCTTTGGTGGTTGGTATATTGGCAGTTTGATAATGTTTGTAGGCTTCATCTACAATCGGGTCAGGGTAACCCTTTTCTTTGAATTTAGTCTTGAGAATTAGGCCCTGAGTATTATAGTCCTGTTCGCGGGTACAGTTGTGTTTGAGACGGCAGAATTGGCTTTTTGGGATTTTTTTTACCCACCGGGGGTGATGGCAGCTGTTATAGTGCAAATAAGAGTTTCCTGCGGTGGGTTTGGTGTAGTTGGTAGCACAAATGGTGTTATTATGGTGGAATAATTCTAGATCTAGAAAGGACAGTTTTTCGCTCTCAGATACTGAGGTGAAGGATAGTCCCATGGCATTGTCATTGCAGTGCTGGACGAATGGAGGGATAGATGACTCAGGCCCATCCCAAATAATAACAATGTCGTTAATGTATCGCCCATAATAGACTAAATGGGATGTGTGTGGGTTATTGTTGAAGATGTGGCGTTGTTCCCAGTAGCCCATAGTTAGATTGGCATAGCTAGGGGCAAAATTAGCGCCCATAGCTGTCCCTTGTATCTGGATGTAAAAGTCTCCTTGGGATTCAAAATAGTTGTGGGTGAGGCAGTATTCCAAAATATCCATTAAAAATTGTGTCTGACGTGAGTTGAGTAAAGGTTCATTATTGAGGTAATCTTGTATGGCCATGAGTCCGATGTTATGAGGAATTGAAGTATACAAGGAAACGACATCTAGGGAGAGCCACCGATAAGTCGGTTCCCAGGTATAATGTTGCAGCATATTGAGGAGGTGAATGCTGTCTTTGATATAGGAAGGTAGGTTTTGCACTATGGGTTGTAAGAAATGGTCCAGATAAATGGAAAAATAGCTAGTGACGCTTTCCATTGCTGCGACTATTGGTCTGCCAGGGTTTTTTTTTTGGTCTTTATGTACCTTTGGTAAATGATAGAAGTAGGGTCTTTTATAGAAGTCATGCCTTAGGTATGCAGCTTCATGTGCTGTAATTACACCATCTGTAGTGGCTTTATTGACAATGTTATGTGCTTCGATAGTAAAAGTCGGTAATGGGTCTCTAGGGAGTTTCCTATAGGTGGAACCATCTGATAGGAGTCGGGCATTCTCCGTTAGATAATCGGTGCGGTCCTGGACTACAATTCCGCCACCCTTATCTGCAGACCTAATGACAAGTTTTCTATTCTCTGTTGTCATGGATATGCATTAATGTCTGTCTGCCATCTTACCTTCCTCCTCATGTGTTCATCTAGAGACCAGACCTCCTTCACCTGGCTTCCTTTATAATCTCCTCCCAGCCTGACTCCACCCCAGGCCCTATCACTGAACACTATATTAACCTGTGCACTGCAAGCCTGCTTTGCTGATCAACGTGTTTGTTAGGCATTGTGTGTTTGGGTTCCTGCCTGCCGTGTGCTACGTCTGTCTCTCTGTTACGTTATTGGCTTGTCCCCGACCATCCCTGTCTGCTCGTGACCCTTGACCTTCGGCTCGTTCTTCGTTATCCTTGTCTGCTTGTGGCCCCTGACCTTCGGCTTGTTATTCGGTTCTCTCTATCGTGTGCCGCTGCTTCCCCTTATCCTACGGGGCGTGAGCTAGGAAACTCCAGGGGCCGCGACCTGGTCCCAGCCTGCAGCGTAACATCCTCACCACTAGAGGCCCTGGAGAAGACCAGCTGGGTCTTAGACTCCGCGCCCTGGGGAATCTTGGCTCTCGCTTCCGTTGGGATCCCGGTTGTGCTCCTCTGGTCCCGCTTTCCACAACCACCCAGTTTCCTACCCACAGAAGCCAGCCATAGGGTTCACTACCTCGCGGTGCACTCCTGTCCCCCTACGGTGTGCATCTGTCACCTGGCCACAGGTGACCCTGACAGTTTGATCAGCCATGAACCCGGCTGACATCCCGCTTCCCGCGGATGATCCATTGCAGGGCATAGTTCGCAGACTTGAGACCCAGGAATCAAATCAGACCCAGGTGATGCGATTCCTCCAGGATCTGGCTTCTCGATTCGAGCAGCTTCAGGTCTCCTTGGGAACCCCGAATCCGCAACCCCAAGTACAACCAGCGGCTGTACCTATCGCACCAGTCGCAGCCTCACACTCACTAAGATTGCCAGCTCCGTTCCGTTTCTCTGGGGACTCCAAGGCCTGCAGGGGGTTTCTCAGCCAATGCACTATTCATTTTGAGCTTCAGCCTCAAAGCTTCCTATCTGACCGGGCTAAGGTAGCCTATATCATTTCCCTCCTCTCCGGTGAAGCTTTGGCCTGGGCTGCCCCCCTGTGGGAGAGGAACGATCCGGTGGTTTCCAGTCTGTCCGAATTCTTGAAGCTCTTTCGTAATATCTTCGAAGAGCCGGCTCGGGCTTCTTCAGCGGCTAGTGCTGTCTTACGTCTTCGCCAAGAATCTAGTTCAGTGGGGCAATATGCTCTTCAGTTCCGTATCCACACAGCTGAATTGAGCTGGAATAATGAGGCCCTGGTCGCTACCTTTTTACATGGCCTCTCTGACCGAGTGAAAGACGAATTAGCGGGAAGAGCCATTCCCGTCGGTCTGGACGATGTAATTTCATTATGCAACCAGATCGACATTCGTTTTCAAGAGAGGTCCTTAGAAAAAAGACGCCAGCACTCTCTGGGTCCTAGCCAGTCTGAGCTCCCCTCCCTTCATTCCGTGGAGCATCCTCTACCTGCTGAAGAACCTATGCAGCTGGGCCGGACCAGACTAACCCCCGAAGAACGTGCTAGGCGCAGAACTCTGGGCTTGTGCCTCTATTGTGGGGGCAAGGGTCATTTTCGTGACTCCTGCTCGCTTCGTCCGGGAAACGCTCGGGTCTAATACATTTGGAAGGTGGAGTATTGGACCCAGAAACATCACCTTCTCGCCTGCTCTTGCCGGTGTCCCTTCATGTAGGCACTTCTCCTCAGTCAACCCTTGCATACCTGGATTCCGGGGCTGCCGGCAATTTCATGGATTGGAGAACTGCTTCTTCTATGAAGCTTACCCTTTCACCTCTCACTACCCCATTGGTAGTCTCGGCAATTGATGGCACTGTTCTCCCAGGGGGCCCTATTCGCTTCCAGACGCTACCCATTAGGATGTCGGTAGGGATTCTCCACCAGGAGTGGATATCCTTTCTTATTCTACCCAAGGCCTCTACCCCAGTTGTATTGGGCCTCCCTTGGCTACAGCTCCACTCTCCACATGTGGACTGGGTCTCTGGGCAGATCCTGGCCTGGGGTTCCTCATGTTTCTCGTCGTGTCTTCTCAAGGTGACCCCCAAGGAGAGTCTTCCGGTTGCTGCCACTTCTGTTTCTTCTGATCTTCCCGCCGCATACAGCGATTACCGGGATGTGTTCTGTAAAAAATCAGCTGAGGTGCTTCCTCCCCACAGGTCTTTTGACTGTGCTATTGATCTTGTCCCCGGAGCAACTCTACCCAGGGGTCGTACCTACCCTCTGTCCATCCCAGAGACCCAGGCCATGTCGGAGTATGTAGCAGAGAATCTGGAGAGAGGGTTCATCTGGAAATCCTCATCGCCTGCAGGGGCAGGGTTCTTTTTTGTTGCCAAAAAGGATGGTACCTTAAGACCCTGCATCGATTATCGGGGTTTAAATGCGGTTACTATTAAAAATCGATACCCCTTACCCTTAATATCTGAGCTATTCGATAGGTTGAAGGGTGCCTCCATTTTCACCAAGTTGGATCTCAGAGGCGCGTACAATCTCATTCGAATACGGGAGGGTGACGAATGGAAGACTGCATTTAACACTAGAGACGGGCATTACGAATATCTGGTGATGCCTTTTGGTCTGTGTAATGCTCCAGCCGTGTTTCAAAACTTTGTCAATGAAATCTTCAGAGATCTGCTGTACCAGTTTGTTGTCATCTATCTGGATGACATTCTGATCTTTTCTGAAAATCTGCTCGTCCACAGAAACCATGTCCGCACTGTACTTCAACGTCTTAGAGAGAACAATCTCTATGCCAAGCTGGAGAAATGTTCCTTTGAATGTTCTGAGGTCCTGTTTTTGGGGTGCTTTGTCTCATGTTCGGGGCTTCGTATGGACCCTGGGAAGGTCTTGGCTATCACCAACTGGCCTCTTCCTGCTAGCCTCAAGGCCACACAGCGCTTTCTTGGCTTCACTAATTATTATAGGCAGTTCATAAGGAATTACTCTTCCATTGCCGCGCCTATTATCGCTTTGACCAAGAAGGGTGTGAATGCCAGAGACTGGCCTCCCGAAGCTGTCTCTGCATTTCACAACCTGAAACAGGCCTTTGTTTCTGGCCCCCTCTTGAGGAGACCAAATCCTGGGAATGCATTTTTTATTGAAGTGGACGCTTCCTCAATGGGGGTGGGAGCTGTGCTTCTTCAAATCTTTGAGAAGAGACGCCAACCATGTGCGTTCTTCTCCAAAAAAAATTCTCAGGCAGAGAGGAATTATGCCATCGGTGATCGGGAACTTCTCGCTATTAAATTGGCGTTAGAGGAGTGGCGTCATCTCTTGGAGGGTTCCCCTCACTCCATAACGATCTTTACCGATCACAAGAATTTACAGTATCTACAGAATGCTAAACGTCTGAATCCTAGACAGGCCAGGTGGAGTCTCTTCTTTGCCCGTTTTAATTTCACGATTACCTACAAACCTGGTTCCTGCAACGGTCGGGCTGATGCGCTCTCTAGGTCATTTGACACTTTGGACGAGGAGTCCGCCCCTGAACCTGAGCCGATCATTCCCACCTCATGCATTGTTGCCCACTCTACCACCCTGAAGTCTAAAATTCCGCCTGGTAAGACCTTTGTCCCCACTGAGCTAAGAGCTAAGATCCTTCGTTGGGGACATGATTCCAAGGTGGCAGGGCATTCTGGATTCCTCCGATCCTTCCTACTCATCAGTCGTCACTACTGGTGGCCTAATCTCCGCTCAGACGTCAAAGACTACGTTAAAGCTTGTCATGTCTGTGCTCAGTCCAAATCCTCCACACAAGCTCCTGCTGGTCTCCTCATGCCCTTGCCTATTCCTAAGGAACCCTGGGCCCATATTGCCATGGATTTTATCACCGATCTCCCACTGTCTGAGAATAATACAGTCATTTGGGTGGTAATCGATCGATTCTCCAAGATGGCTCATTTTGTTCCTCTTCCTGGTCTTCCTTCTGCCCCTGCCTTGGTTCCCATTTTCATTCGAGAAATTCTCCGCCTACATGGGGTCCCTTCTCATATTGTTTCCGACAGGGGAGTCCAATTCACGTCTCGTTTTTGGAGAGCCTTTTGCAAATCCCTCAATATTGTCTTGGATTTTTCTTCTTCTTACCATCCCCAATCCAATGGACAGACTGAGAGGGTTAATCAGGAGTTAGAGGTCTTTCTTCGCACCTTTGTGTCTTCTCACCATGACGATTGGTCCTCCCTACTCCCGTGGGCAGAATTCTCCCATAACAATCATGTGAATACCAGTTCGCAGAAGACACCCTTTTTCACAGTTTATGGAAAACACCCTCAACTTCCTCTTCCTATGATCTGTTCTC
Source organism: Rana muscosa (assembly GCA_029206835.1). NCBI lineage: Eukaryota > Metazoa > Chordata > Amphibia > Anura > Ranidae > Rana > Rana muscosa. The sequence continues at coordinate 381,479,851 of CM055123.1, read as the reverse complement.
CAGACATTCCAGCTTTGGCTTCGGTTCAGGAGTCTCTCAATTCCGTTTGGGGTCACGTTCATGATTCCCTCCGGGCAGCTGCTGAAAAATTCAAAGGCTTTGCAGACCGCCGCAGGCGTAAACCGCCTTCTCTTCAGCCAGGGGACAAAGTCTGGCTCTCTACCAGGAACATCAAGCTCCGAGTTCCTTCTCTGAAGTTTGCTCCACGATTCATCGGTCCATACACGGTAACTGCTAAACTGAATCCGGTTTGTTTCAAACTCCAGATTCCTAAGAGCCTTAAAATCACTAACTCCTTTCATGTTGCTCTTCTAAAGCCTTTAGTCCTCAATAAATTCTCTCGTCCTCTTCCTACCGTGGCGCCTGTCTCGGAGGATAATCAGGAGTACGAGATCAGTCAAATTCTGGACTCCCGACTCTGTAAAGGCGTTCTTCAGTACCTCGTTCATTGGAAAGGGTTTGGTCCTGAGGAGAGGTCTTGGATCACTGCATCTGAGGTCTTTGCACCTCGTCTGTTAAAGGAGTTTCATCTGAAGTTTCCCTCTAAACCTGGGCCCAGGCGGGGAAGGGGTAGGCCTCGTAAGAGGGAGGGTACTGTCATGGATATGCATTAATGTCTGTCTGCCATCTTACCTTCCTCCTCATGTGTTCATCTAGAGACCAGACCTCCTTCACCTGGCTTCCTTTATAATCTCCTCCCAGCCTGACTCCACCCCAGGCCCTATCACTGAACACTATATTAACCTGTGCACTGCAAGCCTGCTTTGCTGATCAACGTGTTTGTTAGGCATTGTGTGTTTGGGTTCCTGCCTGCCGTGTGCTACGTCTGTCTCTCTGTTACGTTATTGGCTTGTCCCCGACCATCCCTGTCTGCTCGTGACCCTTGACCTTCGGCTCGTTCTTCGTTATCCTTGTCTGCTTGTGGCCCCTGACCTTCGGCTTGTTATTCGGTTCTCTCTATCGTGTGCCGCTGCTTCCCCTTATCCTACGGGGCGTGAGCTAGGAAACTCCAGGGGCCGCGACCTGGTCCCAGCCTGCAGCGTAACATCCTCACCACTAGAGGCCCTGGAGAAGACCAGCTGGGTCTTAGACTCCGCGCCCTGGGGAATCTTGGCTCTCGCTTCCGTTGGGATCCCGGTTGTGCTCCTCTGGTCCCGCTTTCCACAACCACCCAGTTTCCTACCCACAGAAGCCAGCCATAGGGTTCACTACCTCGCGGTGCACTCCTGTCCCCCTACGGTGTGCATCTGTCACCTGGCCACAGGTGACCCTGACATCTGTGAGTAGTTTTAGGGCTCTGCGTTCTGCGTTGGTGAGATTGGATACAGGGTTGGTTCTGTTAGTGGTTTTGTTGCACATTCGTAAAATGTCTGCATAGACAACCTGGTAGAAGGTTTGGATGAATGGACCTTTGGCAAATGTCGGGAAAAAGATGGATTTTGGTCTAAACTTAGTACGTTGGGTAGGTGGAGAGGAGACAAGGTGTTGTGTCAAAGTTTCCACAAGATGATCAGTATATAATTCCTCTAGTTGGTCCAATGCCCTTAACTCGGGTGAACCCAGAATGGTGGTGGTGGAGGAATCATCATTAGGGGAGTCTTCAGTGGGACTATAGCATATGGTATTGTCACTGTTGTCATCCAAGACAGTATTAGAGGGCTGGCTGTGTTTCCTGGATGCTTGCATATTATAGTAACGTTTTATGGTGACGTTTCTAATAAATCTGTTGAGATCAAGAAAAATGGTGAATGGATTTGGCATTGCTGAGGGTGCGAAAGTCAGGCCCCGAGCCAGCAGTGTTAGCTCAGGTGTGGATAAGGTATGATTTGAAAGATTGAAAATTTTTATAGTCTGCGTACCTTCTCCCTCCCCCCCGTGTCTGCGTCTCCCCCCTCTTCTGCCTCTGTGGAGAGCTTTCTTTTTGGGCAGGAGAGGGGGGGGACCACTAAAAAAGAAGAAGAAGGAGAGGCCGCAGAAGTGTTGAATACAAGAGTGGATGTTGATGGCGATTTTGTGTTCCCATCACTGGATGGGGGAACAGGCTGAGTATTTGACTCGTGGTTCGAATCAGAAGGTATATCATTTACTGCTGTGACCCTATCAGACTGTATGGTCGATGTGGGGAGTGGTTTTAGGGTGGGGGGTTTATTTATTTTGGTTATTTTGGGAGGTGGGAAAGTGGGCTTGGTGGTGCAAGAGTCACGCACCAAGTGTGGATGAGGATGGGAATCTAGGGACATAAGAGGACGTGGATTATTAGCAGATGATGGTGACCCACTGCGATTGTTGTGGTTAGGTGGATGTCTAAGTTTGGTAAAGGGGTGAGGAGAACGGTTGGGCCTCAGGGCGATAGTAGGTCTGGGTTTACAGTTCATCAATGGGATAATGATATGGCCCTCTGGCCTGGGTGGGGCAGACATCTGGATAGAGATATTGGAATCTTCATGTGGCCTTAGCGGTTTTGTGGCAGGTCTCGGTTTTTTCCAACAAAGAATTCTATCAGTATTATAATCGTCAAAGTCTCTACGTATCTTCTGTAGTTTGTTTTTAATGAGGTGATCCTCTTCATATTTGGTGTTGAGTTTCAATTTTTTGTACCAGGAGGTGGGCAAGGAGGGGATGTGAGATTTCAGATCCTGTATTAGTTCTAATAGTTTGATAGTAAGAATGTCATATTGGTTGTTGCGCTGTCTAACAATAATTTCCATCCATTTCTGTGTGCAAAACTCAGAGATGGTGGACCATTCAGAGGCTAGATCTACACTCAAAAACAAGCACGTTTTTTGGTTCCTGAGTCCTCTGGGAGAAATTTTGTGGTGTAGATATAATTCTAAAAAGAACCTATCCCACCACTGTTGGTTGATGGCGTTGATGGTATCTTCTATTTTGCGGAATTTGGCGCATGTGTGTCTATACGTATGTCGTGGGACAGATGTTGTGGGGAGAAAGTATCCATCTGAAAAATGTTCATATAGTTCATCCAGAATTGTGTACTTGACTGTTTCTATTTTGAGTATAATCTCCATGGTTGCCTGACCAGAAGGTGAAGGGGTACAATAAATTGTACAGGGGTGGGTGATTTCAGCAAATGTATAAATTGCAGTTATAAATGTTCAGAGTAGATTAATAATTGTTGCAGCCTATGACCAATGGCAGCACATACCCATGTACTTCTTAGAGGAAATGAAAACAAGAAAAAGTTTGGTTTGGTATGGCGCACTTTGGAAAGGGCTGTGTAGAGGTCTATAAAGAAGGAAAGGAGGGGGGAGGGGTAATGCACTGGGTAGAGTTGTAAAGGCTCAGTTATTAATAGTTCAATAGTAAATATGTATGTCCATGTATGGAAGAAAAGTTTAGGGCGAGATTGCTGAGATTGATTAGATGGCTGCCAGTTCAGATTAGAAGCTAGAAGAGGCTCTGGAACAGACAAAACGAGAAAGGGAACGGCGCCCTCTAAATGCAGCAAGTAAAAACAGTTTTTAATTAAAAGATTAAAATACACTCACATTTGAGCAGTGGTAATCGAGCGTGTCAGGGGTTAACAGGAACTTCATCCGCAGATCCTCAGGGGTGATGGTGGTTTCACGGGCAGTTGGGCTGGAGTCCTCGATCCTGTGTCTCTTCCTGCACTGGATGTTGAGCAGCGCCGGCCGGAAACTTGGATCTGAACTGTGTATGCTCCGTGGGGTCCTGGGGTCATCACTTCCGGGTCAGAGGTATGCGGGAGGTGCTTCGCGTTCAGGACATGCGTGTCCCTTCATCAGGCTAGTGTGGCGGCCATCTTTGGTGTGGTATTTTGTACCAGAGTGAGGAGAGGTGGGCGGGTTTGTCTTGTATTTTTGGCAACCATGGTAACCGCGCAAGCTGGGGCATCTGTCCCACGACATACGTATAGACACACATGCGCCAAATTCCGCAAAATAGAAGATACCATCAACGCCATCAACCAACAGTGGTGGGATAGGTTCTTTTTAGAATTATATCTACACCACAAAATTTCTCCCAGAGGACTCAGGAACCAAAAAACGTGCTTGTTTTTGAGTGTAGATCTAGCCTCTGAATGGTCCACCATCTCTGAGTTTTGCACACAGAAATGGATGGAAATTATTGTTAGACAGCGCAACAACCAATATGACATTCTTACTATCAAACTATTAGAACTTATACAGGATCTGAAATCTCACATCCCCTCCTTGCCCACCTCCTGGTACAAAAAATTGAAACTCAACACCAAATATGAAGAGGATCACCTCATTAAAAACAAACTACAGAAGATACGTAGAGACTTTGACGATTATAATACTGATAGAATTTTTTGTTGGAAAAAACCGAGACCTGCCACAAAACCGCTAAGGCCACATGAAGATTCCAATATCTCTATCCAGATGTCTGCCCCACCCAGGCCAGAGGGCCATATCATTATCCCATTGATGAACTGCAAACCCAGACCTACTATCGCCCTGAGGCCCAACCGTTCTCCTCAACCCTTTACCAAACTAAGACATCCACCTAACCACAACAATCGCAGTGGGTCACCATCATCTGCTAATAATCCACGTCCTCTTATGTCCCTAGATTCCCATCCTCATCCACACTTGGTGCGTGACTCTTGCACCACCAAGCCCACTTTCCCACCTCCCAAAATAACCAAAATAAATAAACCCCCCACCCTAAAACCACTCCCCACATCGACCATACAGTCTGATAGGGTCACAGCAGTAAATGATATACCTTCTGATTCGAACCACGAGTCAAATACTCAGCCTGTTCCCCCATCCAGTGATGGGAACACAAAATCGCCATCAACATCCACTCTTGTATTCGACACTTCTGCGGCCTCTCCTTCTTCTTTTTTAGTGGTCCCCCCCCCTCTCCTGCCCAAAAAGAAAGCTCTCCACAGAGGCAGAAGAGGGGGGAGACGCAGACACGTGGGGGAGGGAGAAGGTACGCAGACTATAAAAATTTTCAATCTTTCAAATCATACCTTATCCACACCTGAGCTAACACTGCTGGCTCGGGGCCTGACTTTCGCACCCTCAGCAATGCCAAATCCATTCACCATTTTTCTTGATCTCAATAGATTTATTAGAAACGTCACCATAAAACGTTACTATAATATGCAAGCATCCAGGAAACACAGCCAGCCCTCTAATACTGTCTTGGATGACAACAGTGACAATACCATATGCTATAGTCCCACTGAAGACTCCCCTAATGATGATTCCTCCACCACCACCATTCTGGGTTCACCCGAGTTAAGGGCATTGGACCAACTAGAGGAATTATATACTGATCATCTTGTGGAAACTTTGACACAACACCTTGTCTCCTCTCCACCTACCCAACGTACTAAGTTTAGACCAAAATCCATCTTTTTCCTGACATTTGCCAAAGGTCCATTCATCCAAACCTTCTACCAGGTTGTCTATGCAGACATTTTACGAATGTGCAACAAAACCACTAACAGAACCAACCCTGTATCCAATCTCACCAACGCAGAACGCAGAGCCCTAAAACTACTCACAGAGAATAGAAAACTTGTCATTAGGTCTGCAGATAAGGGTGGCGGAATTGTAGTCCAGGACCGCACCGATTATCTAACGGAGAATGCCCGACTCCTATCAGATGGTTCCACCTATAGGAAACTCCCTAGAGACCCATTACCGACTTTTACTATCGAAGCACATAACATTGTCAATAAAGCCACTACAGATGGTGTAATTACAGCACATGAAGCTGCATACCTAAGGCATGACTTCTATAAAAGACTCTACTTCTATCATTTACCAAAGGTACATAAAGACCAAAAAAAAAACCCTGGCAGACCAATAGTCGCAGCAATGGAAAGCGTCACTAGCTATTTTTCCATTTATCTGGACCATTTCTTACAACCCATGGTGCAAAACCTACCTTCCTATATCAAAGACAGCATTCACCTCCTCAATATGCTGCAACATTATACCTGGGAACCGACTTATCGGTGGCTCTCCCTAGATGTTGTTTCCTTGTATACTTCAATTCCTCATAACATCGGACTCATGGCCATACAAGATTACCTCAATAATTAACCTTTACTCAACTCACGTCAGACACAATTTTTAGTGGATATTTTGGAATACTGCCTCACCTACAACTATTTTGAATCCCAAGGAGACTTTTACATCCAGATACAAGGGACAGCTATGGGCGCTAATTTTGCCCCTAGCTATGCCAATCTAACTATGGGCTACTGGGAACAACGCCACATCTTCAACAATAACCCACACACATCCCATTTAGTCTATTATGGGCGATACATTGACGACATTGTTATTATTTGGGATGGGCCTGAGTCATCTATCCCCCCATTCGTCCAGCACTGCAATGACAATGCCATGGGACTATCCTTCACCTCAGTATCTGAGAGCGAAAAACTGGCCTTTCTAGATCTAGAATTATTCCACCATAATAACACCATTTGTGCTACCAACTACACCAAACCCACCGCAGGAAACTCTTATTTGCACTATAACAGCTGCCATCACCGCCAGTGGGTAAAAAACATCCCAAAAAGCCAATTCTGCCGTCTCAAACACAACTGTACCCGCGAACAGGACTATAATACTCAGGGCCTAATTCTCAAGACTAAATTCAAAGAAAAGGGTTACCCTGACCCGATTGTAGATGAAGCCTACAAACATTATCAAACTGCCAATATACCGACCACCAAAGAGGAGTTAACCAACAAAAACACAGGAGACACTACACAACCAGTCAGATTTGTGACTCAGTTTCACAACAAATTCAAAAAAATGGAAAAAATCTTTGCAAAGCACTGGTCTATTCTTAATGAAGATCCACACCTTAAGTCCGTCCTCAGTAAAAAAAAAACTAGTAACTTACAGGCGGGCCAAAAACATCAAAACCCAAATAGCCCCCAGCAAACTCAAACCACTGCGCCCTATGGCTAGTGCACCATTCATGTTCTTTGACATTACAGGCATGTACCAATGTAAAAAACGCCTCTGCCTTACCTGTTCACACGTCACACATAGACAAAAAAACTTCACCCATAATGGAAAACGATATACCATTCCAGATTTTTTTAATTGTGGATCAGAGTATGTAATATACTGCCTCACATGCCCCTGCGGCTTGCTCTATGTAGGCCGCACCATACGAACATTGCGAAAACGTTTTGGAGAGCACCGAAATTTAGTGGAGAAGGGCTCAGATAAGCATAGTGTACCCAGACATTTCAAGCAATATCATAAACAACTCTCTATAGGACTAAAAGTAGTGGTGATTGAATCAATACCCCACACCCTCCCCACCGCTGAACGATACAAGAGACTATGCGAGAGAGAGAACTATTGGATCTATACTTTGGATACTTTATTGCCTGGAGGCCTCAATGAGGGCATAGAAATAAACATCCTGCTGTGACCCAATACCCCCTTATTGCCTTAAAAGTAAAAAAGCCATTTCCACACCACTCCCAGAAATCACCCCTATTTTACACACCTCCTTCTTTTTTTTCTATATTTATCTATAGCCTTATATACATGCATTTATGTAGTTATTTTTGCTGTATATGTGCGGGTGTGTGTATGTGTATATATGTATGCATGTGTGTATACACCTGCACGTGCATATCCTCATGTACTTATCAAATTAATATATACCTTACCCTATTAATCTATATTTCCCTAATATTTTAGATTTATGCACCCATATGTTCATGTGGGCATGCGCCCATATGAATATGTGCAGCTGATATGGATGCATGCACATAGTCCTGCGTGTATCCATTACGTACACACCCCCAGTGCCATAACCCAAGTACATATGTATACATATTCCCCCAGTACCATATGGTTCATTTTTTCAGATCCTATATCATATTTCATATATCATATTTTATTTTATTTTAATTCCATTCTAATCCCATTTTCATTTTCATCTTTATATTTATATTTATATTTATTTTTATATTTATTTTTTATTTTATCTTTATTTTATTTTATCGTTATCTTCTTCATTATTAGTATAATTCTGTAAAATAACCCTTTTTTTAAAGAAACCCTTTTTTAAAAACATAACCTTTTATTTCTCTATATAGATATTCTTATCATATCCCTACGATTCCTATTAAATTCCCAGTATTTGGCCGTAAGTATCAATATAGAACCAGAATATAGTTTATAGTTTGTTTTGTTTTATGTAGTATAATTTATAGTATACAGTCTACTATGTATAATTCTTAAGAACACATTAAATACACAGCCCAAGCTATTTATTCTCTATATACATATATATATATATATTTTCTTTGGCTCATCCTGTGCCATTGCCTCCCTGGAGTGTCACGATCTATCAGCCCAATATGATCCCCGCCGCGCACAGCATGCCCCAGCTTGCGCGGTTACCATGGTTGCCAAAAATACAAGACAAACCCGCCCACCTCTCCTCACTCTGGTACAAATTACCACACCAAAGATGGCCGCCACACTAGCCTGATGAAGGGACACGCATGTCCTGAACGCGAAGCACCTCCCGCATACCTCTGACCCGGAAGTGATGACCCCAGGACCCCACGGAGCATACACAGTTCAGATCCAAGTTTCCGGCCGGCGCTGCTCAACATCCAGTGCAGGAAGAGACACAGGATCGAGGACTCCAGCCCAACTGCCCGTGAAACCACCATCACCCCTGAGGATCTGCAAATGAAGTTCCTGTTAACCCCTGACATGCTCGATTACCACTGCTCAAATGTGAGTGTATTTTAATCTTTTAATTAAAAACTGTTTTTACTTGCTGCATTTAGAGGGCGCCGTTCCCTTTCTCGTTTTGTCTGTTCCAGAGCCTCTTCTAGCTTCTAATCTGAACTGGCAGCCATCTAATCAATCTCAGCAATCTCGCCCTAAACTTTTCTTCCATACATGGACATACCTATTTACTATTGAACTATTAATAACTGAGCCTTTACTACTCTACCCAGTGCATTACCCCTCCCCCCCTCCTTTCCTTCTTTATAGACCTCTACACAGCCCTTTCCAAAGTGTGCCATACCAAACCAAACTTTTTCTTGTAGTCATAAATTTAAAGCTGTGTAAATTCCAGAAAATGTACCCTAGTTTGTAAACGCTATAACTTTTGCGCAAACCAATAAATATACACTTATTGACATTTTTTTTACTAAAGACATGTGGCTGAATACATTTTGGCCTAAATGTATGACTAAAATTGAGTTTATTCGATTTTTCTTATAACAAAAAGTAGAAAATATCATTTTTTTTCAAAATTTTCTGTCTTTTTCCGTTTATATCGCAAAAAATAAAAATCGCAGAGGCAATCAAATACCATTAAAAGAAAGCTCTATTTGTGGGAAGAAAAGGACGCAAATTTCATTTGGGTACAACATTGCATGTCCGCACAATTTACAGTTAAAACAGCGCAGTGCAAAATTCTGAATTCACCTCTGGTCCTTTAGCTACCAAATGGTCCGGGGCTTAAGTGGTTAAGGTGTTCTCCAGTGAAATGTCAAAATTCACATCTCCTGGACCTTTACAAGGCCTTTGACTCAGTTTCCTGTCTTATTGGCACATTATATTCAAATCCTTCAGCCAACATTCTTGCATATGGCCACAAGTCGGATCTTTTACAGATAAGGAGAAGAACTAGACAGGGATGCCCTCTCTCGCCTCTCCTTTTTATTCTGGCGATCGAATCACTGGCTGCGGCTATCCGTGCTAATCCCAACATTCATGGTGTCCCTAGTGGCGGCAGGACACATAAATGTGCTTTCTTTGCCGACGACTTGTTATTATTTATAACAAATCCCATCACAACTCTACCAAATTTATTTGCAACACTTTCTAGGTTTGAAACTATCTCTGGACTGTGAGTTAATCAATCCAAATCTGAAGCGTTGGACATAAACCTTCCTACCTCGGTACGGGATGCAATACAGCAGTCTTTTCCTTTTAAATGGTGTACACAAGCACTCCCTTTTCTTGGAATTAAACTCATTAGAGACATGTCCACACTGTTTCAGGTTAATTATACCCCCCTTTATAATTCCATTGAACAATAATTAAAGAATTATAGCAGCCATTAAGATGACGGTACTCCCTCGAATCTTATATTATTTCCGATCATTGACGATCCCGATACCATTTGCATTTAAAAAAAAACTACAACCGCTGGTTTACAAATTCATTTGGGGTGGTAGGGGATGTACAGTGGCTAACTCCACTCTCTATATCTCCAAATGGAGAGGTGGACTGGGAGTTCCCCACTTCTTGATATACTATAGGGCGGCTCAACTGGTACAACTTTACCAGATTTTTTCTACAATATACCAGCCTGACTGGGTACGGTTGGAAGCGCAGGCCAGTCCCTCACTACCTGTAGACCTCTTGTTTTGGCCTCAGACAAGAGAACGTCGGGCCATTTTGCACCCTTCTTTATCCCACTCCTTGCGTCTGTGGGACACCGTGTGCAAGTTATACCCACTGAGATCTCCTCATTTCCCTGTGGACCCTATACTCAATAACCTGCACTTTCCTCCTGGACAAAACCCCCAACAATTTACATGGTGGGTTAACAAAGGCCTTTACAGGATAGCACACTTCATAGGTTAACAAAGGGATCAGGCAACAGGCTTACTTCTGGGAGTAGACGGAATCTTTCCGTCTACATCAAATTACTCACTTCATAAAATCCCTAGCTACCGATCTAACAGACATAATCACTAGGACCTTGTTTTAAAATAAATGTTTATGCAGACCTGAGGCACGGGGGGGGGGTTCACTCTGGTCTACTCAGTGACCGGACAAAATCTACCTAAAAACCCTAGGACTGCGCTGTTTGCAGACCTGCTGGACGAGGGCCCTAGACATCTCCGAACTCTCGTCCTTCTTTATTTTTTTCAGCAGCTAAAATTACAATAGCACGGGCATGGAAAACTCCGACGGTCAGGCTTGCACTGGTAAAACATAACATTTCTTGGATCATGGTCAATGAAAAATTGACCAGCATCCTTAAAGACAGACAGGCCAGATTTGATAGGGTGTGGTCCTCTTCTATTAAGTACCTCCAAGCCCCATAGTCTCTAGAAATGGATAGTGGGGGGGGGGGGCCTAGGCCAAGGGAAATGAGTCCTACTCTGGATTTATGACCTTTACTTTTTTCCTTTTCCTCTTCTTCCCATCCTCCCCACTCCTCTTCCTTATTTAATTTTAATTAATTATATTCTCATTTATTTTTCTTCTTCCCCTCTCCTCCCTTTTTTTTCCTCCTTTTATGTTTAATGATTCACTTTATGGATACGAATAGAGAGTTCTGGAGCCTCTCTCTTCTTGACCCCGAGGTGGGAGCAATGTAAACTGTTACTAAGTACCTAACCTCCTATGGTGTTAAAGGCTTTGATCTTGTGCTATATTAAAGGCACTACAACTTAATTCAACATTACCAAGAAGTTATCAGTACTCCGTTCAGGTTCGAGCGGGTAGTAGCCTTACTTAACTATAATTATTGTTATAATTGTTTTTACACTACAACCATATGGATTGGACTTTTGGCCACCTCTTAAGAGTGTATGGATCATTATGTACTGATATACTATTTGTATCCAAAGAAATTTGTTAAATTGTTAAATTTTTTTATAAAAATCTATTGAAAAGAAAATTCACATCTCCTTGGTGGGTCTAATTTTCAAAATACATGTTTATATTACTGGAACAGGAATTATGGGTAAATCCCCGCAACAGGAACACAATAAAAACCTTACAGAGCTTTTAATTCTTCCTTGCTTCAATCAAACCAAAAGGTCCTTGTTTAAAGGAGGCCACAGGACATTGTTACTAGTGTTGGCCGAACGGTTGGGACGGAGCACACCTAAATTTGCGGAGCACTCTGTGGGATGCTCGCCCGCCAAGCGCCCCACAATGCACTGCGTGCTGCACAGTGCATTCTAAGCACTGATTGGCTGAAGCAATGCACCTGACTGCTGGTCAGGTGCAATTTTTGCCCAATCAGGGCACAGTGAATAGCTGGTTGTTAAGGAGTGGGCCGGGAAGCTGGCCGCTGCATCCTTAACAGTGGATGAATCATCAATGGGCTTCCCCACTGACAGCTGAGTAAAAAAAAACATTGTCGGCAATACAAAAATGTGGAGAAAAAAAAAACGGCGTAGGGAGCCCCATGCCAAAAAATTTTAAAAATGCCGTGGGGCCCCCAAATAATCCATATCAGACCCTTAAGTCTGGTATGAATTTTGAGAGGAATCTCCACACCAACTTTTGAAAAAAAAATGGCGTGTGTTCCCCCCAAAATCTATACCAGACCCTTATCTGAGCTTGCAGCCTGGCAGACCAGAAAAGGGGGGGGGCGAGCCTCCCCCTCCTGAACCATACCAGGCCACATGCCCTCAACATGGAGGGTGCTTTACAGAACCCAGTCACCTTTGACACTTACAAAATGCACCAAATAAAACACTATAAAGCCCCATAAAGGTGCCTCTCCCTCTATGGAGCTTTCTAATGAGCAAGCCTATGGTTAGGTCTAAAGGTATATTCTTATTTTATAGTTTTTTAACTATCATTCCATAAACAGTAAACTGTCAGCTATGCTCAAATGGGAACAAGAAGTACAACAGGAGTTATGATTACAGCAATGGCATTTAGCGCTAAAACTCAATAGCAAATCCTCAGCTTGTGTGGACCACTGGGACAATGCACAGAAAAATTTCCATATGTGGTACATGACGCCCCTTGCGTTTGCACAAGCTGGATCCAAATCTGCCACCCTTGTGCTGGAAGGAGTGTCATTGTGTCAGTAACCTTTTACATACACTTTGTGGATGTACTGTATCAGACCTTTTTGGAAGACGGTCCTCTGCCTTATTGCTAAAATCTCAGGCTCCACACACACCATCACTCCAGCATTGGCACTCCTAAATCTGTTTATTGCAAAGTTTGGGGGGTTGTAGCTCTATAGAACCAAGTGCAAAGCTGGTAAACCTAAACAAAGAGGCGTTTATTTTCTTTCTTAAAGTGGTTGTAAACCCCGTAGACAATTTTTTTTTTAACTTACCTGCAAGACAAAGCTATAATGAGCTAGTATGACTAGCATACTAGCTCATTATATACCACTTACCTTAGGTAGGGGCCCCCGAAGTCGTCCGTGTCCCTCCTCTAGCCGCATCCATCGCTGCGGCGATAGCCGGAATGTTACTTCCGGGTATCGCCGCTGCAGCCAATCACAGCGCCGCTCCGGCGCTGTGATTGGCCGGAGCGGCAAAGACGTGACTCCGCGCATGCGCGCATGATCCGTCGAATTCGGCTACGTCGTCGAATATTTGCGACCTAGCCGAATTTGTGAATGGGGTTAACCCCATGCGCATGCACGTGACATCACGGCGCCGTTTTTAAATGCAAATATCTCCTTAACCGTGTAGGTTAAGGAGATATTTCTTGCACCTACAGGTAAGCCTTGATCTAGGCTTACCTGTAGATGCAAGTGGTCAAAGTGGGTTTACAACCACTTTAAGGCAAACTCAAAAAATGCTTCCAGCAGCAACAAAAGAATGAAACACAAAAAAAGTCTCCTTATCTTCAGCACAAAACTAAATACAAAGAAACATACAGTTCATGGATGGGACTTTACCCCAGAGTTAGCAGTCGGGCTATTTGGCAGCTTCCAGCAAACTTGCAGCACTCCAAACCGGTATCTTACCACAACTCCTACTCACACCATCACACCTATTACTACTTCCTGTTTTAAGAGCTGCTTCCTGGAGGCTCTTAGCTCTTTGAGGACTGGAGTCCCTGCGGTCAGGAGTGGTGACCCTTTTTCCACCCGAATATCACTTCAGGGCCTCCGAAATTTTGGGTCCCAATTACCTCTCTACTAACACAGAGATTACTGCAAGTCAGTCCCCTCTTATATGGCTATCTCGGGAATTCCTCACCCATCTTGGGTGACCCCCTGAATACTCCCACACTTTCCTTAAAGGGACCATAATCCATGCACGCAGCGATACCTCACATGTGTGGCTTGAACGGCGTTTACATAAGTGGGCGGGACTTACGTGTGTGTTCGCTTCTGAGCGCAAGCTAACCGGGACAGGGGCGTTTTCATTTTTTTTATTATTATTTATTTTTTATTTTACTTAATGTTTTTTATTTTTACACGTTTTTTTTACATTTTTTTTTATCACTTTTATTCCTATTACAAGAAATGTAAACATCCCTTGTAATGGGAATCTATTGTGACAGGTCCTCTTTATGGAGAGATGCAGGGTTAATAAGACCCCACATCTCTCCTCCAGGCTGGAAAGCATGAGATTGGTCAAAAAAATTCACCGATCTCATGCTGACAGCCGCAATCGCGGCTTTGTTTACATCCGGGAACCCGGGCGTGATGTCATAACGTCGCGCCCGGGCCTCCGACGGTCATAGAGATGACTGGTGACCATCTGGTCACCGGAAATCTCCATGCTCGTCATCCGGCGCCGGATGATTCTTTCTCCGGGACCCCGATGGCACGGTAGAGCCCGGAGAAGCACTGGATGGCTGCGGGAGGGGGTATGTCCCCTCCCGTCGCCTATAAGAACAATCAAGCGGCGGAACTGCCGCTATGATCATTCTTATCATGCACAGAATCGCTGGCGTCAAAGAATGATATCTAAATGATGCCTGTAGCTGCAGGCATCATTCAGATATCCCCGCACAAACTCAGCGACATCATATGACGGTGTGCGGTAGGGAAGTGGTTAAATTAAACAAAGGTGATATGTGCAATGTGTCTGTTGCTGAGCCACTCTGTCCTGTGACTCCTTGGGCAGTTGGAGCGGTACTGCGTAGTACCTCTGATGGGAGAAAAAGTAGACTAAGACAGAAAAAGTAGACTAGGACAGATGGGCAACACATCTGTTGGCTTTATTGAAAGAGGTCTCAGTGTGTAACAGTGGAGTGGACACAATTTGGGCGGTGCTGAAAGGAGGGACTTCAGAGTAACTTATAGTCCAGGGTGCACCTCCTGCTGCAGAAGTTAACCCTCTCTCGATAGAAGGTACAAATGAGGATGAACACAGAGCAGGAGTTTTGCCTGCAACCCATAAAGAAGTTAATGGTGTGGTATACAAAACTGATGTTATCCATAGAGAAGACCTGGAAAAGATCAATGACACTGAGTCTAATGCCGTGTACAGACAATCGGACATTCCGACAACAAAACCGTGGATTTTTTTCCAACGGATGTTGGCTCAAACTTGTCTTGCATACACACGGTCACACAAATGTGGTCGGAAATTCCGAACGTCAAGAACACGGTGACGTACCACACGTACGACGAGCCGAGAAAAATTAAGTTCAATAGCCAGTCTCTTCTGCTTGATTCCGAGCATGCGTGGAATTTTGTGCGTCGGAATTGTGTACACACGTTTAGAATTTCCGAAAAGTTTTGTTGTTGGAAAATTTGAGAACCAGCTCTCAAACATTTGTTGTCGGAAATTCCGACAGCAAATGTCCGATAGAGCCTACACACGGTCGGATTTTCCGACAACAAGCTCACATCAAACATTTGTTGTCGAAAATTCCGACCATGTGTACCCGGCATAAGAGTTTTGTGGTGAATCCCACACCTGGCTGCACTCTGGGAGAGGTTACTGTATTGAATACCTCCAATGGGGAGGAAGCCGCTTTAAGAAGCACCACCTCTAAGGCATCTGTAAATGAGTCTCTCCATGTACCCAGTAACATGAAGGACCCCAAAAAGGTCTTATCAGTAGAAGCACGGTGCCTTTTTATGACAGACATGCTAAGAGAAATATTAAAATTCTGGAGGGTACAGCCATTGTATAACTTTCTGTCTCTGCCACATTCAGGAGAGCTGGTACTGCAGAGTACCACTAATTGAAGCTGGGTATTACAGGCTATACTGGAAAAAGGTGGCCAATATGGGAATTCTGTGATGCCGTTCTTGTTAGTGTAGCGGGGTGTTCCCCTTTTACTTCCCGGAGACTACATCACCCAGAAACCCATTCGGCAGTGTTCACCGCAGAAACTCATGGGAGGGGTTATATAAGGAGGTGGCGCGGCTGCGCTCGGCCTCTTTGGGACACGAGACTTCAGAGACTGATCCTCCTGTGCGGATGTGTCGGAGTGCAAGGCCTGAAGCCTGAGACCTTGCGCAGCACCAAAGAGCCTGGGTGGCTCCGGACCTCGTTTGTCTACAGCCTGGACCGGATCGAGGACCCGATCGTTGGGGACACTGTGTGTGTATGTGTGACACAGTCGGTGGAAGTTCCCCGGACTGGGACCCTGTCCAGGCGGGTGAGAGGGCGTATGCCTAAACCATATACTGTTGTTGCTAATAGGCCTATAGACTGCCGTGGCCCACAAGTTGTTCTTGATACTCTTATTAGAGGACCTCAAAGGAGCGGAACTAACAATTTTATATAGTACAGTGTTTACCCCATCTTTACCTTTCCCACTGGATTACAAATCATACTCTGTTAATGTGCACCACCGTTAAAGACCTGCCGGTGAAGAAAAGAACATCATCCCCTATAAACTAAGTTGTAGATATCTGAACCAGGCCTGGTCAGCTTGCTATTTTGTTTGGTTACTGCGTCACAGGACGCCTAGTTAACGGTCGCCCCCGTGGCGCACTTGTTACTGTTCACTCCATATGCATAGTGTGTTAGTGCTGCAGGGCTCTGCAATATATATATACTGTCTGTGAACTGTTATAAATGTTAACCCCTTTCTTATCAAAAGCTTAAGTAAATCATATACCCTTTTTATACTATTATTGTCTCGATGTTTAATTACTCATATAGTATAAGAGTTTATTGCTGCCGTAACTAACTGTGCCAGTAGGGGGTCGAGTACCTTGCCGGGGGTTGGCGGAGCTGTCTTTCAGGGCCCAAACTAAATCTACGGCCTTCTTAGTTGGAGGTATCGCTACACGTAGGGGCTCGGGTCCGGGATCCTGATACATCAGGTGAACGCCAGAAGTGCCGGCATGGACCCAATGGATCCACAAGTGATAGAAGAGTGGTGCAAAGCCGTAAGGGCAGAGCCAAACAATTCAATAGTCATCAGCCTCCCAGGGGAGAAATGGAATACTTAGACGGTAGAGGAGTTGATGAAGTCAGTGTCCCCAGATCACACACCATGGGTGATAGATATAAAGGCAGACCCGGATACTTCATATCAGTATGCACTAGTGGAATACGGAGACGGGATACCAGAGGCGTGCAGGCGCAAGTGTGTAAAGACGCCAGATAATAGAACCTATAGGGTGGCGCCTGCTTTAACTATAAAGAAGGAACCATCACCGATGGGATCACCGCAGGCTGCGGCCCGCGCCTCACCAGTAAAGGGAGACAGGGTGACGCCCCCGGTGACACCCGCACCTGCCACTGCTATATCACCAGAATTGATAAAGGCGATAGGAGATCTGCTAATCAAATGTCAGAAGACAAACACAGTGCATGTAGAAACTAGCTACCGGAGATTGAAGACATTCTCAGGGAAGCTCCCTGTCCCTGCAGGGTAAGAAGACTTTGATACCTGGGTGGAGCAGGCATTGCAGGCAGTAGAGTCATGGGAGGTGCCTGAAGCACAGAAGAGGCAACGAGTGATAGAAAGCCTGAAAGGCGCAGCAGCAGAAGCAGTGAAAAGTTTTCGGTTTGGGAATGCCGATTGCACGGCTCAAGACTGTCTAGCTATGCTACAGGAAGAGTTTGGTCAATTGGAAAAGGTGACAGAGATGGTCTACCAATTTGAACATACTTTCCAACAACCAAGGGAAAAACTGTCAGAATATGTTAGGAGACTAAACAGGTTGCTGTGCAAGATTGTGTTGAAGAAAGGAATGAAGCCCCAAGATGCAGATGCGGCAAGAATGAAGCAAGTCTTAAAGGGAGCGTTACGCTCTGATCCAGTCTGGCTGCACCTGAAAACCTTGGGAGGAGGAACGTTGCTGACTTATGCTGATTTGATAAAAATCATCAGAGATGAGGAGGCGCTACAACAGGACCAGCAAATGATTAAGGCAAATGTTGTCCCCGCACAGGTGCTAGTCAACCCAGTGATGACTACTGAAAGAGACTCAGAGGTAGACACTTTAAAAGCAAAAATGTCCAAGGTGTTAGAAATGTTGATCTCTTTGATGGCGAAAGACACAGAGGGTCCCAAGAGAGAGGTACCACGGAAGGAACTATTCCCAATTGCTTCGGCACCCGCATCTTTACAAGAATGGGGAGATATAGTCTGCTTTAATTGTGGAGGAATTGGCCATGTTGCGGCTACTTGTTCCAGTCCCAAGAAGAAGAAGAAGCTGGACAACCGCAAGCCGGCGGGAAACTCCAGAGGGCCCCAGTGAAGGAGTCAACCGGGTGCCCATCACCTTCAGTGAGCTCCAAGCTGAAAGCGAAGCAGAAAGAAAGAAGAGATAAAACGCCTCAGAAGAAATACATCATTCCTCAACAAAGATACACCCCAGAGAAAGGGGGCAAGACCCCTCAGAAGAGGCACAGCGCTCCCCAGAGGGGGTGCACACCTAGGAAAATCAATAATATCCCTCAGCGGGTCTGTACACCCATTGAGAGGAGGGAAATTAATGCATACCAGGCTCAAGAAAGATTAAAGTCCAAAGGGAACTGGATGGGAGAGAGTCCGAAGGGAAAGGGCCAGAAGAAGGCGACCCCTGCCGGGCCATATCCGGAGAGGCTAGTAGGCCCATCTCCCATAGTGCACATTCAAGTGGAGGGAGTCTACACCAGAGCCATCTTGGATACTGGGGCACAAGTGACCCTGTTATACCGAGATTTCTACGAGAAGCACTTGAGTCACCTGCCCATCCAGAAGATAGAGAGACTAGAGATATGTGGGATTGGGACCCAGAATTTCCCCTACGATGGCTATTTGCCTGTCAGGATGATCTTTGACCCATCCGTGGCTGGAAAAGCTGAAGTGTTTGATACTCTGGTGGTTGTATGCCCTTGGCCGCCAGGAGCCAACAAGAGTTCCCTTATAATAGGAACAAACACGGACCTGGTCCGAAGACTTCTGACCCCTCTAGTGAAAGAGAAGGTCAGCGGCCACCAAGATTCACCCCATGCTGAAGACGGCTTATCAACGGCTGGTCCTAGAGCAGAAGACCCCTGGAGAGGGGATAGGGAAGGTGTGGAGACTTGGAAGAGAAGGGGTGGTGTTGCAGCCCGGTGAAGTAACCTGTCTCAGAGCCACTGTGAAGCTTACTTGGGAGCAACCTGGACCCTTTGTCATGTTGGAGTCTGACCCAAGGGAAGAGTTCCCCGGCCTGGAAGTGATACCAGAAGTGATTCCGCTGAAGGCCCTGAAGAAGGCCCATTGTAGAGTTCCAGTGAGTGTTAGGAACAATACAGATGGACCCATGGAAATCCCAGCCAGAATGCTGCTGGGCCAGGTGAGCCCTGCTGCCCCGGTCAACTTGTCGGAAGTAAAGAGGGCGGGCGAAGGAGGAGATGCTTGGGAGAAGCTATCCATGGAAAACCCGAACCTGCACAGGGCTTGGAAGGAGAGAGCCAAGGCCCAGTTGACCAGATGGGAGAAGATCTTCTCCAGGGATGAATTCGATGTGGGGTGTGCAAGGAGTGCCACCCATCGGATCCGCCTCCAAGAAGACAAGCCCTTCAGAGAGAGAGAGTCAGGCGGGTCCCACTAGCAGATCTGGAGGATCTAAGGGAACAACTTGCAGAATTGAAAAGGACCGGTGTGATACGGGAGTCCAGAAGCCCTTATGCCTCACCGATAGTGGTGGTCAGGAAGAAGAATGGATCGTTGAGGCTCTGTATCGATTACAGGACCCTTAACAGGAGAACCATACACGACCAGTACACCACTCCGAGGATAGAGGATGCCTTGCAGAGCTTATCTGGAGCCAAGTGGTTCAGCGTTATGGATCTCAAGAGTGGATACTATCAGATCCCTATGCACCCAGAAGACAAGGAGAAGACAGCATTCATAACCCCAGTGGGATTCTTTGAATTCGACTTGGATGCCCCAAGGACTGTCTGGAGCCCCAGCTACTTTCCACCGTCTTATGGAAAAGACTGTAGGGGACATGAACCTTATTGAAGTCCTTGTATACCTGGACGATGTCATTGTCTTTGGAAGAACCCTGGAGGAACACGAGGAGAGGCTGGAAAAAGTCTTGAGGAGACTCAGTGAGGAGGGACTCAAGCTTTCGCCTGAGAAGTGTCGGTTCTACCAATCTTCTGTGAATTATCTGGGACACATAGTGTCTGAAGAAGGGGTGGCCACAGACCCTGAGAAACTGGAGGCAGTTACCTCCTGGCCGCGACCCACCACAGTAACAGAACTCCGGTCCTTCTTGGGGTTCTGCTCCTATTACAGGAGGTTTGTGGAAGGATTTGCCCGAATTGCTAGACCATTGAATGAACTGCTCAAGACTGAGGGAGAAGAGGACGACTCAGGACCCCGGAAGCCGGGAGAGTCAGTCCAAGATCAGTGGAACCAGAAATGTGAAGAGGCCTTCTAGGCATTGAAGAAGAGCCTAACCACTGCTCCAGTCTTGGCCTATGCAGACCCAACCAAACCCTATGAACTACACGTAGATGCTAGTCATGACGGTCTGGGGGGAGTGCTTTATCAAGAACACGAGGGGCAACTGCGGCCCGTTGCCTACGTGAGCAGGAGCTTGACCCCCTCTGAGAAAAACTACCCCACTCATAAACTGGAGTTCTTGGCCCTTAAGTGGGCGATAGTAGACAAGCTCAAAGACTACCTGTATGGGGCGGAGTTCATTGTGAAGACCGACAACAACCCCCTGACCTACTTATTCACTACAGCAAAACTGCACGCCACTCGACACAGGTGGCTGGCCGCATTGTCTGGATTCAATTTCAGTCTAAAGTACAGGCCAGGGATTGGGAATCGAGATGCAGACGCTCTGTCCAGGAGATCCCATGGTCCCAACTGTGACATGGAAGACTGGACTCAAGTAGCACCTGATGGGGTGCGGGCCCTTTGTCAAGGGGCTGAATTGCAAGCCAGAGGGGGCTTACGGGCGGAAGAGATAGGAGTTACCATGGTAAGAGTCCCCAAACAATACTGTGGAGTAACTCAGCTGGGAGAAGACTATTTGCCAAAGTTGTCCAAGAAGGAACTAAGAAGTGACCAGTTAGAAGATCCAATGGGGAAATTGGTTCTGGAAGCTCTGGAGAATCAGGATCCAAACAAACTCCTGAGTCACTCCTCAAAAGAAGCCCGCATGTTGAGGAAAGAGTGGGACAGGTTGCAGGTACATCAGGGAGTGGTCTACCGAAGGGGCCCCTCTGATGACTCAGAAGATAAATGGCAACTGTTCCTCCCAGAGAAACATCGAGAGACTGTTCTGATTGCCCTGCATGACAATCATGGTCACCTAGGGGCTGAAAGGACCTTTCAACTTGTTAGAAGTCGGTTCTATTGGCCCTGCATGAGGGCAGAGGTAGAAGAGTACTGCCACTCATGTGCACGTTGCATCCAGAGGAAGAATTTACCTCATCAAGCTGCCCCAATGGGCCATCTACAAAGTCAAGGCCCAATGGATCTGGTATGCATTGATTTTCTCTGCCTCGAACCCGATCTGAGTGGACTAGGTAATGTTCTGGTGATAACCGATCATTTCACCCGGTATGCCCAAGCTTTCCCAACCAAAGACCAGAAGGCTTCCACAGTAGCCAAAATACTCATGGAGAAGTACTTTGTCCATTATGGGCTGCCCCAACGACTTCATTCAGATCAAGGAAGGGACTTTGAGAGTCGACTGATCCGGAAACTCCTGGATTCGTTGGGAATCAAGAAGACTCGAACTACCCCTTACCACCCACAGGGAGATGCTCAGCCAGAGAGGTTTAACCGAACCTTGCTCAACATGTTGGGGACTCTGGAAAGTGAGAAGAAGCAACATTGGAGCAAACACATGCTTACAACTGCACCACTAGTGATGCTACAGGCTACTCCCCCTATCGACTCATGTTTGGGAGAGAGGCGAGACTGCCTGTGGACTTGGCCTTTGGCACCTCTCTGGACCATTCATCAGCCACATCCCACAAAGGATATGTGGACAGGCTCCGACACAGCCTGAAAGTGGCCTATGAACAAGCTCAAGCGGCCTCAGATCAAAGAGGAGCTCGGAACAAAAGAAACTTCTACTTGAAGGTCCTGGTACAAGACCTACAGCCCGGGGATAGAGTACTGTTACACAATCTGGGGGTTCCTGGGAAGCACAAACTTGCAGACAGATGGAGATCTGAACCCTATGTCATCTGTAGGAAGTTGCCGGGCCTACCTGTCTACAAGTTGAAGCCAGAAGGGAGGGTAGGCCCACTGAAGACATGGCATCGAAACCACCTGCTCCCACTTGCTGAAGCAGTCAGGATACCTCCCGTGAGAGATTCTCCTGAACCGGTCTCTATTCTGGATACTCCCAGGCCAAACACTCGGTCACAGACCTCCCGAGCTGAAGATGGAGAGGCATCTCAACTTAGTGAAGATGAAGAAAGAGAACTTGATTGGTTGTGGCCTTCCCCAACTCCAGGAACTTCCACTATAGATCTTCCACCTACTGAAGACACTCCAGATGGAACACTGAACCCAGAGGCCACAGAGTTCATCCCATCTAGTCCTTCATCAGATCACTGGGAAGATGCCCGTGATAGTTACTCAGAGGAAGAGGAGCCTGTGGTGCCAGAGCCAGAAGTCCCAAGAGAGCAAAGGGCTAGAAGAGTCATCCGGCCTCCTAAGAGGCTGACCTACCCACAAATGGGGAATAGCTCGGAGGACTCTGTAGTTACTGCTAGGAGAAATGCTGAGAATCCAGATCCCTCCACTGTCCATTTGGTGGAGGGCAACCCCAGCTCACTCTCTGGCACAGTTAGGATGGCCACTCATGATAATGTGACCTGTGGGCAAGGGAATTCTACCCCTCAGTTTTGGTGGGAATTCCCTATGCCAACATTGTTCGCAGAATTGTCTAAAGTTGTACATAGTCTTTGTTAAGGTTTATCTTTGGGGACCAAAGAGTTCAAGTGGGGGGAGTGTGTAGCGGGGTGTTCCCCTTTTACTTCCCGGAGCCTACATCACCCAGAAACCCATTCGGCAGTGTTCACCGCAGAGACGCATGGGAGGGGTTATATAAGGAGGAGGCGCGGCTGCGCTCGGCCTCTTTGGGACACGAGACTTCAGAGACTGATCCTCCTGTGCGGATGTGTCGGAGTGCAAGGCCTGAAGCCTGAGACCTTGCGCAGCACCAAAGAGCCTTCCACCCCACTGCGAGCCTGGGTGGCTCCGGACCTCGTTTGTCTACAGCCTGGACCGGATCGAGGACCCGATCGTTGGGGACACTGTGTGTGTGTGTGTGTGTGTGTGTGACACAGTCGGTGGAAGTTCCCCGGACTGGGACCCTGTCCGGGCGGGTGAGAGGGCGTATGCCTAAACCATATACTGTTGTTGCTAATAGGCCTATAGACTGCCGGGGCCCACAAGTTGTTCTTGATACTCTTATTAGAGGACCTCAAAGGAGCGGAACTAACACTTTATATAGTACAGTGTTTACCCCATATTTACCTTTCCCGCTGGATTACAAATCATACTCTGTTAATGTGCACCACCGTTAAAGACCTGCCGGTGAAGAAAAGAACATCATCCCCTATAAACTAAGTTGTAGATATCTGAACCAGGCCTGGTCAGCTTGCTATTTTGTTTGGTTACTGCGTCACAGGACGCCTAGTTAACGGTCGCCCCCGTGGCGCACTTGTTACTGTTCACTCCATATGCATAGTGTGTTAGTGCTGCAGGGCTCTGCAATATATATATACTGTCTGTGAACTGTTATAAATGTTAACCCCGTTCTTATCAAAAGCTTAACCACTTCCCTACTGTGCACGAAAACCCTCTTCCTGCCCAAGCCATTTTTCAGCTTTCAGCGCTGTCACACTTTGAATGACAATTGCGCGGTCGTGCGACGTGGTTTCCAAACGAAATTTGCGTCCTTTTTTTCCCACAAATAGAGCTTTCTTTTGGTGGTATTTGATCACCTCTGCAGTTTTTATTTTTTGCGCTATAAACAAAAGAAGAGCGTCCAGTTTGGAAAAAAAACACTATTTTTTACTTTTTGCTATAATAAATACCCATTTTTTTTTAAAATAACATTTTCCTCAGTTTAGGCCGATACGTATTCTTCTACATATTTTTGGTAAAAAAAAAAAATCGCAATAAGCGCGTATTGATTGGTTTGCGCAAAAGTTATAGCGTCTACAAAATAGGGGATAGATTTATAGCATTTTTTCTTTTTTCTTTTTTTTTATTAGTAATGGCGGCGATCTGCGATTTTTATTGTGACTGCGATATTGCGGCGGACACATCAGACACTTTTGACACATTTTTGGGACCATTCACATTTATACAGCGATCCCTGCTATAAAAATGCATTGATTACTGTATAAATGTGATTGGCAGGGAAGGGGTTAACCACTAGGGGGCGGTAAGGGGTTAAATATGTTCCCTCAATGTGTTCTAACTCTGGGGGGAGGGGACTGACTGGGGGAGGTGACCGATGGTTGTCCCTATGTACAAGGGACACACCATCGGTCCCCTCTCCCTCACAGGACGTGGATCTCTGTGTTTACACACAGAGATCCACTTTCCTGCTCGTTTCCCGGGCAATCGCGGGTGCCCGGCGGCAATCGCGGCCGCCGGGCACGCGCATCGGGGCCTTGTGAACGCGGCGGGCGCGCGCGCGCCTCCTAGCTCATTTTAAAGGGAGGACGTCATATGACGTCCTCCCAGAACGAGAGTGTCCTCCGCCCGCCGTCAATTGACAGTGGGCGGGGGACAAGTGGTTAAAGCGGAAGTAAACCCATTGATTTTAACAGCTTCAAAAAGCAGTTACATTCCCGGCATGCCGGGAATGCTAACTGTCCCATTGGTTGTGCTCTCAACCAAACTGTCAAACCATCCAATGGCTGGTGTCATAACTGATCACATGTGCAGCATCATGGCAGTTGAAGATTAAACAGAGGCCAAGATGGCAGCTTCCTTGCCTGAAAATGATAGGAGGGTTTACTTCCACTTTAAGTAAATCATATACCCTTTTTATACTATTATTGTCTCGATGTTTAATTACTCATATAGTATAAGAGTTTATTGCTGCCGTAACTAACTGTGCCAGTAGGGGGTCGAGTACCTTGCCGGGGGTTGGCGGAGCTGTCTTTCAGGGCCCAAACTAAATCTGCGGCCTTCTTAGTTGGAGGTATCGCTACATTAGTAATGTTGAAAATTGTCTCACAGTGCACAGCCAGGTTGCCTCCTAGTATTGTTCTGCATGAGAGGCACTCCGGAGTACTGTTGGACAAGACAGAGGTCCGGGAGCAGAAGTGTCAGATGGCTTAAATATGAACGAAGTGATTGGGATTACCAATCCAAATGTTGTATTATGTTATTGATGATTAGTTGCCACGACAGAGACTGGAAGAGGCTCATGTGCCAGTGAAGTTGGTGGATAGTGACATTGCCATGAAAGGCAACCACTCCAGACACTGCCCAACCAAACACTGAAATTAGTTCTCATAAATGTGTTGATATTTCTGACAATGAGGAAAAAATGCAAGTCACTGGTAAATGTTGAAATTTATGACAAGGAGGGAAAGTGCAAGGCACTGATAAATGTTTTGATTACCTTGGGCGACAACAACAAAAAATTGGGGACCAGATGATCAAGATGCTTGCTTCTATCTCTAAAAAATGTGGTGAGAGGCATTATGATATGACAGACACAACAGAGGAAAATAGTGCAATAGATGTAGGCTCCCAACAGATTTCGGAAGGTAATTAAGGAAAGATTTTCCACAGCACCAGGAAAAGAAAACTTTGAATAGCTTAACTGCTTAGAAGGAAAAACCTGGATAAAGAGCTTGGATCCTTAAAGTTGGCACTTGACTTAAAAACTTCTAAATAGAAAGGAATCTGCCTGCTCTTCAGAAAGAGAGTAGGATCTTGCTGCAGTCATATGGGAATGTAAGTGATGAAAGTGTAAAAATATATGTAGCACTACCCCCGAAGGAGCTGCTGGTTTTGTTTGGGTCTACGTTCTGCCTATCAACCCCAAAGTTTGGCTCGAACCCTCCCTTGGCACAACTGAACCACACAATGATTGTGAAACCCACTGTTGACTGGGAACCACAATGATATCATAAAATGATATAACTTACAGTTAGATATGGTTACCTTATGCTGGCCACTGGTCCAAGAAGGTAACAGATAAGACTCACACAATGTTTCTGCTTAACCAAATGATAATGGTTTAGTTAGTGAGAAAAGATAACCAAGTTAAACAAGTACAGTTGACTGCTTACGGGCCCTGTAAGAGTCAATACCAGAATAAAGAAATAGCAAACAACTTACAATTTTGTTATCTATATATATATATATATATATATATATATATATATATATATATATATATATGTATCTATGAGCTCTTTGACTCCCTCTAGCGGGCACTACTGTTATAGTGTCCTATCGCTTTCTAGTTCAGACCAGTAAACGGAATCCAGTATAAGTTCCTTCCTGTAGTAAGTGTCTTAGCTAGCTCTCGTTGGTGCACGTTAAAACATTTGTAATCCAACAAGTATGGGAAAGTCAGAAACAACATCTGAAATAATTACCAATGTATATGACTTGCGGGCGACACAGGCGCCAATACTTTAAATATACTGCCACTGCGGGATGCAATGTGTCCTTGCACGTGGCGTGCTAACTTTCCAAAGAAACAATGGTGGCAAGTCTTTAGGGCCCACCTCCTTGCGATTTAGTTAATTGTCGTTGGGCAGGTGCCCTTCTTACCAAACAAGGCCTCGGTTCTCCGGTATGCTCCGCAACCTGCAGTCTCCGATCCTCCGCACAGCCGTAGTAGGTGTCGATGGATGGACGACTCTGGTTGCTGTGGAGTGTGAGCTGGACACCCACGATGAGGATCCCTCTCACGAGATTAGACAGGCAGGCTCTGGCGATGGTGGGCCCAAGCTTCTTGGGCCTAGACACACTGGAAGTCGGCCTCAATGCAGGCTTCCTTCTTAATAGATGGCCTCGTCCCAAGAGACAGAATGTAACTCCTCCCTTCCTTTAAGAAACCTCTCACAGCAGGCTGTGCGGTGATGCAGCGCACCCTGGTAGCACAGTTGCACTGTGGGTAGTGTAGTCTGATTCACAATGCATTGTTTTAATATAATTGAAGCGAATAAGTTACTGCAATATAACAAATTGAACACCGGAGGGAGCTAAGTTCCTTCTTAATTGTCAAACTGTAGTCTATATCTATGTTGCAAAGTGGAACCTTGCTACATATACAGTAACACCAAAAGAAAAATATCATGGATTTTGACCTAGGAAAAAATAGTAAGCAATATCCTAGATGAGTCTAAAATATTTGAAGCAATAAGGGAACCGTGAGCTCAATATGTGGGCATCTCCCTGTTATCTGGATCTGGCAACACATGAACACAAGTAGAGGCTTCTTGGAGACCGGCAAGTACCTTATCTCTCTCCTCTACTCTATTTACCTTTTCTTCTTTTCTATCTATCTCTGCTACACTACTAGATTACTCAGATTAGGGATAATCTTGACAATATCTAGAGTTACTTAACACCTGTAAGATCCAGGAATCCTCCAGTAAGTTGAGGTCAGTCATTCTAGTTCCCGATGGGGTTCTCTTGAATACTCAACCTCCAAACTAAAGTTCTTTGGTTACAGTTAATGGCCGCCTGGAGACACAAATTATACTCCAAGTTAAGGTTATGGAAGGACATCTTCGGCTTTGGGGGGGGGGGGAGTTTTCCACAGCTGCTCCAGGACACAGCGAGTTCCCATTGGGGTGTCAGGAGCAAGGGGAGGCCCCCTAACTCTAACAATTTGAAATATCCTATACCTCCCCCTACTTAATTATTTTGTCTATTATAGATATTGTTGATGTGACAGATGTAATATAATGTACTACTTAACGTTATAAAAATGCTCTGTTTCTTCGCCTTGGAGCACATCTCTCTCAACAAGAGAGGCGGTGATGCGGATCGACGCCTGCTCCAAGTCGAAGCCAAATGGATTTACCGCCTTCAGGCTACTAAACACCCAGGTTTAAATGAAAATATTAGCTATAAACCCTTTTTATGAGACTGTATCAAACTGTATTATGCAATGTATGAGGTCTGGTCACACTCCATCTTTAACGTCGCGCTTCAGATCCCACTCCCCATTCC
Organism: Rana muscosa; assembly: GCA_029206835.1. Taxonomy (NCBI): domain Eukaryota; kingdom Metazoa; phylum Chordata; class Amphibia; order Anura; family Ranidae; genus Rana; species Rana muscosa. Next base: position 381,451,556 of record CM055123.1, on the reverse strand, counting down.
CCCCCCCCCTTCCCTTTCCCCCTTTTTTTTTTTTCTTCCCTCACCTGTCGATGCACCCCATTTTTACATCAGGACCTCTATATCTGCATACCCGTACTCACTAACACGGGCTAATGCAGAATATATGCTCAGATATTCACTGCCTGGGCCCTACACCCAGGCGATGTGAATATATATGTCACTGCCACAGTATGCGCTGGTTTATAAATTGTTTATAAATTGTTTAAATGGAGATGTATATTTAGTGATCTTTTTGTATGAATAATGTGAATTTATGCACTTATTTGTGTTTACTATTTTTCTCTCCTTTTGTTTTTTCATTGTAAAATTGGGGCGAGTGACTAATGCCTCCGACTCTATGGACTCCTCAACGCATGCGCTGCCTGACACTCTGCGGCGGCGGCGCCATCACCCATACCAGGGCGTATGCGTCAGCCGCCGTACTGTTGTCAATGCGCATGTGCAGGGTCTGGCTGCATATTCGATGGTTCCCCCATCGATACATCATCGCCGCGTGCCCGCATTCACGCCGCTGATGTTCCTATGTCAACATGCGGCGTCGCCACACCATCGCCTCGGGGGGTATAAAAGGCCAGACGCAGCCATTATGGCCGTCACAGGGCTCGCCGAGGGAGCATAATCACCGCACCGACAGCTACAGGTAAAACTTAGTATTATCTAGACGTTCCACTAATAATATACTTATGGACATGGAAAGCCAATGCCTGTTCATTTGTCATGATACTTGCTATATACTCCCTTTTTTCTTATTTGGATTACAATGTGGAGCATTCTCTGACCTAGTCAGAGCTTTCCTTTCTTCAACACACCATGTTTGCTGCACACTAAATTCAGGCGCAGCTAATTACAGGTACTTGCCAGACTTGTTAATGCTAGTCTTTATGCATCAGTTACTCTGTATATGCCTTAGTCTAGGCCTATGGGAGGGTACAATTGCACTTTTTTTTTTCCTTCTTTACAGATATAATCAGTATACCTCTCTCTAATCTAATGAAATATACTTACCTGCTGTCCTGCGGTCCAATAAGCTCCCAGGCTTTCTAAACCTAATTCAACAGTAAGCATTCATATATTTCCATTCTTATTTTTGTACGCTCACACATGGTCCAAAATAGACCATGCTTAGTTTGATATCCAATAAGATGCTCTTTGCATGAAACAAACCCTATAAACACTGTTTTTATATTTAGGTTCCCTGTTATTACCATCTGCCCCAACAATCCCCTCCTCAGGATCCCCTGTGATATGCTCATGCATTTGCATGGGTGTGGTGGTATGGGTGGAGAATAACCTGCCAGCTTCACTCTCGGGTGCACCCCCACTCAGGTGACACCCGGTTGTCAGTACGAGGATCCACAAGAGTACGGAAGTAATAAAACACCTGTCTTCAATTATTCTTTATTAATACACTTCTGTACTTATGATTGTTATTTGACTATAATTAACTTTGATTTCTTGCAAATATGTCAAATCGATGATGGAATTAACTTCATTGCATTATATGTTGTCTTAAATATTTATTTTTATTTTAGACAAACCACAGTACATATGCGTCCCTGAAGAAGCATTAATTATGCGAAACATGTAGGACGGTAAATATGTGACGTATAAGGAACGAATACACTGCGTTGTATCTTCTTTCCTCACAGTTTTTTATACCATGATAATTTTCTATTAAATACAGATGCTTTTTATAATTTTGGTTGATATTTCTCTTTTTGTATGATTGACTCTGGCAATACTTTCAATGAGCACCTTCAAAGTCCCACACATTTTGCCTCCAAAGGGCTCCCTTTCTATATTCCATTATTGGGACCTAGGTGCTATTGAACAAGATAATTCACATAATATTGTATGCTCTGTATAAATTTGCTATTTACAATACAGGGTGGTATCAAACACCCATTCATTCAGTTACAGAGCAAACACGCCATGTAATATCATTTAAATTGTGTTATACCCTTGTATCTTTAGGGTTTTTTCTTGTTCTATATATAAAAAATGTGCTTTAGTTTCCTATGCATGGTGCTTATTACTACTCATAGAATGTAATTACCATGCATGGAAACTCTTTGTTGTTTCTAGTTTATCCATTTTCTTTGTTCTTATCAAGTTGAACACTGATTATAATTTTTCTATTTTTTGTACCCATAGAGGGAAATCCAGCATACTCTGGTGGTCACATATGCATCAGCATGGCGGGGTATTGTGGTAAGGAATGGGAGGGCTTTGTAGCCGATGTTAAAAAATCCAGATCCAAAGATGAGGCATCCGAGGAGGATGCCAATAAGTTTTTTCTTAGGCTTCAACGGTTGGTTGAAAAAAAGACCCGTCTATTCTGGCATAGGGATTTTTTCCAACAATATATTGCGAATAAAATAGTTCCGTGGGGATTAAGAATACAAATATTCCCCAATGTTAGGAAAGTTGAAACTAACATGAGGGAAGAATGGGAAGGGAATCTGCAATATTGCCCCATGAAAATGATGCAGATTCTGTGTGGACAATACGGCACAGATATCGACAACATAGACATAGAGATACGTGAATGGCAAGAGGGTCATACCAATGTGACCACGTATTCAGGTTTCTCTACAGGCGACAAGAAACTAAAAGATCACTTAACGAAATATGCAACTGACTTGATTAAAACAAAAGAAGCCAAATTCTTACGTGATAAGAGAGCATATGACAATAACCAAGCCTATAAATGGACGTCACCAAATCAGCAACGTAACAAATTTAAGAAACCCTTTGACAGTAGGGAGTTTCCCACAATGAACTTAGATAGACGTGAATCAGAATCCTCTCTCTTCGGCCTCCTATGTACCCATAGGCCGCCGTACTGAGATGGGTGATACCACTAAAAAGAGGAAAAATGACATAGACACTACCCTGCAGAGTTTATCTAGGGCACAATTTCCACTGAAAGATAAACGATCACGCGCTAATAAACCACGCCCTACAGCAGTATCCACCTCTAGCACCCTAAGTGCACTTAATAATACATCAGTGTCTCTAACATCACCTACAATGGGGGTAAACCCAATCTCCACTGTAGCAGCACCTCTTACAATACCAACACCAGTTGATTCAGGTCCCTTGGGACCAACAGTGACACAGGACTTACGTCCTGCGCCAATATTCTCTACTGACAAAAAAACTCCCACGGTAATACCACGGGCATCACAACAAGCATCAAAATAACAAGTCCCGACCTTTCCGACAATAAAGGCCCGGGACGAATTAGACATTGTCAACTTATCAACATTTCCCCTATCAAGAGATCAAGAAACCGTTTTACGTTTGGGGCTAACATTCTGCCCTGACGGAGAAGCAGACAAGTTCGAACTAGTAAAAGACTTACACCTCTTTGCTAGACGCCTGATGTATAAGGTAATCTATGATAACAAACATGACAACACCCCGTATACTGCAAATGACAACTCAGCTCTCAGCGATGTTACCCTTCAGGAACTTCAAGCACTACAAGACCTCATGGACTTGTGGGACGAGAATAACCCAGAAGAGGAGGGTTGGACCTACCAGGTACCAGGTGTGGTCCCAGGTATGTCCATACAATCTAGATCCAATAAACCCGTCTACGTTATTCCCAAAACATACAAACCCAAGTCACGCTCATTTCCAGTCCTACAGGGCAACCCCAACATTTGGGCGTTTGTCCTGCAGGTTACTAAGGAAATTGAAGCAACCAACTGGAAGTCGGGTCCCCCTTCCAACCTCAGCCCCAATTTGAAAACTGCCCTCAACACCATTCACAATAATAACAATATGGTAATTAAGCCATCAGACAAAGGAGGCAATATAGTAGTGATGTATAGGATTGGTTATGAAAAGATGTGCTACGACATAATACAAAACAGAGAATGGTACAGGCCTGTACCTGCCTCCTTTGTATCTCAAAGCATTAAGAAATATAAGGAAATACTTTATCGAGCACACACTACAGGAGTAATCGATGATAGCACCCACAAATTTTTGAATACAGAGAGCCCACTGACACCCACCTTTTACGCACTGCCAAAGGTGCATAAAGGGATCATACCACCCCAAGGACGTCCCATCATTTCCAGCTGTGGTTCTTTGACAGAAAATGCCAGTAGGATCATAGACGAGTATCTTTATCCTCATGTACAGAGTTTATTCTCCCACATTAAAGATACTATAGAACTACTAAAAACAACCGATGGACTATCAGTACCTCAAAATGCTTGTCTTGTATCCATTGATATAGAAGCACTCTATAATTCCATTCCCCACTCTTTAGGAGTACAAGTAGTACGCAGTTTTCTCAGTGAACGCGACAAAGATTGTCGCAAATATAACAACTTCATAATAGAAATGCTTGATTTCATCCTTACTCATAACATTTTTCTGTTCAAACGTTCCCACTACCTCCAGGTCCAAGGGGTGGCAATGGTGGCAGGATGCGCCCCCTCCTATGCCAACCTCTTCCTGGGGGGTGGGAACGTGATCTTTTTTCAAGCGATGATAGCGATGCCCACCTGACTAACATCTTGAGTTGGCATCGCTATATCGACGATGTTCTCATGATATGGGCGGGACCCAAGGAAACCCTTTTACAGTTCTTGAATGGCTTACAAAATAATGCTTATAATTTAAAATTCACCTACAATTATAGTCAAGAAAGAATTACTTTCTTAGATGTAGAATTGTTCGTTAACGATAAGGGCAACCTATGCTCTACACTATATAGAAAACCCACTGCAGGGAATACACTGCTACACGCCACAAGTTCACATCCCGAACCACTCATCAGGAGTAGTGATGAGCCGAACACCCCCGGGTTCGGTTCGCACCAGAACCCGCGAACGGACCGAAAGTTCGTACGAACATTAGAACCCTATTAAATACAATGGATGCGAACGTTCGAATTCTAAAGTGCTAATTATAACAACTATTATGCATGTTATTGTCCTAAAAAGGGTTTGGGAACCCGGGTTCTGCACCAGGGGACATGTATCAATGCAAAAAGAAGTTTTAAAAACGGTCGTTTTTCGGGAGCAGTCATTTTAATGATGCATAAAGTGAAAAAAAAAAGTCAAATATTCCTTTAAATATCGTACCTGTGGGGTGTCTAAAGTATGCCTGTGAAGTGCCACGTGTTTCCCGTGTTTAGAACTGTCCCTGCACAAAATGACACTTCTAAAGGAAAAAAAAGCCATTTAAAACTTCTTGCGGCTTTAATGTAATGTCTGGTCCCGGTAATATGGATGAAAATCTTTAAGAAAAATGGCATAGCTACCCCATGACCCCCCCCCCCCTACCCCAGCCCATTACCAGCCCCTTTGGGTCTTGTATGGATATTAAGGGGAACCCCGCACATAAAATAAAAAAGGCCCTATATACTCTGAACAGCCGTATACAGGCGGTGCATACAAGACAGGGACTGTAGGTTTGTTCTTATGTAGAATGTGTTTGTAATTTTGAACAGGTACATTGTTGAACTGTAGCTCCAGCCCAAAAATCTATTTTTAAACTTTTTGGAAAACATAGGTAAGGGTTATCACCCCTGTAACATTTGTTTTGCTGTCTGTGCCCCTGTTCAGAACATTTCACCTCACTTTCCGTCCCAATGACAACTGTTTTTGAAATCTGGTGTTTTTCTTGAAACAAGGATTGCTGATAAAGCATCAGTACAGAGGAGACACCTTTCTCCCATATTTATTCTTACAGGAGAGAATTTTCCTTCCTAGGGGTAGATTTCCTCTCACTTCCTGTTTTCTTTCGTTTGCAAGTAGGAGTCGTTTGTAAGTTGGATGTTTGAAAGTAGGGACCTGCCGTATATACTCTGCAGAAATAGGCCCCTTAGTTGTTGGTGTTGGCACAACACTGTAAGCACTCACAGTTACTCTTGGTTGGTGCTGGAACGCCCTGCTGTCAACTATTATATCAGGAATTTTAATTACATATAATTGTTGAACAGTGGTAGTAAAAATTGGGCCTTTGATGGTGGTGCTGGTGCCACAACACTGTAAGCCCTGACAGTTACTCTTGGTGGGTGCAGCAATGGGCCCTGCTGTGAATTATTAGATCAAGAATTGTAATTGCATGCCCCTGTTGAACAGGGGCTGAAAAATTGGGCCTTTCGTGGTGGTGGTGGTGGTGGTGGTGGTGGCGTTGCCACAACACTGTAAGCCCTCAGACTTACTCTTGGTGGGTGCAGGAATGGGCCCTGCTGTGAATTATTACATCAAGAATTGTAATTGCATGCCCCTGTTGAACAGGGGCTGAAAAATTGGGCCTTAGGCACTGGTGGCACAACACTACAACCCCTCACAGATACTGTACTTGGAGCACAGCAATGAGCCCTGTTGCAAAGTATTGCTTCAAAAATTGTAATGACACGCCCCTGTTAAACAGGGGCTGAAAAATTGGGCCTTAGGCACTGGTGGCACAACACTACAACCCCTCACAGATACTGTACTTGGAGCACAGCAATGAGCCCTGTTGCAAAGTATTGCTTCAAAAATTGTAATGACACGCCCCTGTTAAACAGGGGCTGAAAAATTGGGCCTTAGGCACTGGTGGCACAACACTACAACCCCTCACAGATACTGTACTTGGAGCACAGCAATGAGCCCTGTTGCAAAGTATTGCTTCAAAAATTGTAATGACACGCCCCTGTTAAACAGGGGCTGAAAAATTGGGCCTTAGGCACTGGTGGCACAACACTACAACCCCTCACAGATACTGTACTTGGAGCACAGCAATGAGCCCTGTTGCAAAGTATTGCTTCAAAAATTGTAATGACACGCCCCTGTTAAACAGGGGCTGAAAAATTGGGCCTTAGGCACTGGTGGCACAACACTACAACCCCTCACAGATACTGTACTTGGAGCACAGCAATGAGCCCTATGGCAAATTATTGCTAAAAAAATTGTAAGTACACGCCCCTGTAAAACAGGGGCTGAAAAATTGGGCCTTAGCCACTGGTGGCGGCACCCATAAACAAAAATGATCTTCCAAGCTATCATCATCAATCGTATCATTGAGGACTCGGAGGAGGAGGATAGCCAGTCAACATAACAGCACAGGCACTCAGCATCAGCATCAGTCTTGAAGGGACGTGACATGTTAAAATCAATTAGTCTGTTATATCAGCATCAGGTGTGTGGTAGCTGGTGGTGATCCAAGACTGGTTCATCTTGATGAAAGTCAGTCGATCAACCGAGTCGGTGGACAGGCGCACCCTGTGATCCGTGACAAATCCTCCAGCAGCACTGAATGTGCGTTCGGAAAGAACGCTGGATGCAGGACAGGCCAGTAGCTCAATTGCATACTGTGCAAGCTCTGGCCAGTGATCCATCCTCAAGACCCAGTAAGCCAGAGGATTTTCGGTGGGGAAGGTGTCCAAGTCTGACCTTGCCCCTAGATATTCCTGCACCATGTTTATCAGACGCTGGCGATGGTTGCTGGAACCAATCATACTTTGGGGCTGCGGACTAAAGAATTGTCTGAACGCATCGGTCAGACGGCCACCTTCCCCACCGCTCCTTCTTTGACTGGCCGAAGCCTCAGCAACTCGTTGTCCTGGACCAGGAGTTTGTAACCTCCCAGTCTCTGGGAACGCGTTGCACAGACCTTTCTGCAAGGCCTCCCGGAGTTGTCTCATCCTCTGCTCCCTCTGCGACGGTAACATAAGGTCCGCAACCTTACCCTTGTACCGTGGATCAAGGAGAGTGGCCAGCCAGTAATGGTCCCTCTCCTTGATCCGAAGAATACGAGGATCCTTCCGCAGACTTTGCAGGATCAGGGAGGCCATGCAGCGTAGGTTTGCTGAGGCATTCGCTCCGGAGTCCTCTGGGTCACTAAGGACGACATGATCCGCAGTCACCTCCTCCCAGCCACGTACAAGTCCACTAGTTTCTTGGGACTGTAAATCATCCCTAAAAGACTGCTGCTGATGATGCTGAGTGCCAGCCTCCACCTCCATGCTGACACAATCCTCCTCCTCCTCCTCCTCTTCCTCTTCCTGTGCGATGGGTGGGACAGAAGGAACACTGTCTGGGTAAAGGGGGCCTTGAGAGGCAAGGAAGTCCTCCTCTTCCTGCCTCTGTTCTGCCTCAAGTGCCCTGTCCATTATTCCACGCAGCGTGTGCTCCAACAGGTGGACAAGAGGTACAGTGTCACTGATGCATGCACTGTCACTGCTCACCATCCTCGTGGCCTCCTCAAATGGTGCCAGGACAGTGCATGCATCCCTGATCATGCCCCACTGGCGTGGAGAAAAAAAAACAAGCTCCCCTGACCCTGTCCTGGTGCCGTAGTCGCACAGGTACTCATTGATGGCCCTCTGCTGCGTGTGCAGCCGCTGCAGCATGGCCAACGTTGAGTTCCACCTGGTGGGCATGTCACATATAAGGCGGTTCTTGGGCAGGTTCAACTCCTTTTGCAGCTCAGCCAGGCGAGCACTGGCATTATAAGATCTGCGGAAATGCACACAGACTTTCCTGGCCTGCCTCAGGACATCCTGTAAGCCCGGGTACCTGCCCAAGAACCGCTGCACCACCAGGTTAAGGACGTGAGCCACACAGGGCACATGGGTCAGTTGTCCCTGTCGGAGGGCGGAGAGGAGGTTGGTGCCATTGTCGCAAACCACCATTCCTGGCTTAAGCTGGCGTGGCGTCAACCACCTCTCGGCCTGGCCCTGCAGAGCAGACAGGACCTCTGCCCCAGTGTGGCTTCTGTCCCCCAAACACACCAGCGCAAGCACGGCATGGCATCTTTTTGCCTGCGTACTTGCGTAGCCCCGTGAACGGCTACGGAGCACCGCTGGTTCATAGGACAAACCACAGGAAGAGGCCATGGAGGAAGAAGAAGAGGAGGGGGTGGAGGAGAGAGGTGTGTCACAACCAGTAGTAGCATTTTGGAGGCGTGGCGGTGGGACAACCTCCAACACTACTGCACCTTGTCCTGCATCCTTCCCAGCTGCCAAAAGAGTGACCCAATGGGCCGTGAAAGAAAGGTAACGTCCCTGTCCATGCCTGCTGGACCATGAGTCAGCGGTAATATGCACCTTACCGCTGACCGCCCTGTCCAGCGAGGCCAAGACATTGCCTTCCACATGCCAGTAGAGAGCCGGAATAGCCTTCCGTGAGAAAAAGTGGCGTTTGGGAACCTGCCACTGAGGAACCGCACATTGCACAAACTCACGGAAGGGGGCCGAGTCTACCAACTGAAAAGGCAGCAGTTGAAGCGCTAGCAATTTAGCCAAGCTAGCATTCAACCGCTGGGCATGTGGATGGCTGGGAGTGAACTTCTTTCGACGGTCCAGCAGCTGGGGCAGGGAAATTTGCCTGCTAGAATCGGACGTCGGTGTACTGCTAGCAGAGTGGCCGCAAGTACTTGGCTGTGACACACCTAATTCTACACCTTCATTCCTCTCAGTGCATGTTTCAGAGAGGACTGAAGTTATAGTGGGGTTGGAGATCCCAGCTGATGCGGTGCAAGGAGAGGTCCGCTTTGTTCTTTGGTGTGGGTCTTTGAGGTAGGCTTGCCAACGAGCTGCATGGCAGGTCAACATATGTCTGGTCAGGCATGTGGTACCCAAGCGGCTGATGTTTTGGCCACGCGATATACGCTTGAGACATATGTTGCAAACAGCAGCTGTGCGATCTGATGCACTAGCCTCAAAAAAGGCCCACACCAAGGAACTTTTTGAATGACGGGCAGAGGCAGCGCCCTGCACAGGCTGAGCTCTGCGGTGTGATTCCGTCGGTGTACTGCCCTTACGCTGGCCACCAAAGGGCATCCTGTCTCGTTGGAGATGTGCCTCCTCCTCATCCTCCTCCTCCTCTCTCCTATTAGGCACCCACGTGGAGTCAGTGACCTCATCATCCCCTCCCTCCTCATCACTGGAGCCAATCTGGCAGTATGCTGCAGCTGCTGGAACATGACTGCCAGATTGGTGTCCTTCTTGAGCATCCCCTCTGTCTGCTCTCACCCTACTGCCTTCCTGTAGCTGGGTTTCATCATCAGACCCTTCGAAACGCTGGGCATCCTCCTGGAGCATGTACCCAACACTGTGCTCAAACAGTTCGGGGGACTCCTCAGGAGGAGGACATGGTGGGTCTAGGGAAGGAGTGACTGATGATGAGTCTGACATTGATACCAGGGAAGAGGACGCTTTGGCAGCTGCTTTGCCAGTACCCTGAGCCTGGGTGAGAGAGGATGAGGAGGAGGAGGAGGGCTTGGTCATCCACTCTACCAAGTCTTCGGCATGATGTGGCTCAACATGTCCAGCTGCCGAAAAGAAGGACAAGCGTGTCCCATGGCCATGTGCTGATGACAATGCACCGCGTCCACGACCAGCACTGTTGCCCCCAGACACAGAGCCTGCTTGCCCTCTTTTATTGCCTCCTGACTGTCTGCCTCTCCTTGTTTGCCTTCCAGACATTCTAATAGATGGCCTGCAGGGAGATGGGAAAAAAGCAATAAGGGCTACCTTCAGGTGTCCTACTCTGTCCCTTGAAACAAGGACTTGCACAGTGAAAGAAACTGACACTCTCCCTACCTACAGTTTTCTGTCCCTAGAAAAAATGTTTTTTTTAAGCACACTATAGCACAAGGAGAATTCACTCACTGTCCTTCCAGGTCCCTGGAAACAAGGACTTGCACAGTGAAAGAAACTGACACTCTCCCTACCTACAGTTTTCTGTCCCTAGAAAAAATGTTTTTTTTAAGCACAATATAGCACAAGGAGAATTCACTCACTGTCCTTCCAGGTCCCTGGAAACAAGGACTTGCACAGTGAAAGAAACTGACACTCTCCCTACCTACAGTTTTCTGTCCCTAGAAATTTTTTTTTTTTTAAGCACAATATAGCACAAGGAGAATTCACTCACTGTCCTTCCAGGTCCCTAGAAACAAGGACTTGCACAGTGAAAGAAACTGACACTCTCCCTACCTACAGTTTTCTGTCCCTAGAAAAAATGTTTTTTTTAAGCACAATATAGCACAAGGAGAATTCACTCACTGTCCTTCCAGGTCCCTGGAAACAAGGACTTGCACAGTGAAAGAAACTGACACTCTCCCTACCTACAGTTTTCTGTCCCTAGAAAAAATGTTTTTTTTAAGCACAATATAGCACAAGGAGAATTCACTCACTGTCCTTCCAGGTCCCTGGAAACAAGGACTTGCACAGTGAAAGAAACTGACACTCTCCCTACCTACAGTTTTCTGTCCCTAGAAAAAATGTTTTTTTTAAGCACAATATAGCACAAGGAGAATTCACTCACTGTCCTTCCAGGTCCCTAGAAACAAGGACTTGCACAGTGAAAGAAACTGACACTCTCCCTACCTACAGTTTTCTGTCCCTAGAAAAAATGTTTTTTTTAAGCACAATATAGCACAAGGAGAATTCACTCACTGTCCTTCCAGGTCCCTAGAAACAAGGACTTGCACAGTGAAAGAAACTGACACTCTCCCTACCTACAGTTTTCTGTCCCTAGAAAAAATGTTTTTTTTAAGCACAATATAGCACAAGGAGAATTCACTCACTGTCCTTCCAGGTCCCTAGAAACAAGGACTTGCACAGTGAAAGAAACTGACACTCTCCCTACCTACAGTTTTCTGTCCCTAGAAAAAATGTTTTTTTTAAGCACACTATAGCACAAGCACAAAACACACTGACACTCTCCCTACCTATCCTTCTCTTTCCCTAAACGAAAGGAATCCAGGTTAAGCAAGAAAGAAATAAAAGTCACTGTCCCTGCCTATGCTGCTCTATCCCTGCTCCGGAACACACTACACTAGGCCGCCGTGCTGGCGGCCTTTTATAGTGTGGGGCGTGTACTAAACACCCTCAGCAATAATTGGCCACAGGCATCCTGCCTGTGGCCAATCATTGCTCTCCTCGCTGCCGGCGCTGTGATTGGCCAAGCATGCGGGGTCACAGTGCATGCTTGGCCAATCACAGCGCCTGGATGACACTGCGATGGCGTAGTGCATTGTGGGCCGTTCGCGTCACTCGAATTTGGCGCGAACGGCCCAAATCGTTCGATCTTCGTCGAACGATCGAACAGCCGATGTTCGAGTCGAACGTATGTTCGACTCGAACACGAAGCTCATCCCTAATCAGGAGCATCCCTTTCAGTCAGTACCTCAGACTGAGGAGGAATTGCTCCCTAGATGATGACTTTAAACGCAAATCTAGCCAACTACATCAACGTCTTAGAGCCAGAGGTTATACCAAGACATGCCTACGTAAAGCTTTCAACAAAGTCAAAGCCTTGGATAGGAACGCCCTAATCTACAATACCAAAGACAACAAAAAAACAGATTCCATCAGAATAATTACAAGATACAACAGACAACACGCTGCGATCAGAAAAATTTACAGTAAGTTTTTGTACTTGTTGACATCCGATGAAAAAATCAGCAAGTTTATTAACACCCTTCCTGAGATAACCTTTAAACGCTCTAGATCAATCAAAGATAGAACAGTCTCGAGCCACTATGCATCAAATACTGATCCCAAACCCACGAGATTGGGCACTTACCCATGTGGTAAATGCAATTATTGTCGCTATATTCTTACAGGCAGCGACATCAATCTGCCTAATGGTGACATTTGGGCACCTAAAAATCGAATCACATGTCAAACAATTGGGGTCATATACCTCATGAAGTGCCCCTGCGGGGCATTTTATGTGGGAAAAACCAAAAGACATTTCTTTTGCAGGATGCGGGACCATGTTTCAGCTATCTCCAAGAAATTAATGGAGACGCCCATCAGCCGACACATGGGTCTGTTCCACAATCACAACCTAAAAATGCTCTGTTTCTTCGCCTTGGAGCACATCTCTCTGAACGAGAGGGGCGGTGATGCGGATCGACGCCTGCTCCAAGTCGAAGCCAAATGGATTTACATCCAGGTTTAAATGAAAATATTAGCTATAAACCCTTTTTATGAGACTTTGTATCAAACTGTATTATGCAATGTATGAGGTCTGGTCACACTCCATCTTTAACGTTGCGCTTCAGATCCCACTCCCCATCCCCCCCCCTTCCCTTTCCCCCTTTTTTCTTTCTTTTTTTTTTTTTCCTCACCTGTCAATGCACCCCATTTTTACATCAGGACCTCTATATCTGCATACCCGTACTCACCAACACGGGCTAATGCAGAATATATGCTCAGATATTCACTGCCTGGGCCCTACACCCAGGCGATGTGGATATATATGTCACTGCCACAGTATGCGCTGTTTTATAAATTGTTTATAAATTGTTTAAATTGAGATGTATATTTAGTGATCTTTTTGTATGTATAATGTGAATTTATGCACTTATTTGTGTTTACTATTTTTCTCTCCTTTTGTTTCTTCATTGTAAAATTGGGGCGAGTGACTTATGCCTCCGACTCTATGGACTCCTCAACATTGACATGCCCCCCAATCATGGTATGGTATGTACAACTTTGAACCAATAAAATAGCCTCACTATTCATCTGGGTGCAAGCTCATGCACGCATCCATGCGGACCATCCATGGTGGTCTGCGTCCTTGTGATGTGTTGTGCGCGCACATCAGTTTCCACGGCATGTATGTTCCCATCTGTCCCACCCACCCAGCAACAGAGGAATCACATGACCACATGCGGGCGCCCAGGGGCAGTCATCAATGTACTCTACTGAATCCGTGCGAAGGCACGGATGCTATGACTGTCCTACCCCTTCACGGTGACGTCATTCCGTCCACCCCCGATGCATGCGCTGTCTGACACTCTGCGGCGGCGCAGCCGTCGCCCATACCAGGGCGTATGCGTCAGCCGCCATACTGTTGTCAATGCGCATGTGCGGGGTCTGGCTGCATATTCGATGGTACCCCCATCGATACGTCATCGCCGCGCGCCCGCATCCACGCCGCTGACGTTCCTACGTCAACATGCGGCGTCGCCACACCATCGCCTCGGGGGGTATAAAAGGCCAGACGCAGCCATTATGGCCGTCACAGGGCTCGCCGAGGGAGCATAATCACCGCACCGACAGCTACAGGTAAAACTTAGTATTATCTAGACGTTCCGCTAATAATATACTTATGGACATGGAAAGCCAATGCCTGCTCATTTGTCATGATACCTGCTATATACTCCCTTTTTTCTTATTTAGATTACAATGTGGAGCATTCTCTGACCTAGTCAGAGCTTTCCTTTCTTCAACACACCATGTTTGCTGCACACTAAATTCAGGCGCAGCTAATTACAGGTACTTGCCAGACTTGTTAATGTTAGTCTTTATGCATCAGTTACTCTGTATATGCCTTAGTCTAGGCCTATGGGAGGGTACAATTGCACTTTTTTTTTTTTTTCCTTCTTTACAGATATAATCAGTATACCTCTCTGTAATCTAATGAAATATACTTACCTGCTGTCCTGCGGTCCAATAAGCTCCCAGGCTTTCTAAACCTATTTTAACAGTAAGCATTCATATATTTTCATTCTTATTTTTGTATGCTCACACATGGTCCAAAATAGACCATGCTTAGTTTGATATCCAATAAGATGCTCTTTGCATGAAACAAACCCTATAAACACTGTTTTTATATTTAGGTTCCCTGTTATTACCATCTGCCCCAACAATCCCCTCCTCAGGATCCCCTGTGATATGCTCATGCATTTGCATGGGTGTGGTGGTATGGGTGGAGAATAACCTGCCAGCTTCACTCTCGGGTGCACCCCCACTCAGGTGACACCCGGTTGTCAGTACGAGGATCCACAAGAGTATAGAGGTATTAAAACACCTGTCTTCAATTATTCTTTATTAATACACTTCTGTACTTATGATTGTTATTTGACTATAATTAACTTTGATTTCTTGTAAATATGTCAAATCGATGATGGAATTAACTTCATTGCATTATATGTTGTCTTAAATATTTATTTTTATTTTAGACAAACCACAGTCCATATGCATCCCTGAAGAAGCATTAATTATGCGAAACATGTAGGACGATAAATATGTGACGTATAAGGAACGAATACACTGTGTTGTATCTTCTTTCCTCACTGTTTTTTATACCATGATAATTTTCTATTAAATACAGATGCTTTTTATAATTTTGGTTGATATTTCTCTTTTTGTATGATTGACTCTGGCAATACTTTCAATGAGCACCTTCAAAGTCCCACACATTTTGCCTCCAAAGGGCTCCCTTTCTATATTCCATTATTGGGACTAGGGATGGGCCCGGTGCTCGATTCGAACCCATGTTCGAATCGAGCATCGGGCGTTCGCTCGCTCGTCGAGCCCAGAACTATTTGGGCCGTTCGCATCACATTCGTGTGATTCGAGCGGCCCCGCAATGCATTGCGGCCGGCGCGGCCGGCGCAGTGCATTGCTGGCTGATGATTGGCCAAGCATGCACTGTGACCCCGCATGCTTGGCCAATCACAGCGCCCGAAACTCGGAGAGCAATAATTGGCTACAGGCAGGACGGCTGTAGCCAATTACAGCTCAGGGGCTTTAGTACACGCCCCACCATTTAAAAGGCCGCCACGCCATCGGCCCCGGTCACATGAGTTCCGGCTTTAGGAGAGATTAGTCTGCTGATTCTGTCTTTGCTTGATACTGAAAGATTTGCTCTTCTTTGCTAAACCATTGGCTATTTCTTTGCTAAACCATTGCTACCTAAGTCATTGATCGTTCATTGCTGCTGATTGCACAGTTAGTGTGTTATTAGCTGCTGCTGGGGATTAGTCTGGTGCGTGCTTACTGTTAGTACAGTATTGCAGTAGTACCAACCGCAGTGCTGTTAGCACAGCATTGCACCCCAACAGCACCCATAGGACTTCTAGTGTGTTAGTGGCAGCAAACAGAGCTCCTATATTTTCTTCTCAGCAGCACCCATAGGACTTCTAGTGTGTTAGTGGCATCACACAGAGCTCCTATATTTTCTTCTCAGCAGCACCCATAGGACTTCTAGTGTGTTAGTGGCATCACACAGAGCTCCTATATTTTCTTCTCAGCAGCACCCATAGGACTTCTAGTGTGTTAGTGGCAGCAAACAGAGCTCCTATATTTTCTTCTCAGCAGCACCCATAGGACTTCTAGTGTGTTAGTGGCATCACACAGAGCTCCTATATTTTCTTCTCAGCAGCACCCATAGGACTTCTAGTGTGTTAGTGGCAGCAAACAGAGCTCCTATATTTTCTTCTTAGCAGCACCCATAGGACTTCTAGTGTGTTAGTGGCAGCAAACAGAGCTCCTATATTTTCTTCTCAGCAGCACCCATAGGACTTCTAGTGTGTTAGTGGCAGCAAACAGAGCTCCTATATTTTCTTCTCAGCAGCACCCATAGGACTTCTAGTGTGTTAGTGGCATCACACAGAGCTCCTATATTTTCTTCTCAGCAGCACCCATAGGACTTCTAGTGTGTTAGTGGCAGCAAACAGAGCTCCTATATTTTCTTCTCAGCAGCACCCATAGGACTTCTAATGTGTTAGTGGCATCACACAGAGTTCCTATATTTTCATCTCAGCAGCACCCATAGGACTTCTAGTGTGTTAGTGGCATCACACAGAGCTCCTATATTTTCTTCTCAGCAGCACCCATAGGACTTCTAGTGTGTTAGTGGCATCACACAGAGCTCCTATATTTTCTTCTCAGAAGCACCCATAGGACTTCTAGTGTGTTAGTGGCAGCAAACAGAGCTCCTATATTTTCTTCTCAGCAGCACCCATAGGACTTCTAGTGTGTTAGTGGCAGCAAACAGAGCTCCTATATTTTCTTCTCAGCAGCACCCATAGGACTTCTAGTGTGTTAGTGGCAGCAAACAGAGCTCCTATATTTTCTTCTCAGCAGCACCCATAGGACTTCTAGTGTGTTAGTGGCAGCAAACAGAGCTCCTATATTTTCTTCTCAGCAGCACCCATAGGACTTCTAGTGTGTTAGTGGCAGCAAACAGAGCTCCTATATTTTCTTCTCAGCAGCACCCATAGGACTTCTAGTGTGTTAGTGGCATCACACAGAGCTCCTATATTTTCTTCTCAGCAGCACCCATAGGACTTCTAGTGTGTTAGTGGCATCACACAGAGCTCCTATATTTTCTTCTCAGCAGCACCCATAGGACTTCTAGTGTGTTAGTGGCAGCAAACAGAGCTCCTATATTTTCTTCTCAGCAGCACCCATAGGACTTCTAGTGTGTTAGTGGCATCACACAGAGCTCCTATATTTTCTTCTCAGCAGCACCCATAGGACTTCTAGTGTGTTAGTGGCAGCAAACAGAGCTCCTATATTTTCTTCTCAGCAGCACCCATAGGACTTCTAGTGTGTTAGTGGCATCACACAGAGCTCCTATATTTTCTTCTCAGCAGCACCCATAGGACTTCTAGTGTGTTAGTGGCAGCAAACAGAGCTCCTATATTTTCTTCTCAGCAGCACCCATAGGACTTCTAGTGTGTTAGTGGCAGCAAACAGAGCTCCTATATTTTCTTCTCAGCAGCACCCATAGGACTTCTAGTGTGTTAGTGGCAGCAAACAGAGCTCCTATATTTTCTTCTCAGCAGCACCCATAGGATTTCTAGTGTGTTAGTGGCAGCAAACAGAGCTCCTATATTTTCTTCTCAGCAGCACCCATAGGACTTCTAGTGTGTTAGTGGCATCACACAGAGCTCCTATATTTTCTTCTCAGCAGCACCCATAGGACTTCTAGTGTGTTAGTGGCAGCAAACAGAGCTCCTATATTTTCTTCTCAGCAGCACCCATAGGACTTCTAGTGTGTTAGTGGCAGCAAACAGAGCTCCTATATTTTCTTCTCAGCAGCACCCATAGGACTTCTAGTGTGTTAGTGGCAGCAAACAGAGCTCCTATATTTTCTTCTCAGCAGCACCCATAGGACTTCTAGTGTGTTAGTGGCATCACACAGAGCTCCTATATTTTCTTCTCAGCAGCACCCATAGGACTTCTAGTGTGTTAGTGGCAGCAAACAGAGCTCCTATATTTTCTTCTCAGCAGCACCCATAGGACTTCTAGTGTGTTAGTGGCAGCAAACAGAGCTCCTATATTTTCTTCTCAGCAGCACCCATAGGACTTCTAGTGTGTTAGTGGCAGCAAACAGAGCTCCTATATTTTCTTCTCAGCAGCACCCATAGGACTTCTAGTGTGTTAGTGGCAGCAAACAGAGCTCCTATATTTTCTTCTCAGCAGCACCCATAGGACTTCTAGTGTGTTAGTGGCAGCAAACAGAGCTCCTATATTTTCTTCTCAGCAGCACCCATAGGACTTCTAGTGTGTTAGTGGCATCACACAGAGCTCCTATATTTTCTTCTCAGCAGCACCCATAGGACTTCTAGTGTGTTAGTGGCAGCAAACAGAGCTCCTATATTTTCTTCTCAGCAGCACCCATAGGACTTCTAGTGTGTTAGTGGCAGCAAACAGAGCTCCTATATTTTCTTCTCAGCAGCACCCATAGGACTTCTAGTGTGTTAGTGGCAGCAAACAGAGCTCCTATATTTTCTTCTCAGCAGCACCCATAGGACTTCTAGTGTGTTAGTGGCATCACACAGAGCTCCTATATTTTCTTCTCAGCAGCACCCATAGGACTTCTAGTGTGTTAGTGGCAGCAAACAGAGCTCCTATATTTTCTTCTCAGCAGCACCCATAGGACTTCTAGTGTGTTAGTGGCAGCAAACAGAGCTCCTATATTTTCTTGTCAGCAGCACACATAGTACCTATAGTGTGTTAGTGTCAGCACCCATAGGACCTACAGTGTGTTGTGAGCACACATAGGAGTTCTATTTTTTATACTATATACACTACCGACTACAATGGCTGGAAGACCGCCAAGGAGAGGCAGAGCGTGCCGAGGCAAGAACACAGGGCAGGCAGGCTCTGTTTCTAGAGACAACAGTGCTGGCCGTGGACGTGGTCGTGCATCGTCATCAGCACGTGGCCATGGGACACGCTTGTCTTTGTTTTCGGCAGCTGGACATGTGGAGCCGCATCATGCCGAAGGCTTGGTAGAATGGATGACCAAGCCCTCCTCATCCTCCTCATCCTCTCTCACCCAGGCTCAGGGTACTGGCAGAGCAGCTGCCAACGCGTACTCAATGGCATCATCAGCCACCCCTTCCCTAGACCCACCATGTCCTCCTGAGGAGTCCCCCGAACTGTTTGAGCACAGTGTTGGGTACATGCTCCAGGAGGATGCCCAACGATTCGAAGGCTCGGATGATGATACCCAGCTTGAGGAAGTCAGTAGTGTGCGCGCAGAGAGAGGGGATGCTGAAGGACAGCAATCTGGCAGTAGTGTTCCACCAGCTGCAGCTTACTGCCAGGTTTGCTCTAGTGGTGAAGAGGGAGGGGATGATGAGGTCACTGACTCCACGTGGGTGCCTGAAGGGAGAGAGGAGGAGGAGGAGGAGGATGCAACGTCACATGTCCAACGAGGCAGGATGCCCCCTGGAGGCCAGCTAGAGGCCAGCACAGCAACTGTACCACACCGCAGAGCTCCGCCTGTGCAGGGCGCTGCCTCTGCACGTTATCACAAAAGTTCTTTGGTGTGGGCCTTTTTTGAGACGAGTGCATCAGATCGCACCACTGCTATTTGCAATATTTGTCTCAAGCGTATCTCGCGTGGCCAAAACATCAGCCGCTTGGGCACCACAAGCATGAGCAGACATATGTCGACCTGCCATGCAGCTCGTTGGCAAGCACACATAAAAGACCCACACCAAAGAACAAAGCGGACCTCTCCTTGCTCCTCATCAGCTGGGATCTCCATCCCCACTATATCTTCAGTCCTCTCTGAAAGCTGCTCTGAGAGGACTGAAGGTGTAGAATTAGGTGTGTCACAACCAAGTACTTGCAGTACACCGACGTCCGATTGTAGCAGGCAAATTTCCCTGCCCCAGCTGCTGGACCGTCGAAAGAAGTATACTCCCAGCCATCCACATGCCCAGCGGTTGAATGCTAGCTTGGCTAAATTGCTAGCACTTCAACTGCTGCCTTTTCAGTTGATAGACTCGGCCCCCTTCCGTGAGTTTGTTCAATGTGCGGTTCCTCAGTGGCAGGTTCCCAAACGCCACTTTTTCTCACGGAAGGCGATTCCGTCTCTCTACTGGCATGTGGAAGGCAATGTCCATGCCTCGCTGGACAGGGCGGTCAGCGGTAAGGTGCATATTACCGCTGACTCATGGTCCAGCAGGCATGGACAGGGACGTTATCTTTCTTTCACGGCCCATTGGGTCACTCTATTGGTAGCTGGGAGGGATGCAGGACAAGGTGCAGTAGTGTTGGAGGTTGTTCCGCCACCACGCCTCCAAAATGCTACTACTGGTTGTGACACACCTCTCTCCTCCACCCCCTCCTCTTCTTCTTCCTCCATGTCCTCTTCGAGTGCTCTGTCCTCGGAACCAGCGGTGCTCCGTAGGCGTACAAGGGGCTACGCGAGTACGCAGGCAAAAAGATGCCATGCCGTGCTTGCGCTGGTGTGTTTGGGGGACAGGAGCCACACTGGGCCAGAGGTTCTGGCAGCTCTGCAGGGGCAGGCCGAGAGGTGGTTGACGCCACGCCAGCTTAAGCCAGGAATGGTCGTTTCTGATAATGGCACCAACCTCCTCTCCGCCCTGCGACAGGGGCAGCTCACCCATGTGCCCTGTATGGCTCACGTCCTCAACCTGGTGGTGCAGCGGTTCTTGGGCAGGTTCCCAGGCTTACAGGATGTCCTGAGGCAGGCCAGGAAAGTCTGTGTGCATTTCCGCCGATCTTATAATGCCAGTGCTCGGCTGACTGAGCTGCAAAAGGAGCTGAACCTGCCCAAGAACCGCCTAATATGTGACATGCCCACCAGGTGGAACTCAACGTTGGCCATGCTGCAGCGACTGCACACGCAGCAGAGGGCCATCAATGAGTACCTTTGCGACTACGGCACCAGGACAGGGTCAGGGGAGCTTGGCTTTTTTTCCCCACGCCAGTGGAGCATGATCAGGGATGCATGCACTGTCCTCTCACCATTTGAGGAGGCCACGAGGATGGTGAGCAGTGACAGTGCATGCATCAGTGACACTGTACCTCTTGTCCACCTGTTGGAGCATACGCTGCGTGGGATAATGGACAGGGCACTTGAGGCAGAACAGAGGCAGGAAGAGGAGGACTTCCTTGTCTCTCAAGGCCCCCTTTATCCAGACAATGTTCCTTCTGTCCCACCCATCACACAGGAAGAGGAGGAGGAGGAGGAGGAGGATTGTGTGAGCATGGAGGTGGAGCCTGGCACTCAGCATCAGCAGCAGCAGTCTTTTAGGGATGATGTACAGTCCCAACAAACCAGTGGACTTGTACGTGGCTGGGAGGAGGTGGCTGGCGATCATGTCATCCTCAGTGACCCAGAAGACTCCGGACCGAATGCCTCAGCTAACCTACGCTGCATGGCCTCCCTGATCCTGCAAAGCCTGCGGAAGGATCCTCGTGTTCTTCGGATCAAGGAGAGTGACCATTACTGGCTGGCCACTCTCCTTGATCCACGGTACAAGGGTAAGGTTGCGGACCTTATCTTGCCGTCGCAGAGGGAGCAGAGGATGAGACATCTCAGGGAGGCCTTGCAGAAAGGTCTGTGCAACGCGTTCCCAGAAACTGGGAGGTTACAAACTCCTGGTCCTGGACGACAAGTTGCTGAGGCTTCGGTCAGTAGCAGAAGGAGCGGTGGGGAAGGTGGACGTCTGACCGATGCGTTCAGACAATTTTTTAGTCCGCAGCCCCAAGGTATGATCGGTTCCAGCAACCATCGCCAGCGTCTGATATACATGGTGCAGGAATACCTAGGGGCAAGGTCAGACTTGGACACCTTTCCCACCGAAAATCCTCTGGCTTACTGGGTCCTGAGGATGGATCACTGGCCAGAGCTTGCACAGTATGCAATTGAGCTACTGGCCTGTCCTGCATCCAGCGTTCTTTCCGAACGCACATTCAGTGCTGCTGGAGGATTTGTCACCGATCATAGGGTGCGCCTGTCCACCGACTCGGTTGATCGACTGACCTTCATAAAAATGAATCAGTCTTGGATCACCACCAGCTACCAGACACCTGAAGCGGATATAACGGAATAATTTATAATGTCACATCCCTTCAAGACTGCCTATGCTGATGCTGAGTGACTGTCCTGTTATGTTCACTGACTATCCTCTTCCTCCTCCTCAATGATCCATGCCACCACACCAGTGCCTAAGGCACAATTTTTCAGCCCCTGTATAACAGGGGCGTGTAATTACAATTTTTTAAAAAGATGCTTCGCAACAGGTGTGACTGCTGTGCTCAGAGTACAGTATCTGTGAGGGGTTGCAGTGTTGTGGCACCAGCACCAGTGCCTAAGGCACAATTTTTCAGCCCCTGTTGGGGCGTGTAATTACAATTTTTAGGCAATGCTTTGCAACAGGTCTCATTGCTGTGCTCAGAGTACAGTATCTGTGAGGGGTTGCAGTGTTGTGGCACCAGCACCAGTGCCTAAGGCACAATTTTTCAGCCCCTGTATAACAGGGGCGTGTAATTAAATTTTTTTAAAAAGATGCTTCGCAACAGGTGTGACTGCTGTGCTCAGAGTACAGTATCTGTGAGGGGTTGCAGTGTTGTGGCACCAGCACCAGTGCCTAAGGCACAATTTTTCAGCCCCTGTTGGGGCGTGTAATTACAATTTTTAGGCAATACTTTGCAACAGGTCTCATTGCTGTGCTCAGAGTACAGTATCTGTGAGGGGTTGCAGTGTTGTGGCACCAGCACCAGTGCCTAAGGCACAATTTTTCAGCCCCTGTATAACAGGGGCGTGTAATTACAATTTTTTAAAAAGATGCTTCGCAACAGGTGTGACTGCTGTGCTCCAAGTACAGTATCTGTGAGGGGTTGCAGTGTTGTGGCACCAGCACCAATGCCTAAGGCACAATTTTTCAGCCCCTGTTTAACAGGGGCGTGTAATTACAAATCTTGATCTAATAGTTCACAGCAGGGCCCATTCCTGCGCCCACCAAGAGTAACTATGAGGGCCTACAGTCTTGTGGCAACACCGTCCACCACCACCACCACCACCAAAGGCCCAATTTTTCTGCCCTGTTCAACAGGTGCATGCAATTACAAATCTTGATCTAATAACTCACAGCAGGGCCCATTCCTGCACCCACCAAGAGTAACTGTGAGGGCTTACAGTCTTGTGGCAACACCGTCCACCACCACCACCACCACCACCAAAGGCCCAATTTTTCTGCCCGGTTCAACAGGTGCATGCAAGTACAAATCTTGATCTATTAACTCACAGCAGGGCCCATTCCTGTGCCCACCAGTCTTGTGGCTACACCAACATCTAATAGGGCAAATTTCTGCAGAGTATATACGGCAGGCCCCTACTTTCAAACATCCAACTTACAAACGACTCCTACTTGCAAACGGCAAGAGAAAACAGGAAGTGAGAGGAAATCTACCCCTAGGAAGGAAAATTCTATCCTGTTAGATTTAATTTGGGAAAAAGGTATCTCCTCTCTACTGATGCTTTATCACCAATCCTTGTTTCAATTAAAACCCCACTTTTCCAAAAACATTTGTCATTGGGACGGAAAGTGAGGTGACATGTTCTGAACAGATGTGCAAAGACAGCAAATGTTACAGGGGTGATAACCCCTCCCTATGTTCTCCAAAAAGCTTAAAAATTGATTTTTTTGGGATGTAGCTACACTTCATAATGTACCTGTTCAGATTCTACTTAAGAACAAACCTACAGTCCATGTCTTGTTTGCACCACCTATATACTGCTGTTCAGAGTATATAGGGTTGTAGGTATAGGGTTTTATTTTGGGTGCGGGGTCCCCCTTAGTATCCATACAAGACCCAAAGGGGCTGGGGTGGGGGGAGGGGTGATGGGGTAGCCATGCCATTTTTCTCAAGGATTTTCAGCCATATGGCGGCCAGGACAAGACATGACATTAAAGCCGCAAGTGGTTTTAAATGGCTTCTTTTTTTCCTTTACAAATGTCATTTTGTGCAGGGACAGTTCTAAACACGGGAAACACATGCCACTTCACAGGCATACTTTAGACACCCCCCAGGTACCATATTTAAAGGAAAATTTCACTTTTTTTTTTTCACTTTATGCATCATTAAAATGACTGCTCCCGAAAAAACTTTAGTTTTTAAAATTTCTTTTTGCATTGATATATGTCCCCTGGGGCAGGACCCGGGTCCCCAAACCTGTTTTATGACATTAACATGCATATTGGCCGTTGTAATTAGCAATTTTGATTTCGAACGTTCGCGTCCATTATAACGAATAGGGTTCGAAAATTCGCGCGAACTTTCGGTCCGTTCGAAGGTTCTGGTGCGAACCGAACCCGGGGGTGTTCGGCTCATCCCTAATTGGGACCTAGGTGCTATTGAACAAGATAATTCACATAATAGTGTATGCTCTGTATAAATTTGCTATTTACTTAACGTTATACTACAAAACTTCTGTATTGATGTTATTTAAAAATCAATAAAATATTTGAAAGATATATATACACAGTAACAACTCCCCAGATAGCAAGGATAACTTGCCACAAATTTGTGGCAATGTTGAATTCTAATGCCGCGTACACACGATCGTTTTTCATGACGTTAAAAATGGGCATTAAAAACGATCGTGTGTAGGCTCCAGAGCATTTTTAACGACGTGAAAAATGGCCTCAAAAACGTAGAACCTGCTCTATTTTTTCACGTCGTTTTTCACGTCGTTTTTTTTTACCGTCGTGAAAAACGGTAGTGTGTATGCTTTTACGAGGGGAAAAAACGCGCATGCTCAGAATCAAGTATGAGACGGGAGCGCTCGTTCTGGTAAAACTAGCGTTCGTAATGGAGATAGCACATTCGTCACACTGTAACGGACTGAAAAGCACAAGGCTGAAAAGCGCGAATCGTCGCTCAACAAACTTTACTAACATGAAGGGTGGCGCCATTCAAACGGAACTTCCCCTTTATAGTGCCGTCATACGTGTTGTATGTCACTGTGCTTTGCTTGAGCGTTTTTTTTTTAATGAACGTGTGTATGCAAGACAGGCTTGAGAGGAAACGAGAAAAATCACGTCGAGAAAAACATCGTTTTTTAAAATGACATTAAAAACGATCGTGTGTACGTGGCATAAGTCTGTTAACTTGCTGCACATTTTCACGGGCAAGTTATACACTTGCAGAGCACTTGAAGCACAAGTTTTAATTGACAATTTTACAATTTGTAGCAAATTTGCATGGCAAGTCTCTAGCAAAAGCAAAGTTGCATTGGTGAGTCTACAGGAAGAGCTCTGCAAGCCTACAGCATGAAAATTCAGCCACAGTGTCCCCTGTGGTGGGATGACTATTGTACAACATAGCTAAACCAGAACTTGCAGAATATTTGCAAAGAAAGTTGATCTGGAGTCATGCAATGCAGACTTGTTGCAATTGTGCAACAAACTTGTGAAACCTGGCAAGTCTAGCAGTAGCTCAACAAGTCATTTTCAAACTTGCAGCACAATTGCACAAATGTTAATAACAATAAGCATATATTAGATATTAGAATAAGGAAGACTTCTAACACTGACCTGTCCCTACACTACTCACATCATTCAAAATGTACACCAAGCCCAAGAGCCAGGGTCCTTAATAGACTCTTCCTGACCCAAGATGACTGCCAAACACGCATGGGCTGCCAGCCTTCAATCAGATAGCTGCCCCAGGGAATCAGAAAACCAGAGAATAACCATGTTCCTCTTGACCTCCTCTCTCTCTCTGCAATGCCACCTGCAGTGGAGAAAGTAGACTGCATCTGCCTACACGTTTATGCAGTCATAATACAACCCATAAAGGCCCATGTTTTTTTTTTTTTTTGTTTATGTTATATGTAGTGGGTGTCAAATTTAGAGGGATGTATCTGGGCTATAGATGGCCCAGATACATTGAGTTTTTGGAATTTATAGACACTTTGGAGCGTGGGAGGTATGAATGGTGTCATGTTCCCTGCGGTCCCTAGGTGGCGCTGTCACCTGGGACCGGGGTTGAACTACCATTCTAGCGCCGTGCCGTTTCTGTCCTCTCGCGGCAGTAGTACAGTGGGACGGGCAACCCGCTGTGCCTGCTGGGAGAGGATATAAGGGGGCGGACATCCTGCGCACGAGGTCCATTCCCCAGGCACCTTCAGCCTGGGGGCTTCTGCAGTTTGTCTGTGCCCAGGCGCCCTTGGCCTGGGCGCGTGGAGTCGAGTTTCATCCCAGGCACCTTCAGCCTGGGGTGAGATACTTTACAAGGAGGCCTGGGGCCCAGTACCGTTGACTGGGTCCTGCAAGGGAGAAGCATTCCTAAGGTGCCCCCGGTATTGGGTGCCTGAATCCTGGGTGTAAGGGACCGGAGACGTGACCCTCCCGTAGAGCCGGTGCAGCATTTGACCGGTGCCGGTGTGGGCCTCTGGTGACCGTCCGGATGGATGTCTTCCTCTGACAGCGGTCGTTTTGTCCTAACGGAGGTATTTCATGTTCTCATGGTCCGTGGCAGAGACCCATCTTCATCAGGTCAGTGGCAGACCTTCTCTAAGGCCTGTGGCAGAGGCCTCAACGTTCACCCAGGTCAGTGGCAGTGACCAAATTCACAGTCGGTGGCAGCGACTGTGCGCCAAGCCTGTTTGCACTAAACGGAACAGGAGAGACTTTATTCATTGAGTTGTGCCTGGACCTACTCTTTCCCAAACCCTGTCTGTTCTTTTAAAGTTCAACCAGCCTACCTATTGATCAAAGCAAATAAAACAGTGTTGGATTTTTTATGGTGTGGAACTCGTGTTACTGGAAGCTAAGTGTCCCTGTCTGTGACAGTGACAATCGTCCTCCACAGGAGAAGCTGAGGCTCCGGCCCAGGGCTGGCCCAAGACATTGTGCTGCCTGGGCCCAAGAATGAAATGCTGCCCCCCCCCCCCAAAAAAAAAATCCTATGCCCATCCAGCAAAGAGACGTTTCCATAAAGCAAAGAGACAGCCCAATATATTCAGCAAGAGACATCCCATATATTCAGCAAAGAGACATGCCCCTTCGAGGGTGACCACGCATTTTGCAGGTCTGTCCCGAGCACATTCATTCCAGGACAATACAGTGTCCCGGAATGAAACTGACACAGCCACCCCCCGGGCCAATCTGATCCCCCCAAAAAAGGCCGCCACATCACCGCTTTACTCACTGACAGTACTTGTCCTGGCCGGGAATGCCTGGAGGAGCACAATCCCCGCTCCCTGCATGTGATTGGAGAAATCATAAATCCCACCTCTTGTGTTCAATCACTGTGCTGTGATTCGTTACAGAACAAGCTGATGTTTGGGAAGGGGGGGGTGTCCGTGAATAGTAGTTTAAAAATGTGGCCACCCTAGCTCCTTCCTGCAAAGAGTATTGTGTAGCACCACGAAAGCTCCCTCCTTTCTCTCCACTGCCACCGACCAGCTACGCTCTGATCCCAGCTCAGTGATGCAACATGCTGCAACAACAGCGCTGCATTGGCCACATTTCCAAACTGCCATTCAGGGATACCGCCCTTCCTTCCCAAAAAAAGATGGAGGGGGGGTGTAGTCTCGCTGACAGGGAATTTGGCAGCGGGTGATTTGTCGGGCGAATGGCTGGTGTTAGCACTTAAATCATCCTAACATTATGATTGATATGGTGTCAGGATGATCAAATCACATTATTTCTATTACTACATTGTAATATATAATGAAATAGTTTAACTCACCATAATGCGGAATCAGTGGGAACCCTGAGCTGGTCATTTGCCACCATTGCTTGCCACCAGATGTAGCTTATTGCTTGCCACCGTTGCCTGCCACCAGATGCAGCTGTGCCACTTGCCACCCATAGCCTGCCACAACATGCAGCCTGTCACTTGTCACCAATGCCTGTCACCAGATGCAGCCTGTCACTTGTCACCAATGCCTGTCACCAGATGCAGCCTGTCACTTGTCACCAATGTCTGTCACCAGATGCAGCCAGTCACTTGTCACCAATGCCTGTCACCAGATGCAGCCTGTCACTTGTCACCAATGCCTGTCACCAGGTGCAGCCTGTCACTTGTCACCAATGCCTGTCACCAGATGCAGCCTGTCACTTGTCACCAATGCCTGTCACCAGATGCAGCCTGTCACCAGATGCAGCCTGTCACTTGTCACTGATGCCTGTCAACAGATGCAGCCTGTCACTTGTCACCATTGCCTGTCACCAGATGCAGCCTGTCACTTGTCACCGATGCCTGTCACCAGATGCAGCCTGTCACTTGTCACCATTGCCTGTCACCAGATGCAGCCTGTCAATTGTCACTGATGCCTGTCAACAGATGCAGCCTGTCACTTGTCACCATTGCCTGTCACCAGATGCAGCCTGTCACTTGTCACCATTGCCTGTCACCAGATGCAGCCTGTCACTTGTCACTGATGCCTGTCAACAGATGCAGCCTGTCACTTGTCACTATTGCCTGTCACCAGATGCAGCCTGTCACTTGTTACCATTGCCTGTCACCAGATGCAGCCTGTCACTTGTCACCATTGCCTGTCACCAGATGCAGCCTGTCACTTGTCACCGATGCCTGTCACCAGATGCAGTCTGTCACTTGTCACCGATGCCTGTCACCAGATGCAGCCTGTCACTTGTCACCAATGTCTGTCACCAGATGCAGCGTGTCACTTGTCACCAATGCCTGTCACCAGATGCAGCCTGTCACTTGTCACCAATGTCTGTCACCAGATGCAGCGTGTCACTTGTCACCAATGCCTGTCACCAGATGCAGCCTGTCACTTGTCACCATTGACTGTCACCAGATGCAGCCTGTCACTTGTCACCATTGACTGTCACCAGATGCAGCCTGTCACTTGTCACTATTGACTGTCACCAGATGCAGCCTGTCACTTGTCACCATTGCCTGTCACCAGATGCAGCCTGTCACTTGTCACCGATGTCTGTCACCAGATGCAGCCTGTCACTTGTCACCAATGTCTGTCACCAGATGCAGCCTGTCACTTGTCACTGATGCCTGTCACCAGATGCAGCCTGTCACTCAGCCTGGCTCTCTCTCCCTCCCCTTCAGATGGGCATGCTGGGGGCTGCAGTTTCCCCCCTAGAATTGCAATGGGCCAGCCATTTGCACTACACATCCCATAATCCTCTTTTCTCCTTTTAGTTTTTTTCCCTGGCCAATGGGAGGAAAAGGGTGAAGAAACATAGCGGTGGCTGTCCTAGGAACAGCAGCATGAGGAGGAGAAGGAGGGGGGAGAAGAGCCCGCAGCTGCTCTCTCTCCACACACACACACACAGCCGCTCCGATCTCATGCTGTTACATACAGCGAGGAGGTGGGTGGAGCTAGCGGAGGAGGAGGAAGTGAAATACTCTCTGCAATGAATGATGGGCCTCTCTCTCCTTACGTCACTGGTTGCTAGACACAAAGCGGTCCGCGGCTAGCAACCAGTTTGGGCAGTGAAGCAGGGGCCGCTGGAGAGACCATTGAAGTGGGTCTTGCCACTGCGGCCAGTGACAGCGGCGCCGGCGATGCAGTACAGTATGACACTGCACACTAGATGGAGGGAAACCCAGGTCCTCAGGCAGTGCGCCCCTGTTGCCGCCCCTCTTAAAGTGCCGCCTGGGACCATGGTCCCACCGGGTCCCATGGTAGGGCCGGCCCTGCTCCGGCCTAAAACGCAGACCCGAATGTAACGGTTTTGCTCATATCATACTACATCAGAGAGCCGAGCTGGTGGTGTACATCTTCCCCCTTCTCCCAGATACCTCTAGACGAGTCACACAGCCATAAAGAGATGGGAGAAGGCGGGTGAGGGCGTATATAGGATAAGTAACACTCACCAAGCAGATTAAGTGTATTAAAGAAAAATTATAAAACAGAATATGTGTCTAGTTACTCTATACAATGCACTCATATGATAAGCCACAGTCATTGTCCCCACTAAATACTCCAAATTACTGTGTCACTAGTGACAGTCTCACAGATACATGCCTCAGAACAAAGGATCATTTTAAACTTTTCCATTACATATGCTTTTCTGCAAACATAAAATTACCGTATATACTCGAGTATAAGCCGAGATTTTCAGCACATTTTTTTGTGCCGAAAATGCCCCCCTCGGCTTACACTCGAGTCACCTTTTTGCGCCTGATTTCCCGAAATTTGGGGACCCGGTACCAGCCGACCGTAGGTCCTCTGGACCCCGAACTTAGGACACATATGTAGCCTCCCTTTTCCTCTACAAGTGTGCAAAGTTTGTTGTCTGGGAGACCTACGGCCGGGGAGCACCGATTTTTCAAAGCCGGGCACCCCTTTCATAGACTCCCATGTTAAACAGTAATTTCTCTGGTGAATTTGAGGACCTGGTACTGGCCGGTCGTAGGTCCCCTGGACTCTAAACTAGGCACACATGTAGCTCCATTTCTCCTCTATAAGAGTAAAACGTTTTTTTGTCTGGAGGACCTACGGCTGGGGAGGAACGATTTTTCAAATCCGGGCACCCCTTCCATAGACTCCCATGTTAAACGTCAGTCTAGTCATGGGCACAGTGAGGCATGGACACAGTGAGGCATGGACACAGTGAGGCACAGTGAGGCATGCAGATGGACACCCTAGGCTTATACTTGAGTCAATACGTTTTCCCAGTTTTTTTGTAAAAAATTTGGTGCCTCGGCTTATATTCGGGTCGGCTTATACTCGAGTATATACGGTAGTTTAAACCTTAACTAATTCCCAACCAGCCACCGCAGTTGTACTGCGGCAGGTTGGCTCTCCTGCACAAAACCCCGTCATTGTGCATCGGGCATGTACAAGGCGATCTGTGGGCGCGAGTGTCCAATCGCTAGTGGGGGGAGCAAATTAAATGTCAACTCGATGTCCACCGGCCACCCATGATTGTAATACAGAGAGGCAGAATGGGGATCTTCCAGTGTAAACAAACAGATCCCCGTTCTGTCAGGGGAGTAGAGTGAGATTTTCTGTTCCTAGTGATTAGGAACAGTGATCTCTTTCTACTCCCTGTCAGTACATCCCCCCACAGTTAGAAACACCTACCTAGGGAACATTTAACCCTTTGATCACCCCTGGTGATCAGTGCTATAAAAACACACTGATTACTGTATAAATGTCATTTTTTATAGCACTGATCGCTGTATAAGTGTCATTGGTCCCAAAAAAGTGTCTGACCTGTCCATCACAATGGGGCTGATTTACTAAGAACAATGCGTTGCGCCAGTTCATACCTGAATTGGTGCGCTGAATAAGTAATTGATTGGGCGTGCGAACCGGCGCACGCAGACACGCAACGCAATAATAAATATGTGAACGGCAACTGGTGCCAGGCTAACTGCTGTTTTCTCATTGATAATAGCGTACGCCCATCTCATTGGATGTGTCTTGTTAGGCAATTAGTAGGTGTTCTCACTTAATTAACCCTTGTGATGCTAATCTCATTCCTATTACTTCTAATATATCTCTGAAAAAAATAATTATATTTTCACACAAATCTTTCAATACATTAAAAAGAACAGAAAAGTGTTTCTAAATCCAATAAATTAATATTTTCAGATCTTGATCTTTAAAAGGTAACCATACACTGCAATCTTAAAAGAATATATAAAAATTTGATTAGACAAGAGCCTGTTTGATTTCCAAAAATTTGAATTAATTGTTCAAGTGCGTATTCCTAATACCTATTCTGCCGAAAGCTTGAGTTGTACAGAGATTGGCAAATCAGATTGCATAGTGCATGACCATCTTAAGTGTCAAATTTGGAATGTAGTTGTGCCATGACCCACTTGTATTTTCACAAATTGACCCAAGAACCTACATCTCTAGATACAGCTTTGTGCAGCACAGTGGTGTAGTGGTTAGCACTTTCACCTAGCAGCAAAAAGGGTTGCTGGTTCATATCTGCCACCATCTGCCTGGAGTTTGCATGTTCTCCCTGTGCCTACATGGGTTTCTTCTAGGTACTCCGGTTTCCTCCCACAAGCTAAAAACATGCTGTAAATAAGATCCTGTCTAAATTGGCCCTAATATGTATGAATGTGTATTAGGGACCCACACAAACACCACCCCATGTTAAAAAAATTTTTTTTATTAATTTGCAAATAAGTATCATCTCTTCCTTAGCAGCAGTACAAGCAACTTCCTGTAGAGGCGTGATGTCATTCCTGTGTGCTGGCTACCGCTTTCCGAGAGCCACATATGCGCTCACAGCAGTTGCACATCTCATATACACAGCGGTCGCGCATATACATACATTTGGCGCATCTAGCTGCAGGAACTCACTTTTTATGGAAATTAATAGTAAAGCAGATGCAGATTTCCAGGACTGGACTAACAAATGTTTCTAGTGAAAGGCAACTGGTGTTTTCTATTAAACAAGGTCTAAATGGGCCATTGACATGCATCACAATTGTATTTAGGAATGTGGCTTTGCAAAGTTAAACTAAATGAAATCCTTTCTTCTTTTTGCTTGGGGATAGAGTACAGAGGGATTAGAAGTCTGGTCAGCTTTTGGGGATGTCTGCACTCCTGATAGGGTGAAGACAACTCCCAAATTTTGCCACTTTCTCCTTCAAATTTATTCACTTCTTGTCACATAACCAAACAGGAAATGAGGGTAAATCCCTACCAATGTCTTTCCTTGGGGACACACAGGTCAATCTAAATTGCACTCCAGCATTTTGCTGTGTACACCACAAATGATTAGGTATCTTGGACTTTGGGTTTATTTACTAAATCCACTTTGCACTACAAGTGCACTTGCTGCATATCTGAGGGGGACATGCAAGGAAAATAAAAAACACCATCTTTGCTACTACATGATTGGATGTTAAAATCACCAGTGCTTTACCTCAGATTTTCCGTGACTACACTTGTACTGCAGAGTGGATTTGCCTTTACTAAACCCCAAACTACCCAATGATTTGGGGTGTACACGACAAAGTGCTAGAGTGCAATTTGCTTAATGGGGACACTAGTTAGATAGATCTGTGGGTCCCCAAGAAAAGACATTGGTAGGGTTTTACCTTCACATCCTGTTTGGCTGTGTGATAGGAAGTAAAGCCAATTTTAAGAAAAGGGACACAAAGCCCAACCTAAAAAAGACAAGCAGGGGTTCTAACACTCACTTGGTTTCTCTCAAATGCCCACAATTAGAATAAAATTGCCTTGAGCTATATTTTAGCACAGTGCTCTAAATCAGTGCGTCTCAAGTACCCCCAACAGGCCATGTTTGCAGGTTTTCCTTCATCTTGCACATGTGCTTTAAATCACAGTAAATGGCTTTGTATTTTTGACAGCAATTCTAGATAAGATAAATTCACAAAACATGTCCTGTCGGGGGTACTAGAGGACTGAGGCTGAGAACCACTGCAGTAAAAAGGAAAATTTAATACTTACCGCTCTGTATTTTTCCTTCCTGGTGACTATCCATGGCAGTACACAATCCATGCATATGCTACCATGAAGGCACCAGGAAAGTAACTTAGACAAATTACACCTGTTTTGTTTGGACATGCCAATCAGCCTAGTTAAGCTGCAGCTGTGAAATTTGTTGCATGGAAAATAACAAAAAACAAACATCCAAATTTGCATCAAATTTTGTTGGTCAACAAAACAGGAATTCACATAGGGAAGGGCCGGGATCTAGGGGTCCCCTTTGTTAAAGGGGTCTTCCAGATTGCGATAAGCTCCCCGCCCGCAGACCCCCACAACCACCGGGCAAGGGTTGTGAGGATGAGGCCCTTGTCCTCATCAACATGGGGACATGGTGCTTTGGGGTCCAGACCCCAAAGCATCCTCCCCATGTTGAGGGCATGTGGCCTGGTATGGTTCAGGAATCAGGAGGGGGGGCACTCTCTCGTCCCCCCTCTTTTCCTGCAGCCTGCCAGGTTGCGTGCTCGGATAAGGGTCTAGTATGAATTTTTGGGGGAACTCCACGCCATTTTTTTATAAATTTGGCGCGGAGTTCCCCTTAAAAAACCATACCAGACCCTAAGGTCTGGTATGGATATTTGGGGGGAACCCCACGCATTTTTTTTTTATTTGGTGCAGGGTTCCCCTTAATATACATACCAGACCTGAAGGGCCTGGTAATTGAATTTGGGGGGGACCCCCACACTTTGTTTTCCTTTTTATCAATGACTTTCAATGACTTTTCACTGTATTGCCGGGAGCCGACAATTCATTATAGCCGCGAGTACTTTTAAATGACTTTTTTTCCTTCAGAAATTACAATATGTGCAGGGACAGTTCTAAGCATGGAAAACAAGTGCTACTTTACAGGCATACTATACACACCCCCCATGTACGATATTTAAAGGAATATTTCACTTTTATTGTTTCACTTTAAGCATTATTAAAATCACTGCTCCCGAAAAAACTGCAGTTTTTAAAACTTTTTTTTTCATTGATACATGTCCCCTGGGGCAGGTCCCGGGTCACCAAACACTTTTTATGACAATAACTTGCATATAAGCCTTTAAAATTAGCACTTTAGATTTCTCCCATAGACTTTTACAGGGTGTTCCGCGGCTTTTCGAATTTGCCGCGAACACCCCAAATTATTCGCTGTTCGGCGAACGGGCGAACAGGCAATGTTCGAGTCAAACATGAGTTTGACTCGAACTCGAAGCTCATCCCTAGTCACAACATCTTGAGAAAGATTTTGCAAAATAATGCAGCACAGACAATTAAATCAAAGTGAACAAACGACACACATTAACAACATCAAAAATATTTCAGGGGAAAATATCCCCCACCCTAAAAAATACAATAACCCAAAGTAAAAAAAAAACATCTGTTTTGCAAAGACATAACAAACAAAATACAAAGCGAAAATACATGTGTTACAAACTCGATAAGGACACCCAAATGTACTCTCTTGCCGGCCGGCCACACACACACGATCTTTCCTCCTTTCAGGGCAAGGTAGAGAATGCTATCTGCAAGCTTTATATAACCTAGGTTTGTGTGCTAATGAGGCAATTGAAAACACATGCACAGTCCATGTAACACACAAAACGCAAGTTCACCCAATGTAGAAACTGAACTTTAAAGTGGGTACACCTGTTAACGATGTCCTTAAATTACTAACCCAAAGAACACGCTCTATGAGCATGCCCAGAAACATCCAAGTGCTGTTCACACACAAAAAGCACCAAAAAAAGCAAAGTCCCTGAGCATGCTCAGACCAACCCAAATGCATTTCACACACCAAAAGGCACAGGAAAAAACCAAAGTCCCTGACCAACCCGAATGCAGCTAGCACAAAAAAAGCCACCCCCTTTCCAAAATTAAGCACATCATCCAGCATTCTACTAAACTAAACCCCCTCCTCCCTGTACATATTACCCCCTCCTTTACATATTAACCACCCTTGTACATAATAACCCCCCTTGTACATATTAACCCCCCTGTACATATTAACTCCCCCTGTACATATTAACTCCCTCTGTACATATTAACCCCTCCTTTCCAATTTAACCCCCTCCCTGTACATATTACCCCCCTCTTTGTATGTAGAACACACTACCTGTACACAATACCCCCCCTTGCCCACAGTCATTTACCCCCCTTCCATTTACACATCCCCTCATGTATTGCATCCTCCATGTACATTTTGGCCCAATCCCCCTACACATTGCCTTCTTGTTATGGCACTTGTCCACCATCTCCAAAAATATGCCTGGCAGGGGTTAAAGCTGAAGCTGTCACTGACTCACATTCTCTCCTCATGTTCTTGAGATTGCTATTCTGTGGACCTGTCAGTTCCTCAGAGTACATAGGACGGCATCACTGAGAAAAGTCAGATGACATAACAAGTCACTGAAGTCAAGCCAGAGCACTGCAGGCTTCCGTTCCCAGAGAGAAGTCTGAATCTGCTTACCTGCTGGGGGCACCATACTGAAATTTCTTATAATCAAGTGTAGCGGGTATGTACTTTCCCGGGTGAAGATTTGAACTTGACAGAGACATTGGTGATGTGTAATTCCCTGCAGCCCAGCGGGTGGCACTGTAGCCCTGGGCTGGGGTTGAATCATTGCTGTGTGTTGCGCTTCCTTTTTGTCCTCCCTCGGCGGCGGTATGGTGGGGCGGGGAACCCCCCGTGCTTGCTGGGAGAGGGTATAAAGGGGCCGGCCATCTTTGTCGCGGGGTAGAAGTCCCAGGCACCTTCAGCTTGTGGACGGTGGTTCGTCTCGGTCCTCTGGGTGGCCTAGGCCTAGAGGACAGCCGGAGGTCGTGTTCCATCCCAGGCACCTTTAGCCTGGGGTGAGGTACTCGGATGGAGGTCCGGAGCTCAGTGCCCAACACTGAGTTCCACGAGGGAAGGAGATCCCAGGGAACCCCGGGAGTGGGTACCCGAATCCGGAAGGTGCAATGGACCAGGGGGAGCTCCTCACTTGAAGACCCGGTGCAGTATATTGCCGGTGACAGGTGAGCCTCTCGTCGGAGACCGCCTGGAAGGAAATCCCCCTCGTGCGGAGACCGTAACCCACTTTCAGGAAGGAAAGTGGAGAACCAAATTGTGTCTGGGCTTATTTGCATCCACACCTCCTTTCCTGTTCTGTTAACCAAGGGAGTTCAACTGATTGTGTTCATTCACAGAGGAATAAAGGAGTGTTGAACTTTAATGGTGTGGGGCTCATTTCCTAGCAGACATTTTTCAAGGTGACTCTTGGAGGGAGGATCCAGGTGCACAGCACTGACCCGAAGGTAATACAAGAACGTTGCTTATACCGCACTGACACATGTGGTGGAAGCCAGGCATGGTGTCCCAGCTCCCTCCCCTCTAAGATACCCCTAGACAAAAGAAAGACGAGACGAGAGAAAGAGGGGAGTGAGGAGGCCGCTACACAGGGAAAGTAAAGCAAATGTTTCTTCTCTTTGGGAACTTTGACACCCGGCCTATATCCTGCGGTCTGGGGAACTCCTATATCATCACATGAATAGTGGTCCTCTTTATCCTGAGCATTTCTATGTCTTTAACCAAGAGGATTTTCCTGTGCCCTGACCTAGGTTGACATCCATTGTTACAGAACAGGCTGAGTGAGTCATTGCACAGTCCACTCCCAGATGATATAAGGGTTGAGGAAGACATGGCGCCGCAAGCTTCAGCTTACCTGTTGATGTACCGCTCTGGCAGTGCTTTCCACGGAGCTGAGAGTGCTGACGTCACTTCCTGTAATCGCCTAGTGCATATACCGGAAGTGACATTGGAACAGAAAGCAGCGCCCAGGTAGGGCGGTGAAAAGTCTATACATATGCACCCGCCCGGCTGCCATAATACAGTCCAAAGTGCCAGAAGCTGTGGCGCGATCGACCGCGCCACAAAGGCGATTTTTGGCTGCAAATGAAGCGCCTTGTCTGCAATCTCGTGATTGCATAGACGTGGCGCTTCCCAAACGACACTGCGCCCGGCGCCCGGACACATAAGGACCTTTTTTTCAACTTTTTTTTATGGACATTTTTAAATAATTTTATTTTTATTTTTTTGACTGCCTGTGGGGGCGGCCACTGGGATTGGTAAAGGCAGCTCACAGCCTTTGGAGAATGGAGTGGAGGCTATAGTTCCCCTTTAAAAGCAAAAACTAGCCCAAAGATAACATATGCATTAGAAGGGGGAGACAAGAGCATTGGAGAATGGAGTGTAGAGTTCCCCTTTAAAAGCAAAAACTAGCCCAAAGGAAGCATATGCATTAGAGGGGGGTAGTTAAATGCCCTTTTATGAGGAGCTAGAGTAGCTAGAGTCTTTTTACATAATTTTAACAAGGTACATGTAACATGTTAACAACGTAACACGCTAACATGACCTGTGTGCAAATATCCTTAAAAAAATACATAAAAGTAAACCGGTGTTAACAAAAAAAAGTCAAGTTTAGAGGTGCGCCTGTTCAACCCACGCAAATGCATTTACGTTACCTGACATTTACTAAGATTTTGCCGTCGCAAGGGAACCAATGCATTTGAACTTGCACAAATGCAGTTTGCGCATGCGCAGTGCACAAATAGACCTCACACAGTTCTAAACATAATTGCAGGCACAGCGGGCTTGTTCTGAAAAAGTTACTTTCTCATTTTATTTTGGCCATATTTGTTACTTGGGCAGTTATTACTATACTTCCTCACATCACCCCACATCACCCCATAATATTGGCACTTCCAGCTTCTTTTAATTTTGATTTGAAGATGCTGTGCGCCATAGTGGCGCACTGACCGCCTCCTCCCGTGCGCCGAGAACACTTTAGTAAATGGGGAATAGCGCTGTGTTACCGGCGCAAAGGTTTGGTAAATACCAAAACGGCTGTTGCACCTCGGCGTGCGCCTCAACTCAAGGTGCAAACGGTTCGTAAATCAGCCCCGATGTTACAGTCCCGCTAAAAAATGCAGATCACCGCCATTATTAGTAAAAAAAATAATAAAAATGTCATAAATATATCCCCTATTTTGTAGACGTGATAACTTTTGTGCAAACCAATGTCGCTCTTTTTTTGTTTATAGCGCAAAAAATAAAAACCACAGAGGTGATCAAATACCACCAAAAGAAAGCTCTATTGGTGGGGGAAAAAATACATCAAATTCATTTGGGTACAACGTCGCACGTCCACACAATTGTCCGTTAAAGCTGTGCAGTGCTCTATCGCAAAAAATGGCCTGGTCATTAAGGGGCTAAATCCTTCCGGTCCTTAAGTGGTTATTGAAACCAAGCACAGAAAAACTATGCTGGATTTATGTGGCACCATGGCATTAAAGCTTATTGCCATGCTACCATACAGTGCCTTGAAAAAGTATTCACACCCCTTGAAATTTTCTAAATTTTGTCATGTTACAACCAAAAAGCATAAATGTATTTTATTGGGATTTTATGTGATAGACCAACACAAAGTGGCACATAATGCAAAGCGCCTTGAGGCGATTCAGTTTGGCATTTGTAGTGCTATATAAGTTATTCACTCACTCATAATTGTGAAGTGGAAGGAAAATGATAAATGTTTTTTTTTTTTTACAAATACATGTGTAGCGGGGTCTTTAAATTCAGGTGTGTAGGTATGGGAGTAATGACTATTTGTATTCGTGGAGGATTGGGTGGTGTAATAATCTCTTTGGCCAGTGGGTGGTGAGTGCCCGCAGGCTCAAGGTAGATCCACTGCGATAGTGCTGTCCTTTTTGTCCCTTCTCGGAGATGGTACGGCGAGGGCGGGGAACCTGCCGTGGCGTCATTGGAGGGGATAAAAGGGGGAGACGCCCTAGTCACGAGGTCTTGCTCTTCTGGAGGTTCTTCATCACGCGCCCGGGCACCTTAGGCCTGGGTGCGGGCGGTTCCGAATTCCGGCTCAGGTGCCCTAGGCCTGACCGGAATGAAGTTGGAGTCCATCCCAGGCACCTTCAGCCTGGGGTGAGGTACTAAACCAGGAGGCCTGGGGCTCAGTGACTTCGACTGGGTCCCGCGAGGGTGGAGAAGTCCGAGGGTCCCTGAAGTGGATAGGGCCCATGTCTGAGGTGAGGAGGCCGGGGAGGTTACCCATTCGGAGAGTCTGGAGCAGCATCAACCCAGTGATGGATGGGCCTCTGGTAACTCCCTTGGAGGGACATCTTCCCCTGAAAGGGGCCGCAACGCAGCAAAGGTACTCCTATCTATGTTCTCTTGAGTCGCTGGTAGAGACTCTCAAGTTCTAAGTCCTTTCAAGATATGGCTATAGTAACCGCTGGCGAGATCGCAGTGGTTTAGCTGAGAATTAGGATAGTGCCTCGGCCTGCTTATCCCCTGTATCAATATGTTAACAAGTCGCAACCAGTTGGCTACTGAAGCACTGTTTACTGTGAGAAATGCAATAAAACAAGAGTTGGACTGTGATCGGTGTGTGGAACTCTGGTTAATGGGAGCAAAGGGAAGTGTTGGCACAGCAGGACTTAATCCTTTACAGAAACACATAGGCCCGAGGAAATATCTGGTACTGGCCTTCACCTCACCCACAGCTATGGGGAGGACATGGGCCATAGCGCATCTCACCCTGTCATGTGTGATACCCCTAGACGAAAGAGATGGGGTGAGGTCGCTACACATGTGTAGCGGGTATGTACTTTCCCGGGTGTAAATTTAACTGGCAGAGACACCAGTGATGTGTAATTCCCTGCAGCCCAGCAGGTAGCGCTGTCGCCATGGGCTGGGGGTTGAGCCATTGCTGTGTGCCGGGCCTCCTTTTTGTCCTCTCTCGGCAGTGGTATGGTGGGGCGGGGAACCCGCCGTGCTTGCTGGGAGAGGGTATAAAGGGGCCGGCCATCTTTGTCACGGGGGAGTCCCAGGCACCTTCAGCCTGTGGGCGGTGGTTCGTGTCAGTCCTCTAGGCGGCCTAGGCCTAGAGGACAGCCGGAGGTCGTGTTCCATCTCAGGCACCTTTAGCCTGGGGTGAGGTACTCGAGAGGAGGTCTGGAGCTCAGTGCCCAACACTGAGTTCCGCGAGGGAAGGAGGTCCTAGGGAACCCAGGGATTGGGAACCCGAATCCGGAAGGCGTAATGGACTGGGGGGAGCTGCTCACTTGAAGACCGGGTGCAGCAGATTGCCAGTGACAGGTGAGCCTCCCACCGGAGACCGCCTGGAAGGAAATTCCCCCTCGCTTGGAGACCGCAACCCACTTTCAGGAAGGAAAGTGGAGAGTTCATTGTGTCTGGGCCTACTCGCATCCACACCTCCTTGTTTGTCCTGTTTTCTAAGGGAGTCTAACTGATTATGCTGTTCACTTGAGAAGAATAAAGGAGTGTTGGAATTTAATGGTGTGGGGCTCTTTTCTGGTGGACATTGTTCAAGGTAATCTCACGTGGAGGTTCTAGGTGCACAACACTGACCCGAAGGTAGAGAAAGAACTTTGCTTACACCGCACTGACACCTGTGGTGAAGGCCAGGCGTGGTGTTCCCGCTCCCTCCCCTCTAATGTATCCCTAGACAAGAAGATAAACGAGCTGATGCAAAGAGGGGAGTGAGGAGGGTGCTTCACATGAAAAGTGTGTGGGGTACATTTGTATGGCGCCCCCCGGAGTCAATACTTTGTAGAACCACCTTTCACTGCAATTACAGCTGCTTGTCTTTTTGGGGATGTCTCTGCCAGCTTTGCCCATCTAGAGAGTAAAATGTTTGCCCATTCTTCTTTGCAAAATAGTTCAAGCTCTGTCAGATTGGATGGATAGTGTCTGTGAACAGCAATTTTCAAGTCTTGCCACAGATTCTCAATTGGATTTAGGTCTGAACTTTGACTGGGCCATTCTAACACATGGAAATGCTTTGATGTAAACCATTCCATTGTAGCTCTGGCTGTATGTTTAGGGCAGTTGTTCTGCTGGAAGGTGAACCTCCACCCCAACCTCAAGTCTTTTTCAGACTCTAATGCCGCGTACACACGATCGGAATTTCCGACAACAAATGTTCGATGTGAGCTTTTGGTCGGATATTCCAACCGTGTGTAGGCTCCATTGGACATTTGCTGTCGGAATTTCCAGCAACAAATGATTGAGAGCTGGTTCTCAATTTTTCCGACAACAAAAGTTCTTGTCGGAAATTCCGACCGTGTGTATCCAATTCCGACGTACAAAAATCCTACGCATGCTCGGGATCAATTTGACGCATGTTCAGAATCATTGAACTTAATTTTTCTCGGCTCATTGTACTGTTCTATGCAGTGATGTAAGTAACTGAGTTAGAATAAACGGAGTTACGTAACGCAGTTACTTTAGAGGGTAACGAGTAATCTAACTGATTACTCTTCCCCTCATGGTAATGCAATTCCCATTACTTGGGTGGTGTTACCGCAATTACATCTACCGCCACTAGATGGCAGTAGTGTAATTCTGGCGCTGTCCTCGGTACTGTAGTCTGTAGAATAGCAGTTTCGCCACTTCAGGGTCAGGGGGGCCCGCCGCCTGCCCGTCTGCCAGTGTGAGGGGCCTGCCATTATGGCTGTGCTGTGTGGTACCGGGAGGCCCACCGTGGCCGCGCTGCCTGGCCATTCGTTCCACCGTGGGGAGGGGGGCTTTCGCCCGCTGAGCTGAGAAGACAGGCTGAGAAAGGTGCAATCGATCCATCCCAACCTCCACCACCTCTGCTTCTTACTGATCCCATCCCTACCCACCCACCATCACCTCTACAACAGAGGTGATGGGGGGGGTAGGGATAAGATCA
Organism: Rana muscosa; assembly: GCA_029206835.1. NCBI lineage: Eukaryota > Metazoa > Chordata > Amphibia > Anura > Ranidae > Rana > Rana muscosa. The sequence continues at coordinate 381,409,351 of CM055123.1, read as the reverse complement.
GTGGTGGGGGGTGGGATCTGTAAGAGGCAGAGGTGGTGGTGGGAGAGGATGGCACCACCGCTGCCACCCCCCCAAGTATCACCACTGCCACCCCCCCCAAGTACACCACCACTACCACTGCCTTTAGAATATTTTTAAAAAAGTCACAGTTACTTTGCTGAGTAACTAGTTACTTTTGCAATGTAGTAACTGAGTTACTAACACAATTACTTTTTGGGAGAAGTAATTTGTAACGTAACTAATTACTTTTTTAAAGTAAGATGACCAACACTGGTTGTACGTCACTGCGTTCTTGGGGATCGGAATTTCTGACAACATTTGTGTGACCGTGTGTATGCAAGACAAGTTTGAGCGAAAATCAGTCGGAAAAGAAACCACGGTTTTGTTGACGGAAATTCCGATCGTGTGTACGCGGCATAACAGGTTTGCTTCTAAGATTTCCCTGTATTTGGCTCCTTCCATCTTCCCATCAACTCTGACCAGCTTCCCTATCACTGCTGAAGAAAAGCATCCCCACAACATGATGCTGCCACCACCATGTTTCATAGTGCGGATGGTGTGTTCAAGGTGATGTGCAGTGTTAGTTTTTCGCCAAACATATCGTTTTGCTTTTAGGCCACAAATTTCAATTTTGGTCTCATCTGACCAGAGCACCTTCTTCCACATGTTTTCTGTGTCCCCCACTTGGCTTCTTGTAAACTGCAAACTGGAGTTCTTATGGCTTTCTTTCAACAATGGCTTTCTTCTTGCCACTCTTCCATAAGGGCCAGATTTGTGGAGTGCACGACTAATTGTTGTTCTGTGGACAGATTCTCTCACCTGAGCTGTGGATCTCTGCAGCTCCTCCAGAGTTACCATGGGCCTCTTGGCTGCTTCTCTGATTAATGCTCTCCTTGCTCGGCCTGTCAGTTTAGGTGGACGGCCATGTCTTGGTAGGTTTGCAGTTGTGCCATACTCTTTCCATTTTCAGATGATGGATTAAACAGAGCTCCGTGAGATGTTCAAACCTTGGGATATGTTTTTATAACCTAACCCTGCTTCACCACAACTTTATCCCTGACTTGTTTGGTGTGTTTCTTGGCCTTCATAATGCTGTTTGTTCACTAAGGTTCTCTAACAAACCTCTGAAGCCTTCACAGCACAGCTTTATTTATACTAAGAATAAATTACACACAGGTGCACTCTATTTACCAGTTAGGTGACTTCTGAGGGCAATTGGTTCCACTAGATTTTAGTTAGGGGTATCAGAGTAAAGGGGGCTGAACACAAATGTACGCCACGCTTTTCACATATTTATTTGTAAAAAAAAAATGGAAACCATTTATCATTTTCCTTCCACTTCACAATTACCGTATCCCACAAAAGTGAGTACACCCCTCACATTTTTGTAAATATTTTATTATATCTTTTCATGTGACAACACTGAAGAAATTACACTTTGCTACAATGTAAAGTAGTGAGTGTACAGCTTGTATAACAGTGTAAATTTGCTGTTCCTTCAAAATAATTTAACACACAGCCATTAATGTCTAAACCGCTGGCAACAAAAGTGAGTACACCCCAAAGTGAAAATGTCAAAATTGGGCCAAATTAGTCATTTTCCCTCCCCGTTGTCATGTGACTCATTGGTGTTACAAGGTCTCAGGTGTGAATGGGGAGTAGCTGTGTTAAGTTTGGTGTTATCGCTCTCACTCTCTCATACTGGTCACTGGAAGTTCAACATGGCACCTCATGGCAAAGAACTCTGAGGATCTGAAAAAAAGATTTGTTGCTCTACATAAAGATTGCCTAAATTATAAGAAGACTGCCAAGACCCTGAAACTGAGCTGCAGCACGGTGGCCAAGACCATACAGCGGTTTAACAGGACAGGTTCCACTCAGAACAGGCCCCGCCATGATGGACCAAAAAAGTTGAGTGCACATGCTCAGCGTCATATCCAGAGGTTGTCTTTGGGAAATAGACGTATGAGTGCTGCCAGCATTGCTGCAGAGGTTGAAGGGGTGGGGGGTCAGCCTGTCAGTGCTCAGACCATACGCCGCACACTGCATAAAATTGGTCTGCATGGCTGTCGTCCCAGAAGGAAGCCTCTTCTAAAGATGATGCACAAGAAAACCCGCAAACAGTTTGCTGAAGACAAGCAGACTAAGGACATGGATTACTGGAACCATGTCCTGTGGTCTCAAGATAAACTTATTTGGTTCAGATGGTGTCAAGCGTGTGTCGCAGAAACAAGGTGAGGAGTACAAAGACAAGTGTGTCTTGTCTACAGTCAAGCATGGTGGTGGGAGTGTCATGGTCTGGGGCTGCATGAGTGCTGCTGGCACTGGGGAGCTACAATTCATTGAGGGAACCATGAATGCCAACATGTACTGTGACATACTGAAGCCAAGTATGATCCCCGGCCTTCGAAGACTGGGCCGCAGGGCAGTATTCCAACATAATAACGACCCCAAACACACCTCCAAGATGACCACTGCCTTGCTAAAGAAGCTGAGGGTAAAGGTGATGGACTGGCCAAGCATGTCTCCAGACCTAAACCCTATTGAGCATCTGTGGGGCATCCTCAAATGGAAGGTGGAGGAGCGCAAGGTCTCCAACATTCACCAGCTCCGTGATGTCATCATGGAGGAGTGGAAGAGGAGTCCAGTGGAAACTCGTGAAGTTCTGGTGAACTCCATGCCCAAGAGGGTTAAGACAGTGCTGGAAAAAAATGGTGGCCACACAAAATATTGACACTTTGGGCTCAAGTGGGACATTTTCAGTTAGGGGTGTACTCACTTTTGTTGCCAGCGGTTTAGACATTAATGGCTGTGTGTTGAGTTATTTTGAGGGGACAGAAAATTTACACTGCTATACAAGCTGTACACTCACTACCAGGGATGAGCCGAACACCCCCCTGTTCGGTTCGCACCAGAACCTGCGAACAGACAAAATGTTCGTGTAAACTTTAGAACCCTATTAAATACAATGGACTCGAACGTTCGAAATCTAAAGTGTTAATTATAAAGGCTAATATGCAAGTTATTGTCCTAAAAAGTGTTTGGGGACCTGGGTCCTGCCCCAGGGGACATGTATCAATGCAAAAAGAAGTTTTAAAAACGGCCGTTTTTTCGGGAGCAGTGATTTTAATAATGCTTAAAATGAAAAAATAAAAGTGAAATATTCCTTTAAATTTCGTACCTGGGGGGTGTGTATGATATGCATGTGAAGTGGCGCATGTTTCCCGTGCTTAGAACTGTCCCTGCAAAAAATGTAATTTTTGAAAGAAAAAAATGCATTTAAAACTGACTCGCGGCTATTATCGAATTGTCGGCTCCCGGCAATACATTCAAAAGTCATTGATAAAAAAAAAAAAAAAAAAAAAAAGCGTGGGGGTTCCCCAGAATTCAATTACCAGGCCCTTCAGGTCTGGAATGGATATTAAGGGGAACCCTGCCGCAAATTTAAAAAAAAATTGACATGGGGTTCCCCCAAATATCCATTCCAGGCCCTTCAGATCTGGCATGGATTTTAAGGGGAACTCCACCCCAAATAAAAAAAAAATGGCGTGGAGTCCCCCTAAAAATCCATACCAGACCCCTTATCCGAGCACGCAACCTGGCCGGCCGCAGGGAAAAAGGGGGGGACGAGAGAGCGCCCCCCCCTCCCTCCTGAACCGTACCAGGCCACATGCCCTCAACATGGGGAGGATGTCCCCATGTCGATGGGGACAAGGGCCTCATCCCCACAACCCTTGCCCGGTGGTTGTGGGGGTCTGCGGGCGGGGGGCTTATCGGAATCTGGAAGACCCCTTTAACAAAGGGGACCCCCAGATCCCGGCCCCCCCCTATGTGAATTGGTAAGGGATACATTGTACCCCTACCATTTCACGAAGAAAGCGTAAAAAAATGTTTAAAAAAAACACACAAACACCTTGAAAAAGTCCTTTATTTAAAAAAAAAAAAAAAACATTCCAGCGGTGAAATCCAGTGTCCCGCGGCGATCCCGATGTCCAGCGCTGTCCTTCATTGGTTGTGCCTGAGCGGACCTGATGGGGAACTCCCTCTCAGTATTTTAAATGTATAGACCCGCCCCTTCTAAAGTTCCCCATCAGGTCCGCTCAGCGGACCAGATGCGGAACATGAGAAGGGGCGGGTCTATACATGTATTACCAAAGTGAGAGCAGTTCCCCATCAGGTCCGCCCCCTCCGTATGTCGGACCCGCCTACGTCATTGGCTTGAGCGGGGAACTTCCTTCACTATGTAAATTTAAATTACACAGTGAAGGAAGTTCCCCGTTCAAGCCAATGACGTAGGCGGGTCCGACATACCGAGGGGGCGGACCTGATGGGGAACTGCTCTCACTTTGGTAATACATGTATAGACCCGCCCCTTCTCATGTTCCGCATCTGGTCCGCTGAGCGGACCTGATGGGGAACTTTAGAAGGGGCGGGTCTATACATTTAAAATACTGAGAGGGAGTTCCCCATCAGGTCCGCTCAGGCACAACCAATGAAGGACAGCGCTGGACATCGGGATCGCCGCGGGACACTGGATTTCACCGCTGGAATGTTTTTTTTTTTTTTTTTCTTTTAAATAAAGGACTTTTTCAAGGTGTTTGTGTGTTTTTTTAAACATTTTTTTACGCTTTCTTCGTGAAATGGTAGGGGTACAATGTACCCCTTACCAATTCACATAGGGGGGGGCCGGGATCTGGGGGTCCCCTTTGTTAAAGGGGTCTTCCAGATTCCGATAAGCCCCCCGCCCGCAGACCCCCACAACCACCGGGTTGTGGGGATGAGGCCCTTGTCCCCATCAACATGGGGACATCCTCCCCATGTTGAGGGCATGTGGCTTGGTACGGTTCAGGAGGGAGGGGGGGCCGCTCTCTCGTCCCCCCCTTTTCCCCTGCGGCCGGCCAGGTTGCGTGCTCGGATAAGGGGTCTGGTATGGATTTTTAGGGGGACTCCACGCCACTTTTTTTTAAAATTTGGGGTGGAGTTCCCCTTAAAATCCATACCAGATCTGAAGGGCCTGGAATGGATATTTGGGGGAACCCCACATCAATTTTTTTTTTAATTTGCGGCGGGGTTCCCCTTAATATCCATTCCAGACCTGAAGGGCCTGGTAATTGAATTCTGGGGAACCCCCACGCTTTTTTTTTTTTTTTTATCAATGACTTTTGTATGTATTGCCGGGAGCCGACAATTCATTAATAGCCGCGAGTCAGTTTTAAATGCATTTTTTTCTTTCAAAAATGACATTTTTTGCAGGGACAGTTCTAAGCACGGGAAACATGCGCCACTTTACATGCATATCATACACACCCCCCAGGTATGAAATTTAAAGGAATATTTCACTTTTATTTTTTCATTTTAAGCATTATTAAAATCACTGCTCCCGAAAAAACGGCCGTTTTTAAAACTTCTTTTTGCATTGATACATGTCCCCTGGGGCAGGACCCCGGTCCCCAAACACTTTTTAGGACAATAACTTGCATATAAGCCTTTATAATTAGCACTTTAGATTTCTCCCATAGATTTTTCGAATTTGCCGCGAACACCCCAATTTGTTCGCTGTTCGGCGAACGGGCGAACAGGCAATGTTCGAGTCGAACATGAGTTCGACTCGAACTCGAAGCTCATCCCTACTCACTACTTTACATTGTAGCAAAGTTTCATTTCTTCAGTGTTGTCAAATGAAAAGATATATTTTTGTGAGATACTGTATGTGTTGATCTATCACATAAATTCCCAATAAAATAAATTTACGTTTTTGGTTGTAACATGACAAAATGTCGAAAGTTTCAAGGGGTATGAATACTTTTTCAAGGCACTGTATAAGCAATAGTTTTAACTGTCATGAATGGCTTTCATTCATGACAGATTGCTTACTATTGTGATGCTGTGAATGGCTACAGCTAATCACATGATACAGGGTGCCAGGTATCGTGTGATAGCTGTGGGTCAATCACAGCATCACAATAGTAAGCAAGCTGTCATGAATGGAAGCTATTCATGACTATCATGCTTATATGTAATCATGTGATCGCTATGATTGGTTACCGGGTACCGAGCACCTTGATAATCTGTGTTCACCAAACACAGCAGTCATGGGATCATGCCACTTCATGGCCCGCAGGGGGTGAGGGGATGCGCCAGTGCACATGTACTGAGCGATGCACCAGTACATTGCTTAGCCTTCTGCTGCCACCCACCCGCAGCAAATGCATTGTGCGTTGATGAAAAGTGGTTAATATTTTGTCCAGCTTTGAGAAGTGACAGGTGACAATGTGGCTCTTTAGTGTGAAACAGAATCGGCAGCAGATACCATTTGGCTCTGATTTCTGCTTACCTGTTTACTCCATTTCTTCCCTCTCATGTCTGTCTTCTTTGGGGGTGGCTGTCCAGCAAGCGGCATTGGGCGCAAGCCTGACTTTCACCTATCTCCTGACTCCCTGTCTGCACTCTGGAAGGGATTTAAATGTGGTGGGCTAAGGCTAGGTTTCCACTATTGCGTCCCTAAAATCACACGATTTGCAATGCGATTTTTGATGTGATTTAATGCAACTGGTGAGAACCTGCGAGAACGAGTCGCACCGAAGTCGGAAAAAAATAGAGCAAATACCTTTTTTGGAGTCGCTGCGGCTTGATTCGCACCAATTAGAACGGGGACTATTGAAATACATGGATTTTGACTTGTCATGCGATATCACATGTGTCAAGTCGCACAACAATTTGCAGTAGTGGAAACAGAGCCTAATGGTTGGAGAATATATGGGGTATCGGGGGAATCACTCATACCAGTCCCCATTGGATGAAGAAGCAGGATGACAGGAAGTGCAGCTGTAGTAATCCTATGTCTGTCCTCATGCTGGGCTGGGCTGACCTGGGGTTGGGGGTGCTGGAATGTTTGCAGTGATGGTGGTTGAGGCTTATGCCGCGTACACACCATCGGAAATTCCGACAAGAAAAGTCTGATGTGAGCTTTTGGTCGGAAATTCCGACCGTGTGTAGGCTCCATCGGAATTTTTCTGTCGGAATTTCCGCCAAGAAAAATTTGAGAGCTGGCTCTCAAATTTTCCGACGGGAAAAATTCCCATCGGAGATTCCAATCGTCTGTATGCAATTCTCACGCGCAAAAAAAACATGCATGCTCAGAATCAAGCAGAAGAGCCGAACTGCCAATTGAACTTCATTGATCTCGGCTCGTCATACGTGTTGTACGTCACCGCGTTCTTGACGGTCGGAATTTCCAACAGGATTTGTGTGACCGTGTGTATGCAAGCCAAGTTTGAGCGAAATTCCGTCAGAAAAACCATCCAAGGTTTTACCAACGAAAAATCCGATCGCGTCTGTCCATACTGACAGAAGTCTGAATGCCGTCCTGAGCACCACCAATGCTGGGGACAGAATTAGGGACACTTTTTATCCAGATATAGCCATATGAAAGCAGGGTCTGTCCTTGGAAACTGGGGATGTTTGGTCACTTTTGTTTTTTTTAGGTGAAAGTGACTGAACACTTAAACCCCATACATGCTATTAGATCTTCTGCAGATTTTTGTCTTCAGATTTACCAAAACCATGTAGTGCAAGGGCCTGCTTGGTTGCATACAAATTGAAACTCTTATGCCCTGTACACACGATCGGATTTCCGATGGAATAAAATCTGATGGATTTTACCATCAGAATTCCAATGAAGCTGACTTTCATCAGTCTTGCCTACACACCATCAGTCAAAATTCCGACCGTCCCAAACGGCGTGACGTAAAACGCTCAGACGAGCCGAGAAAAATTAAGATCAATGCTTCTGAGCATGCGTCGACTTGATTCTGAGCATGCGTGGGTTTTTTCTCCGATGGAGTTCCACACAGACGATCGGAATTTGTTATCGTTTTTTTTCCATCGGATAAATGTAAAACATGTTGTATTTTTTTATACCGATGGAAAAAAGACAGATGGGGCCCACACACGATCGGTTTGTCTGCTGAAAAAAGTCCATCGGTCTTTTTTCATCAGAAAAACCGATTGTGTGTACGCGGCATTAAGGTTTGACCTCCTATTACCGTATATACTTGAGTATAAGCCGAGTTTTTCAGCCCTTTTTTTAGGGCTGAAAGTACACCCCTCGGCTTATACTCGAGTCGGTACCTGAAAATCTTCTTATACTGCGGCTGGCATCCATTGTTTAAATATCGCGGCTTTCTCCTGGTCCCTTTCGTGATAGGCGTTTCCAGCAAACACTGTGTTGAGTGTTCCGCCTATCACGAAGGTCCTCTCATTCTCAGACTCCGTTTCCCAGCAGACACCGTGTTCAGTGTTCCGCCTATCATGGACGTTCTCTTGTCCGAGGATGAAAAGACGTCCATGATTGGCGGAACACTGAACACAGTGCCTGCTGGAAAACGGAGTCCGAGAATGAGAGGACCTCCGTGATAGGCGGAACGCTCAACACAATGTTTGCTGGAAACGCCTATCACGGAAGGGACCAGGAGAAAGCCGCGATTTTTAAACAATGGACGCCGGCCGCAGTATAAGAAGATTTTCAGGTACATTGACTCGGGCACAGGGAGGCTGCAATGGACACAGTGAGGTTGGGCACAGTAAGCTGGCAATGGGCACAGTAAGGTGGCACAGTGAGGTGGCAATGGGCACAGTGAGGTGGCAATGGGCACAGTGAGGTGGCACAGTGAGGTGGCAATGGGCACAGTAAGCTGGCAATGGGCACAGTAAGGTGACACAGTGAGGTGGCAATGGGCACAGTGAGGTGGCAATGGGCACAGTGAGGTGGCACAGTGAGGTGGCAATGGGCATAGTGAGGTGGCACAGTGAGGTGGCAATGGGCACATTCCCCCCCCCCCAGGCTTGTACTTGAGTCAATACGTTTTCCCAGTTTATTGGGGTAATATTAGGTACCTCGGCTTATACTTGGGTCGGCTTATACTCGAGTATATACGGTATATGGTTTTAGTAAATCTGAAGACAAAATTCTGCAGAAAATCTAGTAGTGTGTATGGGGTCCTAGACAGGAGTAAAAAACTGCCCCAAATTACTCTATGCTATAAAAGCCAAAACAAAAATTTAGACTGGAGTTCCACCTAAATTGATTTTAAATTACAACTATTTAAATGACAGATCAGGAGATATTTGGTTTTCTCACTGGGTGCTTAAATTTGTCCCCCTGGCAGCTAGTAGGTAAATATTTTAATAAATACACGTTTTATCAGTTATGTGTTCCTAGGAGAGATGTGACTTTTACAGTAAACTTTAATTAAAATTTCGGTGTACTCGACTTGTTTTTCTTCTATTATATAAGCCAACCCTGTTCTCTGTAGAGTAGACCTTCACTGAAGTCTTCCAGCCGTCTACATTCTCAGCACTAGTGATGAGCCGAACACCCCCGGGTTTGGTTCGCACCAGAACCCGCGAACGGACCGAAAGTTCGCACGAACGTTAGAACCCTATTAAATACAATGGATGCGAACGTTCGAAATCTAAAGTGCTAATTATAACGACTATTATGCATGTTATTGTCCTAAAAAGGGTTTGGGAACCCGGGTTCTGCACCAGGGGACATGTATCAATGCAAAAAGAAGTTTTAAAAACGGCCGTTTTTCTGGAGCAGTCATTTTAATGATGCATAAAGTGAAAAAAAAAAAGTCAAATATTCCTTTAAATATCGTACCTGGGGGGGGGGGGGTCTAAAGTATGCCTGTGAAGTGCCACGTGTTTCCCGTGTTTAGAACTGTCCCTGCACAAAATTACATTTCTAAAGGAAAAAAAGCCATTTAAAACTGCTTGCGGCTTTAATGTAATGTCTGGTCCCGGTAATATGGATGAAAATCTTTAAGAAAAATGGCATAGCTACCCCATCACACACCCCCCCCCCCTTACCCCAGCCCATTACCAGCCCCTTTGGGTCTTGTATGGATATTAAGGGGAACCCCGCACACAAAATAAAAAAGGCCCTATATACTCTGAACAGCCGTATACAGGCGGTGCATACAAGACAGGGACTGTAGGTTTGTTCTTATGTAGAATCTGTTTGTAATTTTGAACAGGTACATTGTTTAAGTGTAGCTCCAGCCAAAATATCTATTTTTAAGCTTTTTGGAAAACATAGGGAAGGGTTATCACCCCTGTAACATTTGTTTTGCTGTCTGTGCAGTGTGCACCTGTTCAGAACAGTTCACCTCACTTTCCGTCCTAATGACAAATGTTTTTTGAAAATGTGGGGTTTTTATTGAAACAAGAATTGGTGATAAAGCATCAGTGGAGAGGAGACACTTTTTTTCCCATATTAACTCTTACAGGAGAGAATTTGCCTTCCTAGGGGGTAGATTTCCTCTCACTTCCTGTTGTATCCTTCCGTTTGCAAGGAGGAGTCGTTTGTAAGTTGAATGTTTGAAAGTAGGGGCCTGCCGTATATACTCAGCTGAAATTTGCCCCTTACATGTTGGTGTTGCCACAACACTGTGAGCCCTCACAGTTACTCTTGGTGGGCGCATGAATGGGCCCTGCTGTGAATTATTAGATCAAGAATTGTAATTGCATGCCCCTGTTGAACAGGGGCTGAAAAATTGGGCCTTTGGTGGTGGTGGTGGTGTTGACACAACACTGTAAGGCCTCACAGTTAGTCTTGGTGGGCGCAGGAATGGGCCCTGCTGTGAATTATTAGATCAAGAATTGTAATTACATGCCCCTGTTAAACAGGGGCAGAAAAATTGGGCCTTAGGCACTGGTGCCACAACACTGCAACCCCTCACAGATACTGTACTTGGAGCACAGCAATGAGCCCTGTTGCAAAGTATTGCATCAAAATTTGTAATTACACGCCCCTGTTAAACAGGGGCTGAAAAATTGGGCCTTTGGTGGTGGTGGTGGTGTTGGTGTTGACACAACACTGTAAGGCCTCACAGTTAGTCTTGGTGGGCGCAGGAATGGGCCCTGCTGTGAATTATTAGATCAAGAATTGTAATTACATGCCCCTGTTAAACAGGGGCAGAAAAATTGAGCCTTAGGCACTGGTGCCACAACACTGCAACCCCTCACAGATACTGTACTTGGAGCACAGCAATGAGCCCTGTTGCAAAGTATTGCATCAAAAATTTTAATTACACGCCCCTGTTAAACAGGGGCTGAAAAATTGGGCCTTAGCCACTGGTGCTGGTGCCACGACACTGCAACCACTCCCAGATATTCTAGTTAGAGTGCAGGAATGAGCCCTGCTGCAAAGCATTGCATAAAAAATTGTAATAACACACCCCTGTTAAACAGGGGCTGAAAAATTGGGCCTTAGCCACTGGTGGCGGCACCCAGAAACAAAAATGTTCTTCCAAGCTATCATCGTCAATCGGATCATTGAGGAGGAGGAGGATAGTCAGTCAACATAACAGGACAGTCTTTCAGCATCAGCATCAGTCTTGAAGGGATGTGACATTTGAAAATAAATTAGTCTGTTATATCAGCTTCAGGTGTTTGGTAGCTGGTGGTGATCCAAGACTGGTTCATCTTTATGAAGGTCAGTCGATCAACAGAGTCGGTGGACAGGCGCACCCTGTGATCCGTGACAAATCCTCCAGCAGCACTGAATGTGTGTTCTGAAAGAACGCTGGATGCAGGACAGGCCAGTAGCTCAATTGCATACTGTGCAAGCTCTGGCCAGTGATCCATCCTCAAGACCCAGTAAGCCAGAGGATTTTCGGTGGGGAAGGTGTCCAAGTCTGACCTTGCCCCTAGGTATTCCTGCACCATGTATATCAGACGCTGGCGATGGTTGCTGGAACCGATCATACCTTGGGGCTGCGGACTAAAGAATTGTCTGAACGCTTCGGTCAGACGGCCACCTTCCCCACTGCTCCTTCTTTGACTGACCGAAGCCTCAGCAACTCGTTGTCCAGGACCAGGAGTTTGTAACCTCCCAGTCTCTGGGAACGCGTTGCACAGACCTTTTTGCAAGGCCTCCCGGAGTTTTCTCATCCTCTGCTCCCTCTGTGACGGTAAGATAAGGTCCGCAACCTTACCCTTGTACCGTGGATCAAGGAGAGTGGCCAGCCAGTAATGGTCCCTCTCCTTGATCCGAAGAATATGAGGATCCTTCCGCAGACTTTGCAGGATCAGGGAGGCCATGCAGCGTAGGTTAGCTGAGGCATTCAGTCCGGAGTCCTCTGGGTCACTAAGGACGACATGATCCGCAGCCACCTCCTCCCAGCCACGTACAAGTCCACTGGTTTCTTGGGACTGTAAATCATCCCTAAAAGACTGCTGCTGATGATGCTGAGTGCCAGGCTCCACCTCCATGCTGACACAATCCTCCTCCTCCTCTTCTTCTTGTGCGATAGGTGGGACAGAAGGAACACTGGGTAAAGGGGGCCTTGAGAGGCAAGGAAGTCCTCCTCTTCCTGCCTCTGTTCTGCCTCAAGTGCCCTGTCCATTATTCCACGCAGCGTATGTTCCAACAGGTGGACAGGAGGTACAGTGTCACTGATGCATGCACTGTCACTGCTCACCATCCTCGTGGCCTCCTCAAATGGTGCCAGGACAGTGCATGCATCCCTGATCATGCCCCACTGGCGTGGTGAAAAAAACCCGAGCTCCCCTGACCCTGTCCTGGTGCCGTAGTCGCACAGGTACTCATTGATGGCCCTCTGCTGCGTGTGCAGCCGCTGCAGCATGGCCAACGTTGAGTTCCACCTGGTGGGCATGTCACATATAAGGTGGTTCTTGGGCAGGTTCAACTCCTTTTGCAGCTCAGCCAGGCGAGCACTGGCATTATAAGATCTGCGGAAATGCACACAGACTTTCCTGGCCTGCCTCAGGACATCCTGTAAGCCCGGGTACCTGCCCAAGAACCGCTGCACCACCAGGTTAAGGACGTGAGCCACACAGGGCACATGGGTCAGTTGTCCCTGTCGGAGAGTGGAGAGGAGGTTGGTGCCATTGTCGCAAACTACCATTCCTGGCTTAAGCTGGCGTGGCGTCAACCACCTCTCGGCCTGCCCCTGCAGAGCAGACAGAACCTCTGCCCCAGTGTGGCTCCTGTCCCCCAAACACACCAGCGCAAGCACGGCATGGCATCATTTTGCCTGCGAACTTGCGTAGCCCCTTGAACGCCTACGGAGCACCGCTGGTTCTGAGGACAAAGCACAGGAAGAGGCCACGGAGGAAGAAGAAGAGGAGGGGGTGGAGGACAGAGGTGTGTCACAACCAGTAGTAGCATTTTGGAGGCGTGGCGGTGGAACAACCTCCAACACTACTGCACCTTGTCCTGCATCCGTCCCAGCTGCCAAAAGAGTGACCCAATGGGCCGTGAAAGAAAGGTAACATCCCTGTCCATGCCTGCTGGACCATGAGTCAGCGGTAATATGCACCTTACCGCTGACCGCCCTGTCCAGCGAGGCCAAGACATTGCCTTCCACATGCCGGTAGAGAGCCGGAATCGCCTTCTGTGAGAAAAAGTGTCGTTTGGGAACCTGCCACTGAGGAACCGCACATTGCACAAACTCACGGAAGGGGGCCGAGTCTACCAACTGAAAAGGCAGCAGTTGAAGCGCTAGCAATTTAGCCAAGCTAGCATTTAACTGCTGGGCATGTGGATGGCTGGGAGTGAACTTCTTTCGACGGTCCAGCAGCTGGGGCAGGGAAATTTGCCTGCTAGAATCGGACGTTGGTGTACTGCTAGCAGAGTGCCCGCAAGTACTTGGCTGTGACACACCTAATTCTACACCTTCATTCCTCTCAGAGCAAGTTTCAGAGAGGACTGAAGGTATAGTGGGGTTGGAGATCCCAGCTGATGCGGTGCAAGAAGAGGTCAGCTTTGTTCTTTGGTGTGGGTCTTTAAGGTAGGCTTGCCAACGAGCTGCATGGCAGGTCAACATATGTCTGGTCAAGCATGTGGTGCCCAAGCGGGTGATGTTTTGGCCACGCGATATACGCTTGAGACATATGTTGCAAACAGCAGCTGTGCGATCTGATGCGCTCGACTCAAAGGCCCACACCAAAGAACTTTTTGAATAACGGGCAGAGGCAGCGCCCTGCACAGGCGGAGCTCTGCGGTGTGATTCCGTTGGTGTGCTGCCCTTACGCTGGCCCCCCGAGGGCATCCTGCCTCGTTGGAGATGTGCCTCCTCCTCATCCTCCTCCTCCTCCTCCTCCTCTCTCCTATTAGGCACCCACGTGAAGTCAGTGACCTCATCATCCCCTCCCTCCTCATCACTGGAGCCAATCTGGCAGTATGCTGCAGCTGCTGGAACATGACTGCCAAATTGGTGTCCTTCTTGAGCATCCCCTCTCTCTGCTCTCACGCTACTGCCTTCCTCTAGCTGGTTATCATCATCAGACCCTTCGAAACGCTGGGCATCCTCCTGGAGCATGTACCCAACACTGTGCTCAAACAGTTCGGGGGACTCCTCAGGAGAACATGGTTGGTCTAGGGAAGGAGTGACTGATGATGACATTGATACCAGGGAAGAGGACGCTTTGGCAGCTGCTTTGCCAGTACCCTGAGCCTGGGTGAGAGAGGATGAGGAGGTCGAGGAGGGCTTGGTCATCCACTCTACCAAGTCTTCGGCATGATGCGGCTCAACACGTCCAGCTGCCGAAAAGAAGGACAAGCGTGTCCCATGGCCACGTGCTGATGGCGATGCACCGCGTCCACGACCAGCACTGTTGTCTCTAGACACAGAGCCTGCTTGCCCTCTTTTTTTGGCTCCTGACTGTCTGCCTCTCCTTGTTTGCCTTCCAGACATTCTAATGGCCTGCAGGGAAATGGGAAAAGCAGCAATACAGGCTAAGTTAGTGTGTAATATGGTCAGGAGGCACACTCCGCCCGCTGTAAGTACCGCAAAATCCTGTTGGTGTAACACACCAGGAAAAAGCAGCAATACAGGCTAAGTTAAGGTGTAATATGGTCAGAAGGCACACTCCGCCCGCTGTAAGTGCCGCAAAATCCTGTTGGTGTAACACACCAGGAAAAAGCAGCAATACAGGCTAAGTTAAGGTGTAATATGGTCAGGAGGCACACTCCGCCCGCTGTAAGTGCCGCAAAATCCTGTTGGTGTAACACACCAGGAAAAAGCAGCAATACAGGCTAAGTTAAGGTGTAATATGGTCAGGAGGTACACTCCGCCCGCTGTAAGTGCCGCAAAATCCTGTTGGTGTAACACACCAGGAAAAAGCAGCAATACAGGCTAAGTTAAGATGTAATATGGTCAGGAGGTACACTCCGCCCGCTGTAAGTGCCGCAAAATCCTGTTGGTGTAACACACCAGGAAAAAGCAGCAATACAGGCTAAGTTAAGGTGTAATATGGTCAGGAGGTACACCCCGCCCGCTGTAAGTGCCGCAAAATCCTGTTGGTGTAACACACCAGGAAAAAGCAGCAATACGGGCTAACTTCAGGTGTATAATGTGCAGGAGGCTTAGCAACAATGACACTGACACTGTCCCCTGCCTATCCTTCTCTCTCCCTGCACACAAGGTTTATCAAAGTATATGACACTGACACTCTCCCTGCCTATCCTTCTCTCTCCCTGCACACAAGGTTTAGCAAAGAATATGACACTGACACTGTCCCCTGCCTATCCTTCTCTCTCCCTGCACACAAGGTTTATCAAAGTATATGACACTGACACTCTCCCTGCCTATCCTTCTCTCTCCCTACACACAAGGTTTAGCAAAGAATATGACACTGACACTCTCCCTGCCTATCCTTCTCTGTCCCTACACACAAGGTTTAGCAAAGAATAGATTTGACAAGATTTGACACTGTCCCTGCCCACCCTTCACTTTCCCTGCTCCGGAACACACTACACAAGGCCGCCGCGCTGGCGGCCTTTTATAGTGTGGGGCGTGTACTAAACCCCCTCAGCTATAATTGGCCACAGGCATCCTGCCTGTGGCCAATCATTGCTCTCCTCGCTGCCGGTGCTGTGATTGGCCAAGCATGTAGGGTCACAGTGCATGCTTGGCCAATCACAGCGCCGGGATTACACTGCGATGGCGCAGTGTATTGTGGGCCGTTCGCGTCACTCGAATTTGGCGCGAACGGCCCAAATCACTCGTTGTTCGCCGAACGCGCGAACAGCCGATGTTCGAGTCGAACCTATGTTCGACTCGAACACCGAGCTCATCCCTACTCAGCACCAACTAAACTACCCGGTAAGTTTGCTGGAATATCATGATAATATTATTAATCCTATTCTAATTATTTATTAGGAAGGAAACCTTGATATTCAGCTTTCAGGAAAAGTTGAAATGACTCCACTTTTTTATCCTAATTTTTAAATGCTGACAAGGCTCCTCGTATAATTTTCCTCATAATTGTTTATTTTGCACAACGAATGTGAAACTTAAAATTTATTTACAAAATTCCATAGAGAAAATACCCAAATTGTGCAAACTAGAACAGCTATTGTACATATTTCACAATCTTAATTGTAAGCTTATTACAAACATTAATGCCGCGTACACTCGACTGGTTTTAATGTCATGGAAAAAAACTACCTTTTTCTCGACGTGATTCTTCTCAAGCCTGCCTTGCATACACACTATCGTTATAAAAAAAATGCTTGAGCAAAGCGCTGTGACATACAACACGTACGACGGCACTATGGGCTGCTTTTGCTGATTTCGTGTTACCGCGTGTTAGTAAAAGTTTGGTGAGAGACGATTCGCGCTTTTCAGTCTTGTGCTTTTCAGTCCGTTACAGCGTGACGAATGTGCTATCACTATTACGGACGCTAGTTTTACCAGAACAAGCACTCCCGTCTCATAACTTGCTTCTGAGCATGTGCGTTTTTTTTCCCGTAATTAAAGCGTACACACGGCCGTTTTTCACGACGTGAAAAACGACGTGAAAAAATAGAGCAAGTTCTAAATTTTTAATGCCCATTTTTCTCGTCGAGAAAAATGCTCTGGAGCCCACACACAATCGTTTTTAATGACCAATTTAAAAAATGGCATTTTTCTCGTCATGAAAAATGGTCGTGCGTACGCGGCATAAGAAGTGGATCAGACAAAATTTATTTTATGCGTCCCGAATGGGAGGTTTTTACTTTTTACAATTTAAAAGAAACCTAAAATCTAATTCCCACATATTTCACTCACATTCATTACATAACATTACATACGTAATTAAAGAGTTTTATTTATTCAAAATCATTTTTACAGCTTTGTAATCTTTGGTAAACTTTGCTTAAAGCGGAGTTCCTACTAAAAAAAAAAATATTACAAATACTGCAGCTGCTGACTTTTAATAATCGGACACTTACCTGTCCCAGGGTTCAGCGATGCGGGAGAACGAAGCCCGCTAGTCTCCCCCTTCTCTCTGTGGTGCCGGCATTGTCGCTGTGGGCGCCCGAGTGTGGCTTCACAGCCGGGCACGCACTGCGCATGCGCGAGCCGTGCTGCGCACCGTGACTGGCTGAGCAATCATCTGGGACCTGTGACGTGAGAGGGAGGGGGAGAGGTGAACTTCCTTCCGGCACCGTGGTGCCCCGGGAGGAAGTGGGAGCTGGAACCTTGTAAAAAAAGGGTTTCTGCTCCCCCTCCAAAAAAATGACATGCCAAATGTGGCATGTCAGGGGGTCACCTTCCCTTAAAGCGGAAGTTCCATTTTTGGGTGGAACTCTGCTTTAAGTCAGTTTTGTGTGTGCAGATTTATGGAAATGTGTATCTAAATGTTAGAGTACAATACAAATCATTGTTACCAGCTGACTAGTAGAAGAGGGGGTGTAATCTTGCTCTTTAGTAAATAATAAAACCCGGTGGCGGTGCGTCCATAAGGGCATACGGACGCCGCCCCCTCTCTCCAGCCACCCCCTCTATGACCAATGGATAGATTTATGCATAGTATGAATCTATCTATGGCCGCTGATGACCTGTGGCGTAGCGTGGGGGGTGCGGGGAGGGCCGTGGCACTGGGCGCAAAATTGAGGGGGGCGCAGCGCAGCATCCGGTGTCAGTGTCACTCCGTCCTATGGACGGTGTCACTCCCTGCGCTCCAGCCGTCATGTTGCGTCTCAGGGATGGGCAGCGGCTGCCTGGTGATTGGACGAACGGGTGTCATGTGCGGTGGCAGGGGCTGGGTTGCTTTGGTAGTCCCGCCTCTGCCTCGCTGTGTGAGCCACC
The DNA here is from genome assembly GCA_029206835.1 of Rana muscosa. Lineage (NCBI taxonomy): Eukaryota > Metazoa > Chordata > Amphibia > Anura > Ranidae > Rana > Rana muscosa. The sequence goes on along the minus strand of CM055123.1, from coordinate 381,391,244 downwards.
GCCGTCATCTTCTCCTCCAGTGTGCCGGACTGGATCTCCCCTCACCTCACCACATTGTGGCAGCCAGTCTGGGACTGGCGCGGCTGCGCCTGCTCTACCCCACAGGGTAGCACATGATGTGTTAAAATGACATCTCCGGGGATCTTCCATCCTGACCAAGTGAACTAGTATGTGACACAGATGTACAATACAGTAAGTCATACAGTGTATAAACATACACAGAGCATCACCATCTCCCCCAATGTCCCTCCTGTCCCCTCAATGTCCCTCCTGTCTCCCCAATGTTCCTCCTGTCTCCCCAATGTTCCTCCTGTCTCCCCAATGTTCCTCCTGTCTCCCCAATGTCCCTCCTGTCCCCCCAATGTCCCTCCTGTCCCCCCAATGTCCCTCCTGTCCCCCCATTGTTCCTCCTGTCACCCAATGTTCCTCCTGCCCCCACTTATTCTCAATGTCCCTCCTGTCCCCCGATGTCCCTCCTGTCCCCCCAATGTCCCTCCTGTCCCCCCAATGTCCCTCCTGTCTCCCCCAATGTCCCTCCTGTCTCCCCCAATGTTCCTTCTGTCACCCAATGTTCCTCCTGTCTCCCCCAATGTTCCTCCTGTCTCCCCCAATGTTCCTCCTGTCTCCCCCAATGTCCCTCCTGTCTCCCCAATGTGTCCCTCCTGTCCCCCCAATGTGTCCCTCCTGTCCCCCCATTGTTCCTCCTGTCACCCAATGTTCCTCCTGTCCCAACTTATTCTCAATGTCCCTCCTGTCTCCCCCAATGTCCCTCCTGTCCCCCCAATGTTTCTCCTGTCCCCCCAATGTTTCTCCTGTCCCCCCAATGTTCCTCCTGTCCCCCCAATGTCCCTCCTGTCTCCCCCAATGTTCCTCCTGCCCCCCCAATGTCCCTCCTGTCACCCAATGTTCCTCCTGCCCCCACTTATTCTCAATGTCCCTCCTGTCCCCCAATGTTCCTCCTGTCCCCCCAAAGTTCCTCCTGTCACCCAATGTTTCTCCTGCCCCCACTTATTCTCAATGTTCCCTCCTGTCCCCCAATGTGCCTCCTGTCCCCCAATGTGCCTCCTGTCCCCCAATGTTCCTCCTGTCACCCAATGTTCCTCATGCCCCCCACTTATACCCAATGTCTCTCCTGTCCACCCAATTATCCCCAATGTTCCTCCTGTCCCCCCAATTATCCCCAATGTCCCTCCTGGCCCCCTAATATTCCTCCTATCCCCCCACTTATCCCCAATGTTCCTCCTGTCCTCTCAATGTTCCCCCTGTCCCCCCACTTACCCCCAATGTTCCTCCTGTCCCCCCAATGTTTCTTCTGTCCCCCCAATGTTCCTCCTGCCAAACCACTTATCTGCAATGTCCCTCCTGTCCCCCCAATGCTCCTCCTGTCCCCCCAATTATCTCTAATGTTCCTATTGTCCCTCCACTGTCCCTCCTGGCCCCCTAATGTTCCTCCTGTTCCCCAACTTATCACAAATGTTCCTCCTGTCCCCTCAATGTTCCTCCTGTCTCTCAACATTCCTCCAATGTTCCAATATTCCTGCAGTATGTCTTCAGTCTCTGATCATCTCCTGTACTATGTCTGCAGTCTCTGACCATCTCCTGTACTATGTCTGCAGTCTCTGACCATCTCCTGTACTATGTCTGCAGTCTCTGACCATCTCCTGTACTATGTCTGCAGTCTCTTACTGTCTACTGTAGAATCTCTGCAGTCTCTGATCAACTTCTATAGTATGCCTGCAGTTTCTGACTGTCTCCTGTATTATATCCAGTGGCGGTGCGTCCATAGAGGGCACCGGAGCGCCGCCCCCTCTCGCTCCCGCACCGCAACTGAAAGACAATACACAGATTCATGCATTGCATGAATCTGTGTATTGTCACCGCTGCCGCGCTGCCCACTATACATATGGCCGGCCTCCTGGTGAGCGCCGGCCATATGAATTAGAGCGCCGGCCGGCGGTGGGTGTAACTTGGAAGTGCCTATCAGAGCCAGCGGCTCTGATAGGCTTTCCGAATACAGCTCTCACGCTGTATTCGGCTTCCAAAAACTCCTCCCAGGTACGCACGGGGGTGCGTTCCTGGAAGAAGACTGTGTGGAGGTTTCAGCCAATCAGGTTCACCGGATCTGGTTACCGGTAACCTGATTGGCTGAAGCGACATCGAGGGCGGGAGAACACATCGAGGATGGTGCGGACCGAGGAAGGTAAGTGCAGGGCTGGGGGGGGGGGACAGGCTGAATATGGGGGACAAACTGGCTGAATATGGGGCACAAACTGGCTGAATATGGGGCACAAACTGGCTGAATATGGGGCACAAACTGGCTGCATTTGGGGGACAAACTGGCTGAATATGGGGGACAAACTGTCTGAATATGGGGGGAACTGGCTGTATATGGGGGACACGCTGGCTGCATTTGGCGGGAACTGGCTGTATATGGGGGACAAACTGGCTTCATTTGGGGGGAACTGGCTGTATATGGGGGACACGCTGGCTGCATTTGGGGGGAACTGGCTGCATATGGGGGACAAACTGGCTGCATTTGGGGGGAACTGGCTGTATATGGGGACAAACTGGCTGCATTTGGGGGGAAATGGCTGTATATGGGGGACAAACTGGCTGCATTTGCAGGGAACTGGCTGTATATGGGGACAAACTGGCTGTATATGGGGGCACACTGGCTATATATATGGGGACACACTGGCTGTATATGGGGGCACACTGGCTATATATATGGGGACAAACTGGCTGTATATGGGGGCACACTGGCTGTATATGGGGGCACACTGGCTGTATATGGGGGCACACTGGCTGTATATATGGGGGCACACTGGCTGTATATATGGGGGCACACTGGTTATATATATATATATATATATATATATATATATATATATATATATATATGGGGGCACACTGGCTGTATATGGAAACAAACTGGCTGTATTTGAGGGGGCAAACTGGTGGCGTTTGGGCACAGTGGCTGCGTTTAATGGGCACAGTGGCGGCAATTGATTATTTTTTTTTTTTCAGTTTGTTTGCGCCCCCCCCAAAAATTTTGAGCACCAGCCACCACTGAGTATATCTATCACTAAATATTATGCACAACCCTTATGTCTGGTTTATTTTTGGCTACCTGCTCTGCTGTATATAGGTGTTCCTCGCTATTTGCAACCTAAGCCTCTGATTGCCTATCCGCAGCCTTTTATTATTGGTTGATACTGAAAAGATATCTCTTTGACTACTGTAATCAAAGAGATAGCTCAGATCTAACCAATAATAAAAGGCTGCAGGCCAATCAGAGGCTCAGGCTGTTAGTGGAGGAACCTGGGCCCCCATTCCTGGGCCTCCATTCTTGTAATCTTTGCTGTGAAACAGTTACACACAAGACTGGACGAAGCCTTTAGATTCTGGCCAGTTGCCCACTAAGCCCTGCTGTGATCTAGCTCCCTGCTTCCAGTGTGCCGTGTAAATGCTCCGTGCTGTGTTTCTCTGTCAGCTTGGCTGCCTGATAGGAGAATTCCTCAAATGGACTTCAGCCGTGTTCATCACAAATGCTACATGTCAGTAAGCCAGGAGGAGGCTGGCTTCAGACCTGGCAGCATCCCATGAGAACGACCTCCCTCCAGTTAGATGAATAATGAATTCCTGTACTTCCCTCCAGACATGGATTAACACCTGGCTAAACATTATTCTGACAACATGCTGCCCAGTCAGGGATTGCAGCGTGAAAAGATTAACTCTTATAAGCCTTAATGTGTCACTATGTTCTCCGCTTTCTGTCCTTCTGTGACCAAAGAGACTCCTGCAGGAAAAGCGAAGGCTTTTATGTACTTTACTTCAACTGATAAATGTTCACAGGCAAAAAATAAAACAATATGCAACCAATAAAAATAGTTTTATTTGGTTCATTTATTTGGCACCAACAAACTCTTCAGTTTTTACATTAAATAGACTATTCAAAAAAGAACAGCGAATGAATATTCACTTTTCTAACACTGAACCGCCAATCAGGTGCTCGGGTCTGTTACCGTCACCTGATTGGCTGAAACGACAGGCACTGTGATTGAAGGACTAGTAGGCGTAAAATCACCTATAGAAGAGGACGGGAGGAGAGGAGGGGAGAAGACCCATGGAGGACACCCCTCGCCGTCACCCGCTGCCCCACCAAGACAGGGTAAGTGCCAGGCAGACGGTGAGCAGGCGGGGGGGATCACAGTGGCGGCATTCGATGGGCACATGGGGAGCATTTGATGGCACAGTGGGAGCATTTGATGGGCACAGTGGGAGCATTTGATGGGCACAGTGGCAGCAATTGATGGGCACAGTGGCAGCAATTGATGGGCACAGTGGCAGCAATTGATGGCACAGTGGGAGCATTTGATGGCACAGTGGGAGCATTTGATGGCACAGTGGGAGCATTTGATGGCACAGTGGGAGCATTTGATGGCACAGTGGGAGCATTTGATGGCACAGTGGGAGCATTTGATGGCACAGTGGGAGCATTTGATGGCACAGTGGCAGCATTTGATGGCACAGTGGGAGAATTTGATGGCACAATGTGAGCTTTTGATGGGCACAGTGGCTGCGTTTGATGGGCATAGTAGCTGCGTTTGATGGGCATAGTAGCTGCGTTTGATGGGCACAGTGGCTGCGTTTGATGGCACAGTGGCTGCGTTTGATGGCACAGTGGCTGCGTTTGATGGGCACAGTGGCTGCGTTTGATGGGCACAGTGGCTGCGTTTGATGGGCACAGTGGCTGCGTTTGATGGGCACAGTGGCTGCGTTTGATGGGCACAGTGGCTGCGTTTGATGGGCACAGTGGCTGCGTTTGATGGGCACAGTGGCTGCGTTTAATGGCACAAGTGGCTGCAATTGATGTTTTTTTTCCAAAATTTTTAGAGTTTTTCTGTTTGTTTGCGCCCCTCAAAGATTTTGAGCACCAGCCGCCACTGGTAAAACCTCACATACTTCCACTGAATTCTAATATCATTCATTTGACTCAAATAATATTACATATGTGTAGCGGGGTCTCCTTTAAAGACTCTCAGGACTACCTTACCCAGAACCCCATTCGGCACCCAGGGTGCAATGTTTCCACCCCAGAGACTCATGGGTGGGGTTATATAAGGAGGAGGCGAGGCTGAGCTCGGCCTCTTTGGGACACGAGACTTCAGTGGAGAGATCTTCCTGTGCGTATCCGCTGTGGTGCAAGGCCTGAAGCCTGGGGCCTTGCGCTGCTACCCAAAAGAGCCTTCCACCCCCATTGCGAGCCTGGGTGGCATCTGACTCGGTCATCCTCAACCGCTGCTGAGCCGGAGACCAGACCGCTGCAGACGCTGTGTGTGGAGACACAGCAGGTGGAAGTTCCCGGACTGGGATCGCGTCCGGAGGGGTGAGCGAGCACCTGCTCAATCCATATACTGTACACTATTGTTAGGCCTACAGACTGCCGTGGCCCACCAGTTCATATTTAAGTCCCCACTAGAGAGCCATAGCAGAACTGAGTCAAACGGATCTCTAGTGGAGTGTTCTGTGTTGGCACTTTTACCCTTTGGATTACAAATGTGTTCCTGAAATGTGCACCACCGTTTAAAGACTTGCATGCGAAGAATTCATCCCCTAGAGACTGAGTTATAGGGTCAGGCCTGGCCAGCTAGATAGTTTATTTAGTTGCTGCGCCATAGGGCGCATAGTGAAGTACTGTTACACGTGGTGCGTGTGCGCCATATCTTACTAGTAGTGTGTCTATTGCTGCAGGGCTCTGCAGATAGATTCCTGTTGATTTTTATTGCAGTAGAAAGTAAACTCGTTATTCTTCTATCATTGCATTGGTGTCTGAATTTAACCATAGAGCATAAGATATATATATATATACATTTACCCTAGACTAACTGTGCCAGAGTGGGTCGAGTAAATTGCCGGGGGTTGGCGGAACTGTCTTCAGGGCCCAAACTAAATCTGCGTCCCTCTTAACTGAAGGTAACGCTACATATGCTAATATAGTTATACAAATAATACTGTTTATTGTCATATATGTTTGCTCTGATTAGGAAATAGTAAAATAGAAAGCTAGCATTAATACGTTTTATTCCTTATAATTATCTATTATTTTCACATACCGTAATCTCAATACTCTCATTCTCTTTCTCTCCAAACTTGGAGCAAATTAAAATCACAGAGATCATTATCTAGGGACTTCCTAATTCATACAAGAAAAACCCTCCAGAAACCATTAGTTAAAGCAGAAGTAAACCCATTGATTTAATAGTTTCAAAAACCAATTACATTCCTGGCATGCCGAAATGCTTTCTGTCACGTTGGGTGTGCTCTCAACCAAACTGTCAAACCATCCAATGGCTGGTGTCATAACTGATCACATGTGCAGCGTCATGGCAGCTTCCTTGATTGAAAACGATCAGAGGGTTTACTTTCACTTTAAGTTAGTAAAGTGGATTAATATAATATTGTTTTAATTATAACATTCTTTAGCATGGCTTAAGTGAGGACTAAAGTGGGTAGCCCAGGTTAGGCAAAAGGCATTCAAGATAGAAAGCGCTGGAAACCATAGAAAATGGTGATTGGAATTTCAGTTCTTGTGAAGCAGCTCCAATGGCATCTAAGAATCTGCCGTGCCCTTCCTTTTGTGGTATAGAGGAACAAGATAGATGTTTTATCCATGGGTAACCAGATCCAGTAAGGTCTGGAAAGCATCAAGCAAATTCATGTTATTAAAAAGCACTCAACCCTCCCATAATCGGTGTACGGGATCTTTTGCAGACATGTGCAGAACTAAAAAAATTGTTTTGTTTTGTTATTTACATAAATTTATTTAGTTAAATTAGTTTCATTTGTTTAATTCGTTTTCGTAATTTGTTTCATTTATTCAAAATCGATATTATTTTTCTATTTTGTTCCTTTATTTTCTATTCAATTTTATTCTCTTTGGAAATTGGAAAACTATTCGAATTCGAAAAGTTTTCAAATCGAAAAGTATTTGAAAAGTATTAGAAAACGATGAAAATTCGATATTTTTTTATGTTATTTTGGATTCGTTTAAATTCGGTACTATTCTAATTCGGAAATTCGGATACATCCGAATTTCCGAATAACGAAAATTCGGCTGAATTTTAATTTGGGACGAAATTAATCTTTTGTGATAGTTTTAAAGGAAACAAATATTTGACCTTTTATTGTATTGGAAAAAAAATCATTTTATGTGTGTGTAGCGCTACCCCCAGTTAAGAGAGCCGCTGGTTTGTTTTCTCGGGCCCTGTATACAGCACCGCCAACCCCCGGCAATCTGGCTCGACCCACTCTGGCACAGTTAGTCTAGGGATAGCTTCCTATCACTCTCAGGTGTATGATACTTAACAGTTCCTAAATAGACAGACAACACTCTGAGGCAGGAATATGAATAGGTAATAGATTTACTATAAAATGGTGGCATAAAAACATGACATGCAACACTTACATGGGTCTGCAGAACCCTATATCAACCAATGCTACAGAGGCAGCACTATAAAATGGTGCCGCGCAGTATCCACCACGCGGAGCTATTATGGCGTGTGCGCCCTAAGACACAGCAACACAAACTTTATAACTTTCCCCACCTATGTCAGGCCTGACAGTGTATGAAATAGTCCCCTTTCCCTAAGGGAGTAAGATTTTCTTCACCGGCCAGCTTTCGTTGGTGCACTTGAAGAAATGAACCAATTGTAATCCAAAAAGGTGGTAACTCGTAGCAACAGTATGCAAACAGGGGGGGTAGGCACTTCAACTCTGTCCCAACTATCCGACCCCCAAAGAACACTGGTGAGCGAACAGTGGGCCTAGGCAGTCTATAGGCCTGAATATAACTCAGTCTATGGATATGGGCAGGTGCCCGCTCACCGTTCCAGGCGTGATCCCAGCCTGGGTCTTTCACCGCGTGTGTCCGTCGCACATAGCGTCTGCAACCGATCGGGTCCCCGATCCAACTGGAGTCCTACACTGACGATCCAGGATCCACCCAGGCTCTGCAGGACGGTGAAAGGCTCTTCGGACTTCGGGTAAGGCCTTAGGCTTCAGGCCTTACCCCACAGCAGATCCGCGCAGGATGACTTGTTGCTTGAAGCGCGTTGTCCCAAGAGAGCGAGCTTCCCCCACCCTTCTCTTAGGTAACCTCTCCCATGAGTCTCTGCAGCAGAAACCTCCGCCCTGAGGCCGAATGGGGCTCTGGGTACTGTAGTCCCGGGGCCTTAAAGAAGACCCCGCTACACACTCCCCCCACCTGAACTCTTTGGTCCCCAAAGATAACATAATCTCCAACTACAGATCTCATAACATCTATCAATCCTTCATATGATGTCGGCAGAGGAAATTACCACCAAAAACGAGGCAGTGAACTCCCCTGCCCACAGGACACACTAACATTAGTATCCTGTCTAACTGTGCCAGAGAGTGAGCTGGGGCTGCCTCCCACCAAATGAACAGCGGGAGGGTCATGGTCTTCCATACTCCTCCTAGCAGTGACTACAGTGTCTTCCGCACTTTCACCCATCTGTGGGTAGGTTAGTCTCCTGGGAGGTTTTATTGCCCTCCGCTTTCTCTGTCCTCTTGGGCTTTCTGTTGGAGCCGACTCTTCTTCTGTTGCTAACTCAGGACTCCCCCCTTCCTCGGGAACATCCGGTTCCGGAACAGGAAGGTACATGGCTTCTCTTGGATCTTCCTTTTCAGATGGTTCACTGGTACTTTCCCAAGCATCCATCCAAGGACAGGAAGGGATAAACTCTGTTGCTTCTGCATTCAGTGTGGAGTTCCGTAAGAATGATGGGCACCCGGTTGACTCCTTCACCGGGGCCCGCTGAAGTTTTCCGGCGGCTTGCGGTTGTTCATCTTCCTCTTTTTGGGACTGGAACACACTCTGGCCGCGTGACCAACTCCTCCACAGTTGAAACAGATCATATCCCCCCTATCTTCCAGGGATGCTGGTGCTGAAGTATTTGGAAACAACTCCTTCCTTGGGCTGTTCCTCTCAGGTACCCTTGACTCCTTTTCCATCAGGGAGGTCAACATTCCCAACACTTAGGACATCTGTGACTTTAAGGTATCCACCTCTGCGTCTCTTTCTAAGGTCATGGCGGCCCTGATCATCACTGGAGGGGGCTGCACCAGCTCAACTGGTTGGCTCCTTTTCTTCTCCTCCAGCATAGCTTCTTCTTCTCTGACTACTCGGATCAAGTCAGGGTACTCCAGGCTCTTCCCGTCCTGTCTTGTACGTAGCGCCAGTGCGATGGGATCCAGGGGTTGAGATCCTCTCATGACCTGCTGGACCCGGGCCTCATCCACCTTCTTCGGGTCAATCCCCTTCTTTAAGATCATCTTGTGCAGTATTTTATCCAGACGCATCATAAACTCTGACAGCCTCTCCCCTGCCTTCTGGTAGCAGTGCTCTAGTTGGTAGGTAAGCTCAGTGATCTTTTCTGTTCCTCCAAACACATTCTGCAGAATGTCTAGATAATCTTGCGCAACACAGTCTTTCTTGCTCATCTTAAGGTTGCGTATGGCCTCTAGGGCAGACCCCTTTAAGCTCTCAGCAATTCTCCTGCCTCTTTCTGTGGTCTGGGACTTCCCACTCCTCTAAGGCCTGAGTAGCGCCATCTAACCACTCCTCAAATCCTTCCTCTTCTGAAGGTACAGGCTTCCTTCCTGAAAACATTCTAAGTTTCCGGTATCCTGACATTTGGTAATCCGTAGGATCTTTCTTGCAGCGCGCTATGATTTCCCCTAGGACCGCGCATAATTCTGTGCTGAGAGCGCCCTGTGGCGACCCAGGATTCATCTCTGTCTTCACATCTTTTAAGTCAGGTGGAGCGCGTATTAACTTAAAGATTTGTTTAACCGCCGTTTCTATGCTCGGCTTCTTGAAGTCTTCTGGGACTCCATCCTTCCACTTCACCAGTACATATGTCAAAGGAGGTTCTGATCTGACATCCACTATGTATGCTTTTTGTTGCGGGGACAGTGACGCCACTAACTGTTTCACTGCATCATCTTGCCAGGTCCCTGCAAGTTCTATGATCACTACTCCATGTGGATCTGTTTTTACTACTGCGGACCACTTTGCTATTTCTAGTGGGTCCATGCTGGTACCTTTTGGCTGCTATTTGCTGCAACAGAATCCCGGACTCAAGAGCCCCCACGTGTAGCGCTACCCCCAGTTAAGAGAGCCGCTGGTTTGTTTTCTCAGGCCCTGTATACAGCACCGCCAACCCCCGGCAAGCTGGCTCGACCCACTCTGGCACAGTTAGTCTAGGGATAGCTTCCTATCACTCTCAGGTGTATGATACTTAACAGTTCCTAAATAGACAGACAACACTCTGAGGCAGGAATATGAATAGGTAATAGCTTTACTATAAAATGGTGGCATAAAAACATGACCTGCAACACTTACATGGGTCTGCAGAACCCTGTATCAACCAATGCTACAGAGGCAGCACTATAAAATGGCGCCACGCAGTATCCACCACGCGGAGCTATTATGGCGTGTGCGCCCTAAGACACAGCAACACAAACTTTATAACTTTCCCCACCTATGTCAGGCCTGACAGTGTATGAAATAGTCCCCTTTCCCTAAGGGAGTAAGATTTTCTTCACCGGCCAGCTTTCGTTGGTGAACTTGAAGAAATGAACCAATTGCAATCCAAAAGGTGGTAACTCGTAGCAACAGTATGCAAACGGGGGGGTAGGCACTTCAACTCTGTCCCAACTATGCGACCCCCAAAGAACACTGGTGAGCGAACAGTGGGCCTAGGCAGTCTATAGGCCTGAATATAACTCAGTCTATGGATATGGGCAGGTGCCTGCTCACCGTTCCAGGCGCGATCCCAGCCTGGGTCTTTCACCGCGTGTGTCCGTCGCACACAGCGTCTGCAACCGATCGGGTCCCCGATCCAACTGGAGTCCTACACTGACGATCCAGGATCCACCCAGGCTCTGCAGGACGGTGAAAGGCTCTTCGGACTTCGGGTAAGGCCTTAGGCTTCAGGCCTTACCCCACAGCAGATCCGCGCAGGATGACTTGTTGCTTGAAGCGCGTTGTCCCAAGAGAGCGAGCTTCCCCCCGTCCTTCTCTTAAGTAACCTCTCCCATGAGTCTCTGCAGCGGAACCTCCGCCCTGAGGCCGAATGGGGCTCTGGGTACTGTAGTCCCGGGGCCTTAAAGAAGACCCCGCTACATGTGCATTAGGGTGTGTTGTGGTATTTGAGTCGTATTTTAAATTTTGTTTTCTTTTTCTTTCCATGAATCCCAATTATTCAGAGCCCAAAGATGTTCACCTTGAAGAAATCCCTGTTACTCCTTTTCTTTCTTGGAACCATCTCCTTATCTCTCTGTGAGCAAGAGTAAGTATGTAGAAGACCTTTAAAATAAGTGTGTAGACTTTTAAAGCTTAAAGTATCTGTATAAGCAGAAGTTTTTTTATCTTAAAGCATTCTATGCATTAAGATAAAAAAAACTTCTGTGTGTAGCAGCCCCCTCAGCCCCCTAATACTTACCTAAGCTCCATCTCTATCCAGCTATGTGCATTAGTGCCTCGGCCATCCAGGACTCCCCTCCTGAGACACAGCAACGGCACCATTGGCTCCCCCTGCTGCTAATCAAAGTCCGTTAGCCAACCAGGATAAAGAGGGGAGGAGCCTAACCACAGCTCTGTGTCTGAATGAACGCACAGAGCTTTGGCTAAGCTGCTTGCTGTGGGGGCACTCGACAGAATGGAGGGGCCGTAGCACCCATTAGGGACCAGAGAAGAGGAGGCTGCTCTGTGCAAAACCATTCCACTGAGCAGGTAAGTATGACATGTTTGTTATTGCTAAAAAAAAAAGACCCTAGTATCACTTTAAATCTGGGAAAACATCAAAACATATACTGTAGACAAAATACATATATGAGCGTTGTTATACCTACCAAATAATTATTTTTGTCTGTTTATTCAGTCCTTGGATTTGCAACACAGCCCAATCCTGTGCAAAGAGATCTGCTTTTTCTCTGCTGCACTTGTTTCAAGTCTTACCTCTCTTCCAGCCTGTCACTGGACCTTGTCAATGGACCTGCATTGCAGCTTAGCATATGCTTTCTAAAAATTGTGCATACAAGTTAGTCCATCGCTGCTCATTGCCCTGCAAAGCATATCTATTGGAAGGTATGTTGTGCCTTTCACAATGATTGGCACAAAATCTCACCAATGCATTTCACCGATTACAAGTGTAGGAACTGCTGGTTTAAAGTTTTGGGCCTACCTTTACCTTTCTGTTCACCACACTCGTGTCAGGGATCCCTCTTGAAGAGCTTTCATGAATGTTCACACCAACGCTTGGTTACTTTTTCTTCAAGAGCTTTATGTTACCAGTTCCAACAGAGGGGTAGAGGGATAGGGGAGGTTCAGGTACCTTGCTTTGCGGATCACGGGCACAATCCTAGATTCAGAGGACAAATCAGTTCCACGCTGGATTCAGCAACCACCGGATAGGCCTACTCTCACTGGCCTAGCAGCCGGTGCGAAGCTCGTTCAAAGTCTCTGCCACAGACTTGATGAGTGCCATCGCGTCGTTCCACAATCTTCCGCCACAAGATCGTGTAACCACACTGACACTTTGTAAAAGTTCCTTCAAAAGTACACAGCTCACGGTGCCAGAATCTTTCAGCCAGCCGGCAGCACCATGAGGCAAACTGGCCAGGATGCATCCTTCAATTGAGTCCCCAATTGTTCCGCTTCTTCTCACAGGCAAGACCGAGTAGGACTATCCCTGGACTAGTAGGCCCCAGCAACTCCTGGGCCTACTTCTCAGTTGCAGAGCCTTGGGCCAGCAGGCCCCGAGGGCGAAAATAGCTCGCACATCCCTGAGGCCAGGAGGGCCCCAGGTCAGGATTCTGCAACGAACCCCGATAGATTGGTCCCTGTCTCTTAAGTACCCCCTCCCAGAATGCACAGCGGGTTGACCACACCCCCTGAGCAACTTCTGGGAAAGGAATACCCAATACACCTAGCCTGCTGCATTTCCAACCCTGACCTGTGGTGACACCTACTGTCAGGTGGAAAACACGCAACCCAGCTAGACTGAAACAAAGCCGGCAATTTAGCATAATCCTTCTGAGCTAAACTACAGCTCAGATAACTAAATTTAACACATAGCGCTTACCCAACAGGAGTAGGGCGCTATACAAGGTTCAATCAGGCCCTTAGGTAAAAGAGCCATGGCAGTATTTCCCATTCAGCCCCCTGTAGCCAGCTTTCAAGCTCTTCCTCAAGCACACTCCTGCAGCTATCAGCAGCCACACCAACATCTCTGCATCACCCGTCCTTTCCAAAAAGGAGCACCAGACGAAAAAAATATGAAATTCCAAGGTAAAGGTCAGAAAATAGGTCGTATAAAAACATCCAACACATTTTGGGGCAATGCCATTCCTCCTTCATCAGGTTTCAACACAGGATAAACCTTGGATGGATTCCGATATTAGGCCCTCCTCAAAGAATAACAATTTGTCTGATGTTGGGTACATTATTACTGCATGAGTCTAATATCGGTCCTAATATAGATCTGTGAGGTCACTGTTTTCCCTAAGCCCATCCAAAATGTATCCTGTGTTGAGCCCTGATGAAGGGGGAGTGGTGTTCCTGAAATGTGTTGGATATTTTTGGATGACTTGATTACTAACAATTCAGTTTATCTTGGACTCTTTCATCTGTTGTTGGTCTTATGCTTCTTTCGGTACTTCAGTAATTTGACCTACTGTTGGTTCAACTTTGAAGGAACCTTAAGGCCACCTCACCAGAGCTATTGAGCTTGATGGAAGTTTTCCTTCATCTGAATACACAAGTTTTAAAATCCTCAGTGACTCTTTAAATATGTTGTTCTGTTTTTTTTTCAGCATAGTGACAGCATAGAGTACACGGTCAGCCTGACCTACATACTCAAGGGTGGAGGGATCACCATTGTTTTATTGTATGTAGATGGGACAAGAGCATATTAGCCAGCCTCAGTCCAAGGGGAAGATGCAAATGCCAAAAATCATTATGAGGAAGGTTAACGTGGGGAGATGAACTGATGTATTTGGTCAGATGTTGGGGGGGATTTTGAGTAACGGTGAGTGGTAAGGAGTAGTAATGCTGAGTGTCAAAAGAACATATAAAAAGACAGAGGGCACACCAGCCTTGCACATTACCTTTGTGATAGCTTTATTAAAGGAATAAAAACAGATGTCTACTCATAAACAGCATGAATTAACAAGCACGTCAGTATTCACAATGTCCTGGACAACCAGGTCAACCAAATGGATCCCAACCACAAGAAGATCCAGGGTAATGGGTGGATCTAGTTTGCAGGTGCTGTGCTGTCCTATTTGTGGTTTGCCACTTGGGGATAGGAAACAGAGGCACAGTGTAACCTGTGCCCCTATTTCGTTTTCCCATGACAAAACAGAAGATGACGTTTTTTATTGTTCTTGTTCAGAGCCCCCATTTCCCCAAGCACCCCTCCATGTTGAGGGCATGTGGCCAGGTATGGTTGAGGAGGGGGGGAGCTTGCTCGCCCCCCTTTTCTGGCCTACTAGGTTGCATGCTTAGATAAGAGTATAGTATGGATTTTGGGGTGGAACCCGGGCTGTTTTTATTTAGTTTTTTGGCATTGGGTTCCCCCTAAGGCGGTGGTAAACGGCTGGGTGACTTTTTTTCCTGACCTGCAAGGTAAAGCCACGATGTTCTAGTATGCATTGCATACTAGCACATTATGTGGAACTTACCTGAAAATGAAGCTTTGCAGCAATACGCTGTCATCGCTGGAGACTGCTTCCATCTTCACCGTTTTTCTTCCAGGTCTGCAGACTCCGGCTGTGTGACTGTCCGGAGCCGCAATTACATCACTCCCAGGCATGCTCCATTTACGGCACAGGATTCTGAAAGAACAGCCCAGATGTCCGTTCCTTCAGAGAACATCCGCCGATGACGTCATCAGGTGCATATATAGTAAATATCTCCTAAACGACACACATATATTTACAGTACCTATAGGTGTGCCTTATTATGAATGAGTGACTTGTATAGCGCTCACATGCGAACTGAATCGCCTCTAGGCGCTTTTTGCAGCCAGTGTCTGCTTGGCTGGTGCGGTCATTTTACCCCATGGGATCTCGACACGCTTGGGACACACAGTCGTACACACATATATACATATGTACTGGGCCAATTTGGACAAGATCCAATTAACCTACCAGCATGTCTTTGGAGTGTGGAAGGAAAACCGGAGTACCCGAAGGAAACCCACGCAAACTCCAGGCAGATGGTGTCGTGGTCGGGATTCGAACCAGCGACCCTTTTGCTGCTAGGTGAAAGTGCTAACCACTACACCACTGTGCTGCCCTTATAGGCTTACCTATAGGCAGTGCCAGGACAAGGCCACCTAGCGCCCAGGGCAAAGATGCCAAACTGCGCCCCCCTTCCCTAGCTTAAAGGAACCCATTTAGAAAATAAAAAAACGAACCTTTACAGCCCCTTTAAGGTTGGGGTCGGGGTGCCCAAATTCCTGCAATAAACCATTGTGCCTAGGGCAGCCTCCCTTCCTGCCCACCCCTTGTCCTGGCTCTGCCTATAGGTGCAAGGCAATGATTGGAGTTTACAACCACTTTGAAATCCATACCAGACCCAAAGGGCCTGGTATGGATTGGGGGCCCCATGCCATTTTGTTCTCAAATTGTTCTATTGCAGGCAAGGTTTTTTCATTCAGCTGTCAGTGATGAAGCCCACTGCTCGTGCACCCCCATGCTCATGCACAAAGGCGAATGCACACGTCACCCCCGTGTTTATACGTATACAGCAATCTCACCACATACTGTATGTAAAGTATCCCCTACATGTCAGATTAAGAGCAATAATTCTAGCACCAGATCTAAAGTGATAACCTGTAAAGGTTTTTAAAGCGTCACCTATGGATAATTTATTGTACTGTAGTTTGTCGCATTCCACAGGCATGCACAATTTTAAGTTGTAACATGTTTGGTTTCTATTTACTCAGTGTCAGTGTAACATCATCTTTTATGTCTTACCAAAAAAATGGGTATTATATTGTGTCTGTGTGCAATAAAATTTATTAAAGTGTATTTTTTCCCAAAAATTTTTGTTTAAAAAACTGCTGCACAAATACCATATGACAAAAAAAAATGCATTTTATTCTCTAGGGCCTCTGTTTCAAAAAATATATAATCTTTAGGGTTCTAAGTAATTTTCTAGCAAAAAAATGTAGATTTTTACATATATGTGAGAAATGTCAGAATAGGCCTGGTCTTAAAGTGGTTAAACCTGGGTGCTGCATTTACTTGTCCCTATGTTTGTTCTAGAAGCACGCTGCACAGCGTACTTCCAGCACAAAAACTTTCCTCTCACTGAAAGCCCTGGGTCAAGTCCAAATGGTCGAGACCCAGGACTTTTCTGATTGGCTGTCACAGTGATCAGTCACTGTGCAGAGGGGGCAGAGATACAGGAAAGATTAGACAGGTACTGGTAGTGGGGGACTCAGTTATTAGGAGGACAGAGAGGGCAATCTGTAACAAAGACCGTGGTCGCCGAGCGGTATGTTGTTTACCGGGCACTTGGGTTTGGCACATTGCAAATTTTGTGGACAGAGTATTGGGTGGGGCTAGGGAGGACACAGCTGTCATGACACATGTTGGCACCAATTACAAAGTGAGAGGAAGGTGGAGAGTCCTAAAAAATGATTTCAGGGACTTAGGGAATAGATAGAAGAGAAGGACCTTCAAGGTGGTTTTCTCAGAAATACTGCTTGTGCCTCGAGCCACACCAGAGAGGCAGAAGAAGCTTAGGGAACTGAACAACTGGCTGAGGAACTTGTGTGGGAAGAAGGAGTTCAGGTTCCTGGAGAACTGGGCTGACTTCTTAGTTGGTTACGGGCTCTTTGGTAGGGAATGGTGGCACCTTAATGGGGGGGGGGGGCTGCAGCTCTATTGGGAAGAAAGATGTCCACAAAGTTGGAGGGGCTTTTAAACTAGGTATTGGGGGTTCAAAGGAAGCGATAGCCGAAAGTGAGCAAAGCACAGAGGGTAATAGTGGAGTCAGTAGTGATAATACAGCCATAACATCTAATCCCGGGGTGAATACGTAGACAAATTAAAAACAAAGCCTGAGAAAACATAAGGAGAAAATAATATGCACTCATACAACACTGAGAAGTATATACACAAATGCCAGGAGCCTAGCTAACAAAATAGAGGAACTGGAGCTGCTATTACATGAGGAGGACTTACAGAATGAAGTGGGAATAACAGACACTAGCTGGCAAATATTGAGGGGTATTCCTTGTATCGGAAGGACAGGGAAGGTAGAAGAGGGGGAGGGGTGTGTCTATATGTCAAAAATGATGTAAGGATGGTAGAGAGGAGTGACATTGTGAATGGGACAAGGGGAGGTGGAATCAGTGTGGGTAGAACTTCAAAGAGAAGAATTAAGAAGTGGGAAATTAATAGTGGGGGTATGTTACAAGCCCCTTAACCTGAAGGAGGAGGAGGAGCTGGACCTCCTATCACAGTTATAAATGGCAGTCAGGCAGGGCAATGTCATCATAATGGGGGACTTCAATTATCCTGATATTGACTGGGCAGTAGGGACAGCTCGCTTATTAACCACTTGGCACCCGCCATACGACTAATGACGGCCGCAAAGTGGTTATTAAATGCCGGGAGGCTGTCTTTATACGGCCTCTGCTCCTCCGGCCACTGGGGGGCGTGCGCGCCCGGCGCATCACTGAGATGGCGATGCGCGTGCCTGGCGGCCGCCATGTCCGCCAGGTACCCACGATCGGCCGGTACACAGACAAGGACATGGATGTAAACACACAGATCCATGTCCTGTCAGGGAGAGGAGACCGATGCTGTGCCCCTTGTACATAGGGACACAGATTGGTCACCTCCCCCAGTCAGTCCCCTCCCCCCACAGTAAGATTCATTCATAGGGAATATATTTAACCCCTTCCTCGCCCCCTTGTGTTAACCCCTTCCCTGCCAGTCACATTTATACAGTAATCAGTGCATATTTATAGCACTGTTCGCTGTATAAATGTGAACGGTCCCAAAAATGTGTCAAAATTGTCCGATGTGTCCGCCGCAATATCGCAGTCCTGAAAAAATCGCAGATCGCCGCCATTACTAGTAAAAAAATAATATAAGAAATGTCAGAATTCTATCCCCTATTTTGTAGACACTATAACTTTTGCGCAAACCAATCACTATACGCTTATTGGGATTTTTTTAAACAAAAAATATGTAGAAGAATACGTATCGGCCTAAACTGAGAAAAATTTAAAAAATTGGGATATTTATTATAGCAAAAATCAAAAAATATTGTGTGTTTTTTCAAAATTGTCGCTCTTTTTTTGTTTATAGCGCAAAAAATAAAAACCGCAGTGGTGATCAAATACCACCAAAAGAAAGCTCTATTTGTGGGAAAAAAGGACACCAATTTTGTTTGGGAGCCACGTCGCACGACAACGCAATTGTCATTCAAAGCGACGCAGTGCCGAAAGCTGAAATTTCGCCTGGGCAGGAAGGGGGTTTATGTGCCCAGTAAGCATGGGGTTAAAGGCCCGTCATTTTATGAATGTCTTACAGGACAACTTCATGTCTCAAATGGTGGATTCCCTGACCAGAAAGAATACATTGCTGGATCTATTAATTACAAACGATCCAAGATCTCAGTTGTGACAATACAGGACAACTTGGGATCTAGCGATCACAGGATGATCACATTTAGTATAAATCATAGGAAAATGAGGCACAATGGGACCTAATCCTAGAAACATTGAACAGGGAAGAAAAACGGGAATGCTTTAGGAACACATTAAACAAAGGTATCACACAATGCATTCCAATGGGCAATAAATATAGAAGAGCGAAGGTTAAACCTGGGTGGCAAAATTATAATGTAAAAAGTCTCATTAAAGAGGAAAAACTGAGCTTTAAAAAATATGAAATGGAGGGGTCATTGGCAGGATTCCAACACTACAAGGAATGCAATAAGTAGTGTAAGAATGAAATCAGGGCAGCTACAAAAGACTACAAGAGACACATAGCAGAGAAGAGTAAAAAGAATCCCAAGATTTTTTTTTAGATATAGTAACAGTAAAAAGTCAAGATCAGAGCACATTGCCCACATAAAAAAAGGTGATGGGAGGATGGTTATAGATGAGACAGAGAAGGCAACTGTACTAAATGCTTTCTTCACCTCAGTTTTTACACAGGAAAAGGAGGGGTATTCTGACCATGACAGGATTGTTAGTAAACACATGACAGAGCGTACCCTTGTGGCTAACTGAGGCCGGAGTCAAAAGGCTAGATAAGCTAAACACAAATAAATCACCAGGACCAGATGGTTTACACCCAAGAATCCTCAAAAAACTCAGTCAGGTTATAACTAGACCTTTGTTCCCACTCTTTGTGGACAGCATACTGACAGGAATTGTACCAGCTGATTAGAGAAAAGCCAATCTGGTACCAATATTCAAAAAATGGCATAAAAAAATGGTTACAGGGGCGTGTCCAAATGGTGGTGATAAATAACGTGTACTCAGACTGGTCAGGAGTGGTAAGTGGGTTATCCCAAGGCTCTGTCTTGGGCCCAAATCTGTTTAATATATTCATAAATGATATAGAGGATGGAATAAATAGCTCAATCTCAGTTTTTGCGGATGACACAAAAATAAGCAGGGCAATAACTTCACATCAAAATTTTCCAGAAAGACCTGAACAATATAAAGGGGTGGGCAACTACATGACGAATGAGGAGAAATGTAAATTAATACACTTGGGGCAAAAAACATAAATGCACACTACTCACTAAGGGGAGAACCTCTGGGGGAATCAAGGATGGAGAAAGATCTGGGGGTCCTAGTAGATGACAGACTGAGCAATAGCATGCAATATAAAGCTGCAGCTACCAAAGCGGCAGAATTCTGGTCACCAGTCCTAAGAAGGTAGGTGCTGGAGAGAGTCCAAAGAAGGGCAACAAAATTATTGGGGAATGAACGTCTACAAGCACGAAATGTATTCTCGCTGGTACCTACACCGGTTGAACTGGATGGACCATTGTCTTTATTCAACCTTACCTACTATGTAACTATGTAACATATCACTGCAATCGTCAGGAACAGAAAACATTTTTGGGTTGGGTTGTTGGGTGGTAAGTTATGAAAATGTCCCCGAAAATAAGACCTACCCTGAAAAAAAGACCTAGCGTGATTTTCCAGGATGGTTGTAATATAATCCCTACCCCAAAAATAAGCCCTAGTTTAAGTGATTGTAAAATCATGTAATCTGCTATGCCAGCTCAGGAGTCATTAGCATTTAGCATTAGCATTAAGAAATCCTCTAATCCACTCTCTGTTAAAGGGTCTATATAACGTGCAATGTGTGTATTTGTGTAATGCCGCGTACACACGATTGGAATTTCCGACAACAAAAAAGTTTTTTTTTCCGGACGGATGTTGGCTAAAAACTTGTCTTGGATACACACGGTCGCACAAATGTTGTCGGAAATTCCGATGGTCAAGAACGCGAAGATGTACAACACTACGACGAGCCAGGAAAAATTAAGTACGATGATTCCGAGCATGCGTCAAATTGGTTCCGAGCATGTGCAGCACTTTTGTGCATCGGAAATGGCTACACACGGTCGGAATTTCCGACAAGAACTTTTCTTTTCGGAAAAATAGAGAACCTGCTCTCAAATATTTGTTGTCGGAAATTCCGACAGCAAATGTCCAATGGAGCCTACACACGGTCGGAATATCTGACCAAAAGCTCACATCGAACATTTGTTGTCGGAAATTCCGATCGTGTGTATGCGGCATATTATTACTGTGCAAAATACCTTATTTACAGTGCTGCTGGGCACTCACTTCACTCGCTCCCGGCTGACGTCAGCGAGGATCTCAGCCCCTCCCTCTGCAATGCTTGGAGTGGGGAAGAGAGCTCTGGCGGGTCACCTGAGCGCCCAGCAGCGCTATAAAGAAGATATTTTGCACAGTAATGTTACACAAACACACAAATTGCACGTTATATAAACCTGTGATGACAGGATTTCTTGATGCTAATGCTGAATGTTCATGACTCCTGAGCTGACAGGGAGGGAGGGGGAGAGAAGACAGGGGACACAGGAACTGGCAAATGAGAGCAGAGTGTTCAATTTAATGGCAAAATATACAGTATTTACTCACCAATAATGTTTTTTTTTTAAATACATTTTATTGTTTTATTCCTGTGGAAAAAAAAAAAGAATATATGCATACAACAGATTCCCCTTCAACACACAATTTGGCAATAATTTAACAATGAATAAATAAGACATCCCCTGAAAATAAGCCCGAATGCATTTTTTTTGCCAAAATTAATATAAGACCCGGTCTTATTTTTGGGAAAACATGGTAGCAAGAAATATACAGCTAAATTAAAAAAAAAAGTTTTCCAATTATGATAAAAATAAAAAAATCAGGAGATATCCGTTACCATTCACTATGAAAAGAAAAAAAACAAGGTATCTGGATACACAAAGTAGTTGTGATCATATGTACAATTTTACTAGCACATGTCAAAGTTACAGAATTAGGTCTGGGTGTTAAGGTTTGTTTTGTCCTCTGTCATGAAGGGGTTAATCTGGCTAAAATGTTATGAAAAGATTTCCACTTCTAGAAGGTTATTTCATTTTCCTAATGATTACTGGGTTCAAATCAATGATTGTTCTTAAAGCGGAAGTAAACCCATTTTAACAGTTTCAAAAAGCAGTTACATTCCCGGCATGCCGGGAATGCCAACTGTCACATTGGTTGCGCTCTCAACCAAACTGTCAAACCATCCAATGGCTGGTGTCATAACTGATCACATGTGCAGCATCATGGCAGTTGAAGATTAAACAGAGGCCAAGATGGCAGCTTCCTTGCCTGAAAATGATAGGAGGGTTTACTTCCACTTTAATGAGAAAATGCGAAGGAAGAGTATACTACAGTAAATGATTTTTTCAGAATTTCTATATACTGTTAATGAAATTCTACTGGTGTATGGCCAGCTATAGCTGTATCCTCTTACTGATAAGAAAGTTCTGTGCCATAGCATGAAACACATCAGAATTCTTCTGCTGGCTATTCAATAGGAGATTCAAGATTTCAGCATGTTGCTGTGTGATATTCCTTTAACCTTCCTGGGGTTTTACAGAGTGTGGCTCGGGGTGAAATTTCAGTACCATTAGCGGTAACCCCGAGCACACTCAGGATTGCATTGCAGAATCTTGGTGCAGCATACTTACCTTGTCACCAGGATCCTGCAATGTCCCCCCCCCCCCTGCTGTGTCCCCTGCCGAATCATCTGCCCGATGTCCTGTGTTCCGGGCTCCATTCCCTGTGAGCGTCGCAACGCATGGGAGAAGAGCACGGCAGCAAATTAAAAGAGTACAAAAAACATAACACACAAAGTACACTGTAATCTTACAGATTACATTACTGTATCAAATCATTTCACATCCCTTTTGTCCCTAGTCCTTTGTCCAGTGCCCTGCATGCACTTTTATATTATATATACTGTTCTTTCTGCCTGAAAACTTGAGATTGTCCATAGCAACCAAAAAGTGTCCATTTACGTCAAAAGTGGTTTTAGATCAGCTAGAAAACAGCGATAGTAAATGAGAACACTTGCAGAATTGAGCGATAATGATTTGTGGGAAAATTCATTTTATTATTATTATATTTGATTTTTTTATAATTATTTACAGTTATTTATTATTTTAAAAACAAATGATTTTGTGTTTCAAACTTTATCATACTTGGGATGTCTACTAGACTCTTGTTTGGACAGATTTAAGTGAGTTATTCCTAAAAATTACAGGCCTACAGGCATGTACTGGCCATTGGGACTACAGGGAGTTTCCCGGTGGGCCGATGGCTCAGCGGGCTGGTTTCGGTGACAGCCTGTCAAAGTAATAGCTGCACGGCCCATTAACTGGAGCACTGCTGTACTGCCTATAAGAGAAATAAAGTAGAACAGCTAATGGCCAGTGAATGGGGGGGCTTGGGTAGAGTTGCCACCTCATCCCTTTAAACCCAAACACATATGAATTACACAGGTTCTGTGGCTGATTAAGGTGATAATTAAACTCACTTGGTGCCTCATCTGCATTTAATTAGCCTCGGAACCTGTGTAATTCATGGGTGTTCGGGTTTAAAGGGATGAGGTGGCAACCCTAGGCTTGGGTGGCCATCGAGGTTGGCTGGCCAGGGGGGGGCGTTTGTCCGGCTGGCCGGTATAGGAGAGACCTCTTATCCACACTGCCCATCACCTCACTTCATAGTGCGCAACCCAGGTCAGCCTCAGCGCTGCTGCATTGCTGAGAGGCAGCCAATGGCTGCGCAGCAATGCTGGTTTCTGAAATTCCAGCCAATGAGGCTGTAGCAATGTCCCTGCATGTTGTTAGCCCTCCTGCTTCACTTGTTTTTCTGCGTGTTTGCAAAAGGTGGGCTGGTCTGGATGAAGTCCAGGGCCAAATTTGTGTCCCAGTCCAGCCCTGCAGGCCTACAATATAAAATAGCAAATTTCTATGCATAACAATGTCCCGCTTTGAGATTCAAAAATCCGATATAATCATACCGCCAGGGAGGCTACAATGGTAATGTGGTCGTAGAATAGTAGTCATTATAGCCTAAAAATAAAAATAAATTGGCCTTGGTGAAATACAGTTTTTGTGCAATAATCAATGTTCCTCTATGTAACGATAACTGTGTCTTCTCCTAGGAGAGATGCCGATGAAGAAGATGGAGAGAAAGAAGTAAAAAGAGCTGGTGTTTTCTCATTACTTTCAGCTGGAGCAAAGTTTATTGGCAAGACTCTGTTAAAGATGGCAGGAAAGGCTGGGGCGGAACATTTGGCTTGTAAAGCTACCAATCAATGTTAAAACATGAATTGCAGTCCTGACCTCGATTGTATCATAGAGGTACTAAAGGGTGTGCAGGACGGGTATATCTGAGCATTTGGTAACAAACAGCGGGGTGGAACATTGCAAAGGGGATAAAGCCCCAAGCAGAGTACCCAAAAAAAATAACATGAGCTCAAGAGCAAGGGGAGCAAGAGGGGGAGCAATTCCAAAATCACCACGCTTAAGTTTGACCCCGAGCCCGGGCCCAATGAATAAATATGTAACCTATGGTGGAAATAGTGACAAACAGGCGGTGGAGAAGCAGCAGGGAGCGAGGAGCAGTCAGACGGAAAGTAAGGAGGAAAAGAAAAGAAAGGATAAGAAAAAAGGGCAAAATAAAAACCAGCCAGAGGCAGACTCATTATCAGAGTCTAGAATAGAACAGGAGACTGAAGTAGAAATGGAACAGAGAAGAGAAGAGGAACCACAAAACAGGGCGCTATTACCAACAAAAATAGAAATCGAGGGGATGTTCGCCGCCCTGGAAAAATCGTTAAAGACACAAATGGAGGTGATACAAGAAAATATGGGGTACTTGCGCGAAAGAGTGGAGGAAGTGGAAAGGAAATCAGACCATAATGAAACAGCCATAGGAAGACTAGAGGGAGAGATAAAGTCAATAAGGAAAGAACAACAGGAACTGGCATACAAGCGAGAGGACCAAGAAAATAGAGACAGAAGAAAGAATATAAGAATCCGGGGGGTACCGGAGATACCCCAATTAGAGAATCTATCAGAACTAATAATGAAAATTTGTAACCCACTTCTGGATAGAGAAATAACAACCCCACTAAAAATAGAGAGAACACACAGAATAAGAAGACCAAGAGAAATAGCTCAGGATAAACCGAGAGACATCATTGTCCGATTTGAAAGCTGGGAGGAAAAAAATCAACTATGGAGAAACTTGAGAGGGAAGTCACCAATAAAATGGGAAGAGAGCCAAATTCTGATTTTTCAAGACCTATCCCAAGAAACGCTACAAAGAAGAAGAAACCTAAGACCATTACTTAAGACACTCCAGGAACACAAAATCCAGTACAACTGGGGTTTCCCAGCCTGCCTGATAGGAAGGAAAAATGGTATCACGGCTAGACTGAGATTCATAGAAGAAATACCGGAATTCTGTAAAAAACTGGAAATTCCAATGCCAGGTGGGGGAGATGGGGGAGTGGGGAGGGGGTAGGAAGGAGGTTTTTTTTTTCTCCTCTCTCTCCTCCCCCTCCCCCTTCTTCCTTCTCCTCCCCCCCCCCCTTTTTCCCTGGGTTTATGGCGCTTCCTATGTCTGTTAATTGCTTGTTCTGTATGACAGGTGATTTTCTCGCCTGACACACGGAGGGGGCGGGGGGAGGGGATGGGGGTTAAGGGAGTGAACGAAATAGGTATAGAAGGAGAGGGGGCGGTGGGGGGAGCCAGGGACTCGTCTGGACGCTCCGGCACCAGTTCCCAAATAGAAGGGGAAAGGGGACCGACGGTGCCAAACAGAACTCCACCTCGGGCCAAAGAGTGCAGAGGTGAAAGAGAAATCCTGCACTAAGACCATGAGGTCAAAGTTCTATTGGGGGGAGAGAGGGGAGGGAGGGAGGGAGAGGGAGGGGGGATGAGGGGAGGCGGGGCGGGAGGGAGGGGGGAACCAGGATCTGTCCACCCAAGGAAGAGTGAGAGAGGGAAAAAAAAAAGAAAAAAAACATATGACTGACATAAATCTCATCACATATAACATAAGAGGGCTGAATTCCCCAGAAAAAAGGTATATGACATTAAGGGAGCTTGAAAGGTATGCCGCAGAAATTGTATTTCTTCAGGAGACACATCTAGCACTAGATTCTAACACAAAAATTTATTCGCGTGCGATTCCCACTTGGTACTATGGAGACTCCCCAAACAAGAGAGCTAAAGGAGTAGCTATAGGGATTGGAAAGAACATAAACTTTATAGTAGAGGATAGAAGAGTTGACCCAGAGGGTAGGTACTTGTTCTTAAAAGGGAATCTTCAGGGGAAAAAATACACACTGGCTAACGTCTATTGTCCAAACACCCACCCCAAAAGATATTTGAATAGAATCTTAAATATCCTGATGGGTTTCAAACAGGGCTATATAATTCTTGCCGGCGATTTCAATTTCCCAATGGACCCAAAATTAGACAATACATCCGGTGCACCGACACGAGATAATAAACAATTAAAACTGGTCAAAAAAAAATGTTCGATCATCAATTAACAGATGCTTGGAGAGCGGCGCATCCAAGTAAAAAGGATTATACGTACTACTCTGCGGTGCACGACACGCATTCAAGATTGGATTACATCCTGGTGGACCACGGGCTCCTGGAATATGTTGTAGACACCTCGATAGGAGTAAAATCAATCTCAGACCATGCCCCAGTTATTGTAAAAATAAGATTCAATAATATAGAACAAAGAAAGGGTATGTGGAGCTTAAATGAAGACTTACTAGATAACAAAGAAGTAGGAGAGATAACATCGAGAGAAATTGAAGAATACTTTAGAATAAATAATACACCAGAAGTGAGTGTAGCAACAATCTGGAAAGCGCATAAGGCATGTATAAGAGGTAAATTGATCGCCATAGGGGCTCGAAAAAAGAAGGAGAGGGACCAAAAGAGGGAAAACCTGTTAAAGGAATTATATGACCTAGAGCAAAAAGATAAAAGACAACAAGATAAAGAAACATACCAACAAATAATAATTAAGAGGGGTCAACTCAGAGATTTGATGGAACAGGAAACCAGAAAAATATTCAAGAATGTAGTAAAAGAAAGATACAAATGGGGGAATAAACCCGGGAAGCACCTTGCAAGAATAGCAAAAAGGAAAAAAACTTTAAATTACATAGAAAAAATAAAGAATCAGAGTGGAGAGATGAAATTTAAAACATCAGAAATCGCAGAAGCATTTAAGACATACTATAGTGCACTGTATGATATTAGAGGGAACGAGACAGCACAGGAAGAAGAAAACAGGAAAGGCAAAATACAGGAATACTTAGAAAAAACGATCCTTCCAAGGATAACATCGGAAAGTGCAGAGCTCCTAGAAAAACCAATTACGCAGGATGAAATAAACAAAGCTCTCCAAGAAACACCAGGGGGGAAAAGCCCAGGACCGGACGGGTTTCAGATTAAGTACTATAAGAAGTTCAAAGATCAGTTAGTCCCAGAGCTATGTAAGTATTTTAATAGATTGGGGGGCGATGAAATAAGAAAAGAATCTCTCCTTGCCAATATTACCATTATACCCAAAACAGGAAAAGATGGAACAATATGTTCTAACTACCGTCCCATAGCGTTATTGAATTCAGACATTAAGTTATATGCAAAAATATTGGCAACGAGATTAAAAACTTTAATGCCGGAACTAATAAACGCTGATCAAACTGGCTTTGTAATGGGGAGAGAAGGAAGAGATAATACCATAAGAACCCTTTTATTAATCCAGAAAAGGAAGGAGAAGAAACCCCCAGTCGTACTCATGTCGATAGACGCAGAAAAAGCGTTTGACCGAGTCGACTGGGGGTTTATGATGGACACACTCCGGTATGTCGGGATTGGACCCAAATATATGAAATGGGTCAAAAACCTATATACTTACCCGACAGCCAGGGTAAAAATAAATGGGAGTGTGTCGTCGACGTTCGAGATGCGTAATGGAATGAGACAGGGATGCCCGCTTTCACCCCTCCTGTATGTGTTGGCAATGGAGCCTTTGTTACAGAACATACGGAATAATCAGGACATAGGAGGGGTGAGGATGGGCAGGGAGGAACATAAAGTGGCGGCATACGCTGACGACATACTTTTATATCTGACGAAACCAAGGCTGTCGCTCCCTAATGTAGTAAAGGAAATAAAAAAATACGGGGAACTCGCTAACTTCAAGATCAACCCAGTAAAGACAGTAATTCTGAACTTAGGAATAGATAAAAAAGAAGAAAAACTGTTACAGAAAGAATTTCCGTTCACTTGGGAGACAAAAACCTTAACATATCTAGGTATTAAAATAACTACAACTGAAGAAGAACTATATCCGGTCAACTTTATCCCATTACTAAACGAAATTAAAGCAGAATTAAAGGATATTTCAAGGAGACCCGTTGGATGGACAGGAAGGATCAACATCTTAAAAATGATGATCCTCCCAAAAGTAACATATAGGTTGCAGATGCTGCCAATAGATATACCCAAACCATTCTTTAAGTCGATAAGATCTATGATCTTGAAATATATATGGCAGGGCAAAAAGGCTAGAATAAAATATATATTACTAACCCGTGGAAAAAAAGAAGGGGGCATGGCTGTACCAGATATAGAAAGATACCATAAAGCAATAATCCTGGCAAGATTAGTAGAATGGGCAAATCCACAAACAAAAAAGAAATGGGCACAAATAGAAAATGCGCTAAGTATGACACATTTACAAAATAATATATGGATACCACCAAAATTTAGAGTATTAGGCACAGACTCACATAGTATAACAAAGAAGGTATTCAAAACATGGGACACACTACATCGACACGAAAAATGGAAATATAATTCTCCATTAATAGCGTTAGCAGGCACAACGTTTTTTACACCAGGTAACGGGACACGATTAGGGAAGCTAATGGGAACTGCACAATTTAAAGATATAATTACAGTAGGTAAAATAAAAACAAAACAAGATTTAATTACGAGTCAGGGATGGAGTCAGTTGAGTGACTGGGAATACCTCCAATTAACGCACTTAGTAAGCAGTATTCCACAACCAATTAGAGATGAAAATACACTAACCCCACTGGAAAAGATATGTAGTAAAAAGTCTTTGAGACATGGTATATCTCAGGTGTATAAAATATTAACAGAACTAGAAACAGAAGGACCATTACCCTTTATAGAAAAATGGGAGCAAGATCTGGGCAGAGAATTAGACGAGAGGCAAATTATTGAGGCAGTACACAGCTATGCATCGGATGTAACCACAATAGAAGCAAATTATAAAAGTATGGTACGCTGGCACTGGACGCCAGAAAGAATGAATAAAATACATCCTAACAACTCCCCACTCTGTGTGAGGGGTTGTAAGCAAGTGGGAACAACGATGCATATGTGGTGGGAATGCCCAATAATAGAGGAGTATTGGACAGAGATTTTGGATTACATTGAAGTTGTCACGGGGGAAAAAATAATACAAAACGCGTGGACATGCCTATTTCATGGTACAAATAAAACAAAAAAGCAATACCAGAAAACATTAGTCCCACCATTACTTAACGCAGCAAAAGGACTAATTCCAAGAAACTGGATAGCTATAAAGAAACCGACTATTAAAGAATGGATTCAACGGGTAGAGTATATCTCAGAAATGGAATACCTGAGCCAGGGAGAGCAGGGAAAGGGGGAAGATTACAGGACAACATGGGAAAAATGGAGAATATTTAAACAATCAGATAAATACGTTCAGGGAATGATAGGAAAAGAATAGGATAGGAGGGGGACAGATCAGGGGAATAGGGGGGAGGGGAGAACACAGGGAGGGAAATAGGGAAAAGGAAAAGTAAGGAAATATGTAAAGATATTTTTGTATGAAAATTTGTTTGTTTTTTTTCCACATAAATGTGGGTGTACGTAACTACATGTTGAATAATTTTCCAATAAAAAGAAAAAAAAAACAAAAAAAAAAAACTGTGTCTTCTCCTAGGAGAGATGCCGATGAAGAAGATGGAGAGAAAGAAGTAAAAAGAGCTGGTGTTTTCTCATTACTTTCAGCTGGAGCAAAGTTTATTGGCAAGACTCTGTTAAAGATGGCAGGAAAGGCTGGGGCGGAACATTTGGCTTGTAAAGCTACCAATCAATGTTAAAACATGAATTGGAAATCATCTGATGTGGAATATCATTTAGATAAATGCTAAATGTCTAATTAAAAATAGCAATGTCACATACACTGTGTTCTCTTCTTTTTTATGATTTTTATATGATGAACTTACTTTGGTTGGGGAGAAAATATATTCCATAGTGCACTTTCGAGGGACAGTAATCGCTTATCAACTTTCAGTTGGATACAGCAGCTCTACTGATCCAGTGTCAGGTTACCTGTGGTACCAAGTGACCAGGAGCGCCCCGCGGAGGTTGTGGACCCAACGTCTTACTGCTGAGGGTCAATGGTTCTGAGAAGCATCTACACAGGGTCGCAGCCACGGTTCTGGACAGGGAGCTAGGGCAAAAGATTCCCCAGGGCGCGAAGTCTAAGACAATGTTGTCAAACAACTCAGAGACCTGCCAGCAGCACACTTTATACAACCACCACTTACAGTCCAAACTGCAATAAGTCTATGGGGATACACAGGCTCTTCCACAGTCAGTGGGATAAAAAAGGATGGGAGTATTCAAATGGTAAAGCCACTCAATCCACAGAGACCAAAACCCTGGAAATCTTCCAATCAAAGGGTGTAGAAATCCACATAGAGTGCTGCTGAGGCGGAATATTCAAATAAACCACAATGAGGGTAATGTAGGCTGGATTGGGAGATAGGGGTGGGATGCAAATGGGAGTAGCTGGCTGTAGCTTGGATAGGGTCTATGGATAAACAACAGAACCAGTCACATAAGTTGGTATAAGTCAACCCCACAACAGGAGAGTCACAGCCTGATGTTGCTGAATTTATATAGACTGGTGAGGACTCAACACACAAGTCCTATATAGCATTCACTGGGCAGCATATAGCCGCTGTACATCAGTATGCTCACCACTAGGGATGAGCCAAACACCCCCCGGTTCGATTCGCATACATAACATGCGAACGGACCAAAAGTTCACGCGAACTTTCGAACACCGTTAAAGTCTATTGGACTCAAACGTGAGTGCAAATTTGAAAGGCTAATATGCAAGTTATTGTCCTAAAAAGGGTTTGGGGACCCGGGTCCTGCCCCAGGGGACATGTATCAATGCAAAAAAAAGTTTTAAAAACTGACGTTTTTTCTGAAGCAGTGATTTTAATGATGCATAAAGTGAAAAAATAAAAGTGAAATATTCCTTTAAATATCGTACCTGGGGGGTGTCAATAGTATGCCTGTGAAGTGGCACAAAATAACATTCTAAAGGAATAAAAGTCATTTAAAACTGCTTTCGGCTGTAATGTAATGTCAGGTCCCAGCAATATGGAAGAAAATTAGGGCTGTTACTGATTAAAATTTTCGTGTTCGATTAATCGATTTTTAAAAAAAATCGATTAATCGACTAATTTCGATTAATTATAACGCACATACAGTTTTTACAATTTTCCACATCTCCCCCCATACCGTATCATCCACATCTCCCCCATACTGTAATGTCCACATCTCCCCCCATACTGTAATGTCCACGTCTGCCCCACATACTGTAATGTCCACATCTGCCCCACATACTGTAATGTCCACATCTGCCCCACATACTGTAATGTCCACATCTGCCCCACATACTGTAATGTCCACATCTGCCACATACTGTAATGTCCACATCTGCCACATACTGTAATGTCCACATGTGCCACATACTGTAATGTCCACATCTGCCCCACATACTGTAATGTCCACATCTCCCCCCATACTGTAATGTCCACATCCTCCCCATACTGTAATGTCCACATCTGCCACATACTGTTATGTTCACATCTCCCCACATACTGTAATGTCCACATCTGCCCCACATACTGTAATTTCCACATCTGCCCCACATACTGTAATGTCCACATGTGCCCCACATACTGTAATGTCCACATGTGCCCCACATACTGTAATGTCCACATCTCCCCCATAATGTAATGTCCACATCTCCCACATACTGTAATGTCCACATGTGCCCCACATACTGTAATGTCCACATCTCCCCCATACTGTAATGTCCACATCTCCCCCATACTGTAATGTCCACATCTCCCCCTATACTGTAATGTCCACATCTCCCCCTATACTGTAATGTCCACATGTGCTCCACATACTGTAATGTCCACATGTGCCCCACATACTGTAATGTCCACATGTGCCCACATACCGTAATGTCCACATGTGCCCCCATACTGTAATGTCCACATCTGCCACATACTGTAATCTCCACATCTCCCCCGTAATGTCCACATCTCCCCCCATACCGTAAAATCCAGGCAGAACCGTCCGCAGACTCGCAGAGTAGACGGCACAAGCAGGCTGCTGATGATGACGTCAGCGTGCCGCTAATAGGCCGCCGCCGGGTGGACCAAGATGGCCGGCCGCTCCGGAGCTAGGCCGAAGCCGCGGCCTTTCCTATGGACGAGACCGTAGAGCTCACTCCGCGAATCGTCCTCGATCAAAATTATTTTGATCGATCAAAGAAATTAACGATTAATCGAGCAATTAATCGTTAATTTCCGCAGCCCTAAAGAAAATCATTGAGAAAAACGGCATGGGTACCCCCCCCAGCCCATTACCAGGCCCTTTGGGTCTTGTATGGATATTAAGGGGAACCCCGCACCCAAATTAAAAAAAGAAAAGGCGTGGGGGCCCCCAGGCACTATATACTCTGAACAGCAGTATACAGGCGTTCCAAAAAAGACAGGGACTGTAGGTTTGTTCATAAGTTGAATCTGTTTGTAATTTGGAACAGGTACATTTTGTAAGTGTAGCTCCAGCCAAAAGTCAATTTTTAAGCTTTTTGGATATCCTAGGGAAGGGTTATCATCACCCCTGTAACATTTGTTTTGCTGTCAGTGCCCCTGTTGAGAAGATTTCACCTCCCTTTCTGGCCCAATGACAATTGGATTTAGAAAATTTGTGTTTTTTAGGGAAATAAGGATTGGTGATAAAGCATCAGTGGAGACTCCTTTTTCCCATATTAACTCTTATGCCCCATACACACGATCGTTTTTCATGCCATTTTTTAAACCGACGTTTTTCTCGTCGTTTTTTTTCATGTTTCCTCTCAAGCCTGTCTTGCGTACACACGATCATTATAAAAAACGTTCAAGCAAAGCGCAGTGACGTACAACACGTACGACGGCACTATAAAGGGGAAGTTCCGTTCCGATGGCGCCACCCTTCATGTTAGTAAAGTTTGTTAAGCGACGATTCGCGCTTTTCAGCCTCGTGCTTTTCAGTCCGTTACAGCGTTACAAATGTGCTATCTCCATCACAAACGCTATGTTTACCAGAACAAGCGCTCCCGTCTCATACTTGATTCTGAGCATGCGCGGTTTTTATCACGTCGTTAAAGCATACACACTATCGTTTTTCACGTCGTTAAAAAAAACGACATGAAAAACGACGTGAAAAAATAGAGCATGTTCGAAATTTTTAATGGCCGTTTTTCACGTCATTAAAAATGCTCTGGAGCATACACACGATCGGTTTTAATGGCCATTTTAAAAAATTGCATTTTTAACGGCATGAAAAACGTTCGTGTGTATGGGGCATAACAGGAGAGAATTTCCCTTCCCAGGGGTAGATTTCCTCTCACTTCCTGTTGTCTCCCTCCCTTTGTAAGTAGGAGTCGTTTGTAAGTTGGATGTTTTAAGTAGGGGACCACCTGTATATATATACTATACAGCCTAAAAAAGGATGCCTCAAGCTCGCCCACCTATCTTAAAAAGCACCACTAAGCGCTTAGGAATAAGCAATATTGGTTAAGAACAATATATAGTCCAAACAGTGTTAAAAACAGTGAAAATTATCACAAAAAAAGCAGCCACTAAAATCATGAGCTCAATAATAAAAAACAATAGTAAAAAGTCGTCAGAATGAAAGAGTCCTTTAAATATTGCAGCGGCGCTTTGTCAAACTATGTTCAATTCTGACAAGATTTCATATGTATTGTCCATATGAGAGAGATAGTGGAGAAACCAGATCAAATAGTGACTTGCATCATGTAGATTCTTAGAGCAACCACCTTCCACCAGCAGAGTTTCACCACGTGAATGGTTCTTCCCTTTGGGGATGCACTCACCACAAATCAATATAATGCATGCCTTTGATCAATTCCTGGTTGTCCACCGCTCACCATTGAACTTCCACCATGTTTGCAATGGTACCATGTGAAAAAGATTGTAATGCCCACATAGCGTAATACTGTTAAAGATTTATTAACCCAAAAAGTACCCCCCTTACAAGTTAAACGTACAATAGCCAAATGATATGAGGCAATGTAAAGTGCAAAGTGCGGTAAAGTTCACCGGGATACCATGCAGATCAGGGGGAGAAGTCTTGTGATGACCGTCAGCTCCACTTCCTGGTGCTTGGCGTCCTGTGAACCGCATACGTCACTTCCGGTAAACCACGGAGATTACGTCACTGACACGTTTCGTCACTTCCGGACTTCGTCTGAGGGTGTAATCTCGTGATGTGGTGACCAGATTTAAATATGCAATGGTAACAACGCCCTTATCCATTGCTGGCCCAATCAACAGTCATACTGAACTTGCAAACGTACTGACCGGCCATGTAACAGGATGAACTTGATCTGAGTGTGCAGATCAGTAGACAGGGCAACAGCGGGATAGGCATAATAGAGCATTAGATTAATAGCAGATGTTCTACAATAATAAAAAAACCTAAGCATAACATATAAAATTAGTCAATAATATAAATGCATATATATATATATACACAGCCCGCTCATGGAGAGAGACCGACCGGATTACGCCAATCAAGCCCTATCTCAGAGCATGCCAAAAGTGAACATTGGTGATAGGTATTAGCTTGTAAGCCATCCAAAATAAATTAGAAAAGGCAGTAAGCTAAACCTTATATGATGTAATACCATACATCCATATGTGTACGTGCATATAGACCCGAAATGCATGTAACATCTCGATGTGCATAAACACGCGTGATATACAAGGAACCTCCGAACCAATTAGATTAAATACATAAACATTATACAATCTAAATTAATTGGATATGAATAAAATCAATGAGATAAAAGAAAAAAGAAAAAATCTTAATATAAAGGAAGAGGGTAGAGAGATGAAGGTACTAAGTGTCACTAATAAAACAATTAATATCAAGCTCAATGTTCAAGCCTCTGGGTGATAAAACATCAATTAAAAAGATCCATTGAGTTTCTCGTTTTGATAATTCTCGAACGAGATTAGTACCCCTCCAATGAGGTTCTACATGCTCCACTCCCCAAAATTCTAGGCCTGTTGCATCTTGATTATGTTTCAATTTAAAATGTAGGGACAAATTGTGGTCTTTGAAACATATTTTTATGTTGTGGATGTTCCGCTATGCGTACCCTCAGCATTCTCTTGGTGCGGCCTATATAAATGAGTTCACAAGGGCATTTCAGTGCATAAACCACATGAGTACTGTTTAAGGTGATGAACTGTTTAATATCAAAATTTCTTCCATTAGAGGTTGATGTAAAGCTGTCCATACCTCTAATGGGTTTTGTCACCTCCCTACATGCCTTGCATTTTCTGCAAGCGAAAAAACCATTGCAATCCCAGAATGTCGGTGGTCGTGTTAGGGGGTCAAGAACTTTTTTTATCACCCTATCACCAAAGCTTATTGCTTTCCGGTAAATAAATTGAGGTGTTAGTGGCAAAACCGGGTTCAATTTTTTGTCAAGAAGTAGAATATGCCAATGTTCTTTAAAGATGGCCTCCACCTCTTTGTATTGGGCATGGAATCCTGTGATAAACCCCCATTCCTTAGTGTTTACTGCAGTGGTGGTGGTGGCCTTTTCCTGTAAGCAACCCTCCCTTGGGAGTGCTCCCACCTCCTCCACTACTTTCTCCAAGATCTGTGGGTTATATCCTTTTGCTTCGAATTTGTCGGTCAAGATTTTGGACTGTAATATGAAGTTTTCCGCCTCAGAACAGTTCCACTTTACCCTCATAATCTGACCCTTTGGGATGTTTTTAAGCCAAAGTAGGAAGATAGCTGTTTCTATCTGTCGGCTTAAAATAAACTTTGGTATCTAATTAATTTTTCCGACGGTAAATGGTCACGTCCAGAAAGTTTATTTCTTTGTCGTGCCACTGTGAGGTCAATCTTATATTATTATTATTTGAATTTAGTTGGTTTTAAAAGAGATGTAATGATTCGGTGGACCCTGCCCAGATAAAAAAGAGGTCATCAATAAAACGTTTATAAAAAATCAGTTCCTGCTTTCTGTCCTTAAAAATGACTTTGTCCTCCCATTCCGCCATAAACAAATTAGCAATACTTGGCGCAAACTTAGCGCCCATTGCTACTCCTTTTTGTTGTGTATAGAATTTGCTGGCGTACCAGAAATAGTTATGGGATAAACAAAAATCAAGGGCACATCCAATGAAGACCTTTTAATTGTGAGGAATGTCTTCTCTCTGGCTAAATGCCCAATTTAGGACGAGCAAAGCATCGTCAATATCTGTGGGTAGTCTGTTAAATCCACTTTTTGTAAACAGTTAAAAAAATCGCGTAAATATGATCGAGTATTAATTACGCTTTTTTGTAAGAATTGGCCTAAATATTGACCCATTCTCGAGGAAATTGAGTCGATGCTGTTTACAATAGGTCGGGCTGGAGGGTTAACCGGATCCTTGTGGATTTTAAGTAAAGTATATATCGTTGGGACCCGACTACTCGTAGGGGCCAAATAATGCCTTTCTTTGGCTGATAATACTCCGAGATTTAGACCCTCTGTCTACCAGGGCTTCTAGTTGGTTCCTATAGAGTTGAGTGCGATCTCGATCCAATGTTCTGTATTAGAGGTCGACCGATATATCAGCCGGCCGATATATCGGCCGATATTTAGCCTTTTTAAAGAAATCGGCATCGGCCGATTATTATGTAAAGAGGCCGATTGTTTGGGATCTGAGGCAGGGGCGTGCTGGGTGGAAATCTCCCCCCCCCCGGCCGCCAACCGTCTATTCTAAATGGCTGCTATCACGGCCGCTGCCCGCTGACTTTTTTTTTCCCCAATGGAGGAAGTCAGCAGCGGCGGCCACCGTCGATTGGCTGTTCCCGGCCGCGCTGCATTCTGGGGTTTGTAGTCTGGAGGCTGGGCGCGCAGCACGTCAGGGGACGAATGGAACAGTCTTTGGCCATGCAAGGGTACAGAAGGGAGTCGGGAGCGCTCCGCTGGTGGGCACTGATGAGGTGGCAGTGAATGACAGCTTGGCACTGGTGAGCTGGGCACTGGTGGGCACTGATGAACTGGGCACTAGTGGGCACTGATGAACTGGGCACTGCTGAGCTTGGCACTGCTGAGCTTGGCACTGGACACTGCTGAGCTTGGCACTGAGCACTGCTGAGCTTGGCACTGGGCACTGCTGAGCTGGGCACTTGTGAGGTGGGCACTTGTGAGCTGGGCACTGGTGGGCACTTGTGAGCTGGGCACTGGTGGGCACTTGTGAGCTGGGCACTGGTGGGCACTGGTGAGCTTGGCAATGGTGGGCACTGATGAGCTGGGCACTGGTGGGCACTGATGAGCTGGGCACTGGTGGGCACTGCTGAGCTTGGCTTTGGGCACTGCTGAGCTTGGCACTGGGCACTGCTGAGCTTGGCACTGGGCACTGCTGGGCACCGATGAGGTGGCACTGATGGACATTGATAGGCTGCACCCCACCTCTCCACCCTAAACAATAACCTCCTCCCCACCTCTCCACCCTAAACAATAACCTCCTCCCCACCTCTCCACCCTAGATTTTTATGAGATGAAGGAAAAAGAAAAAAAATCGGCCTAAAATATCGGCCGCAAAAATCGGCAACATGTATCGGCCATCGGCCGCCCCGATTTCTAAATATCGGCATCGGCCAGAGAAAAACCCATATCGGTCGACCTCTATTCTGTATCTAGCTTCATCGGATAGCATTTCTATGATCTGTCCATGATAAAATTCTTTACACAGTATCACCACTCCTCCCCCTTTATCCGCTGGTCTGATGACTATATCTTTCCGTTCCTCCAGTGATTTTATACCTTCCTGGATATGTCTCGGATTTACATCTCTCTTAGGTTTAAGGTGATTTAGGTCACGTAGGATCAATCCCTTAAACACCTCTACCTGATGATTGGCATTATTTAGAGGGTTAAAGAGCGATTTATTTTTTAAACCGCTATTAAGCACTGCTGATGGATCCACAATAGTGTTTCTATGTTGAATATTACATCATAGGAAATGCTTCTTTATATTAAGCTTCCTGATGTATTTGTGGATGTCTATATATACATCAAATTTATTGACCATTTTTTTTATGCCACGTTTAAGGCCTAAATTCAGAATGTTGATTTCTTTATGCGACAATTCTACTTGACTTAAATAAAAAATGACCCCTAATCCTGTAATCTTCTTTTTTTGTTGGGCCCTCTGTCCGGCCCTGCACCCTCTGATTCTTCTACTCTTGGTCGTTGATGTTGCGTCCATTCTTTCTCCCATTGGGGTTGCTGGTCTCTCCACAGCTGGTCTCTCTGATATGGTGTCGGCTGGGGAGGTTTTTCTCTGAGTGGTGGGAAACCATGACCTCTCCTCTGTCCTCTCCTGCCTCACCCTAAAAAAGGCCGGGGGGCAGGTGGTGCTGTTCCATATTCATCCTGATAGTCCCATAATAGTTGAAATCTATTCTGAGTAGGTATATGATATGGATCTTGATAATAATTAGTTGTCTGATTATTTCTCCCTCTATTACCTCTCATATTGCCCCTCCCACTTCTTATGGGAGTGGAGTAATATGCTGGAAAATCAAAATGTATGTCTTCTTCAGTGTGCTCAATGGCACGTGCTGGTAGCTTTACACTTAGAGGTATAGAAATTTGATGTATATATAGACATCCACAAATACATCAGGACGCTTAATATAAAGAAGCATTTCCTAGAATGTAATGTTCAAAATAGAAACACTATTGTGGATCCATCAGCAGTGGTTAATAGTGGTTTAAAAAATAAATCGCTCTTTAACCCTCTAAATAATGCCAATCATCAGGTAGAGGTGTTTAAGGGATTGATCCTACGTGACCTAAATCACCTTAAACCTAAGAGAGATGTAAATCCGAGACATATTTAGGAAGGTATAAAATCACTGGAGGAATGGAAAGATATAGTCATCAGACCAGCAGATAAAGGGGGAGGAGTGGTGATACCGTGTAAAGAATTTTATCATGGACAGATCATAGAAATGCTATCCGATGAAGCTACATACAGAACATTGGATCGACATCCCACTCAACCCTATAGGAACCAACTAGAAGCCCTGGTAGACAGAGGGTCTAAATCCGGAGTATTATCAGCCAAAGACGTTATTTGGTCCCTACGAGTAGTCGGGTCCCAACGATATTTACCTTACCTAACATCCACAAGGATCCGGTTAACCCTCCAGCCCGACCTATTGTAAACAGCATCGACTCAATTTCCTTGAGAATGGGTCAATATTTAGACCAATTCTTACAAAAAAGCGTAATTAATACTCGATCATATTTACGCGACACAAAGGATTTTTTGAACTGTTTACAAAAAGTGGATTTAACAGACTACCAACAGATATTACTCGTGACAGCTGATGTATCATCACTCTACTCAATAATTCAACATGAGGATGCTTTGCTCGCCCTAAATTGGGCACTTAGCCAAAGAGAAGACATTCCTCACAATCAAAAGGTCTTCATTGGATGTGCCCTTGATTTTTGTTTATCCCATAACTATTTCTGGTACGCCAGCAAATTCTTTACACAACAAAAAAGAGTAGCAATGGGCGCTAAGTTTGCGCCAAGTATTGCTAATTTGTTTATGGCGGAATGGGAGGACAAAGTCATTTTTAAGGACAGAAAGCATGAACTGATTTTTTATAAACGTTTTATTGATGACCTCTTTTTTATCTGGACAGGGTCCACTGAATCATTACATCTCTTTTTAAATCAACTAAATTCAAATAATAATAATATAAGATTGACCTGACAGTGGCACGATAAAGAAATAAACTTTCTGGACGTGACCATTTACCGGCGGAATAATAAATTAGAAACCAAAGTTTATTTTAAGGCGACAGATAGAAACAGCTATCTTCCTTCTTGTAGTGGACACCACCCTCTTTGGCTTAAAAACATCCCAAAGGGTCAGATTATGAGGGTAAAGTGGAACTGTTCTGAGGCGGAAAACGTTATATTACAGTCCAAAATCTTGACCAACAAATTCGAAGCAAAAGGATATAACCCACAGATCTTGGAGAAAGTAGTGGAGGAGGTGGGAGCACTCCCAAGGGAGGGTTGCTTACAAGAAAAGACCACCACCACCACTGCAGTAAACACTAAGGAATGGGGGTTTATCACAGGATTCCAAGCCCAATACAAAGAGGTGGAGGCCATCTTTAAAGAACATTGGCATATTCTACTTCTTGACAAAAAATTAAACCCGGTTTTGCCACTAACACCTCAATTTATTTACCGGAAAGCAATAAGCTTTGATGATAGGGTGATAAAAAAAGTTCTTGACCCCCCAACACGACCACCGACGTTCTGGGATTGCAATGGTTTTTTCGCTTGCAGAAAATGCAAGGCATGTAGGGAGGTGACAAAACCCATTAGAGGTATGGACAGCTTTACATCAACCTCTAATGGAAGAAATTTTGATATTAAACAGTTCATCACCTGTAACAGTACTCATGTGGTTTACGCACTGAAATGCCCTTGTGGACTCATTAATATAGGCCACACCAAGAGAATGCTGAGGGTACGCATAGCGGAACATATCCACAGCATAAAAATAGGGTTCAAAGACCACAATGTGTCCCTACATTTTAAATTGAAACATAATCAAGATGCAACAGGCCTAGAATTTTGGGGAGTGGAGCATGTAGAACCTCATTGGAGGGGTACTAATCTCGTTCGAGAATTATCAAAACGAGAAACTCAATGGATCTTTTTAATTGATGTTTTATCACCCAGAGGCTTAAACATTGAGTTCGATATTAATTGTTTTATTAGTGACACTTAGTACCTTCATCTCTATACCCTCTTCCTTTATATTAAGTTTTTTTCTTTTTTCTTTTATCTCATTGATTTTAATGAATTTTAATGAGTCTTTATCAGTCCATCTTTCAATTTTTTATTTGATTCTATTATTGATTTTATTCATATCCAATTAATTTGGATTGTATAATGTTTATGTATTTAATCTAATTGGTGTGGAGGTTCCTTGTATATCACACGTGTATATGCACATCAAGATGTTACATGCATCTCGGGTCTATATGCACGTACACATATGGATGTATGGTATTACATCATATAAGGTTTAGCTTACTGCCTTTTCTAATTTATTTTGGATGGCTTACGAGCTAATACCTATCACCAATGTTCACTTTTGGCAAGCTCTGAGATAGGGCTTGATTGGCGTAATCCGGTCGGTCTCTCTCAATGAGCGTGCTGTGTATACATATATGCATTTATATTATTGATTAATTTTATATGTTATGCTTAGGTTGTTTTATTATTGTAGAACATCTGCTATTAATCTAATGCTCTATTATGCCTATCCCGCTGTTGCCCTGTCTACTGATCTGCACACTCAGATCAAGTACATCCTGTTACATGGCCGGTCAGTACGTTTGCAAGTTCAGTATGACTGTTGATTGGGCCAGCGATGGATAAGGGCGGTGTTACCATTACATATTTAAATCCGGTCAACACATCATGAGATTACGCCCTCAGATGAAGTCCGGAAGTGACGAAACGCATCAGTAACGTAATCTCCGTGGTTTACCGGAAGTGACGTATGCGGTTCACAGGACGCCAAGCACCAGGAAGTGGAGCTGACGGTCATCACAAGACTTCTCCCCCTGATCTGCACGGTATCCCGGTGAACTTTACCGCACTTTGCACTTTATATTGCCTCATATCATTTGGCTATTGTACGTTTAACTTGTAAGGGGGGTACTTTTTGGGTTAATAAATCTTTAACAGTATTACGCTATGTGGGCATTACAATCTGTTTCACATGGTACCCTTGCAAACGTGGTGGAAGTTCAATGGTGAGCGGTGGACAACCAGGAATTGATCAAAGGCGTGCATTATACTGATTTGTGGTGAGTGCATCCCCAAAGGGGAGAACCATTCACATGGTGAAACTCTGCTGGTGGAAGGTGGTTGCTCTAAGAATCTACATGATACAAGTCAATATTTGATCTGGTTTCTCCACTATCTCTCTCATATGGACAATACATATGAAATCTTGTCAGAATTTAATATAGTTTGACAAAGCGCCGCTGCAATATTTAAAGGACTCTTTCATTCTGAGGACTTTTTACTATTGTTTTTTAATACTATACAGATTTCAGTCCAAAAGGAAGTAATGGGAGAGAATTCCCGAAAAATGTGAAAAAGGGAACCTACAGACTTGCCGCATCTCCAACAAAATTTGGAGAGGGAGGGGTCACGAGCATGTAACAAGTCCGGGGTCCTATACCAAAACATCAGAACTTTAAATGCAGTTTCCTTCTGTACTACACAACGTGAGATCTTGGACGTAGAGTCCCATATCTTACCCCAATCCAGTAATGAAATTGGACGTTGAAGTATGTGTGACCATTTTTTCATATAGCTATGGGTGGAATCCGTTAGAGGTGGATTTTCGTGGAGGATCTTATATATGGACGAAATTTGTTTGGAGTCATATGGACCATTAGCACATATAATTTCAAAGCCTGTGTGTTTTTCTAAAAAAAGTGTAGGAGATTTGGCAAGAATTTTTTTTTTAAATTGAATGTAAGAATAGTGAAGTGAGGCTGGGAGATCGTGTTTTTTCTGTAGCTCTGAAAAAGATAGGAGTTTACGGGTGATCTGATGCACAATATGTCGCAACTGAAATACAGTATCCCCGCCCTAGTCCACGGATACATCCTTGCATAAGACAGTCCATCAGGGATGTCTGGATTGAACAGTAAATTCAGAAGGGGGGGACATTTGGAAGTTAGAGAATAACGTTCTGCACATCTTTTCCAAATAGTAAGGGTAAAAAGCATCGGTGCCAAGCAGAGGGATCTCAACTGAGGCATGAATTTAGAAGAGTGAGGCCATAGCATATAGCAAGGATGGACCGGAACAGTAATTCCCATCTCAATCTCGGCCCATCTGCTAGGTGCCTTTCTAGAAATCCAAGTAGTTAGTACTCTTAAGTGGGAGGCATAGTAGTATTTATTGATATCTGGTGCTGCCAGACCCCCCCCCTATGCTTTGGAGCAAGAACCACTGATTGTGCTATCCTATGAGAAGAGTTGTTCCATATGAACCTGAGGCATCTTCTCTGGAGAATTTTCAATTGCGACATTGGCACCGGGATCAGAAGCGTTTCAAACAGGTAAAGCAACTTGGGAAGTATTGACATCTTAAGGACATTGATCCTACCTAAGAGAGAGATCAGGAGAGAGGTCCAATGATTCAGAAGACGTGTTATTTCTGCAAACATAGGGGGAAAATTAGCTTGATAAAGGGACGTGTATGAAGGGGTAATGTATATCCCTAAATAGTTGAGTGTGGAAGGACTCCAGCGGTAATGAAAGGAGTCTTGAAGGGATCTAAGCAAATCGGGTGAAATGTTTATGGGTAAGGCCTCTGTCTTTGACTTATTAATCTTAAACCCCGAAAGAGCTCCAAATGCGGATAGAGTGTCGTGTAAAATGGGTAAAGAGGTAGTGGGATGGGTAAGGGTCAGTAGGATATCATCAGCAAAAAGTGATAATTTATAATCCTGTTGTCGCAGCGGCACCCCCCTTATATCTGGATGGGACCTGATGGCAAGCGCCAATGGCTCCAAACATAGAATAAACAGCAGAGGTGACAAAGGACACCCCTGCCTGGTGCCATTTCTGAGGGGGAACCGCTATGACAAGTAGGAAGACATCTGAACCTGAGACGTAGGAGTAGAGTACAGGGCATGTAAAGCTTTTATAAAAGAACCTGAGAATCCGTATCTGGAAAGGACAGCAAACATGAATGGCCAACTAAGACGGTCAAATGCTTTCTGCGCATCAAGACTCAGGACAATAGCAGGTTGTTTGGTTTTA
This sequence comes from Rana muscosa, assembly GCA_029206835.1. Classification (NCBI taxonomy): domain Eukaryota; kingdom Metazoa; phylum Chordata; class Amphibia; order Anura; family Ranidae; genus Rana; species Rana muscosa. Next base: position 381,347,269 of record CM055123.1, on the reverse strand, counting down.
TTCAAGAGGTCAATCAGATCTACAGTCCGTCTGGTATTGTCACCCGCGTGTCTAGTAGGTACAAACCCCACTTGGTCTCTGTGAATCTGTGTCGTCAATGATGGGGAAAGTCTGTTAGCCAGTAATTTAGTAAAGATCTTATAGTCTGAATTTAATAAGGCAATGGGGCGATAATTATCAGCTAATGAGTGATCTTTACCCGGTTTAGGAATGACAGTTATGAATGCATGTAAAAATTGTGAATGTGGGATGGAACCAGCGAGTAAACAGGGAAAATAAAGATAGTAAGTGGGGGTTGAGAATATCAGAGAAGGTTTTATAGTAGGAATAGGGGAGTCCATCTGGTCCTGGAGACTTATGAGTTGGTAGGGCCGCTATCTCCTCAATAGTAACAGGGGCGTTAAGCACGGATTTCTGGGCGCTTGACAATTTAGGTAGATCTAAGAGGGACATAAACTCTTCAAATTTATCCTGGGAAAACTGGGATATCGGGTCATTATTTAGACAGTTATACAACCTCTTATAAAAATCTCCAAAAACCTGGGACATATTCTTAGGACAGTATGTGGGAAGTCCGTCTGGCTGCATCAGGTGGTCAGAGATTGAAAGGAAGGGATGTGGCTTCAATCTATTAACAAGCATTCTATGTGGCTTATTGGCATACTCATAGAATTTTTGTCTGGCCTATAACATAGATTTAGATATCTTACTTAGGTTAACTGATTTGATACGGTTACGAACCAAAGTCACATGTCTCAGTCGTTCCATCGTGGGGGATTCAAGTAAGCGCGTCTCGGCAGTTCTCAACTGAGCGAGAAGATCAGCTTTCAGCTTCATTGAGTCTCGCTTAAGACGAGAGCCTGCAGCGATGCACTCACCCCTGAAAAAAGCTTTATGAGCTCCCCACAGGATGGAGGTATCTGACACCGAACCCTTGTTTAATTGGAAAAATTCAGACAGTTTCTGCTGCAATTTGGGTTGGACGATCGGGTCTTTGAGTAACGACTCGTTAAGGCGCCAGTAACACATCTTAGGGGTAGTAGAGGTGAGTACAAGATCAAGTTCAATGGGTGCATGGTCCGACCAGGTGATTGGGTCAATCTCAGAGGAGACAACATAGGGAAGCAGAGGGGCCATTACAAAAAAGTGGTCTAATCTGGAATAAAGCTTATTGGGAGGAGAATAAAACGTAAAACTATTTTGAGTCGGATGTTTCACTCGCCACGTGTCAATAAGGTTGTATGATCTCGTCAGCTTACGAAGCGAAGCTGACATTTTCTGGATGGCTATACGTGGGGTGTCCCGGAATAATGCCCGTCTATCTTTGGATGGGGACATGCACACATTGAAATCACCTCCTATGATCTTAAAAGGTTGAGAATCTAGTTGTATTTTCTCAAAGACTGTTGTGAGTAGTGATGAGCCGAACACCCCCGGGTTCGGTTCGCACCAGAACCCGCGAACGGACCGGAAGTTCGAACGAACATTAGAACCCTATTAAATACAATGGATGCGAACGTTCGAATTCTAAAGTGCTAATTATAACAACTATTATGCATGTTATTGTCCTAAAAAGGGTTTGGGAACCCGGGTTCTGCACCAGGGGACATGTATCAATGCAAAAAGAAGTTTTAAAAACGGTCGTTTTTCGGGAGCAGTCATTTTAATGATGCATAAAGTGAAAAAAAAAAAGTCAAATATTCCTTTAAATATCGTACCTGGGGGGTGTCTAAAGTATGCCTGTGAAGTGCCACGTGTTTCCCGTGTTTAGAACTGTCCCTGCACAAAATGACACTTCTAAAGGAAAAAAAAGCCATTTAAAACTGCTTGCGGCTTTAATGTAATGTCTGGTCCCGGTAATATGGATGAAATTCTTTAAGAAAAATGGCATAGCTACCCCATGACCCCCCCCCCCCTACCCCAGCCCATTACCAGCCCCTTTGGGTCTTGTATGGATATTAAGGGGAACCCCGCACATAAAATAAAAAAGGCCCTATATACTCTGAACAGCCGTATACAGGCGGTGCATACAAGACAGGGACTGTAGGTTTGTTCTTATGTAGAATCTGTTTGTAATTTTGAACAGGTACATTGTTGAAGTGTAGCTCCAGCCCAAAAATCTATTTTTAAACTTTTTGGAAAACATAGGTAAGGGTTATCACCCCTGTAACATTTGTTTTGCTGTCTGTGCCCCTGTTCAGAACATTTCACCTCACTTTCCGTCCCAATGACAACTGTTTTTGAAATGTGGTGTTTTTCTTGAAACAAGGATTGCTGATAAAGCATCAGTACAGAGGAGACACCTTTCTCCCATATTTATTCTTACAGGAGAGAATTTTCCTTCCTAGTGGTAGATTTCCTCTCACTTCCTGTTGTCTTCTTGCGTTTGCAAGTAGGAGTCGTTTGTAAGTTGGATGTTTGAAAGTAGGGACCTGCCGTATATACTCTGCAGAAATAGGCCCCTTAGTTGTTGGTGTTGGCACAACACTGTAAGCACTCACAGTTACTCTTGGTTGGTGCTGGAACGCCCTGCTGTCAACTATTATATCAGGAATTTTAATTACATATAATTGTTGAACAGTGGTAGTAAAAATTGGGCCTTTGATGGTGGTGCTGGTGCCACAACACTGTAAGCCCTGACAGTTACTCTTGGTGGGTGCAGCAATGGGCCCTGCTGTGAATTATTAGATCAAGAATTGTAATTACATGCCCCTGTTGAACAGGGGCTGAAAAATTGGGCCTTAGGCACTGGTGGCACAACACTGCAACCCCTCACAGATACTGTACTTGGAGCACAGCAATGAGCCCTGTTGCAAAGTATTGCTTCAAAAATTGTAATGACACGCCCCTGTTAAACAGGGGCTGAAAAATTGGGCCTTAGGCACTGGTGGCACAACACTGCAACTCCTCACAGATACTGTACTTGGAGCACAGCAATGAGCCCTGTTGCAAAGTATTGCTTCAAAAATTGTAATTACACGCCCCTGTTAAACAGGGGCTGAAAAATTGGGCGTTAGGCACTGGTGGCGGCACCCATAAACAAAAATGATCTTCCAAGCTATCATCATCAATAGTATCATTGAGGACTCGGAGGAGGAGGATAGGCAGTCAACATAACAGCACAGGCACTCAGCATCAGCATCAGTCTTGAAGGGATGTGACATTTTAAAATCAATTAGTCTGTTATATCAGCATCAGGTGTGTGGTAGCTGGTGGTGATCCAAGACTGGTTCATCTTGATGAAAGTCAGTCGATCAACCGAGTCGGTGGACAGGCGCACCCTGTGATCCGTGACAAATCCTCCAGCAGCACTGAATGTGCGTTCCGAAAGAACGCTGGATGCAGGACAGGCCAGTAGCTCAATTGCATACTGTGCAAGCTCTGGCCAGTGATCCATCCTCAAGACCCAGTAAGCCAGAGGATTTTCGGTGGGGAAGGTGTCCAAGTCTGACCTTGCCCCTAGATATTCCTGCACCATGTTTATCAGACGCTGGCGATGGTTGCTGGAACCAATCATACTTTGGGGCTGCGGACTAAAGAATTGTCTGAACGCATCGGTCAGACGGCCACCTTCCCCACCGCTCCTTCTTTGACTGGCCGAAGCCTCAGCAACTCGTTGTCCAGGACCAGGAGTTTGCAACCTCCCAGTCTCTGGGAACGCGTTGCACAGACCTTTCTGCAAGGCCTCCCGGAGTTGTCTCATCCTCTGCTCCCTCTGCGACGGTAACATAAGGTCCGCAACCTTACCCTTGTACCGTGGATCAAGGAGAGTGGCCAGCCAGTAATGGTCCCTCTCCTTGATCCGAAGAATACGAGGATCCTTCCGCAGACTTTGCAGGATCAGGGAGGCCATGCAGCGTAGGTTTGCTGAGGCATTCGCTCCGGAGTCCTCTGGGTCACTAAGGACGACATGATCCGCAGCCACCTCCTCCCAGCCACGTACAAGTCCACTGGTTTCTTGGGACTGTAAATCATCCCTAAAAGACTGCTGCTGATGATGCTGAGTGCCAGCCTCCACCTCCATGCTGACACAATCCTCCTCCTCCTCCTCCTCCTCCTCCTCTTCCTGTGCGATGGGTGGGACAGAAGGAACACTGTCTGGGTAAAGGGGGCCTTGAGAGGCAAGGAAGTCCTCCTCTTCCTGCCTCTGTTCTGCCTCAAGTGCCCTGTCCATTATTCCACGCAGCGTGTGCTCCAACAGGTGGACAAGAGGTACAGTGTCACTGATGCATGCACTGTCACTGCTCACCATCCTCGTGGCCTCCTCAAATGGTGCCAGGACAGTGCATGCATCCCTGATCATGCCCCACTGGCGTGGAGAAAAAAAACCAAGCTCCCCTGACCCTGTCCTGGTGCCGTAGTCGCACAGGTACTCATTGATGGCCCTCTGCTGCGTGTGCAGCCGCTGCAGCATGGCCAACGTTGAGTTCCACCTGGTGGGCATGTCACATATAAGGCGGTTCTTGGGCAGGTTCAACTCCTTTTGCAGCTCAGCCAGGCGAGCACTGGCATTATAAGATCTGCGGAAATGCACACAGACTTTCCTGGCCTGCCTCAGGACATCCTGTAAGCCCGGGTACCTGCCCAAGAACCGCTGCACCACCAGGTTAAGGACGTGAGCCACACAGGGCACATGGGTCAGTTGTCCCTGTCGGAGGGCGGAGAGGAGGTTGGTGCCATTGTCGCAAACCACCATTCCTGGCTTAAGCTGGCGTGGCGTCAACCACCTCTCGGCCTGGCCCTGCAGAGCAGACAGGACCTCTGCCCCAGTGTGGCTTCTGTCCCCCAAACACACCAGCGCAAGCACGGCATGGCATCTTTTTGCCTGCGTACTTGCGTAGCCCCGTGAACGGCTACGGAGCACCGCTGGTTCATAGGACAAACCACAGGAAGAGGCCATGGAGGAAGAAGAAGAGGAGGGGGTGGAGGAGAGAGGTGTGTCACAACCAGTAGTAGCATTTTGGAGGCGTGGCGGTGGGACAACCTCCAACACTACTGCACCTTGTCCTGAATCCTTCCCAGCTGCCAAAAGAGTGACCCAATGGGCCGTGAAAGAAAGGTAACGTCCCTGTCCATGCCTGCTGGACCATGAGTCAGCGGTAATATGCACCTTACCGCTGACCGCCCTGTCCAGCGAGGCCAAGACATTGCCTTCCACATGCCGGTAGAGAGCCGGAATAGCCTTCCGTGAGAAAAAGTGGCGTTTGGGAACCTGCCACTGAGGAACCGCACATTGCACAAACTCACGGAAGGGGGCCGAGTCTACCAACTGAAAAGGCAGCAGTTGAAGCGCTAGCAATTTAGCCAAGCTAGCATTCAACCGCTGGGCATGTGGATGGCTGGGAGTGAACTTCTTTCGACGGTCCAGCAGCTGGGGCAGGGAAATTTGCCTGCTAGAATCGGACGTCGGTGTACTGCTAGCAGAGTGGGCGCAAGTACTTGGCTGTGACACACCTAATTCTACACCTTCATTCCTCTCAGTGCATGTTTCAGAGAGGACTGAAGTTATAGTGGGGTTGGAGATCCCAGCTGATGCGGTGCAAGGAGAGGTCCGCTTTGTTCTTTGGTGTGGGTCTTTGAGGTAGGCTTGCCAACGAGCTGCATGGCAGGTCAACATATGTCTGGTCAGGCATGTGGTACCCAAGCGGCTGATGTTTTGCCCACGCGATATACGCTTGAGACATATGTTGCAAACAGCAGCTGTGCGATCTGATGCACTAGCCTCAAAAAAGGCCCACACCAAAGAACTTTTTGAATGACGGGCAGAGGCAGCGCCCTGCACAGGCGGAGCTCTGCGGTGTGATTCCGTCGGTGTACTGCCCTTACGCTGGCCACCAAAGGGCATCCTGCCTCGTTGGAGATGTGCCTCCTCCTCATCCTCCTCCTCCTCCTCTCTCCTATTAGGCACCCACGTGGAGTCATTGACCTCATCATCCCCTCCCTCCTCATCACTGGAGCCAATCTGGCAGTATGCTGCAGCTGCTGGAACATGACTGCCAGATTGGTGTCCTTCTTGAGCATCCCCTCTGTCTGCTCTCACGCTACTGCCTTCCTCTAGCTGGGTTTCATCATCAGACCCTTCGAAACGCTGGGCATCCTCCTGGAGCATGTACCCAACACTGTGCTGAAACAGTTCGGGGGACTCCTCAGGAGGAGGACATGGTGGGTCTAGGGAAGGAGTGACTGATGATTTGTCTGACATTGATACCAGGGAAGACGACGCTTTGGCAGCTGCTTTTCCAGTACCCTGAGCCTGGGTGAGAGAGGATGAGGAGGAGGAGGAGGGCTTGGTCATCCACTCTACCAAGTCTTCGGCATGATGTGGCTCAACATGTCCAGCTGCCGAAAAGAAGGACAAGCGTGTCCCATGGCCATGTGCTGATGACAATGCACCGCGTCCACGACCAGCACTGTTGCCCCCAGACACAGAGCCTGCTTGCCCTCTTTTATTGCCTCCTGACTGTCTGCCTCTCCTTGTTTGCCTTCCAGACATTCTAATAGATGGCCTGCAGGGAGATGGGAAAAAAGCAATAAGGGCTACCTTCAGGTGTCCTTCTCTGTCCCTGGAAACAAGGACTTGCAGAGTGAAAGAAAAAAAACACTCTCCCTACCTACAGTTTTCTGTCCCTAGAAAAAATGTTTTTTTTAATCACAATATAGCACAAGGAAAATTAACTCACTGTCCTTACAGGTCCCTGGAAACAAGGACTTGCAGAGTGAAAGAAAAAAAACACTCTCCCTACCTACAGTTTTCTGTCCCTAGAAAAAAATGTTTTTTTTAATCACAATATAGCAAAAGGACAATTCACTCACTGTCCTTCCAGGTCCCTGGAAACAAGGACTTGCAGAGTGAAAGAAACTGACACTGTCCCTACCTAGAGTTTTCTGTCCCTAGAATAAATGTTTTTTTTAATCACAATATAGCACAAGGAAAATTAACTCACTGTCCTTACAGGTCCCTGGAAACAAGGACTTGCAGAGTGAAAGAAAAAAAACACTCTCCCTACCTACAGTTTTCTGTCCCTAGAAAAAAATGTTTTTTTTAATCACAATATAGCAAAAGGACAATTCACTCACTGTCCTTCCAGGTCCCTGGAAACAAGGACTTGCAGAGTGAAAGAAACTGACACTGTCCCTACCTAGAGTTTTCTGTCCCTGGAATAAATGTTTTTTTCAGCACAATATAGCACAAGGACAATTAACTCACTGTCCTTACAGGTCCCTGGAAACAAGGACTTGCAGAGTGAAAGAAAAAAAATACTCTCCCTACCTACAGTTTTCTGTCCCTAGAAAAAAATGTTTTTTTTAATCACAATATAGCAAAAGGACAATTCACTCACTGTCCTTCCAGGTCCCTGGAAACAAGGACTTGCAGAGTGAAAGAAACTGACACTGTCCCTACCTAGAGTTTTCTGTCCCTAGAATAAATGTTTTTTTTAATCACAATATAGCAAAAGGACAATTCACTCACTGTCCTTCCAGGTCCCTGGAAACAAGGACTTGCAGAGTGAAAGAAAAAAAACACTCTCCCTACCTACAGTTTTCTGTCCCTAGAAAAAAATGTTTTTTTTTATCACAATATAGCAAAAGGACAATTCACTCACTGTCCTTCCAGGTCCCTGGAAACAAGGACTTGCAGAGTGAAAGAAACTGACACTGTCCCTACCTAGAGTTTTCTGTCCCTAGAATAAATGTTTTTTTTAATCACAATATAGCAAAAGGACAATTCACTCACTGTCCTTCCAGGTCCCTGGAAACAAGGACTTGCAGAGTGAAAGAAAAAAAACACTCTCCCTACCTACAGTTTTCTGTCCCTAGAAAAAAATGTTTTTTTTTATCACAATATAGCAAAAGGACAATTCACTCACTGTCCTTCCAGGTCCCTGGAAACAAGGACTTGCAGAGTGAAAGAAACTGACACTGTCCCTACCTAGAGTTTTCTGTCCCTGGAATAAATGTTTTTTTCAGCACAATATAGCACAAGGACAATTAACTCACTGTCCTTACAGGTCCCTGGAAACAAGGACTTGCAGAGTGAAAGAAAAAAAATACTCTCCCTACCTACAGTTTTCTGTCCCTAGAAAAAAATGTTTTTTTTAATCACAATATAGCAAAAGGACAATTCACTCACTGTCCTTCCAGGTCCCTGGAAACAAGGACTTGCAGAGTGAAAGAAAAAAAATACTCTCCCTACCTACAGTTTTCTGTCCCTAGAAAAAAATGTTTTTTTTAATCACAATATAGCAAAAGGACAATTCACTCACTGTCCTTCCAGGTCCCTGGAAACAAGGACTTGCAGAGTGAAAGAAACTGACACTGTCCCTACCTAGAGTTTTCTGTCCCTGGAATAAATGTTTTTTTCAGCACAATATAGCACAAGGACAATTAACTCACTGTCCTTACAGGTCCCTGGAAACAAGGACTTGCAGAGTGAAAGAAAAAAAATACTCTCCCTACCTACAGTTTTCTGTCCCTAGAAAAAAATGTTTTTTTTAATCACAATATAGCAAAAGGACAATTCACTCACTGTCCTTCCAGGTCCCTGGAAACAAGGACTTGCAGAGTGAAAGAAACTGACACTGTCCCTACCTAGAGTTTTCTGTCCCTAGAATAAATGTTTTTTTTAATCACAATATAGCAAAAGGACAATTCACTCACTGTCCTTCCAGGTCCCTGGAAACAAGGACTTGCAGAGTGAAAGAAAAAAAACACTCTCCCTACCTACAGTTTTCTGTCCCTAGAAAAAAATGTTTTTTTTTATCACAATATAGCAAAAGGACAATTCACTCACTGTCCTTCCAGGTCCCTGGAAACAAGGACTTGCAGAGTGAAAGAAACTGACACTGTCCCTACCTAGAGTTTTCTGTCCCTGGAATAAATGTTTTTTTCAGCACAATATAGCACAAGGACAATTAACTCACTGTCCTTACAGGTCCCTGGAAACAAGGACTTGCAGAGTGAAAGAAAAAAAATACTCTCCCTACCTACAGTTTTCTGTCCCTAGAAAAAAATGTTTTTTTTAATCACAATATAGCAAAAGGACAATTCACTCACTGTCCTTCCAGGTCCCTGGAAACAAGGACTTGCAGAGTGAAAGAAACTGACACTGTCCCTACCTAGAGTTTTCTGTCCCTAGAATAAATGTTTTTTTTAATCACAATATAGCAAAAGGACAATTCACTCACTGTCCTTCCAGGTCCCTGGAAACAAGGACTTGCAGAGTGAAAGAAAAAAAACACTCTCCCTACCTACAGTTTTCTGTCCCTAGAAAAAAATGTTTTTTTTTATCACAATATAGCAAAAGGACAATTCACTCACTGTCCTTCCAGGTCCCTGGAAACAAGGACTTGCAGAGTGAAAGAAACTGACACTGTCCCTACCTAGAGTTTTCTGTCCCTAGAATAAATGTTTTTTTTAATCACAATATAGCAAAAGGACAATTCACTCACTGTCCTTCCAGGTCCCTGGAAACAAGGACTTGCAGAGTGAAAGAAACTGACACTGTCCCTACCTAGAGTTTTCTGTCCCTAGAATAAATGTTTTTTTTAATCACAATATAGCAAAAGGACAATTCACTCACTGTCCTTCCAGGTCCCTGGAAACAAGGACTTGCAGAGTGAAAGAAACTGACACTGTCCCTACCTAGAGTTTTCTGTCCCTAGAATAAATGTTTTTTTTTAAGCACACTATAGCAGAAGCACAAAACACACTGACACTCTCCCTACCTATCCTTCTCTTTCCCTAAACTAAAGGAATCCAGGTTAAGCAAGAAAGAAATAACAGTCACTGTCCCTGCCTATGCTACTCTATCCCTGCTCCGGAACACACTACACTAGGCCGCCGTGCTGGCGGCCTTTTATAGTGTGGGGCGTGTACTAAACACCCTCAGCAATAATTGGCCACAGGCATCCTGCCTGTGGCCAATCATTGCTCTCCTCGCTGCCGGCGCTGTGATTGGCCAAGCATGCGGGGTCACAGTGCATGCTTGGCCAATCACAGCGCCTGGATGACACTGCGATGGCGTAGTGCATTGTGGGCCGTTCGCGTCACTCGAATTTGGCGCGAACGGCCCAAATCGTTCGATCTTCGTCGAACGATCGAACAGCCAATGTTCGAGTCGAACGTATGTTCGACTCGAACACGAAGCTCATCCCTAGTTGTGAGAAAGCTAATCTGACCGGCATTTGGGGCATAAACATTAGCCAAAGTAAGTTGGGTATTCAAGTGAGTACAATTCAGGATTACATATTGACCCTTGGGGTCTAGATGGGAGGAAAGGACACAGATCGGACAAGAACGTTTGATAAGGATCGCCACCCTGGCCTTTCCCGAGGGGTCAGAAGCCACATATGCTATGGGAAAGTGTCTGGAAACAAATTTAAAGGATCCCCCAGGTCTAAAGTGAGTCTCCTGTACCATAATCACATCCGCATTAGAGGACCTGAATTCTTTCAGAGCTTGCCATCTTTTACCAATGGAATTCAGGCCTTTAACGTTACAGAAGTACACCTTCAGAGCCATAACCTATCAGAGTTGTACTTAGCTAGCATAGCATATGTAACCAAAAAACATTGAAGTAACCATAATTTAGAGCATATTTGAGCCAAAAGGCTTATAAGTCGAAACCGTGCCATGAGGGCAGCATTCGTAACCTGAGTAGGCTCAACAAATAAAAGACCTCTAATAAAACATACAATACTTAAACAAAGGAAGAAAAAATAGAAAAAAAGAGAAAGAGTCAGAATAAAAAGAACAAAAAATAAGTGAAAACACGTTTCCAAGGGCCCTGATGTAGAAAAAAACATCAGGGAGCCCAGACATCAGTCTGGGAAATTGAGGAGCATAGCAACTTGCAAGAACCAGCGGGGGGTTCCCGTCACATCAAGGTAAACAGTCATCACCATTCTATAAATGGGCTTGAATCAAAGTATGAGGTCGTTCATCAAAGAGACAGTTACCTGTAGACTGTATGAATCAGGAAAGCGTCTTTCTTGAGAGAAAAATATATAAAAAATACAAAAAAAAATAAGAGACAGCAAGGGCAATCCAAACTCACAGGATCACCAGCACAGCCAAGATAAGCAGCAACTGGCCGTGATTTTGGAAAAGTAGATTACTGGATCCAAAAGCATCTTGAGGTCTGGAATCTGGAGGAGTCAGCGCGTTGAGGGGTGGAGAAGGTTTTTCGTGATCGTCATTGGACGGGGGTCCAAATCTTGGCAGGAGTTGCAAGAGGCTTAGCATACAAAACGGGTATCTGGAGGTCCTCCTCGGGGATGAGGGGGAGACCCAGACTGCGGAGGAAGGCCTCACTCTCAAAAAGATCTCTTAGTGAATGTTGAACTCCATCTTTAGTAACTGTCAAGCGAAAAGGGAATCCCCAACGGTAAGGCACTTGGAGATTTTGCAGGTGGGTGGTAACAGGGCGGAAGCTCCGTCTTTTCGCCAAGGTAATAGGGGAGAGATCACTGAATATCTGGATCTTGGTCGTTTTAAATTCTATGCGGGATTTATTATGAGTTGCGACAGTAAGGGCTTCTTTACTTTCATAAAAATTAAAGCGAACAATAGTGTCTCTGGGGTTGGAGCCAGGGGGAGGCTTAGGGGCCAGAGACCTATGGGCCCGGTCAAGATGCCAGTCAATGTCCGGAATATGGGGTGCCAAAGTGACAAAGAGATCCAGCAGATATGGGCGCAGTTCTTTGTCAGAGACCGATTCAGGCACTCCGCGGATACGGAGGTTCTGATGTCTCTCCCTGTTCTCCAGATCTTCCTGCTGTATCTGGAGTTGGGAAACTGTGTGCTTCATGGCCGCATTGTCTTCCTCCAAAACATGTACATATTGAGTAGACATGTGCATTCGTTTTCATCCGAATGCATTTTCGTCCGAATTTCAGGTATTTTCGTTATCGTTTTAACAAACGAAAATGCAGAATCAGAAAACCGAAAGATCTGACATAAACAAATGCTTAATTTTCGTTTTCATTGCAACAACAGTTCGATATAGATAGGAGATTCGACATGAGGCTGACAATAACAATCTGTGTCCATCGAACCTGTGGTCGAATGTGCCTAACCTTAACTCTATTAGTCCAAGATTATTATACATAGAGAGAAAAGATTCGACATTATAGAGAGAAAAGATTCGACATTATAGAGAGAAATGATTCGCTGCTGGAATTGGGTGGGGGAAGTAAAATTAAAATAATGATGATGATGAATATTATTGGCTGATTGTAACCAAAGAGGAGGAGCAGTAAAATAGCTAGAACTAACTTGACGGGGGGCGTGGCCTGATGCGGCATGTGAACAGACCTGTTCGACGGAGCTCCCGCTGTAGATCCTGTTTGTGATCCTTTCCTCGCCACCTACAACGCCCGATTCAGCCACAACCTGCGCCTAAAGACCTCCAGAGACCCTCGGTTCCAGCGGTGCTCGATAATCCCGGCATGATGACCCGGGGAAACAAAGGAGAAGCTGCGGCTGCGGCCTCCCAGGCCTTCCAAGATGGCGCCTGGATGTCTCAGTCTCTGCCTCCCAGGACTCCACGAGGGCAGGAGAAGAAGACGGAGCTGGGGGGTAAGTCCACCAAAGCCCCTAAAGGGACAGACCAAACGAGAGACATGCTATATTATGCCAGGAAACTGACAGGCCCGGAAGATTCCCTGCAGACTGTTGCACAGGGTCATGCAATGCCCGCAGAGCAGGCTGAGCAGGGACACACTGACATGCTGGAAGCTGAGGATGATGAAATGGAGTCAGCCCCTGGTTCTGTTCCAGCCTTGCTTGACCAGCAGACAGAGGACAGTCCCCAGCCCACACTCAGTGAAATCCTGCATGCTGTTCACAGGTGCACTGCCTCAGTGGATGCCCTGAAGGAGAGATTTGGGGGGCTGGAGGAGAAAGTTAATCTCCTGAGACATGATATACAGAAGGTCAGGGAGAGGACCACGGCCGTGGAGGGCAGAGTCAGTGATATAGAGGATCAGATGCCACACATGACCCGGGAAGTGAGAGTCGCTGCTCAGCAGGCACGCCAGGCCTTTGATCGCCATGATGAGATCGAAAATCGCCTGAGACGCAACAATGTACGCATTGTGGGGCTCCCAGAAAAGGTGGAGGGCAGGGACCCCACGACGTTCATAGAAGGCTGGCTACAGGAGACCTTTGGTAAAGAGGCTTTTTCTCCGATTTACACGGTGGAACGGGCGCACAGGGTGCCACCTCGCCCCCTCCTCCCCGGCAATCCCCCGAGATCCATGCTTGCTAGACTCCTTAACTACAGGGACCGGGAAGTGATACTTCGAATGGCCAGAGAAAGGGGGGCTGTACATTATAACGGAGCCCGGATTTCCTTTTATCCTGACTTCTCTGCAGAAGTGCAACGCAGAAGATCAAAGTTTATGGATGTCAAGAAAAGGCTGCAGAGGCTTCAGCTGTCCTATGCCATGCTATACCCAGCCAAGCTTCGCGTAACAGCCAGAGATGAGGCCCACTTTTTTGAGAATGCACAGGATGCTGCGGACTGGCTAGACCGCAACGAACAAGACTTCCGCAGGAGGGGACCGGAGAATGGTGCAGGTTGATGTGGACAATCCTATCTATATCAAGAGCAATCCGGGTAAAGAAGTGCTGTTGCTGAAATTATGTCACTTGAGAGGATCAATACCTACTTGAAGTTACCAGCGAATAGTTTTCCACGAACTTTTCTGAATTTTCTTTTTTTTCGCTGACCTGAGTTTATGGGTGGAGTGTGTCTCTGTCTGCACCCCTCCTATGTACCGTTTGCTGTTATGGTGGACATGGCTTATGTTTTTGTGCCCTGTTGGCACTGGAAATGCCAGTGTTGCTATTACTCAACACCGGTGGGGAGTCCCCAGTGACGCCCAGTTGGCAGTCCAGGAGCCACCGGCAGATGCAGATAAGTTTTACTGTTCTTGTTTTTCTTATGCTTCCTACTTCTATTTTTACTGTATTGACACCACAGCACCGATGCGCAGGAATCTCTGCCACAGTTTCTGCAGGATTTTTTTTTCTTTCCCAAGGGACTGTACTGTTCTTACTGATGCACCACAGTCAAAGCTGTTTGAACCACAGGGCTGTTTTTTGATAGCTGGATGGGGGGAAACAGGACTGTTGCTCTCTTCTGGGTACTCCTCCCACTCAGACAGAACTCTTAGTATACAATCGCCATGTCTTCTACACCCATAGTGTCGTGGAATGTCAGAGGGGTAAATGATCCTCTGAAAAGGACCATGATATCCACTGTATTGCGTAAATTTCACCCGGCCATAATTGGCTTACAGGAGACCCATCTATTGAAAGATACGACTAGTTTCTTGGGATATGCGTGGGTGGGGCAGGCCTATCACTCCACTCACTCCGCCTATTCACGCGGAGTGAGTGTATTGATCCACAAGGCTCTGGTATACCAGGAGTTAGATTCGCTTATTGATATATCTGGGAGATTTGTATTTCTTTATTGCAAACTGTTTACCGTTACTATGATTCTGGCGTTTGTATATGTGCCTCCACCTTTTTCTAGAGAGGTGCTGCAGTTGCTGCTGTCTTACCTGGCAAACAAGCCTGACGTCCCACTACTGTTGCTAGGGGACTTTAATTGCTACCTAGACCCTAAATTGGACAGACACCCCCCGGTGATGCCCCCTAAGGGCAACCGGGGTACGGCTCTTGGACGCCTGATGGAGGAGGTGGGGTGGGTTGACATCTGGCGGGTTAGGAACCCCAAGTGTAAACAATTCTCCTGTTTCTCCAAGTCACATGGTTCCCTCTCCCGTATAGACCTGTGTCTGGGCACTCCCAACATGGTTAGTTGCACCTCTAAGGTGGAGTATTTCCCACGGGGGGTATCAGACCACTCCCCGCTAGTACTTTGGTTGGTAACTCAACCGTCTAGCTCCCTACCTAGAGCCCCATGGAAACTGAATGCTTATTGGCTCAAACTGTTTACATCCCCAGAACGTATTGAAACCAAGATTGAAGTCTTTCTCCGGGCCCATGAGCACTACCTAGACCCACTGCTAAAATGGGAAACTTTGAAAGCCTATCTTAGAGGGGTATTTATCGAGGAAATACAAATTGTCAGGAACAACTCCTCTGCCTTGGTGGAGCGGGTGGGAGACCAGGTGAGGCAGCTGGAACTCGCTTATGTGACTAGCCCCACTGACTTGGCCAGGGAGGCTTGGATGTCGGCCCAGGACTCTCTGGACCGTCTGCGATCCTCACAGGCAGAGCGGAAGAGGTTCTTTACCAAACTTGCATTTTATGAGGAAGGGGAACAAACTGGACGATTGCTGGCCAAGATAGCGAGGTCTCAAACACAATCCCCGGCCATCGGTGCTATACGCGCCTCTACGGGTAAGGTGGTTAATACCCCTGAAACCATTATATCCGAGCTGGCGTCCTTCTATGAAGGCCTTTATGGATCGAGGGATGCCTACTCGGATGCGGACCTTGGAACATACATGGCTAGTATTGATCTGCCTGCTCTCTCCACATCTGCCAGAGAACAGTTAGATGCACCAATTACTCTGGGCGAGCTGCAATTAGCGGCAAGCTCTTTTCCTACATGTAAAGCCCCCGGAGAGGATGGCCTGCCCATAGAAGTGTACACTCAATTTGGGGAGCACTTGTTACCTGAACTATTGAAGGTCTTTAACGCCGCACTAGAGGGTGGTCAGCTGCCTGGTTCCATGGCTAGGGCTAATATTATTTTACTGTTGAAGCCGGGAAAGGATCCGGTTGACCCTGGCTCCTATAGGCCTATATCGTCGCTGCAGAGCGATGTAAAAATCCTGGCAAAGGTCCTGGCGCGCAGGGTCAACGGGATAATCACGTCTATTATCCACCCAGACCAGGCTGGCTTCATGCCGCAGAAGTCCACCGCCACCAACTTGAGGCGCATGTTCTTGAACATGCAGGTGCAGGCAGACAATGGGGGCCGTAGGGCGCTCTTGTCCCTTGATGCCAACAAGGCATTTGATAGTGTCAGTTGGAGGTTCCTCTGGGCGACGTTGGCCAAGTTTGGCTTTGGGGACAAGTTTATAGAGTGGGTCAGGCTGCTGTACGCGTCCCCCCAGGTGACCATTAGGGTCGCGGGTAGGATGTCACCGGCCTTTGCTCTGGGTAGGGGGACGAGGCAGGGATGTCCCCTGTCCCCCCTGCTCTTCGCGATCGCTATAGAGCCATTGGCTGCCCTGATACGGGCTAGTGCCCGCGTCCGGGGATTCCAATATGGCACGCTGCAAGAAAAAATCATGCTGTACGCGGACGACATGCTGCTGTTCCTGGAGGACCCCACGCACTCCATCCCCGGGGCTATGTCAATAATAGAGCAATTCGGCCACTACTCGGGATTGACCATTAATTGGTCAAAATCCGCCCTGATGCTGTTGGATGAGGATGGTGGGGTAGCCCTGCCGGACTCTTGTCCCATCCCAGTTGTATCTAGCTTTAAATATTTGGGGGTACAGGTGTCGCCCAGGCTGGGGGACTACTGCTCCCTTAATGTGCACCCATTGCTGTCCCGGTTTAGGGACAAAATTAATACTTGGAACACCCTAAAAATGTCACTTGCAGGTAAAGCCAATCTGATCAAAATGATTTTAATGCCACAACTACTTTACTTTCTTCATAACTCGCCTGTAGTGATACACCTGAAAATCTTCCGAATAGTGAACACTCTCTTCCGACGGTTGCTATGGCATACTAGGCCCCCTCGGATTAGACTGGAACACTTGCAGCGGGCCAAGGACAGTGGGGGGCTGGCGGTTCCCAATCCTTGGCTGTACTACATAGCGGCCCAGTTACAGCATTTGATCGGCTCTATGTCCCAGGACCCGGGGAGCTCGGCGGCACGACTGATGCTGTCGGCCACTGGCGCTGAGACTATCCCAATGGGGCTGGAGGCGCAAATGTTCCTCAAATCCAACAAGCGGACCCCGACGCTCGCACTTATCCAGAAAGTCTGGAATAAGGGCCGACAACTCCAGGGAGTGCAGGGATTCACAGAGGACAGCCCAATATGGGGCAATAGGTCTTATGTGGAGTTGGTGAAGCTGCAGCAGGGGCCCAGATGGCGTGCCCATGGTGTGGCTCTGCTGTCCCACATTTTCGTTAACGGCAGGCTTCTCACTTTCCCCGAACTGCAGGCCAGATTTGACCTCCCAGCTCATATGCATTATTACTACATGCAGCTTCAACATGCGGTTGCGGCACACGGGAATGCGGTGGAATGGGTTCAGTCGCCCGCCCCGGTGTTCCGTGTGCTGCACACTAGCACTGAAACAAAAGGATTTATCTCACAATGCTACCAGATGTTACTGGCAAGTCACCTACAGGCATTCCCGAGCAGGGCGGAATCCATGTGGGAGAAGGACATAGGTACACTGTCAGGGGACCAATGGGAGGAGGCGTGGCGGTCAGTCACTACTTGTTCTTTAAACGTTGCGCAGAAAGTGTCACAGTTATATATATTATTGAGGGTACATTACACCCCGCTGAAATTATATAAGATGGGTAAGCTCGGGGACCCTGTGTGTGGTAGATGTCAGAGGCACAATGGAGATCTCATTCATCTCCTGTGGAGATGCCCTAAGCTTCACAGGTATTGGACTGAGGTGGTGGGTACAATAAACAGAGTGTTTCAAACTACGATCCCTTTGGACCCTAAGTGCTGCCTGCTGGGGATCTTGGAGGAAGCGATCCCTGGGGAGTTGACCAGGGTCGCGGTCTCTAGGGCCCTGTTTCAGGCTAGGAAGCTTATTTTGATGGGTTGGAAGTCAGTCTCACCGCCTACCACCACCTCTTGGGTAGCACACATGGGGAATACTCTTATAATGGAAAAGTACATATACCAGCACAGGGGAAGCCCGAGCAGGTTTGAGAGAATTTGGTCCCAATGGCTTGATACCCCTGGCCTGAGCCCCAGGGAGCTGGTGATGTCCCGACTTTTGCAGTAAATTTGAAACCAAGCGGCCGAGGATTAATATGCTTATACATGCAAGATTGTGGTGCTGTTTTTGATGTGATCTTATATGTTGTTTTACAGTTCGCCAGCAGAGGGAAACCTTTGCTATTTTTTGTACAATGGAAACTGTTGTGATCTATCTGGTGTTCAATAAAAACCTTTTTGATTCAAAAAAAAGAACTAACTTGACACTTCAACATGAATGATGAAGATTTGACAAAGCATCAAAAAACATACAAACGTTGAATCTGTCATTGAAGGCTTATGGTGTCTGTTGAAAGTTCTAAGAAGATTCGACGGAGCAGATAAACTGTACGACGCTGCAATCGTACATTTCCAGTCAAATACTCTGCCCATAGGCTATAGAAAAATTCTAATGTTGGTTGACTAGTAATAATAATTAATAAATATAATTATTACTAGTCATACAACATTATAATTCTACTATAGCTAGCTTGTAGGCGGAACATTCGACCGGAAATGTATGATTGCGGCGTCGTACAGTTTCGCTGCTCCGTTGAATCTTCTTTGAACATTCGACAGACACCAAAAGCCTTCAATGACAGATTCGACCTTAATTAATTCAGATTTTCGGACGAATGCAATTTCTAACGAAAAACGAAATAAATAAAAACGAATTTCGGGAGTAACTAAATAAATTATCTTTTCGAACGAAAACGAAATTCCGAAACGAAACACACAAACGTGTGCACATGTCTAATATTGAGTGAGATCGTCAAATTTGTTCTCTAAGGTGTTTGTTCGCTCCCCCAATTGAGCTATCTCCCCCCTAAGTTCATGTGCAATTTTACCCACCTCCTTGGCTATGTTGTGGGTCAGATCCTGAAGCAGCGATTGTAGCTTGAGATCCAGCACAGCTACCGTCACCGTCGCTGCAGCATCTGTGAGTTGGGGTTGTTGAGATCCATAGTCCACCTGTGGCGTAGCATCAGGCGTTTGGCTGGCATCAGCGTGATCCGGCGGGCCGGTGGCCATACTCGAGGCCGGGGATTGCGGCTTGTACAAGAAGCGCTCCATAGCGTGACTAGGCCTCGAGGGTGGCGGCGGGACAAAGCCTCGGTATATAGCTTTCTGAATTCCGATTTTGCCCATAAGCTGCCCGGGGGCGTCAGGCTACCTTTGGTGTTGCTCCTGGTGCTAATGTAGCTGTGGATGCGGAGCAGGAGCTGCGAATAGAGAGACGGGGACCGAAACTCTTCTCTCACACGTTCGCCATCCTACAAGCCGCGCATGCGCCTTCAGGAGCAGTGATTTTAATGATGCTTAAAGTGAAAAAAAGTGAATATTTAAAATATTTTAAATATCGTACCTGGGGGGTGTCTAAAGTATGCCTGTGAAGTGGCGCGTGTTTCCCATGTTTAGAACTGTCAATATGGATTAAAATCATTTAGAAAAATGGCATGGGTACCCCCCACCCCCACCCCCCAGCCCACTACCATCTCCTTTGGGTCTTGCATGGATATTAAGGGGAACCCCACACCCAAATTAAAAAAAGGCCCTATATACTCTGAACAGCAGTATACAGGCAGTGCAAACAAGACAGGGACTGTAGGTTTGTTCTTAAGTAGAATATGTTTGTAATTTGGAACAGGTACGTTTTTTAAATGTAGCTCCAGCCAAAAAATCTATTTTTAAGCTTTTTGGAAAACATTTTGCTGTCTGTGCACCTGTTCAGAACATTTCACCTCACTTTCCGTCCCAATGACAAATGTTTTTTGAAAATTTGGGGTTTTTATTGAAACAAGGATTGATGATAAAGCATCAGTGGAGAGGAGACACCTTTTTTCCATATTAACTCTTACAGGAGAGAATTTCCCTTCCTAGGGGTATATTTCCTCTCACTTCCTGTTGTCTCCTTCCGTTTGCAAGTAGGAGTCGTTTGTAAGTTGGATGTTTGAAAGTAGGGGCCTGCCGTATATACTCTGCAGAAATTTGGCCCTTAGGTGTTGGTGTTGCCACAACACTGTAAGCCCTCACAGTTACTCTTGGTGGGCGCTGGAACGCCCTGCTGTGAACTATTATGTCAAGAATTGTAATTACATGACATTGTTGAACAGTGGTAGGAAAAATTGGGCCTTTGGTGGTGGTGGTGGTGCTGGTGCCACAACACTGTAAGTCCTCACAGTTACTCTTGGTGGGCGCAGGAATGGGCCCTGCTATGAATTATTAGATCAAGAATCGTAATTACATGCCCCTGTTGAACAGGGGCAGAAAAATTTAGCCTTTGATGGTGGTGGTGGTGGTGGTGGTGTGCCATAACACTGTAAGCCCTCACAGTTACTCTTGGTGGGCGCAGGAATGGGCCCTGCTGTAAATTATTAGATCAAAAATTATAATTACATGCCCCTGTTGAACAGGGGCAGAAAAATTGGGCCCTAGGCACTGGTGCCACAACACTGCAACCCGTTACAGATACGCAGCAATGAGCCCTGCTGCAAAGTATTGCATCAAAAATTGTAATTACACGCCCCTGTTAAACAGGGGCTGAAAAATTGGGCTTTAGGCACTGGTGCTGGTGCCACAACACTGCAACCCCTCACAGATACTCTATTAGGAGCGCAGCAATGAGCCCTGCTGCAAAGCATTGCATCCTTAGCCACTGGTGGCGGTGCCCAGAACCAAAAATGTTCTTTCAAGCTATCAGCATGATCATTGAGGAGGAAGAGGATAGTTACTCAGCATAACAGGATAGTCACTCAGCATCAGCATAGGCAGTCTTGAAGGGATCTGACATTTTAAAAAAAATATTCGGTTTCATCAACATCAGGTGCTTGGTAGCCTGATTCATTTTTATAAAGGTCAGTCGATCGACCGAGTCGGTGGACAGGCGCACCCTGTGATCGGTTACAAAGCCTCCAGCAGCACTGAATGTGCGTTCCGAAAGAACGCTGGATGCAGGACAGGCCAGTAGCTCAATTGCATTCTGTGCAAGCTCTGGCCAGTGATCCATCCTCAAGACCAAGTAACCCAGAGGATTTTCGGTGGGAAAGATGTCCAAGTCTTATCTTGCCCCTAGGTATTCCTTGCACCTAGGTATTCCTGCACCATGTAAACCAGACGCTGGCGATGGTTTCTGGAACCGATCATTCCTTGGAGCTGCGTACTAAAAAATTGTCTGAACGCATCGGTCAGACGGCCATCTTCCCCACCGCTCATTCTTTGACTGACCGAAGCCTCAGCAACACGTTGTCCAGCACCAGGAATTTGTAACCTCCCAGTCTCTGGGAACGCGTTGCACAGACCTTTCTGCAAGGCCTCCCGGAAATGTTTCATCCTCTGCTCCCTCTGCGACGGCAAGATAAGGTTCACAACCTTACCCTTGTAACGTGAATCAAGGAGGGTTGCCAGCCAGTAATGATTAGGCTTGTGCAATTCGTTTCGTAACGAATCGAAATTCGTCCGAATTTAGCAACTTTCGGACATTCGGAAGCATTCGAATTTCCGAACAAAGCAATTACGAATAAAACCGAATCCGAAATAAATTATACCGCAAAATAGCGAATGCCCGAATGTCTTCGGCATAATTCGTTATGAAAAAACTTACGAATGTACAAATCCATTGGAAACACAATAACACTCACTCTGCTCTGCTCTCTGCTTCTCCTTCACCGTGCTGAACTCCCTCTCAAAATGGTGTACAGGGGCGGAGGCTATAGCCGCATGTAAAAAACGAAAGTAAAATACGAGATTTCTAATCCATTCGAAGCACAATAACACTCTGCTCTGCTCTCTGCTTCTCCCTCACCGTGCTGAACCCTCTCAAAATGGTGTACAGGGGCGGAGGCTATAGCCGCATGTAAAAAACGAAAGTAAAATACGAGATTTCGAATCGTTACAAATAACCGCTATGTATTTCGAAAAGTACAAATCCATTCGAAGCACATTAGGCATAATAGTCAGCGTCGTCGTGAGAGAGACACAGAAAATTACGAATCAACGAACCCAAAAAAAGTTACGAAAGTAGGAGTTGTGTCCAGAATCAACGAAAAACAACGTACTCTACCGAAAGTACGAATTATAAAGCAACAAAAAATTCAACGAAAAATGTCGCTTGCAAAAATACGAATGAGTCCGAACACGAAAAATCCCGTCTAGCAAAATTACGAATGATTACGAATCAACAGGACCGGAAAGAAACGAACCGAAACGGAACGAATTTTTCCGTTGTGCACAAGCCTAGTAATGATCCCTCTCCTTGATCGCACAAATACGTGGATCCTTCCGCAGGCTTTGCAGGATCAGGGAGGCCATGCAGCGTAAGTTTGCTGAGGCAGTCGGTGCAGAGTCCTCTGGGTCACTGAGCACAACATGATCCGCAGCCACCTCCTGGCAGCCACGTACAAGTCCACGGGTGTCTTGGGACTGTAATTGATCCCTTGAAGACTGCTGCTGATGCTGAGTGCTAGTCTCCACCTCCATGCTGACACAATCCTCCTCCTCCTTCTCCTCCTCCTCCTCGTCCTCTTTCTGTGTGATAGCCGGGCCAGCAGGAACACTGTCTGAATAAGGGGGCATTGAGAGGAAGTCCTCCTTTTCCTGCCTCTGTTCTGCCTCAAGTGCCCTGTCCATTATTCCACGCAGCGTGTGCTCCAACAGGTGGACAAGAGGGACAGTGTCACTGATGCATGCACTGTCACTGCTCACCATCCTCGTGGCCTCCTCAAATGGTACCAGGACAGTGCATGCATCCCTGATCATGGCCCACTGGCATGGGGAAAAAAATCCAAGCTCCCCCTGACACTGTCCTGGTGCCATATTGCAACAGATACTCATTGATGTCCCTCTGCTGCGTGTGCAGCCGCTGCAGCATGGCCAACGTAGAGTTCCACCTGGTGGGCATGTCACAGATTAGGCAGTTCTTGGGCAGGTTGTAATCTTTTTGCTGCTCAGCCAGCCGAGCATTGGCATTATATGACTGGCGGAAATGCCCACAGAGTTTCCTGGCCTGCTTCAGGACCTGCTGTAAGCCCGGGTACCTGCCCAAGAACCGCAGCACCACCTAGTTAAGGACGTGAGCCAAACAGGGTACATGGATCAGTTGTCCCTGTCGGAGGGCGGAAAGGAGGTAGGTGCCATTGTCAGAAACCACCTTTCCTGGCTTAAGCTGGCGTGGCGTCAACCACCTCTGAGCCTGCCCCTGCAGAGCTCATAGAATCTCTCCTCCAGTGTGGCTCTTGTCCCCCAAGCACACCAGCTCAAGCACCGCATGGCATCTTTTTGCCTGCGTACTTGCGTAGCCCCTTGAACGCCTACGGAGCACCGCTGGTTACGAGGACAAATCAGCAGAGGAAGAGGCCATGGAGGAAGAAGAAGAGGAGAGGATGGAGGAGAAAGGTATGGCAGAATCACCACTAGAAGCATTTTGGAGGCGTGGTGGCGGAACAACCTCCAACACTACTGCACCCTGTTCTGCATCCTTCCCAGCTGCCAGCAGAGTCACCCAATGCGCCGTGAAAGATAGGTAACATCCCTGTCCATGCCTGCTGGGCCATGAGTCAGCGGTAATATGCACCTTACTGCTGACTGCCCTGTCCAGCGAGGCCAAGACATTGCCTTCCACATGCCGGTAGAGAGCCGGAATCGCCTTCCATGAAAAAAAGTGGCGTTTGGGAACCTGCCACTGAGGTACCGCACATTCCACAAATTCATGGAAGGGGGCAGAGTCTACCCAATTGAAAAGGCAACAGTTGAAGTGCCAGCAATTTAGCCAAGCTAGCATTCAACTGCTGGGCATGTGGATGCCTGGGAGCGAATTTCTTTCGCCGGTGTAGCAACTGGGGCAGGGAAATTTGCCTGGTACAATCAGATGTAGGTGTACCGATAGCAGATTTCCCACAAGTACTTGGCAGTGGCACACCTATTTCTACACCTTCATGCCTCTCAGTGCAGGTTTCTGAGAGGACTGAAGGTATAGTGGGGTTGGAGATCCCAGCTGATGAGAGCAAGGAGAGGTCCGCTTTGTTCTTTGGTGTGGGTCTTTTATGTACGCTTGCCAATGGACTGCATGGCAGGTTGACATATGTCTTGTCAAGCATGTGGTGCCCAAGTGGCTGCTGTTTTGGCCACGCTTGATACGCTTCAGACATATGTTGCAAATAGCAATGGTGCGATCTGCTGCACACGTGTCAAAAAAGGCCCACATCAAAGAACTTTTTTGAAAAACGCGCAGAGTCAGCAGCGCCCTGCACATGCGGAGCTCTGCGGTGTCATGCAGTCGGTTGGCTGCCCTTAAGCTGGCCCCTGGAGGGCATCCTGCCTCGTTTGAGATGTGCCTCCTCCTCCTCCTCCTATCAGGCAACCACGTAGAGTCAGTGACCTCATCATCACCTCCCTCCTCATCACTGAAGCAAACCTGGCAGTATACCGCAGCTGAGGTAACATGACTGCCAGTTTGTTGTCCTTCTTGGGCACCCCCACTGTCTGGGCTCACGTTACGGCCTTCCTCAAGCTGGGTACCATCATCGGAGCCTTCAAATCGCTGCGCATCCTCCCGCAGAATGTACCCAACACTGTGGTCGAACAGTTGGGGGGATTCCTTTGTGCATGATGGTGGGGCTAGGGAAGGAGTAACTGATGACCTTGAGCTGATGAAATAGGCAGCTTTGGCACCTGCATTGGCAGCCAAGGTAGCCTGGGTGACAGAGGATGAGGACGGCTTGGTCATTCACTCTACCAACTCTTCTGCGTGTTGCAGCTCAACACGGCCAGCTGCCAAAAAAAAGGACAAGCGTGCCCCCCGGCCACGTGCTGATGAGGATGCACCATGTCCACGACCAGCACTGTTGCCTCTAGACACAGAGCCTGCTTGCCCTCTTTTATTGACCTGTGAGTGTCTGCCTCTCCTTGTTGGCCTTCCAGACATACTGTATTTGATGTATTGGAATAGGTACACAAGGAATGGCCTGCAGTGAGATGTAGCTGTACAAAGCTGGGATGTATATATATATACTGATTATACTGCAGCTAACTGAATCGACTGCCTGTATTATTAGGAAGAGAACAGAAATGGACTGCAGTCAGCTTTACCTGCACACTGTGCCCAGTATACAGTACACTGACTTAATATACTGCAGCTTAGCTCAATCAACTGCCTGCCTGTATTATTAGGAAGAGAGCAGGAATGGTCTGCAGTCAGCTTTACTTGCACACTGTGCCCAGTATACAGTACACTGACTTAATATACTGCAGCTTAGCTCAATCAACTGCCTGCCTGTATAATTAGGAAGAGAACAGGAATGGTCTGCAGTCAGATTTACCTGCACACTGTGCCCATTATACACTACACTGACTTAATAAACTGCAGCTTAGCTCAATCAACTGCCTGCCTGTATAATTAGTAGATATGTGCACACTGAAATATTTTGTTTCGGAATTTCGTTTTCGTCCGAAAAATAAATTTATTTAGTTACTCCCGAAATTTGTTTTTTATTTATTTCGTTTTTCGTTAGAAATTGCATTCGTCCGAAAATCTGAATTAATTAAGGTCGAATCTGTCATTGAAGGCTTATGGTGTCTGTCGAATGTTCAAAGAAGATTCGACGGAGCAGTGAAACTGTACGACGCTGCAATCATACATTTCCGGTCGAATGTTCCGCCCACAAGCTATAGAAGAATTCTAATGTTGTATGACTAGTAATAATTATATTTATTCATTACTATTACTAGTCAACCAACATTAGAATTCTTCTATAGCCTATGGGCGGATGCATTTGACCGGAAATGTACGATTGCAGCGTCGTACAGTTTTGCTGCACCGTCGAATCTTCTAACTTTCGATGCTTTGTCGAATCTTCGTCATTCTAGCTATTTTACTGCTCCTCCTCTTTGGTTACAATCAGCCAATAACATTCATCATCAACTTTATTTTTATTTTACTTCCCCCACCCAATTCCAGCAGTGATCTTTTCTCTCTATGTCGAATCTTTTCTCTCTATAATAACAAATCTTTTCTCTCCTATGTCGAATCTTTTCTCTCCTATGTCAAATCTTTTCTCTCTATAATGTCGAATCTTTTCTCTCCTATGTCGAATCTTTTCTCTCCTATGTCGAATCTTTTCTCTCCTATGTCGAATCTTTCTCTCCTATGTCGAACCTTTTCTCTCTATAATGTCGAATCTTTTCTCTCCTATGTAGAATAATCTTGGACTAATAGAGTTAAGGTTAGGCACATTCGACCACAGGTTCGATAGACACAGATTGTTATTGTCAGCGTCACGTCGAATCTCCTATCTATATCGAACTGTTGTAGCAACGAAAACGAAAATAAAGCATTGGTTTATGTCGGATCTTTCGGTTTTCGGATTCTGTGCTTTCGTTTTCGTTTGTTAAAACGATAACGAAAATAGCTGAAATTCGGACGAAAATGCATTCGGACGAAAACGAATGCACATGTCTAATAATTAGGAAGAGAACAGGAATGGTCTGCAGTCAGCTTTACCTGCACACTGTGCCCAGTATACAGTACACTGACTTAATATACTGCAGCGAAAATAACAGGAACACCCTGAAGTGAGATTTAGCTGAACTGAATACAGTATATATATATATATATATATATATATATATATATATATATATATATATTGTGGTAGTGTGGTACCCCACCAGTGTATGAATACAGGATTCTCAACCAGGCAGGTTGAGGGGCTTCAGGGTATTTGCTTGTTTGGGAGGAAACTGGCTTTTCAGTTTCCTCATGATCTACTAAAGTCCACTTTGGGACCTGGAGCTTGGGGATTTCTTAGAGATCCGGGTGGGATAAAATCCCCAGTCCTGGATCCGGGTTTTGAGACTCAACTGCACACTGATTGTTCAGGTGTGTGTGGGCCTGATAGTAGAATCAGGACCAGCATTCTGGGCTCCACCCTCCCGACAAGTGCAGGTGTGCACTGGGGAAGCCATAGAGTGCAAGTGTGCACTGGAGAAGCCAGAGAGTGCTTGTGTGCACAGTGGAAGCCAGACACCCAAGTCTGAGGATCAGAGCAGTGAGGGGCTGCTATCTAAACGGATGGTCTTTGCAAGGGAATAGTCTGTGGGAGACAGATGAGAGCCTGAAGTAGAAGGACTGAGCAGCACTGCAGTATGTATAAGCCAGGAGGCTGAATGTCATTTTGTTGATGAAAATGAGTGCTGAAACCCCTGCGAGGGAAACCTTTGATTTTGTTTTGAACTTCTTTTAATAAAAATGGGCAAACAAAGCCCTTAAAAAGAAGAACCAGCGAGTGGCGTTGTCCTTCAAGCTTTACCTTTGATGCTAGTCCTTCACAATATATATATATATATATATAATGCCTGGGATGCATATATATACTAAATAAACTGACTGCAGCTACCTGAATCGCCTGCCTGCTCTATCTAACTGAAATGAAATGACACTCTGACTCTCTATCTCTCTCACAATGCCGCAACACACTACACAAGGCTGACACGCAGGCAGCGTTATATAGTGTGGGGCATGTACCTACTCTCCTGAACCATGATTGGTCAAAGGCACCCTGACTTTGGCCAATTATGGCTCTCTGTGCTGACGGCGCTGTGATTGGCCAAATCATGCGGGTCATAGTGCATGCTTGGCCAATCATCAGCCAGCAATGCACTGCGATGACGCAGTGAATTATGGGTCGTGACGCGCAACTCAAATTTAGCGCGAATGGCCCATAATGTTTGAAATTCGCCGAACGGTCGAACAGCCGAAGCTCATCCCTAATGTAATCACACACATGTACATACACATATTTAACACACACACAAATACTGTATACACACACACACATATATCTAAATACACACACACATGTATAAACACACATAAATAAATGCACACACACATACATACATGCACACACACATACATACATGCACACACACATGCATGCACACACACATACATATATACATGCGCACACACACACACATACATACAGCCTTTTAAAAATCATCAGTCCTTTACCTTAGCTTTTCCTGACGGGTACTGCATTGTAGGGGGAGACAAAGAGCACAGCACACACTGCTTTCACTTTAGGTAAAATCAGTGTGACGAGCTCCCCACAGTGCCGATTTACAGTTTGGCTGAGGAATGGGGGAGCTCAGTCTCAGACGCCCTTGCCACTCCTCCTATCGAGGCATACAGGGGGCCCAGTTGCCATGGTGACTTCTGTGACCCCTATACATCTGCCAGTGCAGTGGACAGTGTCAGTAGGGGAAAGGCTGGTGTCAGTAGAGCAGTGGAAAGGGTCAGTAGGGGAGAAGTTGGTGTCAATAGGGCAGTGGATGGTGTCAGTAAATCAATGGACATTGTCAGTAATGCAGTAGAAGGGGTCAGTAAGGCGGAGGTTGGTGTCAGTAGATCAGTGGACAATGTCAAGCAGAGCAGTGGACAGTGTCAGAACAGTGGACGATGTCAGTATGGCAGAGTTTGGTGTCAGTAGGGCAGTGGACAGTGTTAGTAGGGGAGAGGTTGGTGTCAGTAGATCAGTGGACAGTGTTAGTAGATCAGTGGATGGTGTCAAGTAGAGCATTGGACGGTGTCAGTAGAACAGTGGACAATGTCAGTATGGCAGAGGTTGATGTCAGTAGGGTAGTGGACAGTGTCAGTAGGGGAGAGGTTGGTGTCAGTAGGGCAGTGGATGATGGCAGTAGAGCAGTGGAAATGGTCAGTATGGGAGAGGTTGGTGTCTGTAGGGCAGTGGATGGTGTCAGTAGGGCAGTGGACAGTGTCAGTATGGGAGATGTTGGTGTCAGCAGGGCAGTGGATGGTGTCAGTAGAGCAGTGGAAGGTGTCAGTAGGGGAGAGGTTGGTGTCAGTAGGGCAGTGGATGGTGTCAGTAGATTAATGGACGTGTTAGTAGGTTAGTGGACGGTGTCAGTAGGGGAGATGTTGGTGTCAGCAGGGCAGAGTATGATGTCAATAGAGCAGTGGAAGGGGTCAGTAGGGGAGAGGTTGATGTCAGGAGGGCAGTGGATGATGTCAGTAGGGGAGAGGCTGGTGTCAGGAGATCAGTGGACAGTGTCAGTAGGGGAGAGGCTGGTGTAAGTAGGGCAGTGGACAGTGTCAGTAGGGGAGATGTTGCTGTCAGTAGGGCAGTAGACAGTGTCAGTAGGGGAGAGGCTGGTGTCAGTAGATCAATGGATGGTGTTAGTAGGGCAGTGGACAGTGTCAGTAGGGGAGAGGCTGGTGTAAGTAGGGCAGTGGACAGTGTCAGTAGGGGAGAGGCTAGTGTAAGTAGGACAGTGTCAGTAGGGGAGATGTTGCTGTCAGTAGGGCAGTAGATGGTTTCAGTAGGGCTGAGTTTGATGGACTGTGTTTGTCATTAGAGCAGTGGACAGTGTCAGTAGGACAGTGGACAGTGTCAGTAGTTTTTATTTTTATTTATTACTTCTTTACAATAATATATTTTAAATTATTTTTAACAATATTTTTTTTTACAAGCCCGTTGGGAGGCTTTGGTGAAATGTCAGGGGTCTCAACAGACCCCTGATATCTCCCTTTTAATGCAGAGAAATGAATTGAGGACACAGATTCTTCAATTCCTTTCTCTGTGCACTGAACAATGAATGAATGGGACGTGCTCTGTGCTGAACGGCTTCCTGTTCATTCACAAACTGAACCATAGTAAGCACAGTTTACTATGCTTCAGTTATTAGTGAACAGAGTGAGTGATCAGTATGGCTGTGACCAGAGGAAGCTGGAAGCACTGCATTAGGAGGGGGAGGTGTGTGAAAAGAAAGGGGGACCCAGTCAGCACAAAGAGAGGGGAGGAGGGGAGGAGAGGGAGGCATTTACTAGAAACAATCACCATCGGCTGTATTTTTCTTCTGCAGCCGCTCAATATGGCTTTCAGCGGCTGCAAGAGGAAAATACAACCAATCAGTTATAGTAAATGCCGCCCTCTCCGCCCCTTCTGTCCAGGTATGACTTCAAGACAGCAAGATAGCAGGCTGAACACCCTTGGTCCAGATCATGGCTCCTCTGCAATCAGCGGCACTGCAGGCTCACAATGCAGCCAGTGGTGTATGAGCTTGGCTCCCTGTAAATGTAGCTCAGCGGTTCAACCGGGTCAGTCCAGCCCGGTCCAACCAAATCCCACGTAGTGTCAGCACTGTAGACATCGGACCCTCTTAATTTGGTGCCCCCCTCAATTTGGCACCTGGGACATGTGTCCCTGCCTGCCCCCCTAGTTTTGACCCTGCCAGGAATCTAGTTATAAATTACTTTCTCGCTGGTATCACACCACTAAATTGTTACACTCAATTTACCCATCTATTTCTGAATTATTTTGGCATTGCAACAACCCACAAGCAAACTTATTACATATTTTCTGGACTTGCCCCTGCCTTCAAGATTCACCGATCATCCTATTCCTAAAGACCCAGGTTTCTTCCTCTTACATCGCAAAGACCTTCCTCTCAAAAATTCCAAGAATTCGGTCTTCATTCACTTAGTTAATGCGGTCCGCTCCTGCATCCCAGCTCTATGGAAATCCTGTTCCCCACCCACTATGGAACAATGCTTCCGTCTAATTCATGATATTGAACACGTGGACTATCCTATCAGTTTTCCTAAAGGTATGACTAATACATTTCTCAATATATGGTCCCAATGGAAGGACTTCTTCCAATCTGACAAATACAGCCGTTTCATAACTGACTCTTCCCCCTCTTCTTCGAGAAGCCCTTGATACAACATATTTTATTGCTAATCACCTATATATTATCTTTCTACATATAGACCTATATACCGTATTTATCGGCGTATAACACACACTTTTTTCCCCAGAAAATCGCGGGTGCGTGTTATACGCCGATCCCCCGCTGAAACCAGCGAGAGGAGCCGAGATACACAAAGCCGAAGCTCGGCTTTACTCGGATCCTCTCGCAGTCCCGCCCATCTCCACTGATTGCGCCGCTGACATACAGAAATCCTTTCCGTGTGGAGAGGAGCGAGCGGGGCCGAGTGTACTTCGGCTAGTACACTCGGCTTTCTGTATGTCAACGGCGCAATCAGTGGAGATGGGCGGGACTGCGAGAGGAGCCGAGTCTAGCCGAAGTACACTCGGCCCCGCTCGCTCCTCTCCACACGAAAATCGGCGCCAATTTTAAATATCGCAGAGACTGGCAAGGCTGCAAAGGCACTAGGCAAGGCTGCAAATGCATTGGGCAAGGCCGCAAAGGCACTGGGCAAGGCTGCAAAGGCACTGGGCAAGGCTGCAAGGCACTGGGCAAGGCTGCAGATGGACACTGGGCAAGGCTGCAATGATGGACACTGGGCAAGGCTGCAAAGGCACTGGGCAAGGCTGCAAGGCTACAAAGGCACTGGGCAAGGCTGCAGATGGACACTGGGCAAGGCTGCAGATGGACACTGGGCAAGGCTGCAATGATGGACAAGGCTGCATTTAAATGTAAGTTTTTTTTCCTTGAACTTCCCTCCTAAAAGTTTTTTTCATTAAAATTTCTTCCTAAATTTGAAGTGCGTGTTATACGCCGGCGTGTGTTATACGCCGATAAATACTGTATATTCCTGGATGGACAAGAGATCTTTATTCCCTTCCCAACCCACATCCTTTATCCCCCACTTCTCCTTCCATTCAACCCCCCTCCACCACCACTGCTAAAACCACCCCCCCCCTTTTTTTTGTTCTTCCTCTCTTCATTTCTTTTTATATTATAAGCATTTACACATAAATACAGTTCATCACCATCCCTTTCTATTTTTTTCGTTCCTTATTTATACATGTCAGTTTGTGGAATATTTTTCATAACATTTTCTTATTTCATTTTATTATTAATGCTTTGAAGATTATTTTTTTTTTTTTTTTACCGTTCTCACATTTATTTATATACTGTTGTTGTTTATTGTATATGTTTCTTATATGTTTTCCCTGTTTTGTAATACTTTATAATAGTTAAATAAAAGAATGCAAAAAATAAATAAAAATACATCATGCCACTGCATGCCCCCTAGGTGCGCACAAGATGCTCAAGTGGGAGAACATTGTAATACGTCCTCCCGGGATAATAGTGCTCTCCCCTGGCTGTCATTTTACAATAGGCCAGGCAGGAGGTGGTCAGTGACTGCATGACCCATGGAATAAACTATCAGCAATGTATAACACAGGAGGGGGCAGAATCAGCAGAGCTAGAATTCATCAGGCAGAGCAGCAACTTCACTTACATGTGAGGAAATCTGTATGCATACAGAATGGCAAAATGTTGTCACATTCGTACAGTGAATGTTTTATAGATAATGTGCTGTTATGTTTAATGGACAGCAGACGACACCACTTTAAAAATAGAGCATAAAGTGGAGGATCTATCCGGATCAGTGGGGCTGCTGTATCCAAATGAAAGTTGATAAGTGATTGTATACCTCTGAAAGGGTTCTAAGGACTATTATTTACCCCAACTAATCTAGATGTATCATATAAAAATAATAAAAAATAATAAAACACAGTGCATGTGATATTTGTATTTTTTATTAGACATTTAGCATTTAGCTAAATGATAGTCAACATCAGATGACTTCCAATTCAGGTTTTAACATTCAGTAATTTTACATTTTAACTTCTCCAGCAATTTTCCGGCCAGATCCTTAGCAACCCCCTTGGCTACACCCTTAAACGAACTCAGGAGACCTCTTTTTACTTCTTCCTCTGTCAGTTCTACGCCATCGTCTTCATCGGCACCTCTCCTGGAAGAAGACACAGTTATACTTACATAAAACATTGTTTATTACACAAAAAACGTTTTTCACTGGTACCAAAAATGTGTGTTTTTACGACACAGTAAATACTATGTTGTACAAGTCCATTGACAACGTGTGTTATGATGAGATTTAACCACTTAAGGACCAAGCCTCTCTTTTACACTTGTTGTTTGCAAGTTAAAATCATTTTTTTTGCTAAAAAATTACTTAGAACCCCGAACATTATATATATATATATATATATTTATTCTAACACCCCAGAGAATAAAATGGCGGTCGCTGCGAGGCGCATGCGCGGCAGCTCCCAAGATGGCCACCGGCTCTGCTCAACCACGGCCCAGCACTAGCCACCGGAGCTTACTGAGCGCTCCCCCAACTCTCTCACCGAGATATTCGAGTAGGGGAAACCCCCCGGAACCCGCGGATGTCCTTACCGCAAGCCAGGAGGGATCTGTCAAGCCAGATGTCAGCGGCTCCCGACCCCTTCAGCTACGCCAAGATGGCAGCGGCTCCACGAGGCCCTCTCGCCTCAGAATTAACAGAGGACTCTATCGCAGACCAGGACCTGGTCCCCCCGCCATCCCCAGGTACTGACTATCCCCCTCTGCCCCCAGCCACTTATCCTTCTTCCACAGAGTCTTTACT
The DNA here is from genome assembly GCA_029206835.1 of Rana muscosa. NCBI lineage: Eukaryota > Metazoa > Chordata > Amphibia > Anura > Ranidae > Rana > Rana muscosa. Next base: position 381,313,913 of record CM055123.1, on the reverse strand, counting down.
GGGCAGAGTGAGTGCTGGCTTCCCCACTACCCTCATGATGGATCCTCACACAGGCATGCTTCTGTCAGTCAGTGAAGCACAGGAAGAGACTCCCACCCCCCCTGACTTTCCATCCATGATGACTGCTTTCTCTCAAATGCTCTCCAAAAGCCTTGCATTGAATGCAGCACAGATTACATTTTCCATCCATGCGGATTTACAGCACATAGGGATGAGGATGGATAATATTGAGAAAAAAGCTGATCAGTCTGAGGATTAATCAGAGATCCGCCAGGCTACAAGATGTACAGGATCAACTGCGTTTACAAAGATCGACGATCTCGAAAATAGATCGAGACGATATAACTTTAGGATACGGGGGCTCCCGGAATCTGAGAAAGAGGTGCAAACAGCCGTGAAATCTCTCTTAAAAAGTCTTATCCCTGATATTGCTGAGCACCGCCTGGAGCTGGATAGAGCTCACAGAGCCCTTCAACCTCCCCGCTCAGATGGTCTCCCCAGAGACATCATTGTGAAACCGCACTACTATTCAGTCAAGGAGGAAGTGATGAGAAAGTCTAGGATCTCTGACAATCTCAATTTGCTTGGACACAAATTTTTTTTGAAGGGGAGCGCCTCCTGATACATCTTGGGGTGATATCTCTGGAATCGTCCTCCACACAGGCCAACAGAGGAACCCCCACCTCCACGAAGAGACCCCCGCCAGCAAGCCCGCTGCAACGCACCTGGTTGAAAAAAAATCCCAAGCGCTCCAAAGAAAACCTCCCGCCATGAGGGTCAAACCCCCTTTTCATGGATCAGGGCCCTGATCTTTGACGGCTCTACTTTTCATAAGTTGTTTGGGGGATCCCCCCTGCCTTCCCTACATTGAAAGCCCTAGTTGGAAATGACTCCTTTCTTGCACTGACTCGGCGGCTGTCCGCCCTCTTGTTATTGTAGGAATGGGACATTTGACTTGGACTGGGGATAGGGAGGGACTTACTCACCCCTTCACTCCTACGGGAGTCTATACGGCTGGCAAACAGCCTGTTATAAGCATCTTTCTTAGTTTGTCATCTTAACCACTAGTTGGGGACTGTATTGTATTTCACTTCATGGTTGATAGAATGTTATAGCTGCCGCAACGGCTCTTTTTTCCTGTGTTCTCTAACTTAATCCTCTGCATTACCAGCATAGTTAGCATCTCCGGTTGGACAGAGGAACGCTTATATATTGCTTGGGGAATCTTTCCCAGATCTAAGCTACTGTTATTAGGTCACACCCTGGGCAGGGCTTGCTTGCCCTCCTGATTCTCCAGCCCTTTGGGGGGGGGGGGACTACTGAAGGCCGGCGGGGCCTGGGCAGGGCACTCGGTGATGCAGCATAGTTAAGTCTCATTTTTTTTTTAACAATGGAGCAATCTGTAATTTAGGAATCATAGGCTCCCTGACGGCTTTAAGTTACGATTGTTACAAGGTGGTGGGTCTGTGGTGGACCCAGTGCACCTCAAAAGGGTCGGAAGCGCTATTAGTGCGCCTAGATCCATAACCAGTTTCCCTGTAGTAAGGGCATTCTGGCCCTCTAAGGTTTTGGGGTTAGGGATGGTTAGTCCACTCCGCCCCAGGGGTGGGAGTGTGTTCGGGGACCCCCGGGTTCAGAGTTTGTGCTGTTTCTCTATGTCTGTAAGAATTTTACATCAGGTTTACAATAATATTATCTCATTCTCTCTCTTCTTCTCCTTTTTCATCCCTTTTCTTCTTCTTCTTGCTAATGCACTTCGGAGTGTCCACAGGTTCCACGGCTGTCTCCGGTCTACCGTCCCGGGTCCCAGGTCAAGGCTACTCCGTCTCTCTGGGCATCCTAGGGAGCACCTCTCTCACGGACAAGGTAGGCTACGGATCCCTCGCATAGACTCTTCCCCTCTGATCCATGCCTGACACACATCAACCCTCACCCTCCCTCAAAATTATCTCTCACAACACTCAGGCCCTCTACTCCCCCGTCAAACGCAGGAAACTCTTTGAACTCCATCATTTCATGCATGTAGATGTCCTCTTGCTACGAGAGACCCACTTCCCGTCCGCCTTCAAGCCCACATTCCTCCATCAGCGTTATCCCCAATTTTTCTTAGCATCAGCGGATAACAAAATGAAAGGGGTGGCCATCTGTTAACCTCTCACAACTGGAGACTATAGTTGACCCCCAGAGATCCTGGTTTCTGGCCACATTGACGGGGAGCTATACACTTTTGTTTCTTACTATACCCCCAACAAGGGGCAGAAACCCTTTTTTGAATCATTGCGACATAAACTGCAAGCTCATCTTAAGGGGATGGTTTTTATTGGTGGAGACTCTAACACTGCCTTCGATTTCTCACTTGACAAACAGGCGGACGGTAAATCAAAGCCCAAGCGCCCTTCCAAACAGAGTGCTAAAATAGCTAAACTGCTTCATTCTGCAGGGTTGATAGGCATTTGGAGAGAGACCAACCCACACACGAAGGACTACACCCACTTTTCCGCGCCCCACAATTCCTTTGCCAGGATAGATCACATTTTCACTCGCGCTTCAACGAGCCCTCTAATCAGAAGTTCCAAGATTGTAGATTCCCCCCTTTTAGACCACTCCATAGTTACTTTGATAACGCAGAGATCCACAGGGCCTAGAGTTTCCCTTCACTGGTGTTTACGGGAGTCCCTTTTGAGCGATCTGATACAATGCTCCTTACTGGAGGAAGCCATTAAAGAATATTTTCTTCTTAGTGCGACGAGCGAGGTATCTCCGTCTACCGTCTGGGCGGCGCATAAGTCGGTCATCAGAGGGAAACTTATATTAAAATCACTGCTCCCGAAAAAATGGACGTTTTTAAAACATTTTTTTGCATTGATACATGTCCCCTGGGGCAGGACCCGGGTCCCCAAACCCTTTTTAGGGCAATAACTTGCATATTAGCCTTGATAATTAGCACTTTTGATTTTGAACGTTTGAGTCCATTGTATAAAATAGGGTTCTAAAGTTCGTGTGAACTTTAGGTCTGTTCGCAGGTTCTGGTGCGAACCGAATGGGGGGGTGTTCGGCTCATCCCTAGCCCTTACATGTCATCCACCTGTTTAGTAGAACCATTGGCTACAGAGGTAGGTGGAAAGGTACTAAGCTGGGCTTGAGAACTAAGCAAAGACAGGCAGGTCAGTACTCTAGCCACATACTGCTCTCTGTCTATGGGAAGGTGCCATGGGTCACCTCTCTTTTTCAACACTTCTTCCACCCGCACTACTGCACAAGAACATCCTTCTACTCTGATCACTGTTCCTAAACCCACCACCCCCACACCTGTACACCCAACCAAACTTCTTCCTGCTTACATCATCATATCTAACACCACTTGTAATTTTTAAGGTTGTGACAGGGTCTCTTTAGAAGGGGACACCTAGTAATATTGTCCTTTGTTTTGGTTGGAACAGGGAAGGATTAGAAACTCTGCTGCTCAGTGCTCAGCAACTGCTGTCACATTGTTGCTCTATATGGAGAGTTCAATACTGGTTCTAATATAGATCTGAGAGGTCACTGTTTGTAGTCCATCCAAGATTGAAGGTCAAGCCCCGATGAAGGGGGAATGGTGATACCCCAAAAATATTTTTTGGTAGGTAAAACAACGCTCATATACAGTATGCATTCCACCTATATTTCGCTGTTTGTCCCGAGCGTTATAAGCCTATACTTTCATTAAAAAAAGTCTTATACATACTTACTCTTCCTCACAGAGAGATAAGGAGATTGTCCCAAGAAAGAAAAAGAGTAACAGGGATTTCTTCATGGTGAACATCTTTGGGCTCTGTGGATAATTTGGATTCATGGAAAGAAAAATAAAACAAACTTGAAAATATGACTCAAAAATAACATGAGGCCCCCTAATGTTAGGCTCACATAAAATGGTTGTTCCAATACAATAAAAGATTCAATGTTTGTTTGCTCTGAACCATCACAAAAGATCCTGTACACTTGGCACCCATTATGGGCAAGTTGAGTGTTTTTTAATGACATGGCTTTGCTTGATGCTTTCCACGCTTTACTGGGTTTTGTTACCCATGGATAAAACAATGATTAAGGGTGGATAAACAATGATTAAGGGGCCTCGATCTGTCAGGTTCCTCAATCCCACAAAAGGAAAACCACAGCAGGTTCTTAGATGCCATTGGCGCTGGTACAAAATAAATGGAGATTCAATCTCCATTGTCTATTGCAGGGCTCAAAATTTCAAGGGTTACTGGCCACTAGTTGCCCCACCCAAGCCCTACCCTGCTCCGCCCCTAATTCTGCCGTTAATCACGCCCTAAATTACAGTGTATCTCGTGAAATGTTTTATGCAGAATTAAGTTACAAAAATAAATATTAACAACAACTTTATCAGTTCCCCTCAGCACAGCCTCACCTGTGCCCATCAATGCAGCCTCACCGTGCCCACCATTGCAGCCTCACCGTGCACACCATTGCAGCCTCACTTTGCCCCCCATTGCAAACTCACTGTGCCCCCAATGCGGACTCACCGTGCCCCCATTGCAGATTTACTGTGCCCCCATTGCAGATTCACCGTGCCCCCATTGCAGATTCACTGTGCCCCCATTGAAGATTCACTGTGCCCCCATTGAAGATTCACTGTGCCCCCAATGCAGATTCACTGTGCCCCCATTGCTGATTCACTGTGCCCCCATTGCTGATTCACTGTGCCCCCATTACAGATTGACTGTGCCCCCATTGCAGATTGACTTTGCCCCCATTGCAGATTCACTGTGCCCCAATTGCAGATTAACTGTGCCCCCTTTGCAGATTCACTGTGCCCCCATTGCAGATTCACTCTGCCCCCATTGCAGATTCACTGTGCCCCCATTGCAGATTCACTTTGCCCCCATTGCAGATTCATTGTGCCCCCATTGAAAACTCACCGTGCTCCCATTGGCCGCCAGATCATGACAGGAGGAAGAGGAGAGCCGTGGGATCGCAGAGCGGTAAAGCATGCTGTTACAACTTACATTGAAATTTCCTCCGCTCTGCTCGCTCACACAGTCCCGCCTCCTCCTGACCCCGCGCCTGTAATAGACAACACATCTCAACATTGGACCCGCATTCTGTCTATTACAGGCGCGGGGTCAGGAGGAGGCGGGGCTGTGTGAGCGAAAAGAGCGGAGGAAATTTCAATGTAAGTTGTAACAGCATGCTTTACCGCTCTGCGATCCCCCGGCTCTCCTCTTCCTCCATGCTCTCTGCCATCGGGGTGATCACTGGGAGAATGGCTCACGATCAATCCCACCCACTGGCGGTGCTCCCCCCCCCCACTCCCAGGCAGACCAGCTCCTCGCCAGACCTCATTTTCCACTTGCAAAATGCGAGTAGGCGAGTGGAAAATTTGAGGTCTGGTCTATAATTTCCAGGGCTTTCTATCTTAAATGGGGATGCCGTTTGCTCACCTGGGCTACCCACTCTAGTACTCATTTAATCAAAGCTAAAGGATGTTAGACTGAAAATAAATATATAGTTACTGTATCTGCTTTACTAACTGAACTGTTTCTAGAGGATATTTCTTGTATGAATGAGAAGAGTCCCCAGATAATGGTCTCTGTGATTTTTATTTGCTCCAGGTTTCAAGAGAAAGAGAATTAGACTACTGAGATTATGTGAGAATAATTGAGCATTATATGGAATTTAACTTAAGAATGCTAACTTTTCACTGTACTGTTTTCTTTTTCTTTTTAATTCCTTATTTAATAAAAATGTTAGAGTACAAAAATCATACGCAACTTTGGTATACAGAAAAACATATCAGAATTCTCAGATACAATGTCATACTCATAATGTCAATGATACAAAAATAAAACATTTTAAAATACAGCGCATAAGAGTATGGGTTTGTCTATTCACCTGGCTCAACTGAGCTGTACAGACTATAGGGAGAGGGATCTGTTACTATATACAACACCATGATACATGTGAATCTAGGCATTTATTAATGGGAGCTTTAGCCCGCCTACAAAAAAAAAGAGAGGAAAAAGAAAAAAAGGGGGTGGGAAACTGAATCTATAAGAATGTTCAAATAGTCTTGAGAGGTTAGTTCCTAAGTACTTAATATGTGAGGTTGCCTTTTTAAAGGGAAAGTTGGTCTTGAGATGTTAACAAATGGAATTGGGTATAGAGATGCCGAGGGCTTCTGATTTCTGAAAATTGATACAGAAGTTGTACAGAGATCCAGGGCCAAGAGGTACTGTACTATTTTCCAATAAGGGCAAGATATTTAGAAATTAAAGAGTAAAAAAAAAAAAAAAAAAGACTTTCATCAAAATTATATATATCAAAAAACAAAATCCTATTCAAGACACAAAAAATAAAACTTTCTCTGGTAATAAGCTTACAATTAATACTGTGAAATATGTAGAATAGCTGGTTTAGTTTTAGGGTAGAAAACTTTGATTTTTTTTTCTGCTTTGAATCTAGTGAATCAATTAAAATGTTCACATTCATTGTGCAAAATAAACCATTATGGGAAAAATGATATGAGGAACCTTGCCAGCATTTGGAATCAAATTAAAATAGCTGAGTCATTTAAACTTTACCTGAAAGCTGAATACCAAGCATTCATTCCTTATAAATAATTACAATAATAATTACAATAGGATTGATAATATAATAACGATATTGCAACATATACTTACCGGGTAGTTCAGTTGGTGCTGAGAGTGTAGACAGATGGAAGACTTCAGTAGAGGTCTGACCTACGAAGAATGGGGCTGACTTATATAATAAAAGAAAAACAAGTTGAGTACACAGAAATTTTAATTAAAATTTGACGTAAAAGTCACATCTTTCCTAAGAACCAACTGATATCACCTGTATTTCTTGAAATATTTACCTGTTAGCCTCCAAGTGTGGCAAATATTAGCACCTAGTAAGCATTCCAATAAATCTCATGATCTGCTATTTAGAGAGTCTTAATCTAATATCAATTTAAGTGGAATTCCAGCCCAAACTTGTATTTTGTTTTATATAGCATCGAGTCATTTTGGGCAGTTATTTGCTCCTGTCTAAGTTTGAACAGTTTTGTACTAGAGTGACCAGTCATCCCCAGAATTCAGGGACAGACTATACTTTTCAGGAGGCTGTCTCTGGATAAAAAGGGTTTAATTTTTTAAAACTGGAGTAAAAAATCTGGTACAGCTGTGCATGGTAAATGGTATGACTAGATCCAGATCCTAGAGGTAAACCCCAACCACAGAATTCCCATTCGACCTACCCTTTCACTAACAGGGGTAGAGGTTCTAGAAACAGGGGAAGGGGTTCACATCAGGGTTACCCTGCAGACTTTCACTCTTACAGGAGCCCGAGAGGACCTGCGGCCAGCTGGCATGGCCACGGTGGTGATTATCACCACGAGGGCTATGAGAGTGGCTATAGGACTCCTACTCATATTTCCAATTGGTTCCTTCCACTGCAAGAGAATCGTAGTGGAGAGAATTATCAGAACTCCTATGGATACAACGATAGAGACAAGGATATAGGTACTCGGTCTCCATATAGATATAATCATAGCTATCCAGGGCCCTCTTATCATTCGGGTTTTCCCAGGTCCATGCAGTAGCACCCGGGAAGCCCAGAAAGAAAAGAGGCACCCGAGGGGGGTGGAGGGTCCAAAGCAAAAAGAAAAAGAACATAGTTGGCTCTGGTATTTTCAACCTAAGTTCTGTCAGTCTAACGGACGAAGAGAAACTTGTACTAGATAAGGGCCTGAAATATGTCCCCCCAAGAACATTGAACAAATTTTCCACGTTCATAGACGTTCAGAAGTTTACCCGAAAACTTCCCAATACTACCCCTGTGTTGAACGATGGCCATGTACATACGGGATTGTCGAACGCCTCTTTGTTTGACCCTCCCGGGACTATGGCACCATCCATTAATGTTTTCCACAGTCTTGTGCTACAAGGCTTAGATAAGTTATCCCATAAAAACATTCATACCAACCCCAGAATTAAAGCAGGATTAAGGCTGGGTTCACACTGATACGACACAACATTCATCCGACTTTCATCCTACTTTGCTCTGCGACATCAGTCCTACATTGATCCTACATTGGTCCGACATCCATCCGACATTCATGAACAGGATACTACTTTGATCCGACATTGTGATAGTCTGACTTGTCCTTTGACCAATCAAAACAATCCCAGGGTGAGATAAATTCCTTTTACTGCTGCTGTAATCACCATGTCGGATGTCAAATGTCGGATGGTTAGGACAAGGATCCTACTTTGATCCGACTTCAATGATATTCAATGGGCTTATGTAGGATCAAAGTCGGACCAAAGTAGTACAGGGAGCATTTTCAAAGTCGGACCGACATGTGTCGGACCAGTTAAGACGGCTCTCATAGGGAAACATTGATTTTCACACGTCATGCGACATGAGCTCCTAATGTCGGAGCGTTTGTCGCCCCAGTGTGAACCAGGCCTCAAGCAACTTTGCGAGTGTAAAAATCTCATTGTTCGTCCGGCTGACAAAGGCGGAGCCATTGTTGTGCTGAATAAAGAAAACTATATAAAAGAAATGGATAGGATTCTTGGAGATTTGAATACATATACTACGATTCAGACAGACCCCACTTTACGATACAAGAGGGCTCTGACTGTATTGGTTGACAAGGGTTTCTCTTTAGGTATCCTTGACAAGAAGGAGAGGAGTAGGGATGAGCTTCGAGTTCAAGTCAAACTCATGTTCGACCCGAACATTGCCTGTTCGCACGTTCGCCGAACAGCGAACAATTTGGGGTGTTCGCTGCAAATTCCAAAAGCCGCGGAACACCCTGTAAAAGTCTATGGGAGAAATCTAAAGTGCTAATTTTAAAGGCTTATATGCAAGTTATTGTCATAAAAAGTGTTTGGGGACCCGGGTCCTTCCCCAGGGGACATGTATCAATGCAAAAAAAAGTTTTAAAAACTGCTGTTTTTTTCGGGAGCAGTGATTTTAATAATGCTTAAAGTGAAACAATAAAAGTGAAATATTCCTTTAAATTTCGTACCGGGGGGGGGGGGTGTATAGTATGCCTGTAAAGCAGCGCTTATTTCCCTTGCTTAGAACTGTCCCTGCACAAAGTGTCATTTCTGAAGGAAAAAAAGTCATTTAAAAGTACTCGCGGCTATAATGAATTGTCAGCTCCTGACAAAATACAGAGAAAAGTCATTGATAAAAAAAAAAATGCGTGGGGGTCCCCCCAAATTCATTTACCAGGCCCTTCAGGTCTGGTATGGATATTAAGGGGAACCCTGTGTCAGATTTAAAATAAAATAAATGACGTGGGATTTTCCCCCTAAATATCCATACTAGACCCTTCAGGTCTGGTATGGATTTTAAGGGGAACTCCACCTCAAATTTAAAAAAAAATGGCGTGGAGTTCCCCCAAAAATCCATACCAGACCCTTTATCCGAGCACGCAACCTGGCAGGCCGCAGGAAAAAATGGGGGGATGAGAGAGTGCCCCCCCTCCTGAACCAAACCAGGCCACATGCCCTCAACATGGGGAGGATGTCCCCATGTTGATGAGGACAAGGGCATCATCCCCACAACCCTTGCCCAGTGGTTGTGGGGGTCTGCGGGCAGGGGGCTTATCAGAATCTGGAAGGCCCCTTTATCTGGAAGGCCCCCCTTATGTGAATTGGTAAGGGGTACATTGTACCCCTACCATTTCACAAAGAAAGTGTAAAAAAAAGGAAAAAAAAAACACACAGACACCGTTGGGAAAGTCCTTTATTAAAAATAAAAAAATAAAAAATAATAAACCCATTCCAGCGATGTAATCCAGTGTCCCACGGTGATCCAATGTCCAGCGCTGCAGTCTCCACTCCACACAAAATGTCATTGGCTGAGCGGACCTACACTGCGGAGGAAGTTCCCCATCAAGTCCGCTTAGCCAATGACGTAGGCGGGGTCTGAGGTACGAGGGGGCGGGGGCGCCCTCGTATCTTAGACCCCCCCTACGTCATTGGCTGAGTGGACCTGATGGGGAACTTCCTCCGCAGTGTAAAAAAATGAATAGACCCGCCCCTTCTCACGTTCCCCATCAGGTCCGCTCAGCCAATGACGTAGGTGTAAGGCTGAGCGGACCTGATGGGGAATGTGAGAAGGGGCGGGTCTATTCATTTTTTTACACTGCGGAGGAAGTTCCCCATCAGGTCCACTCAGCCAATGATGTAGGCGGGGTCTAAGATACGAGGGCGCCCCCGCCCCCTCGTACCTCAGACCCTGCCCACGTCATTGGCTGAGCCCCATGTCATTTTTTAAAAAAAATTGACGCAGGGTTCCCCTTAATACCCATACCAGACCTGAAGGGCCTGGTAATTGAATTTGGGGGGACCCCCACGCATTTTTTTTCCTTTTTTATCAATGACTTTTCTCTGTATTGCTGGGAGCTGACAATTCATTATAGCCGCGAGTGCTTTTAAATTACTTTTTTTCCTTCAGAAATTACATTTTGTGCAGGGACAGTTCTAAGCACGGGAAACAAGCGCTGCTTTACAGGCATACTATACACCCCCCCCCCCCCCCCCAGTTACGAAATTTAAAGGAATATTTCACTTTTATTATTTCACTTTAAGCATTATTAAAATCACTTCTCCTGAAAAAATGGACGGTTTTAAAACTCTTTTTTGCATTGATACATGTCCCCTGGGGCAGGACCCGGGTCCCCAAACCCTTTTTAGGACAATAACTTGCATATTAGCCTTGATAATTAGCACTTTGGATTTTCAACGTTCGAGTCCATTGTATTTAATAGGGTTCTAAAGTTCACGCGTGCTTTAGGTCTGTTCGCAGGTTCTGGTGCGAACCGAACAGGGGGGTGTTCGGCTCATCCCTAGAGAGGAGCTATCTTGTGCCCCTTGCACCTCGGATTCCCGCCATTTATTATCTTCCGAAGGTGCATAAAGACCCAGTCAATCCCCCTGGCTGACCCATAGTTAGTGGGATTGACTCGGTCACAGCACAGATCGGGAAACATGTGGACTTCCATCTCCAACCTTTGGTACGATCAGTACCCTCCTATTTGAAAGATACAGGTGACACCATTAGAATTTTGGAATCTGTAGAATATGAGGATGGTATGTTTCTGGTGACGGCAGATGTCGCCGCCCTATACACGTGCATTCCACATGACTTAGGATTCGTGTCGGTTCAATACTACCTTTCTCAGGGTACCTTCTTATCCCTTATCCAACGTAACTTCATTATGGACCTCCTTAGGTTTGCAGCTCAGCACATTTATTTATGGTTTCAAAACCAGTTCTATTTGCAGATTAAGGGGGTTAGCAAAATTTGCCCCCAGCCTGGCCAATTTATTTATGGGCAAGTGGAAGGAGGATGTCGTCTATGCTTACAAGAGACCTGAATTGGTCCTTTGTGCCAGATACATAGACGACATCCTCCTCCTATGACACTGTCCACTTAACATCCACTTCTCTACTAACACTGTTCACACATCATCCACTGCCCTCCTGACACTGTCCACACACCATCCACTGCCCTACTGACATGGTCCACACACCATCCACTGCTCTACTGATACTGTCCACACACTGTCCACTGCTCTACCGACACTGTCCACACACCGGTCATTGCTCTACTGACACTGTCCCCACACCGTCCACTGTTCTACTGACTGACACTTTCCACTTATAAGGTATACCAAGTTCATATTTTTACAGAACCATTTGTTTTAGTAATCTTAGTATATCTTATGGGTACAAGAATGCTTTTGTTTTATATAAACATGCGTCTTTAAGTCTCTGCAACTGTTAAAGCAATTTGGCCACACCCTCTGTTCACTGTGGTGCACTATGTGTGCCACATTGCTGCTCTTCTTGGGGCACCCAGAGGTGTCACAAGTCTTTTACAATCCTATAGTGTGTTTTACAAAAAATAAAAATTGGCCTAAATAAAAGGTGGCAACTAGGGATGAGCCAAACACCCCCGGGTTCGGTTCGCAGCAGAACATGCAAAGAGGCAAAAAATTTGTGCGAACACTGTTAAAGTCTATGGGACCGTGGGAACGATGTGATTGAAGATGGATGGACATCGCGAGACACTTTTTTTTTTTTCTTTTTTAATGATGGAATTGTCCAAAACTGTCTCCTATCATTTTTACTTTTTTTGTTGTTGCTGAACACTCCGGAATGCCTTTGCCAGAACTCAGGGACTCTTTACCTTGCAAGGGGTAGCTACTCCTTGGGAGAATTGTGAACAGTTGTTTTTGTTCTTCCTGTTCTCCACCGCAAAGATAATGAGGACTCTGGGGTTTAGTTAAGTTAGGGCAAAGATACAGATGAAGAGATTGCTGTTCAAGAGAAGTGCTCCAGGTCGCGACATGGCCACTAGGTGGAGTGTTGCGCAATGGTTTTTCACACACACCACACCTGACTTTTGGAAGGAAAGGGTTTCCTCTAGGTGGAGCCTTTTCACTCCAAATTACATACTGTGTCAGATAATGTGTTTCTTTTCCCCTCTGCAGGAGAACGTCATTCAAGTCTGCTGAGAATAGGGCAGGTGACAGTGATGTGGGAGGGGGAAAAATAATTTTGAAAAAAATTATGCTGTTATGCCTTTGAATGTTTACACCTGTGTGTGTGTTTGTTTGTTGTTCCTTCCCTTCCCTCCTTCCCCCTTCTCTTTGGTTCAGGCACAAGCGAAACCATTTTTAAATTGCCATTTTTTGTCTTTTTGAATAGGTTTGTTTCTGGATCGGATTTATGCAAACTCTGATTTGAGGGCATAAATTGGTTCCAGACACTGGGGCCCAGTGTCAAATTACTGGGGGGGATGTGTAGTGGGTGGTTACATTTAGAGGAGGCATCTGAGTGATAAATGGCTCAGATGCAGCAATTGTTAGGGTTCATGGACCAATTTATGGCAGTGGACGATACAAGGGTGCCAAGTTCCCCGCAGCCTGTAGGTGGCGCTGTCGCCATAGGCCAGGGTTGAACCACCATTGTAAGTCTGTACCCTTTTTGTCCTTTCGCAGCAGTAGTACAGCAGGGCGGGGAACCTGCTGTGTATGCTGGGAGAGGGGATAAAAGGGGCGGACATCTTCCGCTTGGGGTCCACGCCCAGGCACCTTCAGCCTGGGTGTGAGTGCTGGTGGTCTCTGGGCGCCCTCGGCCCGGGGATGGAGCTGCGATTCCACCCCAGACACCTTTAGTCTGGGGTGAGGTACTCTCTGGAGGCCTGGGGCCCAGTACCTTCGACTGGGTCCCGCAAGGGATGGAGGATTCCTAGGGTGTCCTCCAGTATTGGACACCCGAATCTTGGGCGAGGGGGACCAGAGAGGTGAACTTCCCAGAGATCCAGCGCAGCATTGGCTGGTGACGGCGGAGGCCTCTGGTGACCGTCCGGATGGATGACTCCCCTGACAGGGGCCGCATCTCAAGAAGGTAGTCCACGTTCTCATGATCGGTGGCAGCGACCCAACTAAAACCCAGGTCGGTGGCAGAGACCTCAAGTCCTATTCACCCAGTCGGTGGCAGCGACCACCCTCACGGTCGGTGGCAGCGACCGTGCTCCAAGCCTGCTTGCGCACACCGAAACAGGAGAGTAAGAAGTTCATGTTTGTGCCTGGACCTTACTCACCAACTTGTCTGTTTGTTGTCTGACCAGTCTGCTCTTAAAGGACTATTTATTGCTCGAAAATAATAAATAAGTGTTGGACTTTCAATGGTGTGGAACTTGGCTTTCTGGGAGTTAAAGGATCATCCTCAAGGGGAGTTTGGCTCTGGACAGGGGCACAGACCCGAATGTAATTGGGTATAGCTCACACCTCTACACACTGGAGGATGTGAGTTGGTGGTGCGTCACACTCTCCTCCCTGGTCCCCTAGACGAGAGCCATAGACATTGACAGAAAAGGAGGGAGTGAGAGGTGAGGTTGCTACATTAGCAATAGGATTAGACAAGCAAACCACACAACACATTTCAACACACTCCCCATTTCAGTGGTCACCAAACTCATCCCTCTCCTACCTAGGAATTTGCTTGATCAAAATTATTACGCTCCAATATAGCAGACCTTGTAGAAAAGCTTCAATGATTATCAACTGACCTTCATCATCCTTTTGTGTCATGGGCTGGCAGAATTGCTTTGGTCAAAATGTATATGCTTCTGCATGTTTTATATATTTTTGCACGTTACCAGTTCCATTCCTTCCAGCACAACTACGGACTATCCAAACTCTTATTAACTCCTTTATATGGCAACAAAAACACCCCAGGATAAAAAAAGCCAACCTGATGGCCCCAACACGAATGGGTGGACTAGGCGCTTCTTATATACACTATTTTTACAAAGCAGTCCTGCTGGACCAACTCAAGCTCTGGGGGAAGTCAGACGTTCCTTCCAATTGGAAACAAATAGAAACAGTGGTTCTGACCAAAGAACCAAAATTATATCTTAGTGCATCACTTCTAACCCCCATTACTAAACATTTCCTATTGGACACAATAACAGCCTCCTTAAGAATAGGGATGAGATTCATGTTCGAGTCGAACCCATGTTCAGCTCGAACATCGTCTGTTCGGCCGTTCGCCGAATTGCGAACATTATGGGTCGTTCGCGCCAAATTTGAGTGGCGCGTTACGGCCCATGATTCACTGCGGCATCGCAGTGCATTGCTGGCTGATGATTGGCCAAGCATGCACTATGACCCACATGCTTTGGCCAATCACAGCGCGCAAAAAACTGAGAACCATAATTGGCCAAAGCCAGGGTGGCTGTGGCCAATTATGTCTCAGGGGGTTTAGTACACGCCCCACCCTATATAAGGCCGCCTCTGTGGTGGCCTTGTGTAGTGTGTTGCAGTGGTTAAAGAGAGAGCTTACAGAGAGAGAGAGACAGTGTCATTTATATTAGATAGAGCAGGCAGGCGAGTCAGTTAGCTGCAGTTACAGTGTGTAGAGGATATATATGCATCCTAGGTGTTGTATATATATTTATACACTGTATTCAGTTTAGCTAAATCCGTTCCTGTTATTCTCTATACTGTGACAGGCAGGCAGGTGATTGTGCTAGCTGCACTTAGTGTACTGTGTGCTTTGCATAGCGTTCACCTAAAGCTTACCTGAATACAATTAGTGGTGTTCTCATAATAAAACCACGGGCAGGGAGCTGCATTAATTTCATTTAGTGCACTGCAGTACTTCTGTCCTTTGCACAGCGTTCACTTAAAGGAACCTGAATACAATTTGTGGTGTTCTGTTCAAATAATAAAACCACAGGCAGAGAGCTGTAAGTATTTTCAGTTAGTGTACTGTGTCCTCTGCACAGTGTTCACCTAAAACTAACTGAAGACAATTGCTGCTTTTCTCATACTAATACCACAACAGGCAGTTGATTCTGATAGCTGCATTACAATCAGTAAATATATATATATATATATACATCCCACCTTTGTGCAGCTACATCTCACTGCAGGACATTAGTATGTCTGGAAGGCAAACAAGGAGAGGCAGACAGTCACGAGGCAATAAAAGAGGGCAAGCAGGCTCTGTGTCTAGAGGCAACAGTGCTGGTCGTGGACACGGCGCATCCTCATCAGCACGTGGCCGTGGGACACGCTTATCCTTCTTTTCGTCAGCTGGCCATGTTGAGCCGCAACATGCCCAAGACTTGGTAGAGTGGATGACCAAGCCGTCCTCATCCTCCTCATCCTCTCACACCCAGGCTCAGGGTACTTTGTCTAGCAAAGCAGCTGCCAAAGCGGCCTCTTCCCTCGGCTCAATGGCATCAGTCACTCCTTCCCTAGCCCCACCATGTCCTCCTGAGGAGTGCCCCGAACTGTTTGACCACAGTGTTGGGTACATGCTCCAGGAGGATACCAGCGTATTGAAGGCTCCAATGATGGCACCCAGCTAGAGGAAGGCAGTAACATGAGCCCAGAGAGAGGGGGTAGTAACATGAGCCCAGAGAGAGGGGGTGCCCAACAAGGACAGCTATCTGGCAGTCATGTTCCCCCAGCTGCAGCATACTGCCAGATTTGCTCCAGTGATGAGGAGGGAGGGGATGATGAGGTCACTGACTCCATGTGGGTGCCTGAAAGGAGAGAGGAGGAGGAGGAGGAGGCACATCTCCAACGAGGCAGGATGCCCTCCAGGGGCCAGCTTAAGGGCAGCACACCAACTGCATTACACCGCAGAGCTCCGCATGTGCAGGGCGCTGCTGTCTCTGCGCGTTATTCCAAAAGTTCTTTGGTTTGGGCCTTTTTTCAGACGTGTGCAGCAGATCGCACCGTTGCCATTTGCAACATATGTCTGAAGCGTTCCAGGAAAATTTTCCTGCCCCAGCTGCTGCACCGCCAAAAGAAGTTCGCTCCCAGCCATCCACATGCCCAGCGGTTGAATGCTAGCTTGGCTAAATTGCTAGCACTTCAACTGCTGCCTTTTCAGTTGGTAGACTCTGCCCCCTTCCGTGAGTTTGTGGAATGTATGGTCCCTCAGTGGCAGGTTCCCAAACGCCACTTTTTCTCACGGAAGGCGATTCTGACTCTCTACTGGCATGTGGAAGGCAATGTCTTGGCCTTGCTGGACAGGGCGGTCAGCGGTAAGGTGCATATTACCGCTGACTTATGGTCCAGCAGGCATGGACAGGGACGTTACCTATCTTTCACGGTGCATTGGGTGACTCTGCTGGCAGCTGGGAAGGATGCGGGACAAGGTACAGTAGTCTTGGCGGTTGTTCCCACCACGCCTCCAAAATGTTACTACTGGTGATTCTGACACACCTCTCTCCTCCACCCCCCCCCCTCTTATTATTCCTCCATGGCCTCTACCTCTGCTTTGTCCTCTGAACCAGCGGTTCTCCGTAGGCGTTCAAGGGGCTACGCAAGTACGCAGGCAAAAACATGCCATGCGGTGCTTGAGCTGGTGTTCTTGGGTAACAGGAGCCACACTGGGGCAGAGATTCTGTCAGCTCTGCAGGGGCAGGCTCAGAGGTGGTTGACGCCATGCCAGCTTAAGCCAGGAAAGGTGGTTTGCGACAATGAAACCAACCTCCTCTCCGCCCTCCGACAGAGACAACTGACCCATGTGCCCTGTTTGGCTCACATCCTTAGCTTGGTGGTTCTTGGGCAGGTACCCGGGCTTACAGGAGGTCCTGAAGCAGGCCAGGAAAGTCTATGAGCATTTCCGCCGGTCATATAATGCCAGTGCTTGGCTGGCTGACCTGCAAAAGGAATCGAACCTGCCCAAGAACCGCCTAATCTGTGACATGCCCACCAGGTGGAACTCTACGTTGGCCATGCTGCAGCGGCTGCACATGCAGCAGAGGGCCATCAATGAGTATCTGTTGCAATATGGCACCAGGACAGGGTCGGGGGGAGCTTGGATTTTTTTCCCCACGCCAGTGGGCCATGATCAGGGATGCTTGCACTGTCCTGGCACCATTTGAGGAGGCCATGAGGATGGTGAGCAGTGACAGTGCATGCATCAGTGACACTGTCCCTCTTGTCCACCTGTTGGAGCAAACGCTGCATGGAATAATGGACAGGGCACTTGAGGCAGAACAGAGGCAGGAAGAGGAGGACTTCCTTGCCTCTCAAGGCCCCCTTTATCCAGACAGTGTTCCTGCTGGCCCACCTATCACACAGGAAGAGGACGAGGAGGAGGAGGATTGTGTCAGCATGGAGGTGGAGCCTAGCACTCAGCATCAGTAGCAGTCTTCAAGGGATCAATTACAGTCCCAAGACACCCATGGACTTGTACGTGGCTGGGAGAAGATGGCTGCGGATCATGTCGTCCTGAGTGACCCAGAGGACTCCGGACCAAATGCCTCAGCAAACCTACGCTGCATGGCCTCTCTGGTCCTGCAAAGCCTACGGAGGGATCCTCGTATTCGTGCGATCAAGGAGAGGGATCATTACTGGCTGGCAACCCTCCTTGATCCACGTTACAAGGGTAAGGTTGCAGACCTTATCTTGCCATCGCAGAGGGAGCAGAGGATGAAGCATCTCCGGGAGGCCTTGCAGAAAGGTCTGTGCAACGCGTTCCCAGAGACTGGGAGGTTACAAATTCCTGGTCCTGGACAACGTGTTGCTGAGGCTTCGGTCAGTCAAAGAAGGAGCGGTGGAGAAGGTGGCCGTCTGACTGATGCATTCAGACAATTTTTAAGTACGCAGCCACAAGGTATGATCGGTTCCAGCAACCATCGCCAGCGTCTGGTTTACATGGTGCAGGAATACCTAGGGGCAAGATTAGACTTGGAAACCTTTCCCACCGAAAATCCTCTGGGTTACTGGGTCTTGAGGATGGATCACTGGCCAGAGCTTGCACAGTATGCAATTGAGCTACTGGCCTGTCCTGCATCCAGCGTTCTTTCGGAACGCACATTCAGTGCTGCTGGAGGCTTTGTAACCGATCACAGGGTGCGCCTGTCCACCGACTCGGTCGATCGACTGACCTTCATAAAAATCAATCAGTCTTGGATCACCACCAGCTACCAAGCACCTGATGCTGATGTAACCGAATAATTTATTTTGAAATGTCAGATCCCTTCAAGACTGCCTATGCTGATGCTGAGTGACTATCATGTTATGCTGAGTGACTATCCTCTTCCTCCTCAATGATCATGCTGATAGCTTGTAAGAACATTTTTGGTTCTGGGCACCGCAACCAGTGGCTAAGGCCCAATTTTTCAGCCCCTGTTTAACAGGGGTGTAACGACAGGGGTTAACGTAGTTTAAATATATTCCATTCCTAAACACACAGCAGCTACCAGACACTCAAACCAGCTGAATAAGACCCCATAAAAATAATTCTCCCCGCACAAACAAGACAACGCTCTGTGTTAAGGTTCCAAAACAGGGAATTAATCTTTATTGCAAACACATGGTAACACAATTCTCTTCAAAACACTTCCCTCCCATCCTTGGGGAACAGGGCGGGTTAAACTGTCCAATGACAATGGGGATACAGGTCAGGTGTGTTCAAACTTCTCCTTCAGTAAACAGTCTTAGCAGGAGGGGTTGCTGGAGTGATTCCCCCCCCCCTCCTTTCCTCACAGCAAGACACTTAAACATCCCATAATAGGCAGCCAGACGGTCTACCAGCTCCAATCCACATCATCACAAACAACAATGATAAGGCCCTTGGAAGCTAGTCTGGATTTAATCTACATTACACAGGCATCCAGGTGGATTAATATTACAGACTCATTTTAAAGTAGTCCAAGACATATTCTCAATGTCCATTATTTTCTGTCTCATACTTTCTAAGAACTGCTGGGTTTCACGGGCCCACCCGTTACATCTCTCCCCTTTCGGCAGGAGACTAACACAGGAGGAGACCCCAGACGGGTTGACTCCGAAGTTAGTCCATAGTTCCATTCCTCCAATGCCTGGACAACACATCAGCATTGCCATTTTGCTTACCGGGTCAGTAGCTAATGGTGAAGTTGTAAGGCTGCAGGGCGAATAATGGAATTCAGTTCTGGAACAGTCACTTGCTTTGCTCTCTCAATGGCTCCCAAAACTTGTTGCTGATGCTCTTGGGACAGGAAAGGTAAAACCTGGGCGCAAATCCCATTTAACCTTTTGACAATTTCAGACTGTTTGTGCATTTCAATGTTCAAGCCATGGGACATCTCATAATACATGACGTAGTGTCGTTGCATCTCCGATTTCTCACTGGCCAACTTGTCACATTCCAATTTTAGACTGTGATATTGTGCCTGATCTAAGGTACATGTCGGGGAAGATAGTCTTACCCGGGTCTCGGCAGCAAGCGGGTCGGTTCCAGCAGCCCGGGTCTGGGCACAGGTAGTCACTGGGTTGGCTTCAGCGGGGCCCATCGCGGCGTAAGCAGAAACGAGGGGGGCCAAATCATTCCCCAGTAGTACATCCGCTGGCAAATCCTTCATCACCCCCACATTCACGTGTCCCGAACCAACCCCCCAATCCAGGTGAACACGGGCAACGGGTAGCCGGAAGATGGTACCTCCCGCTACTCTTACGGCTACAGTGTCTCCGGTGTGTTGGCTCTCTGGGATGAGGTTCTTCTGTAGTAGGGTCAAGGTAGCGCCACTATCACGTAGGCCATTGGCTACTGTTCCATTAACCCGGACAGTCTGCCTGTGTTGTTGCCTGTTGTCCCAGTTAGCTGCTTGTATTGGGTCAGCCTCGTGCAGGACGCCCCAATGTTCTTCCTCCTCAACGCAGTGGGCCGCAGGCATGGATGTGTGGGGGTTCCCCCTTGCTGGCTGTCTCCACGACTGGGACTGCCTGGCTGGATTCAATGGACAGTCTGGCTTTTTGTGCCCTAGCTGTTTACACCCGAAACACCTGATGGGTTGTGGGTAGTCCTGGGAGTTGAACCTGGGCTGCTGAGGATAAGTGGCCGCTGGAGGTGGTGCTGAAGTTGGGTTAGAGGCTGGTAAACTGGGCCGAGATAGTGGATAGCGCTCACTTTCGCCTGACCTTCGAGAGTCCAGATATTCATCGGCCAAAGTAGCCGCTTGCTGTACAGTCCGTGATCGCTTATCTCGCACCCAATTCCGTAATACCGGAGGGGTGTGGTTAAAGAACTGTTCTAAGAGTACTAGTTGGGTGATGTCTAGGGATGAGCTCGGTGTTCGAGTCGAACATAGGTTCGACTCGAACATCGGCTGTTCGCGCGTTCGGCGAACAACTAACGATTTGGGTCGTTCGCGCCAAATTCGAGTGACGCGAACGGCCCACAATACACTGCGCCATCGCAGTCTAATCCCGGCGCTGTGATTGGCCAAGCATGCACTGTGACCCTGCATGCTTGGCCAATCACAGCGCCGGCAGCGAGGAGAGCAATGATTGGCCACAGGCAGGATGCCTGTGGCCAATTATAGCTGAGGGGGTTTAGTACACGCCCCACAGTATAAAAGGCCGCCAGCGCGGCGGCCTCGTGTAGTGTGTTCCGGAGCAGGGAAAGTGAAGGATAGGCAGGGACAGTGTAAAATCTTGTCAAATCTATTCTTTGCTAAACCTTGTGTGTAGGGACAGAGAAAGATAGGCAGGGAGAGTGTCAGTGTCATATTCTTTGCTAAGCCTTGTGTGTAGGGAGAGAGAAGGATAGGCAGGGAGAGTGTCAGTGTCATATACTTTGATAAACCTTGTGTGCAGGGAGAGAGAAGGATAGGCAGGGGACAGTGTCAGTGTCATATTCTTTGCTAAACCTTGTGTGCAGGGAGAGAGAAGGATAGGCAGGGAGAGTGTCAGTGTCATATACTTTGATAAACCTTGTGTGCAGGGAGAGAGAAGGATAGGCAGGGGACAGTGTCAGTGTCATTGTTGCTAAGCCTCCTGCACATTATACACCTGAAGGTAGCCCGTATTGCTGCTTTTTCCTGGTGTGTTTATGTTACACCAACAGGATTTTGCGGCACTTACAGCGGGCGGAGTGTGCCTCCTGACCATATTACACCTTAACTTAGCCTGTATTGCTGCTTTTTCCTGGTGTGTTACACCAACAGGATTTTGCGGCACTTACAGCGGGCGGAGTGTGCCTCCTGACCATATTACACCTGAACTTAGCCTGTATTGCTGCTTTTTCCTGGTGTGTTACACCAACAGGATTTTGCGGCACTTACAGCGGGTGGAGTGTGCCTCCTGACCATATTACACCTGAACTTAGCCTGTATTGCTGCTTTTTCCTGGTGTGTTACACCAACAGGATTTTGCGGCACTTACAGCGGGCGGAGTGTGCCTCCTGACCATATTACACCTTAACTTAGCCTGTATTGCTGCTTTTTCCTGGTGTGTTACACCAACAGGATTTTGCGGCACTTACAGCGGGCAGAGTGTGCCTCCTGACCATATTACACCTTAACTTAGCCTGTATTGCTGCTTTTTCCTGGTGTGTTACACCAACAGGATTTTGTGGCACTTACAGCGGGCGGAGTGTGCCTCCTGACCATATTACACCTGAACTTAGCCTGTATTGCTGCTTTTTCCTGGTGTGTTACACCAACAGGATTTTGTGGCACTTACAGCGGGCGGAGTGTGCCTCCTGACCATATTACACCTGAACTTAGCCTGTATTGCTGCTTTTTCCTGGTGTGTTACACCAACAGGATTTTGCGGCACTTACAGCGGGCAGAGTGTGCCTCCTGACCATATTACACCTGAACTTAGCCTGTATTGCTGCTTTTTCCTGGTGTGTTACACCAACAGGATTTTGCGGCACTTACAGCGGGCGAAGTGTGCCTCCTGACCATATTACACCTTAACTTAGCCTGTATTTCTGCTTTTTCCTGGTGTGTTACACTAACAGGATTTTGCGGCACTTACAGCGGGCGGAGTGTGCCTCCTGACCATATTACACCTTAACTTAGCCTGTATTGCTGCTTTTTCCTGGTGTGTTACACCAACAGGATTTTGTGGCACTTACAGCGGGTGGAGTGTGCCTCCTGACCATATTACACCTGAACTTAGCCTGTATTGCTGCTTTTTCCTGGTGTGTTACACCAACAGGATCTTGCCGCACTTACAGCGGGCGGAGTGTGCCTCCTGACCATATTACACCTTAACTTAGCCTGTATTGCTGCTTTTCCCATTTCCCTGCAGGCCATTAGAATGTCTGGAAGGCAAACAAGGAGAGGCAGACAGTCAGGAACCAATAAAAGAGGGCAAGCAGGCTCTGTGTCTAGAGACATCAGTGCTGGTCGTGGACGCGGTGCATCGCCATCAGCAAGTGGCCATGGGACACGCTTGTCCTTCTTTTCGGCAGCTGGACGTGTTGAGCCGCATCATGCCGAAGACTTGGTAGAGTGGATGACCAAGCCCTCCTCATCCTCCTCATCATCTCTCACCCAGGCTCAGGGTACTGGCAAAGCAGCTGCCAAAGCGTCCTCTTCCCTGGTATCAATGTCATCATCAGTCACTCCTTCCCTAGACCAACCATGTCCTCCTGAGGAGTCCCCCGAACTGTTTGAGCACAGTGTTGGTTACATGCTCCAGGAGGATGCCCAGTGTTTCGAAGGGTCTAATGATGATACCCAGCTAGAGGAAGGCAGTAGCGTGAGAGCAGAGAGAGGGGATGCTCAAGAAGGACACCAATCTGGCAGTCATGTTCCAGCAGCTGCAGCATACTGCCAGATTGGCTCCAGTGATAAGGAGGGAGGGGATGATGAGGTCACTGACTCCACGTGGGTGCCTAATAGGAGAGAGGAGGAGGAGGAGGAGGATAAAGAGGAGGCACATCTCGAACGAGGCAGGATGCCCTCGGGGGGCCAGCGTAAGGGCAGCACACCGACAGAATCACACCGCAGAGCTCCGCCTGTGCAGGGCGCTGCCTCTGCCCGTTATTCAAAAAGTTCTTTGGTGTGGGCCTTTTTTGAGTCGAGTGCATCAGATCGCACAGCTGCTGTTTGCAACATATGTCTCAAGCGTATATCGCGTGGCCAAAACATCACCCGCTTGGGCACCACATGCTTGATCAGACATATGTTGACCTGCCATGCAGCTCGTTGGCAAGCCTACCTTAAAGACACACACCAAAGAACAAAGCTGACCTCTACTTGCACCGCATCAGCTGGGATCTCCAACCCCACTATACCTTCAGTCCTCTCTGAAACCTGCTCTGAGAGGAATGAAGGTGTAGAATTAGGTGTGTCACAGCTAAGCACTCTGCTAGCAGTACACCGACGTCCGATTCTAGCAGGCAAATTTCCCTGCCCCAGCTGCTGGACCGTCGAAAGAAGTTCACTCCCAGCCATCCACATGCCCAGTGGTTGAATGCTAGCTTGGCTAAATTGCTAGCGCTTCAACTGCTGCCTTTTCAGTTGGTAGACTCGGCCCCCTTCCGTGAGTTTGTGCAATGTGCGGTTCCTCAGTGGCAGGTTCCCAAACGCCACTTTTTCTCACGGAAGACGATTCCGGCTCTCTACCGGCATGTGGAAGGCAATGTCTTGGCCTCGCTGGACAGGGCGGTCAGCGGTAAGGTGCATATTACCGCTGACTCATGGTCCAGCAGGCATGGACAGGGACGTTACCTTTCTTTCACGGCCTATTGGGTCACTCTTTTGGCAGCTGGGAAGGATGCAGGACAAGGTGCAGTAGTGTTGGAGGTTGTTCCACCGCCACGCCTCCAAAATGCTACTACTGGTTGTGACACACCTCTGTCCTCCACCCCCTCCTCTTCTTCTTCCTCCGTGGCCTCTTCCTGTGCTTTGTCCTCGGAACCAGCGGTGCTCTGTAGGCGTTCAAGGGGCTACGCAAGTACGCAGGCAAAAAGATGCCATGCCGTGCTTGCGCTGGTGTGTTTGGGGGACAGGAGCCACACTGGGGCAGAGGTTCTGTCTGCTCTGCAGGGGCAGGCCGAGAGGTGGTTGACGCCACACCAGCTTAAGCCAGGAATGGTAGTTTGCGACAATGGCACCAACCTCCTCTCCGCTCTCCGACAGGGACAACTGACCCATGTGCCCTGTGTTGCTCACGTCCTTAACCTGGTGGTGCAGCGGTTCTTGGGCAGGTACCCGGGCTTACAGGATGTCCTGAGGCAGGCCAGGAAAGTCTGTGTGCATTTCCGCAGATCTTATAATGCCAGTGCTCGCCTGGCTGAGCTGCAAAAGGAGTTGAACCTGCCCAAGAACCGCCTTATATGTGACATGCCCACCAGGTGGAACTCAACGTTGGCCATGCTGCAGCGGCTGCACACGCAGCAGAGGGCCATCAATGAGTTCCTGTGCGACTACGGCACCAGGACAGGGTCAGGGGAGCTCGGGTTTTTTTCACCACGCCAGTGGGGCATGATCAGGGATGCATGCACTGTCCTGGCACCATTTGAGGAGGCCACGAGGATGGTGAGCAGTGACAGTGCATGCATGTTGTGGAAACATCACACTCCAACCTCAAGACGTTTTCCCCTATCAGACGGGATTCAACCAGCCTCAGACTACCCCAATCAGCTCTTTTAGAGCGGGTTGCGGAAGTACTAACAACATGCATCAGTGACACTGTACCTCTTGTCCACCTGTTGGAACATACGCTGCATGGAATAATGGACAGGGCACTTGAGGCAGAACAGAGGCAGGAAGAGGAGGACTTCCTTGCCTCTCAAGGCCCCCTTTACCCAGACAGTGTTCCTTCTGTCCCACCCATCGCACAGGAAGAAGAGGAGGAGGAGGAGGATTGTGTCAGCATGGAGGTGGAGCCTGGCACTCAGCATCATCAGCAGCAGTCTTTTAGGGATGATTTACAGTTCCAAGAAACCAGTGGACTTGTACGTGGCTGGGAGGAGGTGGCTGCGGATCATGTCGTCCTTAGTGACCCAGAGGACTCCGGACCGAATGCCTCAGCTAACCTACACTGCATGGCCTCCCTGATCCTGCAAAGTCTGCGGAATGATCCTCTTATTCTTCGGATCAAGGAGAGGGACCATTACTGGCTGGCCACTCTCCTTGATCCACGGTACAAGGGTAAGGTTGCGGACCTTATCTTACCGTCGCAGAGGGAGCAGAGGATGAGACAACTCCGGGAGGCCTTGCAGAAAGGTCTGTGCAACGCGTTCCCAGAGACTGGGAGGTTACAAACTCCTGGTCCTGGACAACGAGTTGCTGAGGCTTCGGTCAGTCAAAGAAGGAGCGGTGGGGAAGGTGGCCGTCTGACCGATGCGTTCAGACAATTCTTTAGTCCGCAGCCCCAAGGTATGATCGGTTCCAGCAACCATCGCCAGCGTCTGATATACATGGTGCAGGAATACCTAGGGGCAAGGTCAGACTTGGACACCTTCCCCACCGAAAATCCTCTGGCTTACTGGGTCTTGAGGATGGATCACTGGCCAGAGCTTGCACACTATGCAATTGAGCTACTGGCCTGTCCTGCATCCAGCGTTCTTTCAGAACGCACATTCAGTGCTGCTGGAGGATTTGTCACGGATCACAGGGTGCGCCTGTCCACCGACTCTGTTGATCGACTGACCTTCATAAAGATGAACCAGTCTTGGATCACCACCAGCTACCAAACACCTGAAGCTGATATAACAGACTAATTTATTTTCAAATGTCACATCCCTTCAAGACTGATGCTGATGCTGAGAGACTGTCCTGTTATGTTGACTGACTATCCTCCTCCTCCTCAATGATCCGATTGATGATGATAGCTTGGAATAACATTTTTGTTTCTGGGTGCCGCCACCAGTGGCTAAGGCCCAATTTTTCAGCCCCTGTTTTACAGGGGCGTGTTATTACAATTTTTTATGCAATGTTTTGCAGCAGGGCTCATTCCTGCACTCCAACTAGAGTATCTGGGAGAGGTTGCAGTGTCGTGGCACCAGCACCAGTGGCTAAGGCCCAATTTTTCAGCCCCTGTTTAACAGGGGCGTGTAATTACAATTTTTGATGCAATACTTTGCAACAGGGCTCATTGCTGTGCTCCAAGTACAGTATCTGTGAGGGGTTGCAGTGTTGTGGCACCAGTGCCTAAGGCCCAATTTTTATGCCCCTGTTTAACAGGGGCATGTAATTCCATTTTTTATGCAATGCTTTGCAGCAGGGCTCATTCCTGCACTCCAACTAGAGTATCTGGGAGAGGTTGCAGTGTCGTGGCACCAGCACCAGTGGCTAAGGCCCAATTTTTCAGCCCCTGTTTAACAGGGGCGTGTAATTACAATTTTTAATGCAATACTTTGCAACAGGGCTCATTGCTGTGCTCCAAGTACAGTATCTGTGAGGGGTTGCAGTGTTGTGGCACCAGTGCCAAAGGCCCAATTTCTTTTTATTGAAGATTTTAATACAGACATACAAACATAAGCCGCACAACGCAGCAACACAACACAACGAACCAGGTTCCGTTAGGTGGAACCAATGTCCCTAAACAAACAAAAAAAAAAAACCCCAATCAACCCCCCACCCCCCCCCCAAAAAAAAAAAAAAAAAAAGAGAGCCCCCCCTAAGGAGGAAAACAAAGGAATGCACAGACTTCGAGTTCCCGAAGGAGACAGATACATAATCCGGCAGGGCAATGATGCCTCCGCCCACCAGAGGAGGTGTTGCACATATTACAGCTCCACCCCCCCCCCACCCCATACCCCATCAGGAGAAATATGGACCCCACAGCTATCAGTACATTATTGATCTATAGTGTATTTATGTCAAAATCACCGCCACCCCAGGATCTCAATCCACTTGTTCATGAAAGTTTAATAAGGATCACTCACCAAGTTACCTATGTGTTTAATCAGAAACTGTGTCTGTGGATGCCATCTAACCCCCCCAAACCTTTTCAAACTTGGCCTCTACCCCCCTACTCAAATAAGTTGCCTTATAAAAAGGAATTGCCTTGTTGATCAGGGACTTCCAAGAAGCCAGAGTCGGGGCAGTGGACTTTTTCCAGGACAGGATAATGAGTTTTTTGGCGTAGAACAGCAGGAGGGTGAGTAGAGTTCGTATAGCCCTAGTGGTAGCCAAGGTCTCAACCAAGCTTAGCAGGCACACCTCAACCGTAAGGGGGACTGAAAGGGATGTGACCGACCGGACACATTCTGAAATATTCTGCCAGTAGGGCTTGATATGAGGACAGTCCCAAAAAATGTGCATGAAGTTCGCAAGGGGCGCCGAACACCTCCAACAGACAGAGTGGTGGCTCCCGAACATCCTAGCTAACCTAGCTGGAGTAAGATAAATTCTGTGCAAAAATTTATATAGGATCAGACGATCCCTAGTAGAGATGAGACACCGGAATGGTGCCCCCCAAATATCATCCCAATCATCTCCATCCAACCCAGGGGCCTCCACCTCCCAGGCCAGCCTGCAAGCCCCCATCAACATGACCGTGTCAGGAAAAAGGTCCCTGTACAGACTGGAGACCGGCTTAGACAAAGAGTCGCTGCGTGTCAGTAGTTCTAAGTCACTGGGGTCAAGGTCAAGAGGATCCCCACCGAATTGAGAGCAAAAAGCATGTCTTAGTTGAATATATCTAAAGAAGTGTGAGTTTGGTAGACCATACCGCTCTTTCAGGTCATCAAAAGTCATCAGAGAGCCATTCGACACTATGTGGTGCAAAGTCTTAATCCCAAATTTAGTCCAGACTACCGGGTCTGTGTAGTCGAAGAAATGCGTTAAGTTTGGATTTCTCCATAGGGGTAGGTTAGGGGAAAATCTGCTGGGCCCGGAGGGCCTGAGCCCCTGAGCCACGGACCATGCCTTGATAACTGAGCGCATGGAAGAAGTGAGCAAGTATGGAGCCTTCGGTCCTCTGTATACCAAGAGGGACAGCGCCTCGTACGATCCCACACAGGCAGCTTCCAGTGATACCGAGGCATCATCTGTGGGGGTAGTTAGCCAGCGGCGAGCCACTGTCAACTGGCCAGCAAGGAAATATTTATAAAAATTTGGCACCGCTAAGCCCCCTTCCCCCCAGGGCTGCTGTAGTATGGCCAATCTCAGGCGCGGGATCCCTCCATGCCACAAAAAGGAGGAGAGCAAGCTATCAATTAATTAAAAAATCGATTTGGGGATCCATACTGGGGAGTTTCTAAGGACATACAAGAATAAGGGTAAAATTTTCATTTTAATTAAATTTATTCTCCCAATAAGTGACAAAGGGAGGTTTTTCAAAGCATGTAGTTTCTTTTTAAGAATGGCCAGCAACGGTGAAACGTTGAGACCTATGAAGTCCGTGACTGAGTTGGTTATCGTGAGTCCTAAGTATTTAATTTGAGTGTCCCACTGTAGGGGATTATCAGGGTCCGCCGGCCCAGACATGGGATGGGAACGCAGGGGAAGTATTTTGGACTTAGTCCAATTAACCTTGAGGCCAGAGACTTCAGTAAAATTACCTAGGAGCGACAGTGCTGCCTGCAGGGAAGGTCCCATGTCACGAATAAACAGTACCAGGTCGTCTGCATAAAGGGCTGTTGTTTCAGTCAGAGTACCCACGCTGATCCCCTGAATTTGGGGGGACGAGCACAACGCAATTGCGAGGGGCTCCATGACCAGTGCAAATAGCCCCGGTGAAAGGGGACACCCCTGTCTGGTGCCCCTGGACACCGGGAAGGCTTCCTATACCCCGCCATTAAGGCGGAGAGCAGCTACTGGATGATCGTAGAGCAGCGATATCCACTTAAGGAACGTGGGGCCAAATCCCATACGTTGCAGCACAGTTGACATGTACCTCCAATCAATGGAGTCGAAAGCCTTCTCCAGGTCAAAAAACACCAGAGCTCCCCCCGACGAACTTTCAGCGGTCAGTTGAGTATGAGTATATACCCTCCGGATGTTAATGTCCGTGGCTTTTTTAGGCATGAACCCCGTTTGGTCTGGCGAAATCAAGTGGTCAAGTATTTTCATTAATCTGTTGGCGATCATCTTGGTAAGTATTTTGAGGTCCATGTTGAGCAGCGCTATGGGCCGGTAAGAGGAGCAGGAAAGAGGATCCTTGTCTGGCTTGGGCAGCAGCACAACATGAGCCTCATAAAATGATACCGGAAGGGTCTCAGCATCAAGACAATCCCCATAGAGTCGCAAAAGCCTAGATGACAGCAGCTCCAGATAAGTTTTGTACCACTCTGCAGGAATCCCATCAGGGCCCGGCGATTTACCATTAGGGAAGGAGGCAACTGCAGTTGCCAATTCTTTTTCCGTAAAGGGGGCCTCTAGACTATCAGCCACCTCCTCTGGCAACACCGGGATATGGAGGGAGTCCAGCATGTCCGTCAAAACCTTGAGGTCATATGGTGGGATAGAAGAGTATAATCCTGAATAGAAGGAGACAAACTCCTTCATGATACCCTCTCTATCTTTTACCAAATTGCCTTCTGATGAGCGGATACATGGTACCACTGTATGTGCCCGGGAATCTGCTGTCAGGATGGCCAATAACTTTCCATTTTTGTCTCCTTTCTCAAATAATTCCTCAGCCCTATTTTTAAACACACATTGAGTGAGGCCCTGAAAATGAACCAGTAATTCCCGTCTAGCCTTCTGTAACTCAACCACAGTAGAGGGAGAGGGTGAATCAGCATTAGATTTTGCACATCTAAGTTCATGAGCCTGGAGTTCCTGAGATTTGGCATTCTTTTCCACCCTAGCAGCTTTTATGGCAGACACATACACCCCCCGAGTTGACGCCTTAAAGGCATCCCACACTACTGCTGAGTCCGCTGATCCCTCATTGAACTCCCAGAAGTCCTTCAGGTGTGGCGAGACCAAGGCCTCCACCGTGGACTCCCCCATCCACCCCGGGTGCAACCTCCAAACCCCCGCAGGACGGTCCCGTAGGAAACTGAGTGCAACCTGTAGGGGGGTGTGATCAGAGATCCCCCCAGCCAGATATCTAACCTCTGAAACCAGGGGAAGTAGAGCTGGGTTGGCAAAGGCCATATCAATGCGGGAGGAAGAGGTACTGACATGGGAGAGATAGGAGAAACCTCGCTCTCCAGGGTGCTTCCAACGCCAGAGCTCCTCCAGCACCGCAGAGTCTGCCCAGTGTGTTAAGTCAAGGTTCTGCACCCGCGTCGGATTAGAGGTATCCAGTGCGTAGTCCAGGATATTGTTAAAATCACCAGCCACCAGTAGCTTCAATGGGCCAAAGGTGGCGACTTTTGCCAGGACAGTGTACAGAACCTCACTCTTTAAAGGGGGTGGGACATAAATGTTTGCTATAGCCAATAACTGGGAGTCAATGTCAAGCACTACAATCACATAACGCCCCTGAGGGTCTGTAACCACATGTTCAATAGAGCAAACTAATTTTTTGTGAAGTAATATAGCCACCCCCCTAGCATAAGTAGAGTATGTAGAGTGTATAGTTCTCTGCAGCCAGCTTCTGTTCAGGGAGAGAATTATACTACCCGTCAAGTGGGTCTCTTGCAAAAGGACCACATGAGGGTTTTGGGATTTAAGGTACTGAAGGACCATCGATCTTTTAAACTTTGAATTCAACCCACGGACGTTCCATGAGATAATTTTTAAATCATTCATACAGTAGTGGTCTGTAAGGCATGTAGACAGGATAAGTGAAATTGGAGGGGAGGTAGGGGGGGGAGGGAACCCAGATGCAGAGAACCACACCTCCCCAGACAGCAGCATAAAATCAGTATAGACTGTGCAAGGCACACGGTAGGTCTAGCAGCATAAACCCTCCGGGCAAGACTCAAAAACCAAACAAAAATCCCCCAAAAACTGAAACAGAACCAAAAAAATTAAAAATAGAAAAAATAGAAAAAACAGTCTATAGTCCCAACTCCCTGTTTGCTCCGGGTGAACAAAGTAGAAAAACATTCGGAGAAACTTAAGTCCCAAAACAGTTACAAAAATTAGCGGACTCTTCCAAGAGTTCATCCACTCAAAAAATAAAAAAAGGGTTTTGTGGAGACGTATCAGTAGGTCATAATGCCCCCAAACAGTACCTGAACTCCCGCAGTGACCGGATAAGCAGTCTCAGTCCACTCAGAACGATCACCCCGCTGGGGACAAGGATTGTCAATAGGAGAAACAGCCATTCAAAGGATAACAGTCACAACCACTCCCGGTGACAACTTGTAAAGCGTCTGTATTTACAGACCGGCGGCCAGGCCCATCCAGGTAACAAACCACCCTCCTAGGCAATGGAATCCAACCAGTCGACTGCATCTGACGGACACTCAAAAAACTTGGCAGAACCATTGTGGATGACCTTTAGGCGACTAGGGTACAACATGTTGTATGTCAAGCCTTTCTCTCGTAGGCGTCTGCGCACATCTGTGAAGGAGCGCCTTTTCTTTTGTAGGTCAGGAGAAAAATCAGGAAACAGGTGAATCACTGCATTGTCGTATTTCAGATCAGGATGTTTGCGAGCCTCCGCCATTATCGTATCTCTGTCCCTGAAATTTAACAGACGGACCAGAAAAGCACGCAGCATCAAACCAGCAGGCCTCAGTCCATTGGGCACCCTGTGCACACGCTCCACTATGTATACTGGGGAAAGATGTTGTAGTCCCAGGAGTTGCTTGAAGAATGCTTCAGCAAACAATGCAGGGTTAGGCCCCTCTGCGCCCTCTGGGAGCCCAACCACCCTCACATTATTGCACCGAAGGCGGTTCTCTGCGTCATCTGAGCGTGCCATGAGGACCTTGACCTTTTGCTGGAGGTCAGCTAGGGCCTGAACAGTGGAAGCAGTAGTGTCCTCCACTGCTGAGACGCGGTGCTCTGCCTCTGTAAGGCGGCCTCTAAATTTGTCCATATCATGTCTGATCAACCCACACTCAATAGACAGTGCATCTATTTTCCCCTCCACAGATGACTTACTGTCTGCGATGGCTGCCAGGATTGCAGCAGTGGACTGGGCTCCATACAGCTCTGAGTCCGCCTGAGAGGTGGAAGAGGAGCCGTCCGGATCAGGGGTCATAGCCGCCGCCATCCAGGTGTCAGTTTGCACCGCTACGGACGCTGGATGCAGGGAGATGACAGGCAAGATGGCCTCCGCACGAGTCTTCGGCGGCTCGGTCCGGTCGCTGTGGGAGGCTGCCTTCTTGTTCAATTTGCGCTTACCGGGCATGGGGAGAATCGGAGCAGCTCCCCAGACAGCAGGCAAGTGTTTACTCAGCAGGATGGTGGTGTTAGAGCCAGGATTTCGGCGGATTCGTTAGGCGGATGGCGGGAGCTACAGCGGCGCACGTCTCCTCTCTCTCACATCCCAGCCACGCCCAAAGGCCCAATTTTTATGCCCCTGTTTAACAGGGGCATGTAATTACAATTCTTGATCTAATAATTCACAGCAGGGCCCTGTCATGCGCCCACCAAGAGTAACTGTGAGGGCTCACAGTGTTGTGGCAACACCAACATGTAAGGGGCAAATTTCAGCTGAGTATATACGGCAGGCCCCTACTTTCAAACATCCAACTTACAAACGACTCCTCCTTGCAAACGGAAGGATACAACAGGAAGTGAGAGGAAATCTACCCCTAGGAAGGCAAATTCTCTCCTGTAAGAGTTAATATGGGAAAAAAAGTGTCTCCTCTCCACTGATGCTTTATCACCAATTCTTGTTTCAATAAAAAACCCAAATTTTCAAAAAACATTTGTCATTAGGACGGAAAGTGAGGTGAACTGTTCTGAACAGGTGCACACTGCACAGACAGCAAAACAAATGTTACAGGGGTGATAACCCTTCCCTATGTTTTCCAAAAAGCTTAAAAATAGATTTTTTGACTGGAGCTACACTTAAACAATGTACCTGTTCAAAATTACAAACAGATTCTACATAAGAACAAACCTACAGTCCCTGTCTTGTATGCACCGCCTGTATACGGCTGTTCAGAGTATATAGGGCCTTTTTTATTTTGTGTGCGGGGTTCCCCTTAATATCCATACAAGACCCAAAGGGGCTGGTAATGGGCTGGGGTGGGGGGGGGGGTGTGTGATGGGGTAGCTATGCCATTTTTCTTAAAGATTTTCATCCATATTACCGGGACCAGACATTACATTAAAGCCGCAAGCAGTTTTAAATGGCTTTTTTTCCTTTAGAAATGTAATTTTGTGCAGGGACAGTTCTAAACACGGGAAACACGTGGCACTTCACAGGCATACTTTAGACACCCCCCAGGTACGATATTTAAAGGAATATTTGACTTTTTTTTTTTCACTTTATGCATCATTAAAATGACTGCTCCGGAAAAACTGCAGTTTTTAAAACTTCTTTTTGCATTGATACATGTCCCCTGGTGCAGAACCCGGGTTCCCAAACCCTTTTTAGGACAATAACATGCATAATAGTCGTTATAATTAGCACTTTAGATTTCGAACGTTCGCATCCATTGTATTTAATAGGGATCTAAAGTTTGTGCGAACTTTCGGTCTGTTTGCGGGTTCTGGTGCGAACCGAACCCGGGGGTGTTCGGCTCATCACTAGTGATGTCCTCTATGGTATGAGCGTGGCTTCCCTGGAACCAGCCCTTAAGGTCTCGCTGCAGATGATGTGCCCACTCCACGTATGTTATGTGGGTTTGTTTCCGGGATTCTTGAAACTTAATCCGGCTGGCTTCGGGTGTAATGGCAAATCGGGCTAGCAGAGCTTCTTTTACCCGGTCATAGTCTTTAGCGTCCTCATCTTCCAGGGCCCGATACGCATCCGCCGCTCTGCCAGTTAAATTACTCTCCAGTAAGGCGACCCGATCTTGGGGCCATACTTCATGTATCTGGCATAGTCTCTCAAAGTCCTGCAGGAACGCTTCAATTTCCTCCTCTCCTTCCTTAAATAGTTTGAACGCCCGAAAGGGCAACTTACGGAAAGGCGCTGCATCTTTAGGTGTTGTCTTCGATTTCCATATTTCCGCCATTCTCCGCTCATGTTGCCGCTCTAGTTCTCTCTCTTGTCGCTCATCCTGCAGCTGGATGCCTCTAATGGCATTCTGTATGGCGGTTTCTGATGGGTTAGCACCATATAATGCCAACCGCTCTCGAACTCGTTGCTGAAACAAGTCTTCAACTGACCGGGGTTCTGCATCACCATCCCTTTGATCCATCTTGGTTAGCTCACTGATCAGGGTGGCCTTGTTCTTTGTCCCACCGGTCCCTCCACGGCTCTCAAGTAAGTCTTTTAGCATGGCTTTCCTGCAGGCTGCATAGCTGGTCATTCACTGTGGTGGTTTGGAGTGTCCTCCTGTAGCTGTCCTTCCGGCTGTGGGAATCAATCCGCTGCTTGCCACCAATGTAACGACAGGGGTTAACTTTGTTTAAATATATTTCATTCCTAAACACACAGCAGCTACCAGACACTCCAACCAGCTGAATAAGACCCCATAGAAATAATTCTCCCCGCACAAACAAGACAACGCTCTGTGTTGAGGTTCCAAAACAGGGAATTAATCTTTATTGCAAACACATGGTAACACATTTCTCTTCAAAACACTTCCCTCCCATGCTTGGGGAACAGGGCGGGTTAAACTGTCCAATGACAATGGGGATACAGGTCAGGTGTGTTCAAACTTCTCCTTCAGTAAACAGTCTTAGCAGGAGGGGTTGCTGGAGTGATTCCCCCCCCCCCCTTTCCTCACAGCAAGACACTTAAACATCCCATAATAGGCAGCCAGACGGTCTACCAGCTCCAATCCACATCATCACAAACAACAATGATAAGGCCTTTGGAAGCTAGTCTGGATTTAATCTACATTACACAGGAATCCAGGTGGATTAATATTACAGACCCATTTTAAAGTAATCCAAGAAATATTCTCAATGTCCATTATTTTCTGTCTCATACTTTCTAAGAACTTCTGGGTTCCACGGGCCCACCCGTTACATCGGGCGTGTATTTACAATTTTTGATGCAATACTTTGCAGCAGGGCTCATTGCTGCGCTCCAACTACAGTATCTATGAGGGGTTGCAGTGTTGTGGCACCAACACTAGTGCCTAAGGCCCAATTTTTCTGCCCCTGTTTAACAGGGGCATGTAATTACAATATTTGATGCAATACTTTGCAGCAGGGCTCATTGCTGCGCTCCAAGTACAGTATCTGTGAGGGGTTGCAGTGTTGTGGCACCAGTGCCTAAGGCCCAATTTTTATGCCCCTGTTTAACAGGGGCATGTAATTACAATTCTTGATCTAATAATTCACAGCAGGGCCCATTCCTGCGCCCACCAAGAGTAACAGTAAGGGCTTACAGTGTTGTGGCAACACCACCACCACCCCCACCACCAAAGGCCCAATTTTTCCTACCACTGTTCAACAATAGCATGTAATTACAATTCTTGATATAATAGTTCACAGCAGGGCGTTCCAGCACCCACCAAGAGTAACTGTGAGGGCTTACAGTGTTGTGGCAACACCAACACCTAAGGGCCAATTTTCTACAGAGTATATACGGCAGGCCCCTACTTTCAAACATCTAACTTACAAACGACTCCTACTTGCAAACGGAAGGAGACAACAGGAAGTGAGAGGAAATCTACCCCTAGGAAGGGAAATTCTCTCCTGTAAGAGTTAATATGGGAGGAAAGTGTCTCCTCTCTACTGATGCTTTATCCCCTCACCAATCCTTGTTTCAATAAAAACCCCAAATTTTCAAAAAACATTTGTCATTGGGACGGAAAGTGAGGTGAAATGTTCTGAACAGGTGCACACTGATCAGATAGCAAAACAAATGTTACAAGGGTGATAACCCTTCCCTATGTTTTCCAAAAAGCTTAAAAATAGATTTTTGGGCTAGAGCTACACTTAAAAAATGTACCTGTTCCAAATTACAAACAGATTCTACTTAAGAACAAACCTACAGTCCCCTGCCTTGTTTGCACCGCCTGTATACTGCTATTCAGAATATATAGGGCCTTTTTTTTATTTGGGTGCAGGGTTCCCCTTAATATCCATACAACACCCAAAGGGGCTGGAAGTGGGCTGGGGCGGGGGGGTACCCATGCAATTTTTCCTAATGATTTTCATCCATATTACCGGGACCAGACATTACATTAAACCTGCAAGCAGTTTTAAATGACTTTTTTTCCTTTAGAAATGTCATTTTGTGCAGGGACAGTTCTAAACACGGGAAACACGTGCCACTTCACAGGTATACTTTAGACACCCCCCCAGGTACGATATTTAAAGGAATATTTCACTTTTTTTTTCACTTTAAGCATCATTAAAATCACTGCTCCCGAAAAAACTGCAGTTTTTAAAACTTTTTTTTTGCATTGTTACATGTCCCCTGGGGCAGGACCCGGGTCCCCAAACCCTTTTTAGGACAATAACTTGCATATTAGCCTTGATAATTAACACTTTTGATTTTGAACGTTCGAGTCCATTGTATTTAATAGGGTTCTAAAGTTTGCGCAAACTTTCGGTCCGTTTGCAGGTTCTGGTGCGAACTGAACCAGGGTTTGTTCGGCTCATCCCTACTTGAGAATCTGGTCATCAATCCCTCAAATGGAGGGTATACCTCATACTATACTATTACACTTACCAGTCCTAGCTATCACACTCATACTTCCGGATCTTCAACTTCATCCTTGGATTACTGCAGGCATTAGCTAGCACCATAAGAAATCTCTTTGCCTCCTCTTGTCTAATGACTTTTGAAAACCTCCAAGCCAAATATGACCTCTCTCCAAAAACATTCTACATCTACCTCAGGATCAGATCTCTTTTCACTAAAATACAGTGGGTAAAACAGGACAAGATTCTATCTTCCCTGCTACAATTCTATGGATCAAACAACCATCTACTCAAAGGCATCTCACACATATATGGACTACTCTCACAATTATCTGAAGAATCCATCCAGAACCAAATCCTACATTGGTCCACACATATACTCTCAGTCCTTCCACTAAGTCAATGGTACAAGGCACTATTGTTACCCTCCAGGCTCTCCCACTGTACCACACATTGGGAATCTCTACAAAAGCTCTTTCAACAAAGGTACTACACCCCTACTAGAATCTCCAAGATACTGTATATCCCAACGTCTCTCATTTATGCTGGAGGAACTGTTGCCTTCCGGGAACCCTCTTCCACATATAGTGGGAATGCCCAACTCTTAAAAACTTTTGGGACCAAATATTAACTCTCCTCCAATCACTCACCAACATAACAACTAAAATATCTCCACTAGACTTCCTTCTCGGCCTGGCAATCCCTACATGGCCCAAATGTTTTCAAGCCATAGGTACTAACGTCCTTATTGCCGCACGCCTGGCAATGGCAAGCTAATGGAAAACCACACAATCCCCAAACATTCAAGGAGTAATTTCAATTCTGAACAACAACTTCAAAATGGAATACGGCTTCTCCAAAGCTAAACTCACCACTGAAAAAAAAAAAAAAAAAATCTGGGACCCATGGCTCCAAGACCCCAGAAGTATACAGCTGGAATGACCCCCTAACCTCTAATGATCTATAGCACACTCTGCTTTACTCTTCAGTACTTTGCCGGTAACACACACATCTCAGCACTGTGCATTTAGTAATTTTATATAATGGATCAAACCAACCTGTGTGATTACCTGCCAGTTCCAATACTTTTCTGCAGCATGTTTAGACTTAAATATAAGTTTGCAACGTTACCCTATAGTTTTTTACGTGTGAAAGTGTATAAACATACAATAGCTTATATTAATACGCTCTTGTGTAATATGAACACGACTATTATATGTATGAACTGATGTGTATACATACTATTTATATGAGAATGTATCATTGGCGCATCTCCTTTAATGCTTCCTGTATGTATTCTCTTTTTTTCCCCTCCAAAAATGACTAAAAATGAAAAGTAAAAAAAAAAAAAAAAAGATAGAAATGTAGTTTGGGTACAGGGTTGCATGACCGCTCAATTGTCATTCAAAGTGTGACAGCGCTGAAAGCTGAAAATTGGTCTGGGCAGGAAGGGGGTAAAAGGTGCTCGATATTGAAGTGGTTAATTAATTAATCAGTCATAGACAGATTGTCCCAAATTATACCTGACATCTGACACCTAGATGCCAATGATGTTTTTACTTCTCTGTAGAGGTAGATTAGCCACTTGCCGACCAGCCATCGCCATTATACTGCGGCAGGTCGGCACGATCCCACGAGCCGGCATAGTTTTCGTCGGCTCCTTTAAGTAGGATAGCAGGCGTGCATGCGCACCCACTGCACTGTGAGGAGCGGAGCGGCAGATCGTGAGTTCCTACTAGCTAGGAACCACGATCTGTCATTTCCTCCAGTCAGTTCTCTTCTCTTACAGTTAGAACACACACATAAGTAACACATTTATTCCCTTGATCGACCCCTAGTGTTAACCCCTTCCCTGCCAGCGACATTTACACAGTAATCAGTGCATTTTTATAGCACTGATTGCTGTATAATTGTCAATGGTCTCAAAAATTGCAGATCACCGCCATTACTAGTAAAAAAAATAAAAAAAATAAAAATGCCATAAATCTATCCCCTATTTTTTAGACGCTATAACTTTTGCGCAAACCAATCAATATATGCTTATTGAGATTTTTTTATAAATATGTAGAAGAATACATATTAGCCTAAACTGAGGAAAAAATTAGCTTTTTATTTAAAACAAATTGGGGATATTTATTATAGCAAAAAGTACAAAATATTGTGTTTTTTTCAAAATTGCCGCTCTTTTTTTGTTTATAGCGCAAAAAATAAAAACCGCAGAGGTGATCAAATACTACTAAAAGAAAGTTCTATTTGTGGGAAAAAAAGGACGTCAATTTTGTTTGGGTACAGTGTTGCACGACCACGCAATTGTCAGTTAACGCAATGCAGTGCCGTATCGCAAAAAATGGCCTTGTCATTGAGCAGCCAAATCTTACGGGCTGAAGTGGTTAAGATACATTAATTATCGCATTCCTGAGTCTCAAAGGGAAGTCCTAGCCATTACGTCTATAAGCCCAGCATGGGAATAGACCAATACTCACAGAGATTCCAAACTGTCTACCAACATTTGGGTTTATGTCAAAGATCAGAGGAATTTATTTTATCTCTCAGAAAAACTAAAATATTAGTTGCAGAGAGATGACAATAATTTCTTCTGATCGTACACATTTTGGGATAAATATAAAATTGTATGTGTAGTGTGTATAGAATTTATGAGAGATAAAATAATTATGGAGCCTACTCATGACAGCTGTAATCGGACTGATTCGCTGGTGTCGGGAAATGCTATTGCCAACCCAGGCGTGAATATTATTCATCGCCCATTTAACTCTGGTCACTGTAGAATGCAGAACTGTTCTCCAGGCTGAGGAGGAAACTCCCTCAGGGTTGATTAGCCAAAGGGCTAGAATCCAGTCCACATCCATTTCTCAAATAAATTGAGCATGAGATATGGACAACATCATTCACATGGAGCCATCCTAAACTGGTGGATTGCGAATGTTTCTGACATGGGCAGTGGAAAGAGTGATTAACACAAGGGTTTTAGCTCCTAAGATGGCTTGGCGAGTCCTAGAAGTGTGTGCAAATTGCTAGACTGCTCCCCAACACGATCGGACATTCCGACAACAAAACCATGGATTTTTTTCCGACGGATGTTCGCTCAAACTTGTCTTGCATACACACGGTCACACAAATGTTGTCTAAAATTCAAAACGTCAAGAACGCGGTGACGTACAACACGTTCGACGAGCCGAGAATCTTCTGCTTGATTCTGAGGATGCGTGGAGTTTTGTGCGTCGAAATTGTGTACACACGGTCGGAATTTCCGTCAACAAGCTTTGTTGTTGGAAAATTTGAGAACTAGCTCTCGAATTTTTGTTGTCGGAAATTACGACAGCAAATGTTCGACGGAGCCTACACACAGTCGGAATTTCCAACAAAAAGCTCCCATCGAACATTTGTTGTCGGAAATTCCGACCGTGTGTGCACCAGATTGTATGTAAGATTTGTATCTGCCTCTATGTGGTCAGCCACCTAGATTAGAGAGGGACAAGTCTATCACAGCCAGCCTTACTTGCGCAAAGCTCCCGCTCATTCTTTTCTACCCCAAGCTTTGACAATGAAACCTGGAAGCTGATTGATTTCTATAAAGAGTAGAGTTGAGCGGACACCTGGATGTTCGGGTTCGACAGGTTCGGCCGAACTTCGGAAAAAAGTTTGGGTTCGGGACCGAACTTTAACCCGAACCCGGACCCGAACCCGAACCCCATTGAAGTCAATGGGGACCCGGACTTCTAAGGACTAAAAAGGCTCTAAAAAAGTAATGGAAAGGGCTAGAGGGCTGCAAATGGCAGCAAAATGTTGTTAAGAGCATGGCAAGTGCTCTGCAAACAAATGTGGATAGGGAAATAACTTAAAATAACATAAAAAAAATAAAAATAAAAAATAATAATCTTGACCTAGGAGGACGAGGTCCATATGGTGTAGGAGGTTGAGGTGGCGGTGGATGTGGCTGTGTAGGTGGAAGCGGCGGTGGAGGAGGACGAGGTAGCCAACACTGATTCAAAAATACAACAATGGCTGGGTAAGGCCGGTGATGTGTCGAATTCTGTCCCCCGTCAAATAGTGTCCACCCTGTACTGCGCTTGCTCAGTATGTAGGACAAGGGGATTTTGAAAATCTCCCAAGACGAACGGCGCCTGCGTGGTGAGTTCAGGTGAAGGCCACACCATCCGTGGTTCAAGCCGAGCCAAGTGAGGCCGTGCCCGAAGCGTGGCGATCGAACCGAGCCCGTGAGGGGCCCTGTTACTATGTGCTACCGTATGTCCACTTGGATGGTGGGGCTTGAACCTGCACTCACTGCGCAGGCGCCGTTCATCTTCGGAGATTTTGTGAATCTCCTTGTCCTCTGTACTGCGCAAGCGCTGCACCTTCGCAGTATGGGCCGGACACAATCCGATGGCCGGACAGTTTTTGTCACAACACCGGTATACATGTCTATTCTGCACAAGGTACGGACAAGTCCTGTGGGATCCATGCCTGGTTCATTTTAATGAACGTGAGCTTGTCCACATTGGCTCTGGACAGGCGGCTGCGCTTGTCTGTGATAACGCCCCCTGCCGTGCTAAATACACGTTCAGATAATACACTGGCTGCAGGGCAGGCCAACGCCTCCAAGGCATAAAGGGCAAGCTCAGGCCATGTGCCCAATTTGGAGACCCAGAAGTTAAAGGGGGCAGACCCGTCATCCAGTACGTGTAGGCCTGTGGACACATACTGCTCAACCATGTTGGTGAAATGCTGCCTCCTGCTAAGACGTTCCATCTCAGCTGGTGGTGCTGGTTGTTGTGGCGTGCTGACAAAGCTTTTCCACATTTCAGCCATGCTAACCCTGCCTTCTGAGGTGCTGCCGGTGCCCCGGCTGCGTTGGCGACCTCTTTCTCCTCCTCTGCCTTCGCCTTGTGCTTCCACCGTACGCCCGCTGTCAGGTGGGAATGCCACCAGCAGCGCGTCTACCAGCGTGCGCTTGTACTCGCGCATCTTACGATCCTGCTCCAGTGAGGGAATTAAGGACGGTACGTTGTCCTTGTAATGGGGATCCAGCAGGGTGGCCACCCAGTAATCAGCACCAGTTAAAATGTGGGCAACTCGGCGGTCATTGCGGAAACACTGCAGCATGTAATCGCTCATGTGTGCCAGGCTGCCCAGAGGCAAAGAAAAGCTGTCCTCTGTGGGAGGTGTATCGTCTGTGTCCTCTGTATCCCCCCAGCCACGCACCAGTGATGGCCACGAGCTGGTCTGGGTGCCACCCTGCTGTGAAAATGGCTCCTCCTCCTCCTCCTCCTCCTCCTCCTCCATCTCCTCCTCCACCTCGTCATCCTCCAGAACTGTGCCCTTTCTGCCGGACAATTGTGTACCTGGCGTTTGTTGGTGCAGGAACCCACCCTCGTAGCCACTTGTGAAAGACTGCCCTGAAAGCCTTTGAAATGATCCC
Organism: Rana muscosa; assembly: GCA_029206835.1. NCBI lineage: Eukaryota > Metazoa > Chordata > Amphibia > Anura > Ranidae > Rana > Rana muscosa. Next base: position 381,271,612 of record CM055123.1, on the reverse strand, counting down.
GCTTCCTCCTCCTCCTCCTCATCCTCCTGTGCCACATCCTCTTCCATCATCGCCCGAAGCGGTTTTTCAAGGAGGCATAGAACTGGGATAGTAACGCTGAGAACGGCGTCATTGGCACTGGACATGTTGGTGGAGTACTCGAAACAGCGCAACAAGGCACACAGGTCTCGCATGGAGGCCCAGGTATTGGTGGTGAAGTTGTGCTGTTCCGCAGAGCGACTCACACGTGATTGCTGCAGCTGAAACTCCACTATCGCCTGCTGCTGCTCGCACAGTCTGGCCAGCATGTGCATGGTGGAGTTCCACCTTGTGGGCACATCACATATGAGGCGGTGAGCGGGAAGGCCGAAGTTACGCTGCAGCGCTGACAGGCGAGCAGCAGCAGGGTGAGAACGCCGAAAGTGCGCACACACAGCCCGCACTTTCTGCAGCAGCTCTGGCATATTGGGGTAATTTTTAAGGAACCTCTGGACCACCAAGTTCAGCACATGCGCCAGGCAAGGGATGTGCGTCAAACCGGCTAGGCCCAGAGCTGCTACGAGATTTCGCCCATTATCGCACACCACCAGGCCGGGCTTGAGGCTCACTGACAGCAACCACTCATTGGTCTGTTGTTCCATGTCCCTCCACAACTCCTGCGCGGTGTGGGGTTTTTCCCCCAAACAGGAAAGTTTTAAAACTACCTGCTGTCGTTTACCCCTGGCTGTGCTGAAGTTGGTGGTGAAGGTGTTACGCTGACCGGATGAGGAGGCGGTAGAGGATGAGGAAGCGGAGTAGGAGGAGTTAGCAAAAGGAGGCAAACTGAAGCGCCCTGCAATCCTCGGTGGTGGAAGGACATGCGCCAAACTGCTATCTGCCTCAGGCCCAGCCGCCACTGCATTTACCCAGTGTGCTGTTAGGGAGATATAACGTCCCTGACCGTGCTTACTGGTCCACGCATCCGTAGTTAGGTGGACCTTGCCACAGATGGCGTTGCGCAGTGCACACCTGATTTTGTCCCCCACTTGGTTGTGCAGGGAAGGGATGGCTCGCCTGGAAAAATAGTGGCGGCTGGGCACGACGTACTGTGGGACAGCCAATGCCATCAGGCTTTTAAAACTCTGCGTCTCCACCAGACGGAATGACAGCATTTCAAAGGCCAGGAGTTTTGAAATGCTGGCATTCAGGGCCAGGGATCGCGGGTGGCTAGGGGGGTACTTCCTCTTCCGCTCCAATGTTTGGGAGATAGAGAGCTGAACGCTTCCATGGGACATTGTGGAGATGGTTGGTGACCCAGGTGGTAGTGTTGCTGGCAGATCCTCTGTTTGCGGGGTGGCAGGTGCCACTGTCACTACAGAGGTGGATGAAGAGGCCGAGACTCCAGCAGAAGAGGAAGCAGGAGGAGTCAGAGACCTTTCTTGGTTTTTGAGGTGTCTACTCCACTGCAGCTCGTGCTTTGCACTTAGATGCCTGGTCATGCAGGTTGTGCTCAGGTTGAGAACGTTTATGCCTCGCTTCAGCCTCTGATTGCACAGCGTGCAAACCACTCGTGTCTTGTCATCAGCACATTGTGTGAAAAACTGCCACGCTAGGGAACTCCTTGGACCTGGCTTTGGTGTGCTCGGTCCCTTGCTGCGTTGGGCAGTAGCAGACATACTGTCTAGCTGACAGACGCTCCGCTTTTGCACCCTGCTCCCTCTTCTGCTGTGCTGGTGGCTCTGTGCGACCACCGCCTCTTCCTCCAAACTACACTGGTCACCTGCATAACGTTGATTCCATGTGGGGTCGAGGACCTCATCGTCCTCCACATCATCTTCCACCCAGTCTTCACCCCTGCCCTCCTTGTCTGTCTGCACAATTGTGAAAGCAGCAGCAGTTGGCACCTGTGTTTCGTCATCATCCGAGACGTACTGCGATGGTCCTCCCATGTACTCATCATGAAACATAAGTGGTTGGGCATCGGTGCACTCAATCTCTTCCACTTCTGGGGCAGGGCTAGGTGGATGGCCCTGGGAAACCCTGCTAACAGAGTCATCGAAAAGCAGAAGAGACTGCTGCATGATTTGGGGCTCAGACTGCTTGGCTGATTTGCAAGGGGGTGAGGTGAAAGACTGATGGACATGGGTTTCAGGTGCCAACTCTGTTCTTTCATCAGAAGAGTGGGTGGGAGACAATGTGAAGGAACCCGAGGCACTGTCAGCAACCCAATCTACTATCGCCTGTACTTGTCCTGGCCTAAACATTCGTACAGCCTCATTAGGCGCGACAAAATACCGCCGCAGGCTCGGACGCCTACTCGCACCTGAGGAAGGTGTTTCACTTGTGCGTGTATCTGGCACAGATCCACCACGTACTCTCCCTGCAACAGGAGCTCCACCAGCAGCACCACGACCGGGGCCACCACGTCCCTTTGACCTTCTCCTCATATTTTCCAAATTTAGGATCTTGCCCTAAATGGGTGTTTTTGGAAGAGCAGAACACAACCAAAGTACGTAACCACTGAATCGCACAGCTACAGAACTGCAGAAAATGCTATTCAAAAAAAATGTTGTTTTTTTAGTATAGCACAGTAGGAGAAAACTATATAGAAATTTTTTATTTCACACACCTCAAAATATGTATAACACACTGCAAACATTTTTTTGTGCCCCTAAACGGCGTTTTTTGGAAGAGCAGAACACACCCACAGTACGTAACCGCTGAATCGCACAGCTACAGAACTGCAGAAAATGCTATTCCAAAAAAATGTTGTTTTTTTAGTATAGCACAGTAGGAGAAAACTATATAGAAATTGTTTATTTCACACACCTCAAAATATGTATAACACACTGCAAACTTTTTTTGTGCCCCTAAACTGCGTTTTTTGGAAGAGCAGAACACACCCACAGTACGTAACCGCTGAATCGCACAGCTACAGAACTGCAGAAAATGCTATTCAAAAAAAATGTTGTTTTTTTAGTATAGCACAGTAGGAGAAAACTATATAGAAATTGTTTATTTCACACACCTCAAAATATGTATAACACACTGCAAACTTTTTTTTGTGCCCCTAAACGGCGTTTTTTGGAAGAGCAGAACACACCCACAGTACGTAACCGCTGAATCGCACAGCTACAGAACTGCAGAAAATGCTATTCAAAAAAAATGTTGTTTTTTTAGTATAGCACAGTAGGAGAAAACTATATAGAAATTGTTTATTTCACACACCTCAAAATATGTATAACACACTGCAAACTTTTTTTTGTGCCCCTAAACGGCGTTTTTTGGAAGAGCAGAACACACCCACAGTACGTAACCGCTGAATCGCACAGCTACAGAACTGCAGAAAATGCTATTCAAAAAAAATGTTGTTTTTTTAGTATAGCCCAGTAGGAGAAAACTATATAGAAATTGTTTATTTCACACACCTCAAAATATGTATAACACACTGCAAACTATTTTTTGTGCCCCTGAATGGCTCTTTTTGCAAGCGTACATTAAAGTGCAATTTTTTTTATTTATTTTTTGCCCTAAACGGGTCTTTTTTTGCACGGGCAAAATAAAATGCTTTTTTTTTTTTTGCCCTATGGGTCTTTTGGAAAAGAGCACAATAAAGCGCCTTTTTTTTTTCCCCTAAAAGTTAGATTTTCTCTGACACTGGGCTCATGGCAGTGTAAAAAGACTGCACTGCAACACACACAGGTAAACCTATGCAGATCGCTGATTTTAATCTCTGAATCTGGACTCCTATATAATATTCTCTCTCCCTGAAAGCACCAACACAGGAACCTGGCCCTACACTACACTATCTCTCTATCTTTTCCCTCAGATTGTAGAATCAGGACTACCTCATCTATTTTTCTATCTCTCCCTAAAAGCAGCAGCAGCAGACTAGATCCTCTCCCTATCTATTCTGAAGCAGAGTGACATGTGTGCTGTGTGCCTCTAGCTTATATAGAAGCTGGGTCACATGTTGCACTGACCAATCACAGCCATGCCATTAGTAGGCATGGCTATGATGGCCTCTAAGGGCACACCAGCTAATCAAAAGGTGATTGGCTGGCCCCTGAAGCATTTCTAAATGCGTAATTAGATTGCCGAACCCGAACCCGAACCCGGACTTTTGGGCAAAGTCCGGGTTCGGGTTCGGGAAAAAGCTAAAGTTTGGTACGGACCCGAACTTTACAGTTCGGGTTCGCTCAACACTAATAAAGAGCTGTACCAGAATTTGCCTGCTCCAGTTTTAAGAAATCTCCCCATTGTACCACTGTGTTGGTTATGTACAATGTCTGGCTGCTCTGATATCACTGTATGTCAGTGCCACCAGCCATTATCTCTGATCACTGCCACAACAGTACAATGCCACCAGACCAGTGCTTCCATTCAGCATCCCTAATCACCTCCATCGACTCACAATGTCCCTAATGACTGCCACAAAAATCTATTTCCCAAATCACTGCTGGCCACTCGCAGTGTTCCTAATCAATATTACCCACTCACCACCTGATCACCACCACTCTTATCACCACCACACCAGTTATATTGTCCCTTATCACCACCACACCAGTCATATTGTCCCTTATCACCACCACACCAGTCATATTGTTCCTTATCACCACCACACCAGTCATGTTGTCACTTATCACCACTACACCAGTCATTTTGTCTCTTATCACCACCACACCAGTCATATTGTCCCTTATCACCACCACACCAGCCATGTTGTCCCTTATCACCACCACACCAGTCATGTTATCCCTTATCACCACCACACCAGTCATGTTGTCCCTTAACACAACCACACAAGTCATGTTGTCCCTCATCACCACCACACCAGTCCTGTTGTCCCTTATCACTAGGGATGGGCCGAACGACCCTCTGTTCGGTTTGCACCCAAACTTTTGAACATCGGGAAAGTTCGGAACTGAATAACGAACCCTATTAAAGTCTATGACTCTAACATGAAAAATCAAAAGTGCCCATTTTGAAAGCTTATATGCATGGGTTAGGGTAATCTTGATGAAAGCAAGAAATGGCGATGCTGTCAAAAATTGTAATGATATGCACCTGTCAAACAGGTGCGGAAAAATTGGTCTTTAAGTGTTAATTGTGCCCATGAAACCTACACCAAAAACATTCTTCCCGATGAAATCAACACCCACAACACTAAACAGCCTAGAAGTCCTGCAGAGATTCAACCTTCCAAAAACAATTAATCTGCGACATCGGCCTTAGGGGCTTCATAGCTGCTGGCAATCCATGACTGATTTTGATAAAAGTCAGACGGTCCACTGAGTCTGTGGACAGATGCATTCTATGATCAGTAACAAAACCTCCAGCAGCACTGAATGGTCGTTCAGAAAGCACGCTGTATGCAGGGCAGCCCAGCAGCTCAATAGCATACTGGGTAATTTCTGGTCCCCCACATGGGAGGAGTCACATTAGCAGCCAGCGGCAGGAGGGACGTTCTTTTTCCTAGGGCACCGGTGGTGGCAGGCTATGGGTGAAAAGTGGCACACTGCATCTGGTGACAGGCTACGGGTGAAAAGTGGCACACTGCATCTGGTTGCACGCTTTGGGTGGAAAGTGGCACATTGCATCTGGTTGCAGGCTTCGGGTGGAAAGTGGCACACTGCATCTGGCGTCAGAAAACGGTGGCAAGTTACATGCTGCATCTGGTGGCAGGCAATGGGTGGCAAGGGGCACACTGCATCTGGTGGTAGGCAATGGTGGCAAGTAACATGCTGCTTCTGGTGGCAGGCAACGGTGGTAAGTGACAAGCTGCATCTGGGGGCAGGCGACGGTGGCAAGTAACAAGCTGCATCTAGTGGCAGGCAATGGTGGCAAGTGGCACGCTGCATCTGGCAGCAAGTGACAAGCTCAGGGTTCCCACTAATCCTGTATTATGGTGAGTTGAATTATTTCATTATATATTACAATGTAGTACAACACCAGCCATTCACCCGACAAATCACCCCTGCTGCCCTCAACCCCAAGACTACATTCCCCCAAACCCCCACATGTTTTTGGGGAAGCGGGGGCAAGGGGGGAGTCCCTGAATGGCAGTTTGGAAATGTGGTCACCCTAGCGGGGTGGAAGTCATGGGCAGGAGCTGGCAGCATGTCGGGTTGAGATCTACCTGGCATATGGCTACGATCGACTGGTTGCCGACCCCTGTCTTAGATGGATCACTAGTTTGTAGTTATATTCTTTCATGTCCATGTGGCTCAGAGAACCATGCTGGTTGGAGCCTGTGCTCCTAATAGGGCTAGCCTGTTGGGACAGGGCAAAGGGTAGAGACCACGCAAATAGGTAACCAAAGGTTTTCCAGGCTTGTAGGGTATAAAAGAACCACTGAGTGGTTCCCTCACAAAACTAGACTCTGATTCATAATTCTCCAGTTGTCTCCTTACAGCTTCAAATCATCAGTTGGAGTGTGCGAAGTAGTAAAGGATCTTCTAGTGAGGGGAAGGGCATGGTGGCTGAACTTGTGGAGGTATCCCAGATGTGTAGGTCCCTTCAAAGTGCACTGATTGTAACGAGTGAGAAAAGTGGTTTAACCACTTCATGTAAAATCACGTACCTGTACATCATTTTGTTGAAATGGTAGTACCGGGGAGATGTCTGCAGCCAGAGGCATCACCCCAGTACCGTTTTTTAGAGCTGGTGGTCGGCTTTCAAATAACAACCAATGTGGCTAATGAGCCACTTGCCCGTTATCACAAGCAGCGGGAGGGGACGGAAACAGCGTCAATCGGGTCTCCAATGTAGTAACTCGGAAGCCACGTCACAACGTCACTTCTGGTTTACTCGGCAGCCAACGGCGCTGATTTGAATAAAAATTCTGATTTTGGGGTTTTGAATACTTTGAAGTGCAGAGGAGGGGTTTGGGGTCTTTTAGACCCCAGATCCCTCCATAGAGAGTACCTGTCACTGCCTATTACAGTCACAAGGGATGTTTACATTCCTTGTGACAGCAATAAAAGTGATCAGATTTTTTTTTCTTAAGTAACAGTGTAAAAAAAATATAATAATAATAATAATAAAAAAAATTAAGCGCCCCCGTCCCGGCGTCCCCATTGGCGCACCAATGAAAACACATACATAAGTCGAGCCTGCAAATGTAAATAGTGTTCAAATCTCACATGTGACAAAATACAGGAAATCGCCCCGGGACTTTAAATGAGGTGAATACGGTAAATGCCGTCTCAAAATGTATTAAAATTGTCATGCAAACGTAAACAACATGAATCATAGCCAAGCCACTGAAATGATACATACCGTAAAAAATGGCATTACACATATCATGATATAAAATGTAAATTGCAAAGTACACAGGCATGAAAAGTATCCCAACGCGCTTTTCAAGACCGTGCTCGCTTCATATGGGGTAGATGCGTGTGTAGTACATCTGTAGGGGGTATAATGGACCAAATAAGTATCACCACAGAGATGGTATTGTGACAATTAGTCAAGAGGGTCCAAAATGCATGGCACTATAATCACCAAAGGCTGGATTAGACTACCAAATGCTGAATACCCAGAGGCGGCAGTAATGAGCATCCGGCTCGGGAGCTGAGGAGGCAGAGGAAAAACCAACCCAACAGAGCACAAACGGGGGGCAGACAAGACTGGGATGGGGTGTATGTCACCAAAGATCTCCCAGTATCCAGCAATAATGTCAACTGAAACATAAATGCATAGGTATCAATAAATGCTGTCATAACAGCATAAAAGTAAAGTAGTATATAATATAAGTATGCATATGTATGAACCAATCAGGTTCAATAATGGTATGGGCTTAGAATCTAGGGGATAATAGAAAAAAAAGTGCTCTGTTGGGTTGGTTTTTCCTCTGCCTCCTCTGCTCCTGAGCCGGATACTGATTACTGATATCACAAAGTGTCAAAGTGCATAAACGCTAATCGCACAAACATAGACTTCAAAGATTTGAACAAATATAAAACAATTCAAAGGTGATATCAAAGTGCAACGTGCATATATAAAAAATTATAATATTCTGAGTGTACACTGGTGTACATAAATGAACTGTGCGAACTTACAAAATGTGCAAAATCGAACATATAGTTCCTGTGAAAAAGTGTAAATACACACTAGTGGGAGTGGCCTCTTACCTTGCGGTAATGAGACAACCGCATGTATATGTATATACTAGGGTAGCTGTTCCTCCCTTGTGATCCTGGACTTCATCTAGTGACACCACGCGTAGGGACGCAAAGGCACACAGACAGGCGTAGGCTGACAAGCTCGCCACTCGTAGGAGATAAGTGTTCATTTGTTTTTATGTTATGTGAGTACCCTTGACTATTTTAATAATAAACACCGCATTGGTTTAAACGTACTACACTATCCGGAACCCCCTTTCTTTTAATATCATCCTTGCTTCCACTGATCGACAAAGACAAAGTCCAAGACCCACACCTGGTCCAGGATTACAAGGGAGGAACAGCTACCCCTAGTATATACATATACATGCGGTTGTCTCATTACCGCAAGGTAAGAGGCCACTCCCACTAGTGTGTATTTTGCACGAAGAAAAGATTCATATCTCTCCAGCACCTTTGCACATTGGAATACTTTCACACTGAAGAAAGAATATATTGCTGCTATGTTCACAGCGTGATTGCATTTTGCACATTTTTTGGACTTGATTGGACTCTGCATTTTTCTATTGCAGTTTGAAAAAGTTTTTATTTCAGCTTGTTTTGCACACTGATACAGTTGCACTTAGCTTTTGCACTTTGCACAGGAACTATATGTTCAATTTTGCACATTTTGTAAGTTTGCACAGTTCATTTATGTACACCAGTGTACACTCAGAATATTATAATTTTGTATATATGCACATTGCACTTTGATATCACCTTTGGATTGTTTTATATTTGTTAAAATCTTTGAAGTTTATGTTTGTGCGATTAGCGTTTATGCACTTTGTGATATCAGTTAGATTTATATGTTCTTTTACCTATAGTAGTAATCATCTACTAGGAATACCGCGGCACCACCCTCCCCTCCTTTATCTGATTCTTTACAGGTATGGTCTGACCCTATTCGGTGCTTGCAGCAGTTTCACTACCTATTATTTTTTATGGTAACGCAGGAATAATCATACACTCTATGGATGCTCATTACTGCCACCTCTGGGTATTCAGCATTTGGTAGTCTAATCCAGCCTTTGGTGATTATAGTGCCATGCATTTTGGACCCTCTTGATTAATTGTCACAATACAATCTCTGTGATGATACTTAATTGGTTCATTATACACCCTACAGATGTACTACACACGCATCTACCCCTGATGAAGCGAGTATGGTCTTGGGAAATGCGTTCAGATACTCTTCATGCCTGTGTACTTTGCAATTTACATTTTATATCATGATATGTGTAATGCCATTTTTAACTGTATGTATTATTTCAGTGGCTTGGTTATGATTTATGTTTGCATGACAATTTTAATAAATTTTGAGACTGCATTTACTCTGTAAATTGTTGGCTAGCCGCATTCACCTCATTTAAAGCCCTGGGGCAATTTCCTGTATTTTGTTGCATATATTGGGATGGAGGTGGTTTGCGGGTGACATCAGACCTTTTCCTTTTTGTAAATCCCCCATGAGAGGTATCGCCACGATCATTCGAGCGAGAGAAATAACTCCAGCAAAAGTCCTCCTCTGTAACTCTATACTGGTAACCATTAAAAATGTTTAAACTTTGCCTATGGAGATTTTTAATTACCGTAGTTTGTCGCCATTCAACGAGTACGTGCAATTTTAAAGCCTACCATGTTAGGTATCTATTTACTCAGGATAACATCATCTTTCACAATATGCAAAAAAATTGGGCTAGCTTTCCAGTTTTCTTATTTTTTAATTCCAAAAAGTGTATTTTTTTCCCCAAAAAAATTCATTTGAAAGACGGCTACACAAATACTGTGTGACATACAATATTGCAATGACCGCCATGTTATTCTCTATGGTCTTTGCTAAAAAATTATATATAATGTTTGGGGGTTCTAAGCAATTTTCTAGCAAAAAATACTGATTTTAACTTGTAAACAACAAGTGTAAGAAATAGGCTTGGTCTTGAAGTGGTTAAGAAAGACTTTTGCTTTAACTGCTTAAAGACCGCCCATAGCAGTTTTACTGCTATAGGGCATCTCTCCTGTGCAGAATCACGTATACTATATACAGCCCTCAAAAATTCCACTCGCCTGCTCGCAATTTGCGAGTGGATTTTGAGGGCTGACGAGCTATGGCTGCCTGGGAGCGGGGGGAGAGCACCGCCGGCAGCCTGGGTTGAAGGGGAGTCCTTCTCCCAGCGATCACAGAGGGGAAGAGAGAGAGAGAGACGCCCAGGTGATCAGAGCTCAGCACAGGGAACACAACGATAACAGCTTTCATTTCAATTGTTGTGTTCTCCACCGCTCCCTGTCAGATACAGTCCCTCCTTCTGGTCCCGGGACTTTGATAGACAGATCACCCATCCAATCCTGGGACGGACGCTCTGTCAATCAAAGTTCCCTGGCCAGGGGGCGGGGCTGTATATGACGTTGCGCGGCGGGAACATAGCAATTGAAATTAAAGCTGTTATCGCTGTGTTCCCTGCGCTGTGCTCTGATAATCCGGGTGGCTCCCCTGTTCCTCTTCTCCCCTGCACAGGTAGGCTGCATAGTGTACACAGGATGCATGGTGGGCACAGGTTGCATGGTGGGCACAGGCTGCATGGTGGGCACAGACTGCATAGTGGACACAGGCTGCCTGCATTGGTGGGCACAGGCTGCATAGTGTGCACAGGATGCATGGTGGGCACAGGCTGCATGGTGGGCACAGGCTGCATTGATGGGCACAGGCAGCCTGCATTGGCGGGCACAGGCAGCCTACATTGGTGGGCGCGGATAAAGTTGTTGTTGTTGTTGTTAATATTTATTTTTATAACTTAATTCTGCAGAAAACATGTAAGTGTAATTTCATGAGATAATTTATGGCGGGGCGGGGTTGGGTGGGGCAACTGGTGGCGAGTAACCCTTGAGGCCTGGCTACTATCTCAGGACTTGAAATTTTGAGCCCTGCTGTATATATGTGATTCTGCACTTCCTCCTGCAGGGGGTGTTCGCATGTGCATCAGTGCCGTATCGCAAAAAATGGCCTGGTCGTGAAGGGGGTCCAGGTCATGTGATTAGTAGCATTGATTATAGAAAATGTGGAATGGGATAATTGTACAACTTTCCTAAAAAAAAAAAAAATACTACCGGTACTTGCTTGACTTGTTTCAGGTCTTCATTTCAATGTACTAAAATGTGAGTACTAAAATTAATAACAATGTGTTCATTTTTTTGCAGAGAATTCACAGCTTGTCTCTGGGAAAAAGTCAAATTGTGGGATAGACTGCTATTCTAATTTGTGGATTCAATGGCCTTAGATACCTGTATTACATGCCCGCATATTAGAGTTACCCTGTAGGATAGGAAAGGACGTGGACTTAGGTTTGTACGACAAAAGAGTTTGCTGCGTGTTAGTAACATTACTCGAGGCCAATAGTTCAGACTGAGATTTGCATCTAAATTTAATTGTAGTTTCTTTGCCAGGATTTCTGTCCTCACAAAGGTCCATTAAATCTTGCAATGCTCATAAATCCTCTAGAGTAACATTAGCCAAAGGGGAATTGTTAAGGATTTGAATAACGGGTGGTATTTAATCTATTTGAATTTATCTGAATTCTGGTCAAGACAAAAAGATGAGGACAGTCGTAAAACACACAATTCATCCTCTGATAGGGGATATGGAGATAGATAATTTTTTTCATACTGGGATTAAATGTTATCAACATTTTTTTCAGGCTTTGATTACGTGTCAACACTCACAGCTTTAAGCAAATGTTTGGACAAACAAAAGCAGCTTATTATGCGTCAGGCTGAAATCACATGTGGTCTTAAGAAAGACATGACTTCAGATACAAAGAATATGTGAGAATAATAAACATCACTGGTGTAATTTTAAAGAAGATCTTTGCTAAGAAATATGCAATTTTTTTGTTTGTTTTTTAAATTTAGCATGGAGTTCCTCTTAAAAGCTATACCAGACCCAAAGGGCCTGGTATGGATTTTGGGGGGACCCCACGCCGTTGTTTTCTTAATTCTGTCATGGGGTTCCCCTTAACCACCTTAATACACTTTATTATATACTCTGCACTGCACTATATACCCTGCACTTTATTATATATACTACACTGCCTGCACTATACATTCTCCACTGTATTATATATACTATACTGACTGCACTATATACTCTGCAATGTATTATATATACTACACTGATGGCACCATATACTCTCCACTGTATTATATATACTACACTGACTGCACTATATACTCTGCAATGTATTATAAATACTACACTGATGGCACTATATACTCTCCACTGTATTATACTGTATATACTACACTGAATATACTACATGCTCTGAACTGTATTATATTTACTACACTGACTGCACTATATACTCTGAACTGTATTATATAATTAGCGGTACCCCCGTAAGGGCTGCTAAGTGTTGTGGCCCAGCATTCAAGTCCTCAAGGCAATGAACAGTCCATTAGCTTTGTTTTTTTTGTTTTATTGAGGGCATTGAACTTGGATAGGGTATATGAAGTATGGGATGCCCAGTGAATTTTAGAACAATCAATTGGGACGTGTTTTAGAACAAAGAATTGGAACAACTTATATACACACTCCGGTATATACAGATCTCTCTTACTCCAGCACAACTCTTAGAGCAGACCATTACTCCTCAGTTCCTCCAGCAGTCTACTTGCTTGAGCTCCCAGGCACAGCTAGCACAGAATAGTTAGGACTAACCCTGGCTCAGCCAGGCCTTAGCAACTGCCTTTTGCAGGAAGGGACAACGGGCCCCTTTTATTGTAGTAATGAACTATATTACATATACTACATGGACTGCACTATATACTCTGAACTGTATTATATATACTACAAGGACTGCACTATATACTCTGAACTGTATCATATACTGTATACACTACACTCACTGACTGCACACTACACTACCTGCCTAATCTCCATTAATTCACTATATATGGTCGCCGTGTAAGCAGCATCCTTATATAGTGTGGGGAGAGGAGTTAGCACCCTGCCTTTGGCCAATCATGGCTCTCACAGAACATTGCGCTGTGATTGGCCAAAGCATACAGGTCATGTGCATGCTTTGGCCAATCAGCAGCTATCAATGCACTGTGATCTCGAAGTGTATTTTGGGGCACTCAGAAGCAGGCAAACTACCCTTTTGTTTGTTTGTTCCACGAACAAATGAACAGACGATGTTCGAGCCGACCTTGCGTTTGACTCGAACATCCAGCCAATGCCTAGTGACAGCGCTAAATGTTGAAAATTGGCCTGGGCAGGAAGGGGTGAAAGTGCCAGTAGACAAGTGGTTAAATAAATATGATAAATGCCAACATGTGAAGATGAATTCATTTATAAATATCCCAAAAAAATACATTAGCAAAGTGCACAGTGCAGAAACAGTCCGAATAAAAAATGCTCAGTGCAAACAGTTCATAACATTGATGTATGTGTCGCCCAATTTGACAATCCTGTGTAAACGTACATCACTTCACACCCGAGTGCACACTTCACTCAAAACCTGCTTACCAATAGCCTTGTGCAATTTGTTTCGTAACGAATCAAAATTCGTACAAATTTAGAAACTTTCGGACGTTTGAAAGCATTCGAATTTCCGAACAAAGCAATTACGAATAATACCGAATCCAAAATAAATTATATCGCAAATAACGAATGCCTGAATGCCTTTGGCATAATTCGTTGTTGCGTTAATGCGGCCTAATGCAACAGCAAGTCGACTTGTTGTGATCCGTCACATAAAATTACGAATCAACGAACCAAAAAAAGTTATGAATTTACGAATCTATTCGAAGCACAATAACACTCTGCTCTGCTCTCTGCTCCTCCCTCACCGTGCTGATCTTCCTCTCAAAATGGTGTACAGGGGCGGAGGCTATAGCCGCATGTCAAAAATTAACGTAAAATACAAGATTTCGAATCGTTACAAATAACCGCAATGTATTTAGAAAAGTACGAATCTATTCGAAGGACGTTAGGTAGCGCCATTGTAAGAGATACGCGTAAAATTACGAATCAACAAACCAAAAAAAGTTACGAATGTACGAATCCATTCGAAGCACGTTAGGCAGCGCCATTGAGAGAGAGACATGGAAAATTACGAATCAACTAATCAAAAAAAAGTTACGAAAGTAGGAGTTGTGTCCAGAATCAAGGAAAAACAATTTACTCTACCAAAAGTACGAATTATAAATCAACTAAAAATAAGGCTTACATTAATTTGAAACCTTCCGATTCAACGAAAAACGATGCTTGCGAAAATACGAATTAGTCCGAACACTAAAAATCCCGTTTAGCAAAATTACAAATGATTACGAATCAACAGGACTGAAAAGAAACTAAACTAAACTAAACAAATGTTTCCAAACAAGTCTACTTACCAACAGGTAAGACCTCAAAGAGAGATCTGGCTGCAATTTTTGGGAGAAATCCCCACTGGGATGGATGGCACACCCCAGGACTCAGGAACAGGGTTTCCAAAGCAATCCACAAAAGATGCTCAAGAAGATCAACACCCCAGTGGGCGTGATAACGTCACCGCTGTACTCCGCCCAATGTGTTTCATCAGATAGGATGATGTCCTATTGGACGGAATGTGTTACTGCACATTTAATGCAGTATATTTTAGTGCGTTACTACATATTTAACACAGTATAGTTCAGTACATTATTGCACGTTTAACGCTGTATATTTCAGTGTGTTACTGCACGTTTAACGCTGTATATATTTCAGTGCTTTACTGCACTTTTAACGCAGTACATTTCAGTGCGTTATTCCACATTTAACGCTGTATATTTCAGTGCATAGATGCACGTTTAAAGTAGGATATTTGATTGCAGTATATTTCAGTGCAGTATATTTATGTGCGATAGTGCACATTTACCACAGTATATTTCAGTGCGTCAGTGCAGTTTTACTGCAGTATATTGTAGCTTGTCAGTGGAGTGTGTTTGTGTAGTTAAAGTGCACCAAACACCACTTTCTATTGATTAAAGTGCACACAAGTACACATTTTTACATCTTCATTACATTTTGTTAATAAGCGCCCCCCCCCCAACATGTCTGGGAGGCCAACAAGGAAAGGCAGACATTCCCACAGCAATGTGAGGGGGCCAGCAGCATATGTGTCCACTAGGGATGAGCTTCGAGTTCGAGTCAAACCCATGTTCGACTCGAACATCGTCTGTTCGGCCGTTCGCCGAATTTCGAACATTATGGGCCGTTCGCGCCAAATTCGAGTTCCGCGTCATGGCCCATAATTCACTGCGGCATCGCAGTGCATTGCTGGCTGATGATTGGCCAGGCATGTACTATGACCCACATGCTTTGGCCAATAACAGCGTGGAAAAAACGGAGAGCCATAATTGGCCAAAGCCAGGGTGGCTTTGGCCAATTATGTCTCAGGGGGTTTAATACACGTCCCACACTATATAAGGCCGTCTGTGTCGGCGGCCTTGTGTAGTGTGTTGCGGCGTTGGTTAAAGGAAAGAGACGGAGAGAGAGACAGTGTAATTTGATTTGAGTTAGATAGAGCAGGCAGGCGAGTCAGTTGTACCTGAATACAATTGCTGGTGTTCTGATACAAATACAGGCAGGGAACTGCAGTATTTTGCTTTAGTGTCCTTTGCACAGTGTGCACCAAAAGCTTACCTGAATACAACTGCTGGTGTTCTGATACAAATACAGGCAGGGAGCTGCAGTATTTTGCTTTAGTGTCCTTTGCACAGTGTGCACCTAAAGCTTACCTCAATACAATTGCTGGTGTTCTCAGCCCCCACTCACATTTACACACTCTGTCCATTCCCACACCTGTACACTTTCAGCTTCCCCACACCTTTATACACTTTGTCCACTCCCACACCTGCCCACTCTCACCAACCTTATAGATTTACACTTTATTCATTCCTACACCTGCACACTCTCACCAACCTTATAGATTTACACTTATTCATTCCTACACCTGTACACTCTCACCCCCCACACACCTTTACACACTCTGTCCACCCCCCAACATCTGTACACTCTCAGCCACCACACATTTACACACTCTGTCCACTCCCCCACACCTGTACACTCTCAGCCCCCACACACCTTTACACACTCTGTCCACTCCCCCACCCCACATCTTTACACTGTCAGCCTCCCCACACCTTTACACACTCTGTTCATTCCCCCACCTGTACAATCTCAGCCCCCCACAACTTTACTCAACCTGTCCACTCCCCCACATCTGTACACTCTCAGCCTTCCCACACTTTTACACACTCTGTCAAGTCCCACACATGTACATTCTCAGCCTCCCACACCTTTACACACTCTGTCCACTCCCACACCTGTACATTCTTAGCCTCCCACACCTTTACACACTCTGTCCATTCCCACACCTGTACACTCTTAGCCTACCCACAACTTTACACACTCTGTCCACTGCCACACCTGTACACTCTCAGCCTCCTGCACACTTTTACACATTCTGTCCACTCCTCCACATATGTACACTCTCAGCCCCCCACACCTTTAAACACTCTGTCGACTCTCACACCTGTACACTCTCAGCCCCCACACACCTTTAAACCCTCCGTCCACTCCCACACCTGTACACTCTCGGCCTACCCACAACTTTACACACTCTGTTCCCTGCCACACCTGTACACTCTCAGCTCCTGCACACTTTTACACACTCTGCCCACCGCCACACCTGTACACTCTCAGCCTCCTATATCTTTACACAGCCTGTCTACTCCCACACCTGTACACTCTCAGCCCAGCACACTTTTACACACTCTTTCCACCTGTACACACTCAGTCCTCTCCCACACTTCTACACACCCAGCCCAACCCACACCTCCACACACACAACACACCCACACCTGTACAAACTTTGCCCACACCAACACCTGTACACAGGGCCGCCATCAGGAATTTTGGGGCCCCTTACACAGCTTCAGGCATGGACACCTGGAGCCGAGAAGAACTGGGGGGGTGCTGCCGCCGCAAATTGAGAACGGGGGGGCTGACGCAAATTCAGAAGCGGGGGGGTACCACGAATTGAGAAGCAGGGGGTTTGGGTGCTGATGAACACAAAAAAAACAGAAGAACAAAAAAAAAAGGGGGGTTGCCATCCAGGGCCCTGGGGACCTCCGGGCCTCTGGGGACCTCTGGGCCCCTTACAAAAAAAAAATATTAAAAAAAAAGGGAGGTTTCCATCCGGAGCCCTGGGGACCTCCGGGGACCTCTGGGCCCCTTACAAAAAATACAAAATAAAAAATAAAATAAAATAAATAAAATAAATAAATAAAAAAAATGAAATAAAAAAATTAATAATAAAAAAAATTATAAAAAAATAAATACAAAAAGGGAGGTTTCCATCCGGGGCCCTGGGAACCTCTGGGCCCCTTACAAAAAAAATTAAATTAAATAAATAAATAAAAAAAACAAATTAAATAAAAAATGAATAATAAAAAAGAGGGGTTGACATTCGGGGCCCTGGGGAACTCTGGGCCCCTGGGGACCTCTGGGCCCCTTACAAAAAAAAGGGGGGCCATCCGGGCCCCTGGGGACCTCCGGGCCCCTTACAGGTGTACTGCCTGTACCCCCTGACGGCGGCCCTGCCTGTACACACTCAGCCCACCCAAAACCTGTACCCATGCAGCCCACCTTCATACCTGTACACACTATCCTCCCAATATACCTTTATACACACAGTGCATGGTGTTTTATGTTATCATGGTGGACTGGAGCACAAGTTCTCACGGTGTTTAAGAAGAGACATCACAATTCTTTACCTTGCTTATAAAGACTTTTATTGGACTTCACATTTATATACATATTTTCTGGTGCAAGCGCTGTTGTTTGGTTATAAGTACCGTCTTTGACACTAATTTGTATTTGTGTCAGCTGCTGCACATTTTTTAGTATATATTTTATTTACAATTTCTATGTTATAGTGTATAAGGGCACGGGTGTATTTTTTATAAAATTGTTTCTATAAGCTACTAGCATGAACAAAAACGATTGCAGAATCCCAGGATCCTTCTGTGCAACCGTGTTTTCTCAGTATTTGCCTTTCCATGATAATTTATACTTTGTCCATGTATCAGAAGTGACGGGTGACTTTTTTTGGCTCTTCAGTGTGAGACAGAATCAGCAGCAGATATCTCTGGACTCTTATTTCTTCTTTCCTGATTACTCTATTTCCTCCCTCTCATGTCTGTCTTCCTCAGAAGGCTGACCAGCAAATAGCATTGGACGCCAGTCTGTCTTTCTCTTCTCTCCTGACTCCCTGGCTGGAGTGGATTCAAATGCGGTGGGCTAATGGTAGGAGAGTAGATGGGGGTACTGGTGGGTTCTGTCATTCTGGTCCCCATTTGGATGAAGCAGCAGGATGTGAGGCAGCACAGCTATAGTAATCCTTTGTCACTCCTCATCCTGGGCTGACCTGGAGATGGGGATGCTGGAATATGTTTTCAGTGATATTGGTTGAGGCTGACTCTGTCCATACTGAGAAAAGTCTGAATGGCGTCCTGAGTACCTCTACTTCTGGGCAGAGAATTTGAGACACTTTGGGGTCGATTTATTAAAACTGGAGAGTGTAAAATCTTGTGCAGCTCTGCATAGAAAACAATCTGCTTACAGCTTAATTAAAAAAGCTGAAGTTAGAAGCTGATTGGCTACCATGCACGGCTACACCAGATTTTGCTCTTTCTAGTTGTATCCAGAAACAGCCTCCTGAAAGTCTGGTCTGTCCCTGGATTCCGGGGATGACTGGTCACTCTATTTTAAGAAAAACTGTCCAAACTTAGATAGGAACAAACAACTGCCCAAAATGACTCCATGCTATATAAAACAAAATAAAAATTTGGTCTGGGATTCCACTTAAATTGATTTTAGATTAAAACTCTCTATAGCAGATCAGGAGATATTTGGAATGCTTATTATGTGTTTGCATTTGTGATAATGGGAGGCTAGCAGGTAAATATTTAAAAAAATACATGTGATATCAGTTATGTGTTCTTAGGAAAGATGTGACTTTTACATCAAACTTTAATTAACATTTCTGTTTACTTAACTTGTTTTTCTTTTATTATATAAGTCAACCCCGTTCTTCGTAGGTCAGACCTCTACTGAAGTCTTCCATCTGTCTACACTCTCAGCACCAACTGAACTACCCGGTAAGTACGGTATATGATGGGATATCGTTATTATATTATCAATCCTATTGTAATTATTATTGTAATTATTTATAAGGAATGAATGCTTGGTATTCAGCTTTTAAATAGACTCATCTATTTTATTTTGATTCCAAATACTGGCAAGGTTCCTCATATCATTTTTCCAATAATGGTTTATTTTACACAATGAATGTGAAAATTGAAATTGATTCACAAGATTCTAAGCAAAAAAAAGTTAAAAATCTAAGTTGTCTAACCTAGAACTAAACCAGCTATTCTACATATTTCACAGTCTTAATTGTAAGCTTATAAAAAACATTATGAGGTGGATCAGAGAAAGTTTTATCTTTTTGTGTCTTGAATAGGATTTTCTTCGATATATATAATTTTGATGAAAATCTTTTTTTTTAGACTCTAATTTCTAAATATTTTGCCCTTATTAGAAAATAGTAAGGCCCCCGGGTCACTATACAAATTCTGTGTCAATTTCCAGAAATTGGTAGCCCTCGGCATCTCTATACCCAATTCCATTCTTTAACATCTCAAGACCAACTTACCCTTTATAAAGGCGACCTCACATATTAAGTTCTTAGGAACTAACCTCCCAAGGCTATTAGAGGATACTTATAGACTCAGTTTCTCAAGCACCCCCCCCTTTTTTTTCATTTTTCTCTCCTTTTTTTGTAGGTGAGCTACCCTACTCCCCCTCCCCTTTTTCTTAAGAAAGCTCCCATTAATAAATACCTAGATTCACATGGTGTATATAGTTAAGCCTGTACACACGATCGGATATCCTATGGATTCTAATCCGATGGATTTTTCCATTGGAAATCCGATGAAACTGTCTTCCATCAGTCTTGCCCACACACCATCAGTCAAAAAACCGACCGCACCAAAACGACGTGACGTACAACACGTACGACGGCACTATAAAGGGGAATTTCAAATCTAATGGCACCACCCTTTGGGCTGCTTTTGCTGATTTTGTGTTACCGCGTGTTAGTAAAAGTTTGGGGAGAGCCGAATCGCGCTTTTCAGTCTCCGTGCTTTTCCGTCCGTTACAGCATGATGAAAGTGCTATCTCCATTATGAACGCTAGTTTTACCAGAACGAGCGCTCCCGTCTCATAATTCAGTCTGAGCATGCGTGGGTTTTTTAACCGATGGACTTGCCCATAGACGATCGGAATTTGCTATCGGTATTTTATCCATCGGAAAAATTTAAAACATGTTCTATTTTTTCACACCGATGGGAAAAAGACCGATGGGGCCCATACACGATCGGTTTGTCGGATGAAAACAGTCCATCGGACTGTTTTCATCTGTAAAACCTATCGTGTGTACAGGGCTTAACAGATCCCTCTCCCTTTATTCTGTACAGCTCAGTTGAGCCAGGTGAATAGACAAACCCATACTCTTATGTGCTGTATTTTAAAATGTTTTCTTTTTGTATCATTGACATTATGAGTATGACATTGTATCTGGGAATTCTAAAATGTTTTTCTGTATACCAACGTTGCATATGATCTTTGTACTCTAACATTTTTATTAAATAAGGAATAAAAAAAAGAAAACAGTGCAGTAAAACGTTAGCTTTCCTAAAGTGGAGTTCCACCTAAAAAAGGAACTTCCACTTTTTCTAATCCCCCCCCCCCCTCCGGTGTCACATTTGGCACCTTTCAGGGGGGAGGAGGGAGCAGATACCTGTGTAATACATGTATTTTCTCCCACTTCCGGGCATAGATCACCTCAGTGATCGAGGTGACCTACGCCACTTCCGTAGCCTACTCTGTCCTCCCCCGCTGTCTTCTGGGAGACACACAGGTCTCAGAAGGCAGCAGGGACCAGTGTGGACACGCAGCGCGACTCGCGCATGCACAGTAAGGAAAGAGGAAGTGAAGCCGCAAGGCTTCACTTCCTGATTCCCTTACCTAGGATGACTGCGGCAGCAGCCAAGAGCCGACTGACAGATTGGCTTCGGCTGCCGACATCGTGGGGCGCCCTGGACAGGTAAGTGTCCATATATTAAAAATCAGCAGCTGCAGTATTTGTAGCTGCTGGCTTTTAATATTTTTTTTTTTCGGCGGACCTCCGCTTTAAGTTAAATTCCTTATAATGCTCAATTAATGTCACATAATCTCAGTAGTCTCATTCTCCTTCTCTTTAAACCTGGAGCAAATTAAAATCACAGAGACCATTATCTGGGGACTCTTCTCATGCATACAATATATATCCTCTTGAAGCAGTTCAGTTAGTAAAGCAGATACAGTAACTATACAGTATATTTATTTTCAGTCTAACATCCTTTAGCTTTGATTGAATGAGTACTGGAGTGGGTAGCCCAGGGGAGCAAACGGCATCCCCATTTAAGATAGAAAGCCCTGGAAACCATAGACAATAGATATTGAATCTCCATTTATTGTGTACCAGCTCCAATGGCATCTAAGAACCTGCTCTGGTCTTCCTTTTTGTGGGATTGAGGAACCTGACAGATCGAGGCCCCTTAATCATTGCTTTATCCATGGGTAACCAAATCCAGTAAAGTCTGGAAAGCATCAAGCAAATCCATGTCATTAAAAAACACTCAACTTGGCAATAATGGGTGCCAAGTGTAGGAGATTTTTTGTGATGGTTTAGAGCAAACAAACATTGGATCTTTTATTGTATTGGAACAACCATTTTATGTGAGCTAAAGCCCCGTATACACAACCGTTTTTCTTGGCAAGAAAACTGCTGGGAGAGCTTTTTGCTGAGAAAACCATTCGTGTGTATGGTTTCTCGGCAGGAAAACTCCCGGGAATCTCGACGAGAAAAATTGAGAACCTGCTCTCTATTTTTCTCGTTGGGATTCTCGGCAGAGTGTTTCCTGCCGAGAAAACCGTTTGTGAGTATGCTTACCTGTCCAAGGTAAGCCCGCGCATGCTCGATGAGACTTCGACGCATGCGTGGTAGCATACAAGGGGTGTAGCAAGATAGTGGCGGTGGCATCGAATGTGACGAGCGCCGGCTCGTCGTAGTCGATGACGTCACCGCGTTCTTGCCATTCAAAAGAACGGCAGTTCTTTTGAATGGCCGTCTGTACACAGGGCTTGGCAAGACAAGCTTGCCAGGAAAACCAACGGGTTTTTTTTCGACAGGATTCCCGCCCGTGTGTACAGGGCTTAACATTAGGGGGCCTCATGTTATTTTTGAGTCATATTTTCAATTTTGTTTTCTTTTTCTTTCCATGAATCCAAATTATCCACAGAACCCAAAGATGTTCACCATGAAGAAATCCCTGTTACTCTTTTTCTTTCTTGGGACCATCTCCTTATCTCTCTGTGAGGAAGAGTAAGTATGTAGAAGACTTTTTTTTTATGAAAGTATAGGCTTTTAATGCTTAAATCGGGACAAACAGTTAAATATAGGTGGAATACATACTGTATATGAGCGTTGTTTTACCTACCAAATCATATTTTTTCTGTTTATTCAGTCATGGGTTTTGCACAGCTCTGCCATATAGCACAGACCTTGAGACCTCATTAATGACTTTTATTTTAAAAACACATTTATATTACTGGGACAGTAGGTGAGAGGGATCTCTTCACATGGGACAACAATAAAAACCTGACAGAGTTTTAAATACTAGAAGTAGAGAAAGGTGTACCAGACCAAAACCGGATAAAAAATGTTTAAGAATATTTAAATTGTTGGCAAATAGGTTAAATAATAACATGTTTTTGGGTATCACCATTCCCCCTTCATCTGGGCTTGACCTTCAATTGTGGATGGACTCCAAACAGTGACCTCACAGATTTATATTAGAACCAGTATTGAACTCTCCAAATAGAGCAACAATGTGACAGCAGTTGCTGAGCAGCAGAGTTCCTAATCCTTCCCTGTTCCAACCAAAACAAAGGAAAATTTAACTAGGTTTCCCCTTCTAAAAAGACCCTTTTACAACCTTTACTATTACAGGTGGGGTTAGGTATGATGATGTGAGCAGGAGAGGAGTTTGGTTAGGTGTACAGGTGTGGGGGTGATGGGTGCAGGAACAGTGTTCAGAGTAGAAGGATGTTCTTGTGCAGTAGTGCGGGGGGAAGAAGTGTCAAAAAAGAGAGGTGACCCATGGCACATTCCCATAAACAAGAGCAGTATGTGGCTAGAGTACTGACCTGACTGTTTTTGCTTAGTTCTCAAGCCCAGCTCAGTACCTTTCCACCTACCTCTGTAGCCAATGGTTCAACAGTTGCATGACACCTAAAGGCTATCCACACAATGTAATTACATTATCGCTGACTTAATCAGAAAGTGTTGTAAAACATTACGTGTGATAGTGCGATGTAGTGCCATTTATTTAAATCTCACCATAACACACCTTGTCAATGGACTTGTACAACATAGTATTTACTGTCTCAAAATGGTACATGCAAGTTAGTCCATTGCTGCTTGTTGTACTGCAAAGCACAACTATTGGTAGGTGTGTTGGGGTGCCTCTCACGATGAATGACACTACATCTCACTAATGACAGGGTATGATCTAGCCCTTAAAGAGAAAAGCCATGGCAGCAGTCCCCATTAAGACACCTGCAGCCAACATTGCAGCTCTTCCTCCAGCACACTCCTGCAGCTAAAAGCGACCACACCAACACCTTTCAGGCAACAACTTATAGACCAGGCAGGAGGCTCAGGTGACTGAGCTATGGCCCCAGGCTGTAAGTGGTGACAGCAAAGTGTGCTGTCAACAGGAGTGTTAATTGTTCAAACCATTACAAGACAGAAAGGTACACCAGACTAAAACAGTTAAAAGAGACCAAGAAAAGTGTAATAAATTGAAAAATACTGTATTTATCGGCGTATACCACGCACAGGCGTATAACACGCACCCTAACTTTAAGAGGGAAGTTTCAGGAAAAAAACTTTCCACGGCCCACTGCGTATAACATGCAGGCACAGTTTACCCTCTATTTTCAGGGTAAAAAAGTGAGTGTTATACGCCAATAAATACAGTAGGTCATATAGAAACATCTGAAAAATTGAGGGGGGCAGAACCACTACCCCTTCATCAGGGATCAACACAGGATAAACCTTGGATGAACACCAGGATTGGCTGGACTCTTGTATGACTGTTGCTGAGCACATTTTTATTCCATAAGGATAATCTAATATTGGTTCTGAAAAATATTTGGCAAGTTACTGTTTTCTCCATCCAAGGTTTATCCTGTGTTGAGCCCTGATAAAGGAGGAGTTGTGTTGCCCCTAAAACATGTTGGCTGTTTTTATGTGACCTATAATTAATATTATAATCCATAAATTTGGGTATGATGGCGGGTCTCATAAATCATTCAGAGGGAAACAAATGATTCTTGGAGTGTACAAGGGGAGATTGGAGTCACTGATATGAAAAGATTTACTTAGAATATCTCAACATATGCCCAACATCATTAAAATGGCATTGTATAGTAAGGGCAAGAACATGACAGAGAAGGTCTAACAGTAAAGGGTGAGGAAGGAAGGGAGAAAGAAAGAGGGGAGAACAGTGGGGATGGGAGGTAGGTGAGAAGAAGAAAAGAGCTAGTGTTTTCCAATGGTGCACCAACATTCAGAGACTCAAAAGGTCCAGGTTAAATCCCACTAGAAAATAACAGAAGGCCCAGGAATATGACAAATATTGTATTTATTGGCATATAACACTCACTTTTTTACCCTGAAAATAGAGGGTAAACTGTGCCTGTGTGTTATACGCAGGGGGCTGTGGAAAGTTTTTTTCCTGAAACTTCCCTCTTAAAGTTAGGGTGCGTGTTATACGCCGATAAATATGGTATTTTTTTGTTGTATCAGTCAATCTGGCTTCTGTTTTTTCATGCAGCATAACTAAGCTGACCCTGGCCTTGCCAAAGAGAGAGTGGATGATTTTCTAAGCTTTACCAATTGTTTGGCTGCTATAAAAAACACAAACAATAATTTGATTTGGATTTTGGAAAGGTCTGTGGGTTTTAGGTTTAAGAATGCCTATAAAGCTAAGAAAGGGACCACAGGGACCATTTGTTCTGAGATCATCTGTAATATTTCTTCCCAGAAGTGCCATGCTATTGGGCAAGCCCACCATTTGTGGAGAAAAGTTCCTAACTGAGTAAGGATAAGGGTATCTTGAAATTGCCTCTACATACTTACTTTTAAGCTTGCCATACACTGGTAGAATTTTGATAGAAGATTTTTAGAAGGTTTGCTTGATTTGCCAATGGTTAGTGGGTGAAATCAGTAACTGTTATTGACCGTAATGATGAGAAAACTCAAAGAACACAGGATGGAAAATTACAGTCAAATGAGTGAAATTCTCCTCCTGAAGAAGTGGTTATAGTCACGAAACATGTAGAGGATTACGTCAGGACATACATCTGAACTCCCCACATTACCTGCGGGGTCTACTTGTTCTTTGTGAACCATCTATACCAATCATGCAAAATTTTTCATGTTCTTTTGTATAAAGTGTTTTTAATCATGTCTTCAACCTTCACAGTGCCGTGGGGCATGTTTGGAGCATCCCCTGGAACACCCCCTTTTTCCAATATCCTAACCATGAATGTGATTTTTGTTGCACATATGGTAATTAGCATGTTCTAAAGCACAAAAGGAACACTTTTATTACACCTGAGATTCCATCCAAGTAGCAGGTCTAGACAAAATCTGAAGGGCTTTTGAAAAAAAAAATCAGTTGACTCAATGTTGGCAAGTTCAGTTGTTCTTATGAATTATTTTTCAGAATTTCACATGAATGAAGTTCTATAGGTGTATGGCCAGCTTTAGCTGTGTCCACTTACTGATGAGAAAGTGCTGTTCCATAGCACAAAACACATCAGAATGCTTCCGCTGGCTATTCTATAAGAGATTTAAGTTTGTGGCATCCCAATGTGTGCTATTCCTTTAGCATGTGAATGTGGTCATAGAATAATAGTCAATGTGTCCTAAAAACACACATATTTGGTACCAGTGAAAAACAGTTTTTGTGTAATAATCAATGTTTTATGTAAGGATAACTGTGTCTTCTTCCAGGAGAGGTGCCGATGAAGACGATGACGTAGAAATGACAGAGGAAGAAGTAAAAAGAGGTATCATGGATTCGGTTAAGGGTGTAGCCAAGAATCTGGCCGCAAAATTGCTGGAGAAGTTAAAATGTAAAATTACTGGATGTTAAAACCTGAATTGGAAGTCATCTGATGTTGACTATCATTTAGCTAAATGCTAAATGTCTAATAAAAAATACAAATATCACATACACTGTGTTTTATTCTTTTTCTATTTTTATATGATACATCTGCATTAGTTGGGGTAAATAATAGTCCTTAGAACCCTTTCAGGGGTATACAATCACTTATCAACTTTCATTTGGATACAGCAGCCCCACTGATCCGGATAGATCCTCCACTTTATACTCTATTTTTAAAGTGGTGTCGTCTGCTGTCCATTAAACATAACAGCACATTATCTATAAAACATTCACTGTACGAATGTGACAACATTTTGCCATTCTGTATGCATACAGATTTCCTCACATGTAAGTGAAGCTGCTGCTCTGCCTGATGAATTCTAGCTCTGCTGATTCTGCCCCCTCCTGTGTTATACATTGCTGATAGTTTATTCCATGGGTCATGCAGTCACTGACCACCTCCTGCCTGGCCTATTGTAAAATGACAGCCAGGGGAGAGCACTATTATCCCGGGAGGACGTATTACAATGTTCTCCCACTTGAGCACCTTGTGCGCACCTAGGGGGCATGCAGTGGCATGATGTATTTTTATTTTATTTTTGCATTTTTTTATTTAATGATTATAAAGTATTACAAAACAGGGAAAACATATAAGAAACATATACAATAAAAAAACAACAGTATATAAATAAATGTGAGAACAGTAAAAAAAATAAAAAAAATCTTCAAAGCATTAATAATAAAATGAAAAAAGAAAATGTTATGAAAAATATATCACAAACTGACATAACACATCAGATGGTGACATAATACAATGTATAAATAAGGAACAAAAAAAATCGAAAAAAAGGGGGGGTGGTTTTAGAAGTGGTGGTGGAGGTGGGTTGAATGGAAGGAAAAGTGGGGGGATAAAGGATGTGGGGTGGGAGGGGAATAAAGATCTCTTGTCCATCTGGGAATATATATAGGTCTATATGTAAAAAGATAATATATAGGTGATTAGCAATAAATTAAGTTGTATCAAGGGCTTCTCGAAGAAGAGGGGGAAGAGTCAGTTATGAAACGGCTGTATTTGTCAGATTGGAAGAAGTCCTTCCATTGGGACCATATATTGAGAAATGTATTAGTCGTACCTTTAGGAAAACTAGTGAGATTGTCCACTTGTTCAATATCATGAATTAGACGGAAGCATTGTCCCATAGTGGGTGGGGAACAGGATTTCCATAGAGCTGGGATGCAGGAGCGGACGGCATTAACTAAGTGAATGAAGACCGAATTCTTGGAATTTTTGAGAGGAAGGTCTTTGCGATGTAAGAGGAAGAAACCTGGGTCTTTAGGAATAGGATGATCGGTGAATCTCTGAGCAATGATATCAAGTCCAAAAATCTTGAAGGCAGAGGCAAGTCCAGAAAATATGTAATAAGTCTGCTTGTGGGTTGTTGCAATGCCAAAATAATTCAGAAATAGATGGGTAAATTGAGTGTAACAATTTAGTGGTGTGATACCAGCGAGAAAGTAATTTATAACTAGATTTCTGGCAGGGTCATAACTAGGGGGGGCAGGCGGGGACACATGCCCTGGGTGCCAAATTGAGGGGGGCACCAAATTAAGAGGGTCCGATGTCCACAGTGCTGACACTAGCTGGGATTTGTTTGGACCGGGCTGGACTGACCCGGTTGAACCGATGAGCTACATTTACAGGGAGCCAAGCTTATACACCACTGGCTGCATTGTGAGCCTGCAGTGCCGCTGATCGCAGGGGAGCCATGATCTGGACCAAGGGTGTTCAGCCTGCTAACTTGCTGTCTTGAAGTCATACCTGGACAGAAGGGGCGGAGAGGGCGGCATTTACTATAACTGATTGGCTGTATTTTCCTCTTGCAGCCACTGAAAGCCATATTGAGCGGCTGCAGAAGGAAAATACAGCCGATGGTGATTGTTTCTAGTAAATGCCTCCCTCTCCGCCCCTCCCCTCTCTTTGTGCTGACTGGGTCCCCCTGTCTTTTCACACAACTCCCCCGCCCAATGCAGTGCTTCCAGTTCCCCCCGGTCACCTCCCCATCGGCTGCTGCAATGACATATTTACCGCCCCCTTCCTTTTCTGAATGAACATTGTGAGTGATCGATACTGATCACTCACTCTGTTCACTAATAACTGAAGTATAGTAAACTGTGCTTACTATGGTTCCGTTTGTGAATGAACAGGAAGCCGTTCAGCACAGAGCACGTCCTATTCATTCATTGTTCAGTGCAGCTGAGGCTACAGAGAAAGGAATTGAAGAATCTGTGTCCTCAATTCCTTTCTCTGTCTCAAAAGTGAGACATCAGGGGTCTGTTGAGACCCCTGACATTTCACCAAAGCCTCCCAACGGGCTTGTAAAAAAAATATTGTTAAAATGTTTTAATTTATAATATATTATTGTAAAGAAGAAATAAATAAAAATAAAAACTACTGACACTGTCCACTGTCCTACTGACACCATCCACTGCTCTAATGACTAACACAATCCATCAAACTCAGCCCTACTGAACCCATCTACTGCCCTACTGACACCAACATCTCCCCTACTGACACTGTCCACTGCCCTACTAACACCGTCCATTGATCTACTGACACCAGCCTCTCCCCTACTGACACCATCCACTGCTCTCCTGACACCAACCTCTCCAATACTGACCCCTTCCACTGCTCTACTGACACCATACACTGCCCTGCTGACACCAACATCTCCTCTACTAACACTGTCCACTGCCCTACAGACACCATCCACTGCCCTACAGACACCAACCTCTCCCATACTGACCATTTCCACTGCCCTACTGCCATTATCCACTGCCCTATTGACACCAACCTCTCCCCTACTGACACTGTCCACTGCCCTACTGACACCAACCTCTGCCATACTGACATCGTCCACTGTTCTACTGACACCATCCACTGATCTACTTACACTGTCCACTGATCTACTGACACCAACCTCTCCCCTACTGACAGTCCACTGCTCTACTTGACATTGTCCACTGATCTACTGACACCAACCTCCCCCTTACTGACCCCTTCCACTGCATTACTGACAATGTCCACTGATTTACTGACACCATCCACTGCCCTATTGACACCAACCTCTCCCCTACTGACACTGCCCACTGCAGTGGAAGATTTATAGGGGTCACAGAAGTCACCATGGCAACTGTATGCCTTGATAGGATTTGAGGCAAGGGCGGCTGAGACTGAGCTCCCCTATTCCTCAGCCAAACTGTAAATCGGCACTGTGGGGAGCTCGTCACACTGATTATACCTAAAGTGAAAGCAGTGTGTGCTGTGCTCTTTGTCTCCCCCCCTACAATGCAGTACCCGTCAGGAAAAGCTAAGGTAAAGGACTGCCGATTTTTAAAAGGCTGTATGTAGGGATGAGTTTTATGTTCGGGTCAAGCATGAGATCGACTCGAACATTGCCTGTTCGCCCGTTTTTTTTTTTTTTTTCGGGAGCAGTGATTTTAATAATGCTTAAAGTGAAACAATAAATGTGGCCTGGTACGGTTCAAGAGTGGGGGGGGCTCTCTTGTCCCCCCTCTTTTCCTGTGGCCTACCAGATTGCATGCCCGGATAAGGGTCTGGTATGGATTTTTGGGGGGAACCCCACGCCATTTTTTTTTAAATGGCCCTGGGTTCCCCTTAATATCCATACCAGATCCGAAGGGCCTGGTTAATGATTTTGGGGGGGCCCCCACGCTTTTTATTTAAAATTTTTGGTTCGGGGTTCCCCTTAATATTCATACTAGACCCAAAGGGCCTGGTAATTGACTGGGGGGGAACCCCTGCCGTTTTTTTCAATGATTTTTATCTGTATTGCCTGGACCCGACAATTCATTAATAGCCGCGAGTTTTAAATTACTTTTTTTCCTTCAGAAATTACATTTTGTGCAGGGACAGTTCTAAATCCGGGAAACACACGGCACTTTACAGGCATACTATAGACACCCCCCAGCCGTTTTTAAAACATTTTTTTGCATTGATACATGTCCCCTGGGGCAGGACCCGGGTTCCCAAACACTTTTTATGATAATAACTTTCATATTAACCTTTAAAATGAGCGCTTTTGATTTTTCACTTTCGTGTCCCATAGACTTTAATGGTGTTCGCGTGTTCGAACCAATTTTTTGCCTGTTCGCATGTTCTGGATGCGAACCGAACCAGGGGGTGTTCGGCTCATCCCTAGCTGTATGTATGTGTGTGTGTGTGTGTGTGTGTGCATGTATATATGTGTGTGTGTGTGCATGCATGTGTGTGTGTGTGCATGTATGTGTATATTCATTAGGGATGAGCCGAACACCCACAGGTTCAGTTCACACCAGAACCTGCGAACGGACCGAAAGTTTGCGCAAACTTTAGAACCCCATTAAAGTCTAAGGGACTCGAACGTTCGAAATCAATAGTGCTAATTATAAAGGCTAATATGTAAGTTATTGTCCTAAAAAGGGTTCGGGGACCCCGGTCCTGCCCCAGGGGACATGTATCAATGCAAAAAAAAAAAGTTTTAAAAACTACAGTTTTTTTCGGGGGCAGTGATTTTAATGATGCTTAAAGTGAAAAAAAAAAGTGGACTATCCCTTTAAATATCGTACCTGGGGGGTGTCTAAAGTATGCCTGTGAAGTGGCACGTTTCCCGTGTTTAGAACTGTCCCTGCACAAAATGACATTTCTAAAGGAAAAAAAGTCATTTAAAACTGCTTGCGGCTTTAATGTTATGTCTGGTCCCGGCAATATGGATGTAAATCATTGAGAAAAATGGCATGGGTACCCCCCCCCCGGGTACCCCCCACCCCACTACCAGCCCCTTTGGGTCTTGTATGGATATTAAGGGGAACCCCCGCACCCAAATTAAAAAAAGGCCCTATATACTCTGAACAGCAGTATACAGGCGGTGCAAACAAGACAGGTTTGTTCTTAAGTAGAATCTGTTTGTAATTTGAAAAAGGTACATTTTTTAAATGTAGCTCCAGCAAAAAAATCTATTTTTCAGCTTTTTGGAAAACATAGGGAAGGGTTATCTCCCCTGTAACATTTGTTTTGCTGTCTGTGCACCTGTTCAGAACATTTCACCTCACTTTCCGTCCCAATGACAAATGTTTTTTGAAAATTTGGGGTTTTTATTGAAACAAGGATTGGTGATAAAGTATCAGAGGAGAGAAGACACCTTTTTCCCATATTAACTCTTACATGAGAGAATTTCCCTTCCTAGGGGTAGATTTCCTCTCACTTCCTGTTGTCTCCTTCCGTTTGCAAGTAGGAGTCGTTTGTAAGTTGGATGTTTGAAAGTAGGGGCCTGCCGTATATACTCTGTAGAAATTGGGCCCTTAGGTGTTGGTGTTGCCACAACACTGTAAGCCCTCACAGTTACTCTTGGTAGGCGCTGGAACGCCCTGCTGTGAACTATTGTATCAAGAATTGTAATTACATGCCATTGTTGAACAGTGGTAGGAAAAATTGGGCCTTTGGTGGTGGTGCTGGTGCTGGTGCCACAACACTGTAAGTCCTCACAGTTACTCTTGGTGGGCGCAGGAATGGGCCCAGCTGTGAAATATTAGATCAAGAATTGTAATTACATGCCCCTGTTGAACAGGGGCAGAAAAATTGGGCCTTTGGTGGTGGTGGTGGTGGTGTTGCCACAACACTGTAAGCCCTCACAGTTACTCTTGGTGGGCGCAGGAATGGGCCCTGCTGTGAATTATTAGATCAAGAATTGTAATTACATGCCCCTTTTGAACAGGGGCAGAAAAATTGGGCCTTTGGTGGTGGTGGTGTTGCCACAACACTGTAAACCCTCATAGTTACTCTTGGTGGGCGCAGGAATGGGCCCAGCTGTGAAATATTAGATCAAGAATTGTAATTACATGCCCCTGTTGAACAGGGGCAGAAAAATTGGGCCTTTGGTGGTGGTGGTGGTGGTGTTGCCACAACACTGTAAGCCCTCACAGTTACTCTTGGTGGGCACAGGAATGGGCCCTGCTGTGAATTATTAGATCAAAAATTGTAATTACATGCGCCTGTTAAACAGGGGCAGAAAAATTGGGCCTTTGCTGGTGGTGGTGGTGTTGCCACAACACTGTAAGCCCTCACAGTTACTCTTGGGGGGCGCAGGAATGGGCCCTGCTGTGAATTATTAGATCAAGAATTGTAATTACATGCCCCTGTTGAACAGGGGCATAAAAATTGGGCCTTAGGCACTGGTGCCACAACACTGCAACCCCTCACAGATACTGTACTTGGAGCGCAGCAATGAGCCCTGCTGCAAAGTATTCCATCAAAAATTGTAATTACGCTCCCCTGTTAAACAGGGGCAGAAAAACTGGGCCTTAGGTACTGGTGCTGGTGCCACAACACTGCAACCCCTCACAGATACTGTACTTGGAGCGCAGCAATGAGCCCTGCTGCAAAGTATTGCATCAAAAATTATAATTACACGCCCCTGTTAAACAGGGGCAGAAAAATTGGGCCTTAGGCACTGGTGCTGGTGCCACAACACTGCAACCCCTCACGGATACTGTAGTTGGAGCGCAGCAATGAGCCCTGTTGCAAAGCATTGCATCAAAAATTTTAAATACACGCCCCTGTTAAACAGGGCCTGAAAAATTGGGCCTTAGCCACTGGTGGCGGTGCCCAGAACCAAAAATGTTCTTTCAAGCTATCAGCATGATCATTGAGGAGGAAGAGGATAGTCACTAAGCATAACAGGATAGTCACTAAGCATCAGCATAGGCAGTCTTGAAGGGATCTGACATTTCCAAAAAAATATTCGGTTACATCAGCATCAGGTGCTTGGTAGCTGGTGGTGATCCAAGACTGATTCATTTTTATGAAGGTCAGTGGATCAACCGAGTCGGTGGACAGGCGCACCCTGTGATCCGTGACATATCCTCCAGCAGCACTGAATGTGCGTTCCGAAAGAACGCTGGATGCAGGACAGGCCAGTACCTCAATTGCATACTGTGCAAGCTTTGGCCAGTGATCCATCCTCAAGACCCAGTAACCCAGAGGATTTTCGGTGGGAAAGGTGTCTAAGTCTGATCTTGCCCCTAGGTATTCCTGCACCATGTAAACCAGACACTGGCGATGGTTGCTGGAACCGATCATACCTTGGGGCTGCGTACTAAAAAATTGTCTGAACGCATCGGTCAGATGGCCACCTTCTCCACCTCTCCTACTTTGACTGACCGAAGCTTCAGCAACACGTTGTCCAGGACCAGGAATTTGTAACCTCCCAGTCTCTGGGAACGCATTGAACAGACCTTTCTGCAAGGCCTCCCGAAGATGCTTCATCCTCTGCTCCCTCTGCGACGGCAAGATATGGTCCACAACCTTACCCTTGTAACGTGGATCAAGGAGGGTTGCCAGCCAGTAATGATCCCTATCCTTGATCGCACGAATACGAGGATCCTTCCGCAGGCTTTGCAGGATCAGGGAGGCCATGCAGCGTAGGTTTGCAGAGGCATTCGGTGCGGAGTCCTCTGGGTCACTGAGGACGACATGGTCCGCAGCCACCTCCTCCCAGCCACGTACAAGTCCATGGGTGTCTTGGGACTGTAATTTATTCCTTGAAGACTGCTGCTGATGCTGAGTGCTAGGCTCCACCTCCATGCTGACACAATAATCCTCCTCCTCCTCCTCCTCATCCTCTTCCTGTGTGATAGGCGGGCCAGCAGGAACACTGTCTGGATAAAGGGGGCCTTGAGAGGTAAGGAAGTCCTCCTCTTCCTGCCTCTGTTCTGCCTCAGTTGCCCTGTCCATTATTCCATGCAGCGCGTACTCCAACAGGTGGACAAGAGGGACAGTGTCACTGATGCATGCACTGTCACTGCTCACCATCCTTGTGGCCTCCTCAAATGGTGCCAGGACAGTGCATGCATCCCTGATCATGGCCCACTGGCGTGGGGAAAAAAATCCAAGCTCCCCCGACACTGCCCTGGTCCCATATTGCAACAGATACTCATTGATGGCCCTCTGCTGTGTGTGCAGCTGCTGCAGCATGGCCAACGTAGAGTTCCACCTGGTGGGCATGTCACAGATTAGACGGTTCTTGGGCAGGTTGTAATCCTTTTGTAGGTCAGCCAGCCGAGCACTGGCATTATATGACCGGCGGAAATGCCCACAGAGTTTCCTGGCCTGCTTCAGGACCTCCTGTAAGCCCGGGTACCTGCCCAAGAACCACTGCACCACCAAGTTAAGGACGTGAGCCAAACAGGGCACATGGGTCAGTTGTCCCTGTCGGAGGGCGGGGAGGAGGTTGGTGCCATTGCCGGAAACCACCTTTCCTGGCTTAAGCTGGTGTGGTGTCAACCACCTCTGAGCCTGCCCCTGCAGAGCTGATATAATCTCTGCCCCAGTGTGGCTCCTGTCCCCCAAGCACACCAGCTTAAGCACCGCATGGCATCTTTTTGCCTGCGTACTTGTGTAGCCCCTTGAACGGCTACGTAGCACCGCTGGTTCCGAGGACAAAACACAGGTAGAGGCCATGGAGGAAGAAGAAGAGGAGGGGGTGGAGGAGAGAGGTGTGTCAGAATCACCAGTAGTAACATTTTGGAGGCATGGTGGCGGAACAACCTCCAACACTACTGCACCTTGTCCTGCATCCTTCCCAGGTGCCAGCAGAGTCACCCAATGCACCGTGAAAGATAGGTAACGTCCCTGTCCATGCCTGCTGGACCATAAGTCAGCGGTAATATGCACCTTACCGCTGACCACCCTGTCCAGCGAGGCCAAGACATTGCCTTCCACATGCCGGTAGAGAGCCGGAATCGCCTTCTGTGAGAAAAAGTGGCGTTTGGGAACCTGCCAAAGAGGAACCGCACATTCCACAAACTCACGGAAGAGGGCAGAATCTACCAACTGAAAAAGCAGCAGTTGAAGTGCTAGCAATTTAGCCAAGCTAGCATTCAACCGCTGGGCATGTGGATGGCTGGGAGCGAACTTCTTTCAGCGGTGCAGCAGCTGGGGCAGGGAAATTAGCCTGGTACAATCGGACGTCGGTGTACCGATAGCAGATTGCCCGCAAGTACTTGGCTGTGACATACCTAATTCTACACCTTCATTCCTCTCAGTGAAGGTTTCAGAGACGACTGAAGGTATAGTGGGGTTGGAGATCCCAGCTGATGAGGAGCAAGGAGAGGTCCGCTTTTTGGTGTGGGTCTTTTAGGTAAGCTTGCCAACGAACTGCATGGCAGGTTGACATATGTCTGGTCAAGCACGTGGTGCCCAAGTGGGTGATGTTTTGGCCACGCGAGATACGTCTGGACATATGTTGCAAATAGCAGCGCTGCGATCTGATGCACTCGTCTCAAAAAAGGCCCACACCAAAGAACTTTTGGAATAACGCGCAGAGACAGCAGCAGCCTGCACATGCGGAGCTCTGCGGTGTGATGCTGTCGGTGTGCTGCCCTTAAGCTGGCCCCTGGAGGGAATCCTGCCTCATTGGAGATGTGCCTCCTCCTCCTCTTCCTCCTCCTCTCTCCTATCAGGCACCTACGTAGAGTCCGTGACCTCATCAGCCCCTCCCTCTTCATCACTGTAGCAAACCTGGCAGTATGCTGCAGCTGGGGGAACATGACTGCCAGATTGCTGTCCTTGTTGGGCACCCCCTCTCTCTGGGTTCACATTACTACCCCCTCTCTCTGGGCTCACGTTACTGCCTTCCTCTAGCTGGGTTCCATCATCGGAGTCTTCAAACCGCTGGGCATCCTCCTGGAGCATGTACCCAACACTGTGGTCAAACAGTTCGGGGGTCTTCTCAGGAGGACATGGTGGGGCTAGAGAAGGAGTGACTGATGCCATTGAGCCGAGGGAAGAGGCCGCGTTGGCAGCTGCTTTGCCAGACAACGTACCCTGAGCCTGGGTGAGAGAGGATGAGGAGGATGAGGACGGCTTGGTCATCCACTCTACCAAGTCTTTGGCATGTTGCGGCTCAACATGGCCAGCTGCCGAAAAGAAGGACAAGCGTGTCCCACGGCCACGTGCTGATGAGGATGCACCTGTGTCCACGACCAGCACTGTTGCCTCTAGACACAGAGCCTGCTTGCCCTCTTTTATTGGTTCGTGACTGTCTGCCTCTCCTTGTTTGCCTTCCAGACATACTAATGGCCTGCAGTGAGATGTAGCTGCACAAAGGTGGGATGTATATATATATATATATATATATATATATATATATATACATATACACTGATTATACTGCAGCTAGCAGAATCAACTGCCTGCTGTGGTATTAGTATGAGAACACTAGCAATTGTCTTCAATTAGTTTTAGGTGCACACTGTGCAGAGGACACAGTACACTAACTGAAAATACTTGCAGCTCCCTGTATTAGTATGAGAACACCACCAATTGTATTCAGGTACCTTTAGGTGCACGCTGTGCAAAGGACACAGTACACTAAATGAAAATAATGCAGCTCCCTGCCTGTGGTATTAGTATGAGAACAGCAATTGTATTAAGGTACCTTTAGGTGCACGCTGTGCAAAGGACACAGTACACTAAATGAAAATAATGCAGCTCCCTGCCTGTGGTATTAGTATGAGAACACCACCAGGTGTATTCAGGTACCTTTAGGTGCACGCTGTGCAAAGGACACAGTACACTAAGTGAAAATAATGCAGCTCCCTGCCTGTGGTATTCGTATGAGAACACCACCAATTGTATTCAGGTACCTTTAGGTGCACGCTGTGCAAAGGACACAGTACACTAAGTGAAATGAATGCATCTCCCTGCCTGTGGTATTAGTATGAGAACACCACCAATTGTATTCAGGTACCTTAGGGTGCACCCTGTGCAAAGGACACAGTACACTAAGTGAAAATACTTGCAGCTCCCTGCCTGTGGTATTAGTATGAGAACACCACCAATTGTATTCAGGTACCTTTAGGTGAACGCTGTGCAAAGGACATAGTACACTAAGTGAAAATACTGCAGCTAGCACAATCACTGTCATGGATATGCATTAATGTCTGTCTGCCATCTTACCTTCCTCCTCATGTGTTCATCTAGAGACCAGACCTCCTTCACCTGGCTTCCTTTATAATCTCCTCCCAGCCTGACTCCACCCCAGGCCCTATCACTGAACACTATATTAACCTGTGCACTGCAAGCCTGC
Organism: Rana muscosa; assembly: GCA_029206835.1. NCBI lineage: Eukaryota > Metazoa > Chordata > Amphibia > Anura > Ranidae > Rana > Rana muscosa. Next base: position 381,233,982 of record CM055123.1, on the reverse strand, counting down.
TTTGCTGATCAACGTGTTTGTTAGGCATTGTGTGTTTGGGTTCCTGCCTGCCGTGTGCTACGTCTGTCTCTCTGTTACGTTATTGGCTTGTCCCCGACCATCCCTGTCTGCTCGTGACCCTTGACCTTCGGCTCGTTCTTCGTTATCCTTGTCTGCTTGTGGCCCCTGACCTTCGGCTTGTTATTCGGTTCTCTCTATCGTGTGCCGCTGCTTCCCCTTATCCTACGGGGCGTGAGCTAGGAAACTCCAGGGGCCGCGACCTGGTCCCAGCCTGCAGCGTAACATCCTCACCACTAGAGGCCCTGGAGAAGACCAGCTGGGTCTTAGACTCCGCGCCCTGGGGAATCTTGGCTCTCGCTTCCGTTGGGATCCCGGTTGTGCTCCTCTGGTCCCGCTTTCCACAACCACCCAGTTTCCTACCCACAGAAGCCAGCCATAGGGTTCACTACCTCGCGGTGCACTCCTGTCCCCCTACGGTGTGCATCTGTCACCTGGCCACAGGTGACCCTGACAGTTTGATCAGCCATGAACCCGGCTGACATCCCGCTTCCCGCGGATGATCCATTGCAGGGCATAGTTCGCAGACTTGAGACCCAGGAATCAAATCAGACCCAGGTGATGCGAATCCTCCAGGATCTGGCTTCTCGATTCGAGCAGCTTCAGGTCTCCTTGGGAACCCCGAATCCGCAACCCCAAGTACAACCAGCGGCTGTACCTATCGCACCAGTCGCAGCCTCACACTCACTAAGATTGCCAGCTCCGTTCCGTTTCTCTGGGGACTCCAAGGCCTGCAGGGGGTTTCTCAGCCAATGCACTATTCATTTTGAGCTTCAGCCTCAAAGCTTCCTATCTGACCGGGCTAAGGTAGCCTATATCATTTCCCTCCTCTCCGGTGAAGCTTTGGCCTGGGCTGCCCCCCTGTGGGAGAGGAACGATCCGGTGGTTTCCAGTCTGTCCGAATTCTTGAAGCTCTTTCGTAATATCTTCGAAGAGCCGGCTCGGGCTTCTTCAGCGGCTAGTGCTGTCTTACGTCTTCGCCAAGAATCTAGTTCAGTGGGGCAATATGCTCTTCAGTTCCGTATCCACACAGCTGAATTGAGCTGGAATAATGAGGCCCTGGTCGCTACCTTTTTACATGGCCTCTCTGACCGAGTGAAAGACGAATTAGCGGGAAGAGCCATTCCCGTCGGTCTGGACGATGTAATTTCATTATGCAACCAGATCGACATTCGTTTTCAAGAGAGGTCCTTAGAAAAAAGACGCCAGCACTCTCTGGGTCCTAGCCAGTCTGAGCTCCCCTCCCTTCATTCCGTGGAGCATCCTCTACCTGCTGAAGAACCTATGCAGCTGGGCCGGACCAGACTAACCCCCGAAGAACGTGCTAGGCGCAGAACTCTGGGCTTGTGCCTCTATTGTGGGGGCAAGGGTCATTTTCGTGACTCCTGCTCGCTTCGTCCGGGAAACGCTCGGGTCTAATACATTTGGAAGGTGGAGTATTGGACCCAGAAACATCACCTTCTCGCCTGCTCTTGCCGGTGTCCCTTCATGTAGGCACTTCTCCTCAGTCAACCCTTGCATACCTGGATTCCGGGGCTGCCGGCAATTTCATGGATTGGAGAACTGCTTCTTCTATGAAGCTTACCCTTTCACCTCTCACTACCCCATTGGTAGTCTCGGCAATTGATGGCACTGTTCTCCCAGGGGGCCCTATTCGCTTCCAGACGCTACCCATTAGGATGTCGGTAGGGATTCTCCACCAGGAGTGGATATCCTTTCTTATTCTACCCAAGGCCTCTACCCCAGTTGTATTGGGCCTCCCTTGGCTACAGCTCCACTCTCCACATGTGGACTGGGTCTCTGGGCAGATCCTGGCCTGGGGTTCCTCATGTTTCTCGTCGTGTCTTCTCAAGGTGACCCCCAAGGAGAGTCTTCCGGTTGCTGCCACTTCCGTTTCTTCTGATCTTCCCGCCGCATACAGCGATTACCGGGATGTGTTCTGTAAAAAATCAGCTGAGGTGCTTCCTCCCCACAGGTCTTTTGACTGTGCTATTGATCTTGTCCCCGGAGCAACTCTACCCAGGGGTCGTACCTACCCTCTGTCCATCCCAGAGACCCAGGCCATGTCGGAGTATGTAGCAGAGAATCTGGAGAGAGGGTTCATCCGGAAATCCTCATCGCCTGCAGGGGCAGGGTTCTTTTTTGTTGCCAAAAAGGATGGTACCTTAAGACCCTGCATCGATTATCGGGGTTTAAATGCGGTTACTATTAAAAATCGATACCCCTTACCCTTAATATCTGAGCTATTCGATAGGTTGAAGGGTGCCTCCATTTTCACCAAGTTGGATCTCAGAGGCGCGTACAATCTCATTCGAATACGGGAGGGTGACGAATGGAAGACTGCATTTAACACTAGAGACGGGCATTACGAATATCTGGTGATGCCTTTTGGTCTGTGTAATGCTCCAGCCGTGTTTCAAAACTTTGTCAATGAAATCTTCAGAGATCTGCTGTACCAGTTTGTTGTCATCTATCTGGATGACATTCTGATCTTTTCTGAAAATCTGCTCGTCCACAGAAACCATGTCCGCACTGTACTTCAACGTCTTAGAGAGAACAATCTCTATGCCAAGCTGGAGAAATGTTCCTTTGAATGTTCTGAGGTCCTGTTTTTGGGGTGCTTTGTCTCATGTTCGGGGCTTCGTATGGACCCTGGGAAGGTCTTGGCTATCACCAACTGGCCTCTTCCTGCTAGCCTCAAGGCCACACAGCGCTTTCTTGGCTTCACTAATTATTATAGGCAGTTCATAAGGAATTACTCTTCCATTGCCGCGCCTATTATCGCTTTGACCAAGAAGGGTGTGAATGCCAGAGACTGGCCTCCCGAAGCTGTCTCTGCATTTCACAACCTGAAACAGGCCTTTGTTTCTGGCCCCCTCTTGAGGAGACCAAATCCTGGGAATGCATTTTTTATTGAAGTGGACGCTTCCTCAATGGGGGTGGGAGCTGTGCTTCTTCAAATCTTTGAGAAGAGACGCCAACCATGTGCGTTCTTCTCCAAAAAATTTTCTCAGGCAGAGAGGAATTATGCCATCGGTGATCGGGAACTTCTCGCTATTAAATTGGCGTTAGAGGAGTGGCGTCATCTCTTGGAGGGTTCCCCTCACTCCATAACGATCTTTACCGATCACAAGAATTTACAGTATCTACAGAATGCTAAACGTCTGAATCCTAGACAGGCCAGGTGGAGTCTCTTCTTTGCCCGTTTTAATTTCACGATTACCTACAAACCTGGTTCCTGCAACGGTCGGGCTGATGCGCTCTCTAGGTCATTTGACACTTTGGACGAGGAGTCCGCCCCTGAACCTGAGCCGATCATTCCCACCTCATGCATTGTTGCCCACTCTACCACCCTGAAGTCTAAAATTCCGCCTGGTAAGACCTTTGTCCCCACTGAGCTAAGAGCTAAGATCCTTCGTTGGGGACATGATTCCAAGGTGGCAGGGCATTCTGGATTCCTCCGATCCTTCCTACTCATCAGTCGTCACTACTGGTGGCCTAATCTCCGCTCAGACGTCAAAGACTACGTTAAAGCTTGTCATGTCTGTGCTCAGTCCAAATCCTCCACACAAGCTCCTGCTGGTCTCCTCATGCCCTTGCCTATTCCTAAGGAACCCTGGGCCCATATTGCCATGGATTTTATCACCGATCTCCCACTGTCTGAGAATAATACAGTCATTTGGGTGGTAATCGATCGATTCTCCAAGATGGCTCATTTTGTTCCTCTTCCTGGTCTTCCTTCTGCCCCTGCCTTGGTTCCCATTTTCATTCGAGAAATTCTCCGCCTACATGGGGTCCCTTCTCATATTGTTTCCGACAGGGGAGTCCAATTCACGTCTCGTTTTTGGAGAGCCTTTTGCAAATCCCTCAATATTGTCTTGGATTTTTCTTCTTCTTACCATCCCCAATCCAATGGACAGACTGAGAGGGTTAATCAGGAGTTAGAGGTCTTTCTTCGCACCTTTGTGTCTTCTCACCATGACGATTGGTCCTCTCTACTCCCGTGGGCAGAATTCTCCCATAACAATCATGTGAATACCAGTTCGCAGAAGACACCCTTTTTCACAGTTTATGGAAAACACCCTCAACTTCCTCTTCCTATGATCTGTTCTCCAGACATTCCAGCTTTGGCTTCGGTTCAGGAGTCTCTCAATTCCGTTTGGGGTCACGTTCATGATTCCCTCCGGGCAGCTGCTGAAAAATTCAAAGGCTTTGCAGACCGCCGCAGGCGTAAACCGCCTTCTCTTCAGCCAGGGGACAAAGTCTGGCTCTCTACCAGGAACATCAAGCTCCGAGTTCCTTCTCTGAAGTTTGCTCCACGATTCATCGGTCCATACACGGTAACTGCTAAACTGAATCCGGTTTGTTTCAAACTCCAGATTCCTAAGAGCCTTAAAATCACTAACTCCTTTCATGTTGCTCTTCTAAAGCCTTTAGTCCTCAATAAATTCTCTCGTCCTCTTCCTACCGTGGCGCCTGTCTCGGAGGATAATCAGGAGTACGAGATCAGTCAAATTCTGGACTCCCGACTCTGTAAAGGCGTTCTTCAGTACCTCGTTCATTGGAAAGGGTTTGGTCCTGAGGAGAGGTCTTGGATCACTGCATCTGAGGTCTTTGCACCTCGTCTGTTAAAGGAGTTTCATCTGAAGTTTCCCTCTAAACCTGGGCCCAGGCGGGGAAGGGGGAGGCCTCGTAAGAGGGAGGGTACTGTCATGGATATGCATTAATGTCTGTCTGCCATCTTACCTTCCTCCTCACGTGTTCATCTAGAGACCAGACCTCCTTCACCTGGCTTCCTTTATAATCTCCTCCCAGCCTGACTCCACCCCAGGCCCTATCACTGAACACTATATTAACCTGTGCACTGCAAGCCTGCTTTGCTGATCAACGTGTTTGTTAGGCATTGTGTGTTTGGGTTCCTGCCTGCCGTGTGCTACGTCTGTCTCTCTGTTACGTTATTGGCTTGTCCCCGACCATCCCTGTCTGCTCGTGACCCTTGACCTTCGGCTCGTTCTTCGTTATCCTTGTCTGCTTGTGGCCCCTGACCTTCGGCTTGTTATTCGGTTCTCTCTATCGTGTGCCGCTGCTTCCCCTTATCCTACGGGGCGTGAGCTAGGAAACTCCAGGGGCCGCGACCTGGTCCCAGCCTGCAGCGTAACATCCTCACCACTAGAGGCCCTGGAGAAGACCAGCTGGGTCTTAGACTCCGCGCCCTGGGGAATCTTGGCTCTCGCTTCCGTTGGGATCCCGGTTGTGCTCCTCTGGTCCCGCTTTCCACAACCACCCAGTTTCCTACCCACAGAAGCCAGCCATAGGGTTCACTACCTCGCGGTGCACTCCTGTCCCCCTACGGTGTGCATCTGTCACCTGGCCACAGGTGACCCTGACAATCACCTATCTGCCTGTCAGTATAGAGCAGTGGTTCTCAACTCCTGTCCTCAGGACCCACTAACAGGCCAGATTTTAAGTATTACCTTGGTGAGATGCAGACTAGAATACTGCAATCCCTGAGCAGCAAATTATATCACCTGTGATGCATTTCAGTTATCTTGCAAACCTGGCCTGTTGGTGGGCCCTGAGGACTGGAGTTGAGAACCACTGGTATAGAGAATAACAGGAACGGATTTGGCTAAACTGAATACAGTGTGTGAATATATATACAACACCTAGGATGCATACCGTATATACTCGAGAATAAGCCGAGTTTTTCATCACATTTTTTTGTGCTGAAAATGCCCCCCTCGGCTTATACTCGAGTCACCTTTTTGCGCCTGATCTCCTGGACTTTGGGGACCCGGTACCAGCCGGGCACACATGTAGCCCCACTCTTCCTCTACAAGTGTGCAAAGTTTGTTGTCCGGGGGACCTACGGCCGGGGAGCACCGATTTGTCAAACCCGGGCACCCCTTCCTTAGACTCCAATGTTAAACGGTAATTTCTCTGGTGATTTTGGAGACCCGGTACCGGCTAGTCGTAGGTCCTCTGGACCCAAAACTTGGCACACATGTAGCCCCACTCTTCCTATACAAGTGTGCAAAGTTTGTTGTCTGGGGGACCTACGGCCGGGGGGCACCGATTTTTCAAAGCCAGGCACCCCTTCCATAGACTCCCATGTTAAACGTCAGTCTGGGCATGGGCACAGTGAGGCATGGGCACAGTGAGGCAAAGTGAGGCACAGTGAGTCATGCAGATGGACACCCTAGGCTTATACTTGAGCCAGTAAATTTTCCCAGTTTTTTGTGGTAAAATTACCGTATATACTCGAGTATAAGCCGACCCGAGTATAAGCCGAGGGCCTAATTTTACCCCAAAAAGCTGGGAAAACTTATTGACTCAAGTATAAGCCAAGGGTGAGAATGCAGAGGGTCAACAATGCCCATTTGCAACCTCACTGTGCCCATACTAACTGTGCCCATCGTCACTGTGCCCGTCGTCACTGTGCCCATACTCACTGTGCCCATACTCACTGTACCTTGAAATTGAGAGACTGCGGGTGTCCATTCATTGTTTAAAACTTGCAGTCTCCTCCTGGTCCCTTCCGTGATAGGTGTTTCTCAGCTGACACAGTTCAGCCTATCACGGACGTTCTCATAACCTCTGACTAATTTTCCCAGCAGACAGTGTGATCAGTTTTCTGCCATTTACGGACGTCCTCTTGTCCGAGGGTGAAAAGGCATCCGTGATTGGCGGAACACTGAACACAGTGTTTGCTGGGATAGGTGAGGATGAGAGAACGTTTGTGATAGGCGATTCTCAGCAGACAGAGTTCCGCCTATCACGGAGACAGGAGGAGACCGCAAGTTTTAAATGATGGACGCCCGCAGCCTCTCAATATTTCCAGGTACACTGACTCGAGTATAAGGCGAGGAGGGCACTTTTAGCCCCAAAAAAAGGGCTGAAAATCTCGGCTTATACTCGAGTATATACGGTAAGTGCCTCGGCTTATATTCAGGTCGGCTTATACTCGAGTATATACGGCAGGGGTGCCCAACCAGTGACCCAGGGGGCCACATGTGGCCCACGGAGCCCTCTGATGTGGCCCATGACCTCCTGCTCTGGGATGGCTGGTTGGCAAGCCCAGATTGCAGGTTGCCGACCTGCCATCTGAGAGCATCAGTGTTGTAAATAAAGCCGGCAGTAGAGGAAACAAGCCACTTTTCAGAAAGTGCACCACACCTGCAAGATATAATAGATGTCAATGGCAAAGTGCAGCTAAACCACAGGTACACTGCGCCGCAATAGACCACAGACCATCAGTATAAAAGCAGCCTTAGGCCCCTTTAAAACGATCGGTCTGACCCAATCGGACCCTCTATTCACCTCTATGGATCTGGAGATGTAAACAGACTTTTGTCCGTTTATACTGTACCTGCCTACCTCCAATCCGATCTGCTAAAAAAAACAGAAGTGGATCTGTCCCCTTCCATCTGATTGGATCAGAGGGCCCATAGAGTAGATTGGGCTGTGTCTGCTTAGCATATGCAGACTGGACACAGACCTGTGATCTGCCCACTCCTCTCATTATGGCCCGCAGCTGGTTACTAAGTCGCTTTAAGTGGCCCTCGGCCTTCAAAAGGTTGGGCACCCCTGATATACGGTATATATCCTCTACACACTGTAACTGCAGCTAACTGACTCGCCTGCCTGCTCTATCTAACTCAAATCAAATTACACTGTTTCTCTCTGTTTCTTTTAACCAATGCCGCAACACACTAAGCTGGCGGCCTAATATAGTGTGGGGCGTGTACCTACTCCTCTGAGCCATGATTGGCCAAAGCCACCCTTGCTTTGGCCAATGACGGTTCTCTCTACTTACGGTGCTGGGATTGGCCAAGCATGCGGGTCATAGTGCATGCTTGGCCAATCATCAGCCAGCAATGCACTACGATGCCGCAGTGAATTATGGGCCATGACGCGCCACTCGAATTTGGCGCGAATGGCCCATAATGTTCGAAATTTGGCGAACAGCCAAACAGGTGATGTTCGAGTCGAACATGGGTTCGACTCGAACTCGCAGCTCATCCCTACTCCAGAGCAAGAAGTCCAAGGTGTAGTCAGGGATCGCTTCTCGTTCCTTGTTCACCCAATCGGGTTTAGGCCCTTTCATGTAAACAATCGAAAACTGGCTAAGCCTGATAGTACCACCACAGGTTGGGTAGGCCTAGGCCTCCTTTCATTCTGGGCCTAAAAAGGACATTCTTAGAGAGAGACGTTGCCCCTTTTTGTCCCAGATGAAGCGGATGATTGCAGATTGTAATTTGTTAATGTGTAGTTTGGTGACTGGTATAGGGAGGGAGCTGAAAAGGTACAGGATTCTGGGTAAAAGGGTCATCTTGACCGCATTTATTCTACCTAGCCAGAACATTTTGTACAGAGACCATTGGTGAAGGTCTTCCGTTAGCTTTTTGAACATGGGAGGGTAGTTATATTTGTATAGTTGATAAATTCTAGACGTGAGGTTAATGCCTAAATAGGGAATAGAAGTAGAGTTCCAGGAGAAGGGGAAGTGGTCTTTTAGTCTATCTACCAAGTCTTGGGGAGTTGAGACATTGAGGGCCACCGATTTAGTCATATTAACCGAGACACGCCCAAAGTCATTAAGAAGTTGTATAATGTTGGGGGTTGAGATAAGGGGGGACGTAATAAAGAGGAAGACATCGTCCGCAAATGGTGCGCATTTGTGTGTCGATTGGCCACAGTGAACCCCATGAATGTCTGGGTGGAGTCTAATTGCGATAGCCAGAGTTTCTATGGCTACCGCGAAAAGAAGGGGGCAGAGGGGGCAACCCTGCCTTGTGCCTTTCTTGATAGAGAACTGTTCTGAGAAATGCCCCTGAAGTCTAACCTGTGCTTTGGGTTGGGAGTAGGGGGCCTCCAATGTTTTAATTAAGTCAGGTCCAAAGCCCCATTTCTGAAGCATAGTAAAGGCCGAAAAGGCCAGAGGACACCTCAGCTGACCTCAGCAAACCTCGGAAAGACTTCGTTCCCGAGATTTGCCGAGGTCAGCCGTGCTGTCCTCGGGCCTTTCCGTGCATTTCCGAATATCGCGGATCGGCTGAGATCGACGATGTTCGGCTCTGCTCGGCTCTGGCGCCCGCCCACCTCAGGCCAAAAGCGGTACTGCACACCGCTTTGGCCTGAATCGTGCTCGTTTTGCGAGACAACACTCGCAAACTGAGTCACAATTTTTAAAAATACAGTGCTCGTATTGCGAAACACTCGTTAACCGCGTTACTCGCAATCCGAGGTTCCACTGTATAATATTTAGTATGTAGGAAAGTTATTGTCATGCCTTTAGTAAAAAGGCTTGAACTTTTCCTATTTTTTCTGGTTTAATAACATTTAATCTATGTTGCCATCTAGTGGCCGTTTTGTATAACTGCTACTATTTTCATAAGCAATATTAGAAGAGTTAGCTAGTTTGGGACTTGCAAGCCTCCGTACTTTAAATCCCATCAGGCCTTGCGTCACCTTCTTCAGCCATTTCATCTTTTTCCCTGGAAGCATGCACATGGACTGCTAAGATATATGTTCCAGCCTTCAGAAACCTCTCCAGTATGTCTACTATTTATGTACTCAGCTAGGCAGATAGATAGGGAGGCACTAATTGTACTATCTTTACTAATTGTATTTGTCTGTATCTGTTACAGTTTTACTCTATCTTGTATTAATAAAAGTTCAAAAGGATTCTACGCCTACCGGAATGCATTGGTATGAGAGGAGTTATCAGTGTGCCCAAATACACCTCAGCCACGTGTAGTGAGGGGCATAACAGTAAAACGGAGGCTTCTAAGCACGGCTAGCATACAGAACAGCAGTAAAACAAAGGCTTCTAAGCACGGCTAGCATACAGAACAGCAGTAAGACAGCAGTGTAATCAGCTTCCATACAGCGAGACACCATGTCACAGACAAAGTCAGAGCACTTTGTGACAAGGTCAGAAGTCTACTCCACAAGCTCAAAGAGGTCAGTGAAAAGCGAAACAATCGCCATTGCCCGCGCAAAAGCAGAATCCGCAAAAGTAAAGGCTGCCTTTGCAGAAAAAGAGATGCAAATGAAATTAGAGAAGCTACGCATAGAAGCTGAATTAGAGAAGCAACGCGTAGAAGCTGAAACAGAGAAACTACGCATAGAAACTGAATCAGAGAAGCTACGCATAGAATCTGAGTTAGAGAAGTTGGCTGTAGAGAAGGAAGCAGCAGCAGCAGTCGCTGAGACAGACATCTTAGAGGAATTTGCCACCCCTATCAGTGAGCGGCTCAGCAACGTGTTTGAAAGAAAATCCGTTCCTGACGACAGTACAGAGTGTACCTCAGAATATGTGCGGCGACACACTGAACCAGACAACTGCCCGCTTACAGCGCCAAGAGCGGAATCAACCCCCGCCATTCACACGCCTTATATCAAGCAAGAAAGTAAACCCGCACTCAGTCAGTTTTCAGCACATTCTGCATCCAGACTATCAAAACACTACGTCACAGTTGACCAAATCAAAAATGAAGAACGACGGTCTAAAAGATACAGCGACAGTATCCCTGATAACCGCAACTATCCACCAAGTTCCTGGCACAATAGAGCGCCCCCTGGCTACTCACACAACGATCAAGGTATGTCCAATTTCTTCAAGTTCTTAGCACGACGTGAACTGTTAGCAAAGGGACTTGCAAAGTTTAACGATCGCCCTGAAAGTTATAGAGCATGGCGTTCGTCCTTCAGAAATGCGACAAGGGATCTTGATTTTAAAGCAAGTGAAGTAGCCGATCTCTTAGTCAATTGGCTGGGGAATGAGTCATCAGAACATGCAAGGAGAATCAGAGACATTAACATTAATTACCCAACCAAAGGGCTGAGCATGATATGGGAGAGGATTGATGAATGTTACGGTTCCCCAGAAGTTATAGAAAACTCTCTTTTTAAAAGAATAGAGGACTTTCCCAAGATTCCTAACAAAGGCTACCAGAAGCTGAGAGACTTGAGTGACCTAGTTACAGAACTACAAATAGCCAAAGCAGAAGGAGACTTGCCAGGCCTTGCCTTTCTGGACACAGCCCGTGGCGTTAACTCTATAGTGCAAAAGCTACCTTACAACCTTCAAGAAACCTGGGTTACACGAGGCTCCGACTACAAGCAAAAGCACAACGTCCCCTTCCCACCATTCTCTTATTTTGTGGACTTTATTCGCCAACAAGCAAAGGTTAAAAATGATCCTAGTTTTGACATCTCATCATCAGACTCTGCCTTCCCTAGGTCAAGTAAGCCTGCTCCAACCCGCAACTTCAAAGACGCACCTGTTGCAGTACGCAAAACAAGTGTATCTCCAGCTGAGAATCCAGGCAGAGAGTGTCCTCTTCACAAGAAGCCTCATTCGTTGTTAAAGTGTAGAGGTTTTAGAGAAAAGACTCTCCAAGATCGCAGAACCTTCCTCAAAGAAAACAGAATTTGTTACAGGTGCTGCACATCAACTTCTCACCTTGGGAGAGACTGCAAGGTGAGCATCAACTGCTCTGAGTGCAACAGCACAGAGCACAACACAGCTCTGCATCCAGGGCCAGCGCCATGGACTCTTACACCTTCACTCCAGGTGGAAGAGCACGGCGGGGAGCAACAAGACACAGTACCTCCTGTAGTTACACCCCAGTGCACCCAAATCTGTGGAGAAGGTCTGTCTAACAAATCCTGCTCTAAGATTTGTCTTGCTACAGTTTACCCCATGGGTCGCAGAGAAAAAGCAATGAAGCTATACGTGATCTTGAACGATCAAAGCAACAGATCACTCGCCAGCTCAGCCTTCTTTGACACCTTCAAAATCATGGAAGCCGGCTCGTCATACTTACTCAAGACTTGTACAGGGGTAAGTGAAGAAACTGGGAGAAGAGCCATTGGTTACCAAATCGAATCCTTTGATGGTCACACAACCCTGCCTCTGCCAACTCTAATCGAGTGCAATCAGTTCCCAATGGACAGAGAGGAGATCCCTACACCAGAGGTGGCACTTCATCACGGACATCTGAAGGGCATAGCACATCTCATCCCTGAACTGGATCCCCAGGCTGAGATAGCGCTTCTCCTTGGGAGGGACATCATCAGAGTTCACAAGGTGAGAAAACAAATCAATGGTCCCCACAACTACCCCTATGCCCATAAGCTAGATCTAGGATGGGTCATCATAGGCAACGTATGCCTAGGGAGTGTTCACAAACCAACCAGCGTGAACTCTCTCTTTACAAAGACACTAGAAGGCGGACGTGCATCCCTATTTCAGCCTTGCACCAACAGATTCCTCATAAGAGAGAAGCCTGCCAGTGTAATTCATTCAAACCCTTATACCACAAATCTTCTTTGTGATGAAGACAGAGATCATTTAGGGTGCTCAGTTTTCCAAAATACTAAAGAAGATCACAAAATTGGACCATCTATTGAAGATCATATCTTCTTGGAGATAATGAGACAGGGATTCTACAAAACCAGTGAAAACAGCTGGGTGGCACCCCTGCCTTTCAAAGCACAGAGACCCTGTCTTGCTAATAACAGAGAACAAGCTTTGAAACGCTTTTCTTCCCTCAAATCCAATTTCCAAAATAAACCGGAAATGAAAGGACATTTCTTCTCATTCATGAGTAAGATGTTTGAGAATGACCATGCTGAGATAGCTCCACCTCTAAAAGACGATGAAGAGTGCTGGTACCTGCCAATCTTCGGCGTCTACCACCCCAAGAAGCCAGGTAAAATCCGGGTAGTGTTTGACTCCAGCTCTCGGCATCAAGGAATCTCACTAAATGATGTCCTCCTAAAGGGACCAGACCTCAACAACACACTTCTTGGTGTCCTCATCAGATTCCGCAAGGAAGCAGTTGCCATAGTTGCAGACATTCAGCAAATGTTTCACAGCTTCCAAGTCAAGGAAGAACACAGGAACTTCTTGAGATTCCTATGGTTCAAAGACAATGACCCTACTAAAAACATTACAGAATACCGCATGAAGGTGCACGTTTTTGGTAACAGTCCATCTCCTGCTGTTGCCATCTATGGACTTAAGCTATCTGCCCAAGAAGGTGAGAAAGACGTTACACAGTTTATTGAAAGAGACTTTTATGTAGACGATGGTCTGAAATCACTTTCTTCACCCGAAGCTGCAATAAGTCTACTCAAGAGGACTCAAAGTACACTTGCCTCTTCAAATCTCAGACTGCATAAGATAGCATCAAACAGCAAAGTCGTCATGGAGGCCTTCCCTTCCCAAGATTATGCCAGTGACTTCAAAGATCTGGACTTAGCAACAGACTCCCTTCCTATGCAACGCAGGCTAGGACTCAACTGGGACCTCAAGTCTGACACCCTTACCTTTCAGGTTGACCAAGAGCCAAAGCCCTTCACACGGCGAGGTGTCTTATCCACCAACAACAGCCTGTATGATCCACTCGGGTTTGCAGCACCGGTTACCATCCAAGGTAAGATTCTGCTTAGAGAGCTCACCGCAGACACATGTGATTGGGATTCTCCACTACCTCCTGAGAAAGAGACATTATGGGTAACATGGAGAGACTCTTTAAAGACTTTATCCAACCTACACGTACATAGACCATACACCCACTTTCCTCCTGCAAGGGTTCAGTCTAGAAAGTTATGTGTATTCTGTAATGCTTCGGTTAAAGCAATAGGAGCAGTAACCTACCTCAAGTCAGTAGACATCGAGGGCCAAATTCACATTGGGTTCGTTATGGGCAAGGCCAAGCTAGCACCATGTCCTGAAACCACCATTCCAAGATTGGAACTGTGTGCTGCTGTACTAGCAGTAGAACTAGCTGAGCTTATTACATCTGAGATGGATCTAGAACTCGAGGACACAGAGTTTTACACAGACAGCAAGGTAGTGTTGGGCTACATTTACAACGAAAGTAGAAGATTCTATGTCTATGTACACAACAGAGTCCTTAGAATCAGGAAGTCGACACAGCCCACCCAGTGGCGTTATGTCTCAACTGATCATAACCCAGCGGATCATGCTACAAGGTCTGTGCCAGCATCCCGTCTCAAAGACACTACATGGCTCACAGGACCACCCTTCCTGTACAAGCCAGCACCTACCACTCCAGTAAAGGAGACATATGTACTGTTAGAACCTGAATCTGACTCAGACATCCGTCCTCAGGTTTCCACACTACATACAACAATTTCTAACCAACTGTTGGGATCCAAGCGCTTCCACAAATTCTCCACCTGGAAGTCCTTACAAAAGAGCTACAACTTGCTTGGTTCACATAGCCAGATCCTTTAGAGGTAACCCTACAAGAACAAGTTGTTGCAAAGGTTGGCATTACTGCCACAAGCCATACACAGTAGATGAGCTCACAGAAGCAAAAAATGTAATCATCCGCTGTGTCCAACAAGAGACTTACACAGTAATGCCCCGTACACACGATCGTTTTTCAAGCCGTTAAAAATGCCATTTTTAAAAATGGCCATTAAAAATGATCGTGTGTAGGCTCCAGAGCATTTTTAACGACGTGAAAAACGGCCATTAAAAATTCCGGACATGCTCTCTTTTTTCACGTCGTTTTTCATGTCGTTTTTTTTAACGACGTGAAAAACGATAGTGTGTATGCTTTCACGACGTGAAAAAAAACGCACATGCTCAGAAGCAACTATGAGACGGGAGCGCTCGTTTTGGTAAAGCTAATGTTGGAAATGGAGATGGCACATTCGTCACGGTGGAATTAATAGCATCGTTTTAATGCAGCGCATTCCGGTCTTCTTTTGACATTGAGAGTTTTATGCCAAACTTGTTTCTAAAGTAATTCCAAATTGCTCTAATGATTTTAAAATATTATTTATAAGCCGCACCTCCCTCCTAAATAATACTAATAATAATAAAATAAGTTAATTCTCCTTTTTTCTTTAAATTTTATATTATTTTTGGTTATTTTTTTTGGCCTTTTTTTAAGTATTTTGGCTTAAATTATTCTTGTGTAAAGTTACCACAACAACCTTCCAAATGTGTCTCATTTGGCCTCAGGGAGGTTTGTGTCCCCTGATAATAACAATAATATAATTTGAGATGTCCCTGCCTGCTTCCTAGCAAGCTCTCTTTTGAAATACAAATCACATAGTCAAGTATTTAAAGGGCACTCAATTTTTTTTTATTTCAGAACATTAACAAATTAAAGTGGAAGGCAGCACTGGAGAGCCTGCTTGCATTTGTGCATCCCTTTGACCCCACAACAACCATACAAGATGTCCAAACCAAAATAGAGATTAGATCCCCCCAAAAAATGAGCCCAATCTTGTCTTGAGCTCCCAGAGGTCAGGAGCCACAGCAGATAAGTCCTATATGTCCCCAGTCTGTGGTACTACAGCAGGCATTATTTTCTTCTCTTCCTTGTAGCCTTCTCTCCAGCCTTCTCTGCAGCCTTGGTTGGTTTCTTCCTTGGAGGCTGGGGATCAGGAGGAGAGGTTGTGGCAGGAGGAGTAGTAGGAGGAGGAGGTGGAGGAGTAGGGACAACCTCCGTTATGTCCGTGTACCTAGTGAGTTCACCCAGCACGCCCTTATTGATGACTTTCAATAGCAGGGTCTCACTGTACATTTTTTGCTGCAACTCCATTTGCCCTAGTTTGTGGGCGAGGACTGTGGCAAATCCCTCTTCAACAGAGGGTGCCTCTCTGAGGGCCGCTGTTGCCTCTCTGAGGAAGGCCCTGGTTTCCTCCTCCACCTGCCTACCTCTCCTTGGCCCTTGTGGTTTAACTACCAGGGGAGGCATCTGGGCTCTTGTGCTGGGCCCAGCCTCCTCCTGGTTGCCACTGGGCCCAGCCTCCTCCTGGGTGCCCCTGGGCCCTGCCTCCTCCTGGGTGCCACTGGGCCCAGCCTCCTCCTGATCCCCAACATCACCCTCTTCCTGGCTCTGCTCTGGCTGTAAAAAAAGAAAGGGACATTATTTATTTTGCCACATCATCATTCACAGACATTGTTCACCTCCAGACATTGTTGAAATCAATGCCAAAAGTTATGTCCTTGCCCAGGATTAGGCATCCTGGTTTTGTTGTCTTGGACACATAAAATTAGGCCACTACTGTATCTTGCTCTTCACAAACTTTATTGGTAGAAGTGTACATACCTTTAACAATACTAACATCTATTTAAAATCTACAATTTTGTACAATAGAAATATAGATAGCAAAACTTTACCTGGCTCCATATCTCCAAATCTGCCTCCTCAAGGCCCTGATCTTGATCCTCAGAGGAAGCCAGAGCAGGGTTGACAGGAAGGCTGGAGGACTGGCTGCAGGGAAGGCTGGAGGGTTGGGTACAAGGAAGGCTGGATTGACCTCTGGGGGGAAGGGTGGAGAGAGATTCCCACACTTCCAGCTGGTCATCCAGAAAAGCAAGCTTACTGTAGTACCACAGACTGGGTTTATAAACCTTATCTGCTGGTGCACCTGACCTCTGGGACCTCAGGACCATAGTCCTCTGGGTCCTGTATGTCCCTCTGATGGTCCCAATTTTGTTTTTGACATCTTGGAGAGTTGTTGTGGGTATCTTTGTTTGCACAAATGCAAGCAGGCTCTCCAGTGCTGCTTTCCTGGCGTCTTTATTTTTATTTCCGCCACTTTTGGTTTGCCATAATATAGGGAGCTCTTGCCATTTGTCGATGAACTCCCCCATGAAGTCTGGGTTTTTAAAAGTATTCATGATATCTGTAAAAGCGAGAAACCAAAATAAAAATATATTTCAGGCAACATTCCTCAACTGTGCATTGTCTACATATTTTGATCACACAAATCTCCTCGTCTGATGAACCTCAAAAAGTAAAATTGTTAGGTACCTTGGTCACGACGTTCGTTGCTAACTCTCTCTCCCGAAAAATGAACGTATTTCCCAGACATGGATCTTCACTTTATATACACAGCGCATGCGTGAAACTCTGCACGCTTTCCCCGCCCCTGACGTTCGATATTGTACTTTCCCCGCCCCTTCTCGCTCGTAGTGCTGAACAAAACATGGCGGAGACACAGGTGGCTGAGATTACCTCTACAGAGGATGAAATTACAGAGGAGCCCAAATCAAGACCCAGGAGATATAAGGCATCCAACATGTCATTCGAGGAAATGGTGGAGATGGTCGCCATTTTAAAGAAGGAGGATTATGATGCCAAGCATGGTCCGTATAAAAGGCCTAATCTGGTCAAGTCCAGAATTATGGGCAAAGTGGTCAAAAGTCTCCACCAAAAATTCGGGGTGTGCAGAACGAAGGAACAGCTCAGAAAACGATGGTCAGATCTGAAGTTGCGGGAGGCCGACCAATATAAAAGAATCAAGAAAGTTATATTAAAAAGTAAGTTGTTTTTTTTTGAGTTTCCATGGTACATATTATTTTCTTGTATTCTGTCGTGTATTTTTAACTTTCATATAGTACACTGAAAGATACCATCTTTTTTAGGTTCGTCCGCATAGTAAACGGACGTATTTTACCTCTTTCTCCGTACAGTTCCTCAAACGATGTTTTAGGATCATCCAGTGTGAACACCCATGTTTTTTTGTTTATTTGGGGGAGTACATTTGGGCCACACTTATTTTTGGTGTGCTAATCCAAAGGAGATTTGTTCATTTTGAAAAACGATATGCATGGTAATGTTAAAGGGAGTGAATGCTCAGCAGCTGATGAAACATCTGAACGCAGTAGTACAAGTGTGGGCCTAAAGCCAAAAAGCTTGATGGAGTCACACACAGGTGATCCAGTGTAGATACTTTGGGGTGTTACAATGTTTCAAATTTGTTCACAAAATGTATATGCTCTGTTTTGGCCTATGTATCCAATCATTTGTCCCGGTTGGCACAGGGGTTAAAAATTAAAATGGAGCATGCTTCAAAAGAATGATTAAAAAGTTTTTTTCCATGTTTCTTATTTTAGCAAAATTGAGTCGCTACTAATGAAACTATTCCTTTTATTTCAATCTCCCTAGGGATTCGAAAAGCTACCTCAGATGAGACGAGAATTGCAATACCTACAACAATACCCCCAGAACCCCAGGATGGAGAGGAATGTGATGTTGTGGAAGTTGAAAGTGGCACCACCACAGGTCAGAGAGAAACCAGACACATGCATGTTAAATAGATGTAGGCCTACATATTCTATCCTACATATTTCTTTTTACATTTAGGTGCAGTTCTGGCCGAAGACCCCAATAAGTTGTCACATCACAGTGCCCAGATCCTGATCCAATACCTGATGGTCTGCTGTCGTGACCTCGAAAAAATTAAGGGAGATTTGCGAGAGATCAGGGCAAATACAAAGCGGGTGGAGGAAAGGCTCCAAAATATCATGGCTGTGCTTGGGCGTGTCTAATGTTTTTACACCAAATAACGTTTTACTTGCAGAGTTTTCTTTTTTTTTTGGTTATTTTACCCTTTAATGACTAGCACATGTTTAGCTTTTTCAAAATTTGGAGAACTATAGTTTGTTTATGCATGGCTGGTCATGCGTTTTAATACACCTGAAATTAAGGGAACATCCACATTTCTATGGAAGTTGCCCACCTAAACAAAAAAAATAAAGGTATTTTTACATAACAAATCATTGTGGCTTCATTATGTAAATGTGGTGCTGAGTGAACTAATCAATGTTTGGTGTTTACACTGACAATGAAGGCTAATTAAAAGATTTTTTAATCCACATGGCAAAACAAATGCACTAGGTAAACCTACCAGAAACATCAAACATTATACAATAAAAATGACAAACCAATCTTTACTTTTTTTAAAAGTTTTATTTTTTTGGTCTAAAATTATTAGAGATTGTCTGGCATTTCAATGGCCCCCCTACCCATAAAATAGTCCACATATTGGTTACGGACCTCACGTCCGGTTGGGGGGGCCAAGCCAGGACGGCCAGGTTCCAGGGCCACCAAAGTTTCTGCATTGATTAAAGAGGCCTCAGGCCCACTCAAAGATATATAACTCGTTGAATGCACCCTTAGGAAATTATGCAGCACACAGCACGTCATAACCACATGGTTCCATTTGTATGGGGCAAGGTGGATGGAGGTAAGGAAGAGGCGAAATCGGCTGGCCATGATCCCAAACGCATTTTCCACCACCCTTCTGGCTCTGGCCAGCCGATAATTGAAAACCCTCCTCTCAGGGGTGAGGGTGCGTTGCGGGAATGGCCTCATCAAATGGGGTCCCAGGCCAAACGCCTCATCCGCCACAAACACAAAAGGTAGTCCCTCCACATTCTGCTCCGCAGGTGGCAAGGCCAGCAGATCCAAAAGGAGCCGTTCTCCAAACTCCGTCTGGGCAAAAACTCCTCCATCAGACATCCTGCCATTCTTGCCAACGTCCACATAGAGGAACTCGTAGGTGGCCGACACCACTGCCATCATCACGACGCTGTGGAACCCCTTATAATTATAATAAAAGGATCCCGAATGGGGTGGTGGGACGACCCGAACATGTTTGCCGTCGATGGCTCCGCCACAGTTCGGAAAGTTCCATCGCTGGGCAAACTCGGAAGCCACATTCTGCCATTCATGTGGCGAAGAAGGGAACTGTGGAATTAAAGAAATAACAAATTAATACTTGGAGCCAGAAACATTGCAAGCTGATTTCATACACACATTCATGGCCAACATTGGTAGAAACTGTTAAAAACATAAAAAATTGGAAGCAAGAAAAAAAAAAAAAATTATGGGGGGGGGGAAGGGTTGAAGATGAGTTGGGAATATCACACATGAAGGCTGTAGCACTCTGTATTGAAGTTAACAAAAATGAAACATTCCTAGGCAAAATTTAGAGTGCGTTTTGGGTAAAGCACTACGATGGAACATATAATAAAAAACATGGAAATGACTAGGCAAGGTAGGTATGGCCCCAGGATAGCATGCTGGAGAGGTTAGGTAAGCCAAATTTACAGGTAGGCCTCAAACACCAAACTTTAAATAATAAAACATGGGGAGAAAGGGGACATTCCCTGCAGCTAAGAATCATGTGAATTAGGGACTGCAAATAAAGCAAATTAAAAATATCCCAAAATAAAAACCATACAATGTGAATTTTTGAAGAAGAACACTTACCTTAATATAGTCCTCCTGCAAAACTTGAAGGATGGCAGAACAAGTCTCTGGTATAATGATCCCCAGAGCCTGGGGGGGATATGCCTGTGGAGAACTTAAGGTCCTGCAGGCTTCTCCCAGTAGCCAGGTATCGCAACGTGGCGATGAGCCTCTACTCAGCACTGATGGCTTCCCGCATAACGGTGTCCTGCCTGGTAATATAGGGGGACACCAAAGCCAACAGCTGCTGAAATACGGGGTCAGACATCCTGAGAAAATTCCTGAAATCATCAGGATTATTCTCCCTGATCTCCCGCAACAAAGGCATGTGACAGAATTGGTGCCGCTGGAGCAACCAATTCTTGGTCCATGAACTCCTCCTGACCCTGCTCATGGCATGGAGTCGGGATACAGCATGAACCCCTGCACCAACTACAGCACAAACTCTACGACGAGTACGTAGCCACAACATGGCTAGATAACGGTCGGCTGAACAGAACGTACTAGAAGAACGCACGGAAGAACAGCAAGGCCTATGAAGAACAAGCTGAAAAACACGAACGTGCAGAGCAGGCCGCACTGAATAAACAGATACGAACTGACTACAAGCAGTGCTAAACAGATACGAACCCACAGGCGCAATCTGAACTCCCGAAAACGATCTTCAAAGCACGAAGACTGAAAAGCGCGAATCGTCTCTCACCAAACTTTTACTAACACGCGGAAACACGGAATTAGCAAAAGCGTCCCAAAGGGTGGCGTCATTCGAACGGAACTTCCCCTTTATAGTGCCGTCGTACGTGTTGAACGTCACTGCGCTTTGCTTGATCGTTTTTTTTAATGATGGTGTGTACGCAAGGCAGGCTTGAGAGGAAACATGAAAAAAAACGAGGAGAAAAACGTCGGTTTAAAAAATGACATTAAAAACGATCGTGTGTACGGGGCATAACACTAGAATGTCATCGAAATGGCAAGACAACAAGCCCAACTTAGAGCCTGGTGCCATCGTTCTCATGAAAGACTCTCAATCTAGGAGAAACGAGTGGCCTTTGGGTCTGATAACCCAAGTGTTTCCCAGTGAAGATGGAAACGTCAGGAAAGTTAAACTTAAGGTCATTAGGCAAGGCCAGCCTAAACTTTTCCTCAGACCTGTTTCTGAACTTATTTTGTTACTCTCCTCTGAAGTGCCATGATATGTGGTTTCCGTGGGAATCCACGTGGGGAGTGTCATGCCTTTAGTAAAAAGGCTTGAATTTTTCCTATTTTTTCTGGTTTAATAACATTTAATCTATGTTGCCATCTAGTGGCCGTTTTGTATAACTGCATCTATTTTCATAAGCAATATTAGAAGAGTTAGCTAGTTTGGGACTTGCAAGCCTCCGTACTTTAAATCCCATCAGGCCTTGCGTCACCTTCTTCAGCCATTTCATCTTTTTCCCTGGAAGCATGCACATGGACTGCTAAGATATATGTTCCAGCCTTCAGAAACCTCTCCGGTATGTCTACTATTTATGTACTCAGCTAGGCAGATAGATAGGGAGGCACTAATTGTACTATCTTTACTAATTGTATTTGTCTGTATCTGTTACAGTTTTACTCTATCTTGTATTAATAAAAGTTCAAAAGGATTCTATGCCTACCGGAATGCATTGGTATGAGAGGAGTTATCAGTGTGCCCAAATACACCTCAGCCACGTGTAGTGAGGGGCATAACAGTTATAGAGTCCACAAACTGTGGTATATATCTATTTCTTGAGGCCCTAAAATGCCAGGACAGTACAGATATCCACCAAATGACAGCTTTTTGGAAAGTAGACAGTCCAAGGTATTTAGTAAGAGTCATGGCAAGCTTTTTGAAGTTGCAATTTTTGTCATATCTTTTTGATAATTAGAGAAACTAAAAAAAAAAAAAATCTAATTTGCAATTCGGCCCTGCGTCGCTTTAACTGACAATTGTGCGATCGTGCGATGTGGCTCCCAAACAAAATTTACGTCCTTTTTTTCCCACAAATGGAGCTTTCTTTTGGTGGTATTTGATCAGCGCTGCGGTTTTTATTTTTTGCGATATAAACAAAAATAGAGCGACAATTTTGTTTCCCTCAGTTTAGGCCAATACGTATTCTTCTACATATTTTTGGTAAAAAAAAAATCGCAATAAGCGTTTATTGATTGGTTTGCGCAAAAGTTGTAGTTTTTACAAAATAGAGGATAGTTTTATGGCATTTTTATTATATATATTTTTTTTTACTAGTAATGGCGGCGATCAGTGATTTTTTTCGTGACTGTGACATTATGGCGGACACATCGGACAATTTTGACACATTTTTGGGACCAGTGCTATAAAAATGCACTGATTACTGTGAAATTACACTGGCAGTGAAGGTGTTAACCACTAGGTGGCGCTGTAGGGGTTAAGTCCCTGCATAGTGTTTCTAACTGTATAGGGGATGGGCTCTGTGTCACATGACACTGATCTCCGCTCCGAGTACACGGAGCCGAGATCCGTGTGATTGTCACTAGGCAGAGCCGGGAGATGCTTGTTTACACAAGCATCTCCCCGCTCTATACCTCCGTGATTAAATATCTGGGTATTTTATTACCAATAGACCTATCCACATTATACAATAATAATTTTTTTCTGCTACTTTCCAGATTGTGTTCTGAACTATCATCCTGGTCTACTTACAATTTTTCCAGGATGGGCAGATGTAATGTTTTTGAAACAGAATTTTCTCCCCTGGATACTTTACCTCTTTCAAACGATACCAACCTGCTAGTTTTTTCAGAACTTTACAATCTATATTCAACAAACTTATTTTGGCCTTCAAACCAGTCAGGGTTAAACATTCTATTCTACGCAGACCAAAAATTTTGGAGGCGGATCGTGTCGGCAGGATTTTTTTTCTCTGTATCCTCTGCTCGAGAATGGAAGTACTTCGCTGGATTTTTTTTTTCTTTTTTAATAAAGGACTTGTCCCAAGCTGTCTACTGTGTTTTTTACAATTTTTGACACTTTTTTGTGAAATGGTAGGGGTAAAATGTACCCCGTTACCAATTCACATAGGGGGGGCCGGGATCTGGGGGTCCCCTTTGTTAAAGGGAGCTTCCAGATTCCGATAAGCCCCCCGCCCGCAGACCCCCACAACCACGGGAAAGGGTTGTGGGGATGAGGCCCTTGTCCCCATCAACATGGGGACATGGTGCTTTGGGGTCCAGACCCCAAAGCATCCTCCCCATGTTGAGGGCATGTGGCCTGGTACGGTTCAGGAGGGGGGGCGCTCTCTTGTCCCCCCCCCTGTTTTCCTGCGGCCTGCCAGGTTGCGTGCTTGGATAAGGGTCTGGTATGGATTTTTGGGGGGAACCCCACGACATTTTTTATTTTTTTTTTGGTGCGGGGCTCCCATTAAAATCCATACCAGACCTGAGGGGTCTGGTATGGATTTTGAGGGGGACCCCTACGCCATTTTTTTAAAAAAAATTGGCGCAGGGTTGCCCTTAATATCCATACCAGACCTGAAGGGCCTGGTAATAGACTGGGGGGGGAACCCATGCCGTTTTTTTCAATTACTTTTATCTGTATTGCCGGGACTCGACAATTCATTACAGCCGCGAGTAGTTTTAAATTACTTTTTTTTCTTTAGAAATGTCATTTTGGGTAGGGACTGTTCTAAACACGAGGAAAACGCGCCACTTTACTCCAGAAAAAACTTCAGTTTTTAAAGCTTTTTTTTGCATTGATACATGTCCCCTGGGGAAGGACCCGGGTCCCCAAACACTTTTTATGACAATAACTTGCATATTAACCTTTAAAATTAGCACTTTTGATTTTTCACGTTCGTGTCCCATAGACTTTAACGGTGTTCGCGTGTTCAGACAAATTTTTTGCCTGTTCGCATGTTCTGCTGAAAACCAAACCGGGGGGGGTGTTCGGCTCATCCCTGGTTCCAGGATTTATAGATTAGTGAGTACAAGATCTAGACATGTAATTTACACCTCAGGCTGGATCAAAAATATTCACTTTATCAACACACTCATCCATCTGCAGTCAATACCAGGAATCAGTGGCAAAGCTAGACATTCTTTCACCCGGGGCAAAGACTAAGTTCGGCACCCCCCCCCCCCATCCCAGAGAGTTCCCTATTCACACACTCCCAGCCCCCTGCCCAGAGAGGGAAGTGTAATATATACATAGATAAGCCATAGCATGGTAATATTAACATATATATATATATATATATTTGGTCATTTCAACGTTTTGGTAATAGTGATTTCAATCCTCACTTCTGTAGCAGATTAGGAGGGGAACTGCCAGGAAAGAAGAAGTGAGCTAATAAATGGGTCTTTATTAAGACCTGTGCTCTTCTTCCTTTCTGGCAGTGCCCCTTCCAATCCGCCTGGGGCCAAGGCTTGAACTCTTCACATAAAGCGCTGCTGTTTTTTTTCTGGCATGGCGGCTAGGCCACTAAGGATGAGCCCGATGTTAGAGTCGAATGTAAGCTTGGCTCGAACATCGGGTGTTCGCCCGTTCGCCGAAATTAGAACATTATGGGGCGTTCATGGGAAATTGGAGGACCCACGGGATGCCCCATAATGCACTGCGAGATCACAGTGCATTGACAGCTGCTGATTGGCCACAGCATGCACCTGACCTGCATGCTTTGGCCAATCACATTGCGCTTTCCTGTGAGAGCCATGATTGGCCAAAGGCAGGGTGCCTTTGGACAATCATGGCTCAGGGGGCTAAGTCCACGCCCCACACTATATAAGGCTGCTTTCATAGCGGTCGTACATAGTGTAATAAATGAGATATTGATTTAAAAAAAATGGTGTGAGTTCCCCCCCTTCAGGTCTGGTATGGATTTTAAGGGGAACCCCATGCCAATTTTTTTAAAGAAAAAGGCATGGAGATCCCCCCAAAATCCATACCAGACCCTTATCTGAGTACCTAACCTTGCAGACCGCAGGGAAATAGGGGGTAAGAGAGCTCCCCCCCTCCTGAACTGTATCAGGCCACATGCCCTCAACATGGGGAGGGTGCTTTGGGGTCCCCCCAAAATATCTTATTCCCATCTTGATGGGGATAAGGGCCTCTTCCCCACAACCCTTGCCCGGTTGTTGTGGGGGTCTGCGGGCGGGGGGCTTATCTGCATATGGAAGCATCCTTTAACAAGGGGACTCCCACTATGTGAATGGGTATTGGTACATTGATCATTCACCAAAAACAGTGTCAAAAAAGTAAAAATGATAGGAGACAGTTTTGGACATTTCCATCATAAAAAAAAAAAAAAAAAACAGTGTCCCGCAGTGTCCATCCATCTTCAATCACAGCGTTCCCACGGTCCGATAGACTTAAACGGTGTTTGCACGAATTTTTTGCCTGTTCGCATGTTCTGCAGCGAACCGAATCAGGGGGGTGTTTGGCTCATCCCTAGTTGCCACCTTTTATTTAGGCCAATTTTTATTTTTTGTAATACACACTATAGGATTGTAAAAGACCTGTGACACCTCTGGGTGCCCCAAGGAGAGCAGCAATGTGGCACACATAGCACACCACAGTGAACAGAGGGTGTGGCCAAATTGTGTTAACAGTTGGAGAGGCTTAAAGAAGCATGGTTATATAAAACAAAAGCATTCTTGTACCCATAAGATATACTAAGATTACTAAAACAAATGTCTCTGTAAAAATATGAACTTGGTCTACCTTATAAGTTGACAGTGTCAGTCAGTAGAACAGTGGACAGTGTGGGGACAGTGTCAGTAGAGCAATGACCGGTGTGTGGACAGTGTCAGTAGAGCAGTGGACAGTGTGTGGACAGTATCAGTAGAGCAGTGGATGGTGTGTGGACCATGTCAGTAGGGCAGTGGATGGTGTGTGGACAGTGTCAGGAGGGCAGTGGACGATGTGTGGACAGTGTTATTAGAGCAGTGGACGTTATGTGCACAGTGTCAGTAGGGCAGTGGACAGTGTGTGGACGGTGTGGGGACATTATCAGTAGAGCAGTGGACGGTGTGGGGACAGTGTCAGTAGAGCAGTGGACAGTGTGGGGACAGTGTCAGTATGGCAGTGGATGGTGTGTGGACAGTGTCAGTAGAGCAGTGGATGGTGTGTGGACAGTGTGGGGACAGTGTCAGTAGAGCAGTGGATGGTGTAGGGACCATGTCAGTAGGGCAGTGGACGGTGTGTGGACAGTGTCAGTAGGGCAGTGGACGGTGTGTGGACAGCGTCAGTAAAGCAGCGGATGGTGTGGGGACCATGTCAGTAGGGCAGTGGACGGTGTGTAGACAGTGTCAGTAGGGCAGTGGACGGTGTGTGGACAATGTCAGTAGCGCAGTGGAGGGTGTGTGGACAGTGTCAGTAGGGCAGTGGACAGTGTTTGGACGGTGTAAGGACAGTATCAGTAGAGCAGTGGATGGTGTGGGGACAGTGTCAGTATGGCAGTGGACAGTGAGTGGACAGTGTCAGAAAAACAGTGGATGGTGTGTGGACGGTGTGGGGACAGTGTCAGTAGAGCAGTGGACAGTGTGGGGACAGTGTCAGTAGAGCAGTGGACAGTGTGGGGACAGTGTCAGTAGAGCAGTGGATGGTGTGGGGACAGTGTCAGTAGAGCAGTGGACAGTGTGGGGACAGTGTCAGTATGGCAGTGCACGGTGTGGGGACAGTGCCAGTAGGGCAGTGTTTGGTGTGTGGACAGTGTCAGTAGAGCAGTGGACGATGTGTGGACGGTGTGGGGACAGTGTTAGTAGAGCAGTGGATGATGTGGGGACCATGTCAGAAGGGCAGTGGACAGTGTGTGGACGGTGTAAGGACAGTATCAGTAGAGCAGTGGACGGTGTGGGGACAGTGTCAGAATGGCAGTGGACAGTGAGTGGACAGTGTCAGAAAAACAGTGGATGGTGTGTAGACGGTGTGGGGACAGTGTCAGTAGAGCAGTGGACAGTGTGTGGACAGTGTCAGTAGGGCAGTGGACGGTGTGTGGACAGTGTCAGTAGGGCAGTGGACGGTGTGTGGACAGTGTCAGTAGGGCAGTGGATGGTGTGTGGATAGTGTCAGTAGGGCAGTTGAGAATGTGTGGACAGTGTCAGTAGGGCAGTGAACGGTGTGTGCACAGTGTCATTATGGCAGTTGAAGATGTGTGGACAGTGTCAGTAGGGCAGTGGACGGTGTAGGGACCATGTCAGTAGGGAAGTGGATGGTGTGTGGACAGTGTCAGTAGGGCAGTGGTAGGGCAGTGGACGGTGTGGGGACAGTGTCAGTAGAGCAGTGGACGGTGTGGGGACCATGTCAGTAGGGCAGTGGATGGTGTGTGGACAGTGTCAGTAGGGCAGTTGAGGATGTGTGGACAGTGTCAGTAGGGCGGTGGATGGTGTGTGGACAGTGTCAGTAGGGCAGTGGATGGTGTGTGGACAGTGTCAGTAGGGCAGTGGATGGTGTGTGGACAGTGTCAGTAGGGCAGTGGATGGTGTGTGGACAGTGTCAGTAGGGCAGTTGAGGATGTGTGGACAGTGTCAGTAGGGCAGTGGATGGTGTGTGGACAGTGTCAGTAGGGCAGTGGATGGTGTGTGGACAGTGTCAGTAGGGCAGTTGAGGATGTGGGGACAGTGTCAGTAGGGCAGTGGATGGTGTGTGGACAGTGTCAGTAGGGCAGTGGACGGTGTGTGGACAGTGTCAGTAGGGCAGTGGACGGTGTGTGGACAGTGTCAGTAGGGCAGTGGACGGTGTGTGGACAGTGTCAGTAGGGCAGTGGAAGGTGTGTGGACAGTGTCAGTAGGGCAGTGGACGGTGTGTGGACAGTGTCAGTAGGGCAGTGGATGGTGTGTGGACAGTGTCAGTAGGGCAGCCAACGGCGTGTGTGGACAGTGTCAGTAGGGCAGTGGACGGTGTGTGGACAGTGTCAGTAGGGCAGTTGAGGATGTGTGGACAGTGTCAGTAGGGCAGTGGATGGTGTGTGGACAGTGTCAGTAGGGCAGTTGAGGATGTGTGGACAGTGTCAGTAGAGCAGTGGATGGTGTGTGGACAGTGTCAGTAGGGCAGCGAACGGCGTGTGTGGACAGTGTCAGTAGGGCAGTTGAGGATGTGTGGACAGTGTCAGTAGGGCAGTGGATAGTGTGTGGACAGTGTCAGTAGGGCAGCGAACGGCGTGTGTGGACAGTGTCAGTAGGGCAGTGGACGGTGTGTGGACAGTGTCAGTAGGGCAGTTGAGGATGTGTGGACAGTGTCAGTAGGGCAGTGGATGGTGTGTGGATAGTGTCAGTAGGGCAGCGAACGGCATGCGTGGACAGTGTCAGTAGGGCAAAGATTAGTGACAATAGGGCAGTGGACAGCATCAGTAGAGCAATGTAAAAGGTCAGTAGGAGAGAGGCTGGTGTCAGCAGGGCAGTGTATGGTGTCAGTAGATCAGTGGAAGAGGTAAGTAGGGGAGAGGCTAGTGTCAGTAGATCAGTGGACGGTGTCAGTAGAGCAGTAGATGATGTCAGTAGAGCAATGGAAAGGGTCAGTAGGGGAGAGGTTGGTGTCAATAGAGCAGTGGGCCAGTGGCATAACTAGAACTTTCAGGGCCCCATTGCACGAAACCATGAAGGTCCCCCTGACTCCCAAACAGGCCCTTTCCTCTGAGCCTGGTGGCGGAACAACCCAGGCCCCGGTCGCAAGTGGCTGGCTGCATATAAAGGAACCAATTTCTCCATTTCCCCCCGGACGAAAATAGACAGGCGGTCAGGAGACAACATATTGCCTCTTTACTGGCTATCAAATTCCTCTGAAAAGCAATCTGAGCATGGATCGCTTTTTAGAGTAACAGCATTTTTCTGCTGGTACTATGAAAAACCGAAAAAAAAAAAATCTGTTCTGATTGTACACATATAGGGGGTCAGGATTAAAAGCGCATATATACAATGTGCATACATACATGTAAACACATGTAGCGACCTCACCCCATCTCTTTTGTCTAGGGGTATGTCACACGACAGGGTGAGATGCGCTACGGCCCATGTCCTCCCCATAGCTGTGGGTGAGGTGAAGGCCAGTACCAGATATTTCCTCGGGCCTATGTGCTTCTGTAAAGTAGTAAGTCCCGTTGTGCCAACACTTCCCTTTGCTCCCATTAACCAGAGTTCCACACACCGATCACAGTCCAACTCTTGTTTTATTGCATTTCTCACAATAAACAGTGCTTCAGTAGCCAACTGGTTGCGACTTGTTAACATATTGATACAGGGGATGAGCAGGCCGAGGCACTATCCTAATTCTCAGCTAAACCACTGCGATCTCACCAGCGGTTACTATAGCCATAGCTTGAAAGGACTTAGAGCTTGAGAGTCTCTACCAGCGACTCAAGAGAACATAGATAGGAGTACCTTCGATGCGTTGCGACCCCTATCAGGGGAAGATGTCCCTCCAAGGGAGTTACCAGGGGCCCATCCGTCACTGGGTTGATGCTGCTCCAGGCTTTCCGAATGGGTAACCTCCCCGGCCTCCTCACCTCAGACATGGGCCCCATCCACTTCAGGGACCCCCGGACTTCTCCACCCTCGCGGGACCCAGTCGAAGTCACTGGGCCCCAGGCCTCCTGGTTTAGTACCTCACCCCAGGCTGAAGGTGCCTGGGATGGACTCCAACTCCATTCCGGTCAGGCCTAGGGCACCTGAGCCGGAATCCGGAACCGCCCGCGCCCAGGCCTAAGGTGCCTGGGCGCGTGATGAAGAACCTCCCAGAAGAGCAAGACCTCGTGACCAGGGCGTCTCCCCCTTTTATCCCCTCCCATGACGCCACGCCAGGTTCCCCGCCCTCGCCGCACCGTCTCCGAGAAGGAACAAAATGGGACAGCACTATGGCAGTGAATCTACCTTGAGCCTGCGGGCACTCCCCACCCACTGGCCAAGGAGATTATTACACCGTCCAATCCTCCACGAATACAAATAGTCATTACTCCCATACCTACACACCTGAACTTCCACCCAGGTGTACCCCACCTAAATTTAAAGACCCCGCTACATACTCCCCCCCTGTGATTTGACGCTGGTCCCCAGCGTCTGGTGCGAACCCATGTCTCCCAAAGGTGGTGACATAAGTCTGACCACAGAGGCATCCCTAAAATTTGAACCTTAACCATACCAAGGCCTGCTCAATGGGAAGGGGAACAGAAAACAAACTTTTTTTTTTCTCTTTAAAACCCTCTAAACAAGTACACATATACAATCCCTCCCTTTACTGTCTAAGAACCACCCCATACTCAGTAGTCTTGACAGACGGATCTCCTGCAGAAGGAAGAAAAAAAAAACAACACGCAAGGAAAACCACATCCTGACATTCTGTGTTAACTTGGAATGAATGGGTCTATCAGCGGAGAGACCCACTCGCTCCAATAAGTAAAGCAATGCAAATGTACTAGCAACAGCCGTTGCGCAACACCGCCACCTGGTGACGATGCCACGGTAATGACACTTGGTGAAATCTTCAATCTTCCTGCTTTCCTACTCTGACTCTACCCCCAAAGTCTCTGTCTTTGAACTGTGAAGAAGAGAGAACAAACAAACAGCTCTCATTCCTCCAAAGAGTAGAAAAAACAAACAAAAACCCAAATAAAAAACTAGGGTACAGTTCGATGCTCCAGCAAGAACACCTCCGGAAACTTTTCACAGGAAACAAGTGAGTCTCTTCTCACAAATAGAACCTCGGGTCAGGCAAAAACAAAGGCTTCAGATGCTTATCGAAAAACTCAATCGAATAGTCTGCGTCCTCTCCATCTTTCCTGCAGATGCGCACCTTGTCTGCGTGGATATGGCGGCCCCACATCCAGTCCACTCTGCAGTCTCTAAACTTTTTCGACACTGGTGGCGAACAGGATAAGTATCGCCGGGCATGGGGCACTTTAAGCTTCTCCCAAATGAACTCATCGTACCATCGCTGTCGCAGAACTTCAACCTCAAACAACAAGTCTCTGGGCAAGTACGGATATTCCCACCCATACTCATGAGCGGCCCTCTGGGAAAAGAGTCGTTGCAATCGGGCTAAAGGAGGCATTGTGGCCCGCTCACCTTCTCCTGGCTGAACGATGGCCTCCGGGTGCCAAGGTACTTTCACTACCTCTGATGGCTTCTCTTTTGGTGCTCGTAATGATGCTCGCTGTTTCCCCGCCAACAAAACGGGTGACACTGTGGACTGTGGAAGAGCAACCAGAGGACCAGGCCTCCTCGTAGACTCCGGAGCTTCCGCCCGGGGCGTGCTGTCTCCTATGGACATAGGCGAATCCTGGGGTGCACGTAGCATAGGCAATGAGCGTTTGTCCCAGCCCTTTTGGTGAAACAGTTCATCGATCTCACCGTCATCTCCACAATCTGACAGTGACTCTAGGTCGGAGGTGTCATACATCTCCACGGGAAGGTAGTCTCTGGTAGACGTGGTACTACCCTCCCTAGCGGGCTCCACCGACTGTGAACCCCCAACACCTCCAACCACCACCACAGTCCCAGCCCCTGGCTCACCTTGACCTTTTGTAGAACTGGGATGTCCAGGACTCTTCCAACCGGATCCATCCAGGCCAGGCAAGCGACGGGGTGAAGCTCTTCCACGACCATAGGAGGCCTGCACCAGGCCGACTTTCCTCTTCGAAGGTGGGAGCAGAGAATCTGTGGTGACCGAAGCAGCATCCTCGGATTTTTCCTTCTCAGTCTCTGATTGGGCAGTCACATCGCCCTGGTCAGTGCGTACGGGAACCTCCGCAAAGGCCTGGATCTCCTCTTCCGGAGTAGCGGTACCT
The DNA here is from genome assembly GCA_029206835.1 of Rana muscosa. Taxonomy (NCBI): domain Eukaryota; kingdom Metazoa; phylum Chordata; class Amphibia; order Anura; family Ranidae; genus Rana; species Rana muscosa. Next base: position 381,202,127 of record CM055123.1, on the reverse strand, counting down.
GTGAGGCTGTTGAAGCGAAGGGCCCGGGGCCTTACTGTGGATGGCTCCACCTCGAACAAGAACTCTCTGCATGCTTCGCAACGCCCGAATGGCTTCAGGTGAACCACCAGTCCCGAGCATCCGGGACAGATCACACCGAGGGCCTCCGTGTCTCTGCAGGTGTACAGAGCCAACTGTCCTCGGGGCCTGAGTCTTATCCCCCTGTCTGTAAGGGGAGCAGCGAACGTAGTCTTCTTCGTGGGGTAAGGAACCAAAATCCACGGGGAGCTTGAGGCCATCCCGACTGTCTGCTGCTCCATCACGCACTGACCACGCGCCGAAGTCTCCACGTGAGTTCCTCCACATGGCCAGACTCCTCCCACGACTTGCACGTTTTCGCGGGCTTTCATCAAGCTCCGCCCACAAACCGTGTAGTCGCGGGGTGCCTCATGGCGCAGTGCAGTAAAAGCCCCCACATGTAGTACGTCACACGGCTGGACTTCTCCCTCTTCTCGCTCCTCCGCATGGGCCTTTCCCGTCTTAGGGTCATTTCCACGACTTTGAGCAGGGATGCACTTTGGCTGATCACATGGCCGACCTGCTCGGAACTCCTCCGGGCAACAAAGTCTAGACACAGCCATTCTTACTTCCAAAGTCAAAACACATATCATCCCGGACGAGCCCCCACGTGTAGCGACCTCACCCCATCTCTTTTGTCTAGGGGTATGTCACACGACAGGGTGAGATGCGCTACGGCCCATGTCCTCCCCATAGCTGTGGGTGAGGTGAAGGCCAGTACCAGATATTTCCTCGGGCCTATGTGCTTCTGTAAAGGAGTAAGTCCCGTTGTGCCAACACTTCCCTTTGCTCCCATTAACCAGAGTTCCACACACCGATCACAGTCCAACTCTTGTTTTATTGCATTTCTCACAATAAACAGTGCTTCAGTAGCCAACTGGTTGCGACTTGTTAACATTTGGATACAGGGGATGAGCAGGCCGAGGCACTATCCTAATTCTCAGCTAAACCACTGCGATCTCACCAGCGGTTACTATAGCCATAGCTTGAAAGGACTTAGAGCTTGAGAGTCTCTACCAGTGACTCAAGAGAACATAGAGAGGAGTACCTTCGATGCGTTGCGGCCCCTATCAGGGGAAGATGTCCCTCCAAGGGAGTTACCAGAGGCCCATCCGTCACTGGGTTGATGCTGCTCCAGGCTCTCCAAATGGGTAACCTCCCCGGCCTCCTCACCTCAGACATGGGCCCCATCCACTTCAGGGACCCTCGGACTTCTCCACCCTCGCGGGACCCAGTCGAAGTCACTGGGCCCCAGGCCTCCTGGTTTAGTACCTCACCCCAGGCTGAAGGTGCCTGGGATGGACTCCAACTCCATTCCGGTCAGGCCTAGGGCACCTGAGCCGGAATCCGGAACCGCCCGCACCCAGGCCTAAGGTGCCTGGGCGCCTGATGAAGAACCTCCAGAAGAGCAAGACCTCATGACCAGAGCGTCTCCCCCTTTTTATCCCCTCCCATGACGCCACGGCAGGTTCCCCGCCCTCGCCGCACCGTCTCCAAGAAGGAACAAAATGGGACAGCACTATGGCAGTGAATCTACCTTGAGCCTGCGGGCACTCACCACCCACTGGCCAAGGAGATTATTACACCGCCCAATCCTCCACGAATACAAATAGTCATTACTCCCATACCTACACACCTGAACTTCTACCCAGGTGTACCCCACCTAAATTTAAAGACCCCGCTACACACACATGTACAAACACATATTTAACACATACACATATTGTGAGGGGGTTAGCTCGGCAGCGGGTGTGTGTGACCCCCGGGATGGGCTCCCCACACAAAACAGGCCCAGCAAACGGAGGTTGTGGTTTTCAAAATCAAAAAAAGGTGCGGTTTATTTTCTATTTACAGTGACAAAACACAGCAAAGCAAAAGAAACAACCAAAATAAATCCTGGTCAAGTTGACCTCTGACTAAACATACAGGTTTCCTAACTAACAACTGGGATCAGCCTAGTGCTGTCCTAGTCCCTAAGTCCCTGGTTTTAAATGTCCAAGCAAATAGCCACACAGGCTTTGTCTCACCGCACAGGGGTTCACTCTCCCTAGACAGTCCACACAGGTCTGGTTCCAGGCATGAGCATATATCTAATGAAGCTGGGAGTTCTTATAGAGGCCTAAATGAGCTGACAAGCTTCAGCTGGTCTCATCAACTCCCTGTCTGCACGACGCCCAGCCCTCTCCCTAGAGGTATGAGTCATCCATGAGCCCACTAGCCTTATACAACTCTCCACCTAGTTGTATAAGTCGGCGTAAAGCCTGAATCTGGGCGAAATATATCTACCCCCCTGGATGCAACCAGGTGACTTTACCTTCCTGCTGTCACATACCCCCCCCTCTTGTTTTAACCTCGGGGTTGGAACACCAGCAATCAGGCATTCATGTACTCGAGACAAAGCATCCACATTCCCCATTTGAACGCCAGGGCGATGCTTTACTGTGAAGTTGAATTCCTGGAGGGCCAGGAACCACCTATTCACTCTTCTATTTGTTTCCTTGTTTTGAGCCATCCACTTTAACGGAGCGTGATCCGTAACCATGTCAAAGTGCCTACCTAGCAGGTAGTACCGAAGGGAATCTAGAGCCCACTTCACCGCTAAACACTCCTTTTCAACGGTGGCGTAATTTACCTCATGGGACTTCAACTTCCTGCTGAGGTAAATGACTGGGTGCTCTTCCCCGTTCCAGACCTGGGACAATACTGCTCCTAACCCCACATCTGACGCATCACTTTGTACGACAAAGTCTTTAGAGAAGTCGGGTGAGTACAACACTGGCTGGCTACATAAGGCTTGTTTCAAGAATTGGAATGCTGCCTCAGCCTCGGGGGTCCATTTAATCATGACCGACCCTTTCCCCTTCGTCAAGTTGGTTAGGGGCACAGCCTTAGAAGCAAAGTGGGGAATGAATCGCCGATAATACCCAGCGATTCCCAGAAAGGCTCGTACCTGCTTCTTGCTGTTGGGACGTGGCCAACTCTGGATGGCCTCGACTTTGTTGAGTTGGGGTTTTATTACTCCCCTCCCAATGGTGTACCCAAGATATTTGGCCTCCTCCTGCCCAATGGTACACTTCTTGGGGTTAGCCGTAAACCCCGCTTCCCGAACAGAGTCCAGGACTGCTTGCACTTTTGGCAGATGTGAGGCCCAATCTGTGCTATGGACAATTACGTCATCCAGGTAAGCCGCAGCATACTTCCGATGGGGCCTCAGCATCTGGTCCATTTTCCGCTGGAATGTGGCCGGCGCATTCTGTAACCCGAACGGCATTCTTTTATATTGGAACGCCCCGTCTGGGGTTACAAATGCGGTTTTCTCTTTGGCCGACTTGGCCAGGGGGATTTGCCAATACCCTTTTGTGAGGTCAAGAGTCGTCATGTATCGGGCTGTTCCCAGCCGGTCGATCAACTCATCTATACGTGGCATGGGGTAGGTGTCAAATTTTGTAACTTTGTTCAACTGACGAAAATCGTTACAAAATCGCCAGCTCCCATCCGGTTTAGGCACCAACACGATGGGACTAGACCAATCACTTTGGGACTCCTCTATCACCCCTAAGTTCAGCATTTTCTGTACTTCCTCCCGTATTGCCTCCCGTCGAGCCTCTGGGATCCGATAGGGTTTTAACTTCACCCTTTCACCGGGCGGGGTAATGATGTCATGCTCTACCCCAGATGTTTGTCCCGGCAGCTCAGAGAATACCTCCTTGTTGCGAAGCACAAACTCCTTAACCTCCTGTTGTTGGGGTTGTGACAAGGTGGCTGCTATTCCAACCTCAGGAATCACGCAACCAGTTTGAGCTGGTGACCAAGTGTCTGCGACTAGGGACTCTCTATCCCTCCAGGCTTTCAACAGATTAACGTGATAGATCTGTTCGGGCTTTCGCCTTCCTGGTTGTCTGACCTTGTAATTCACTTCGCTCACTTTTTCCATTATCTCGTAGGGGCCTTGCCATTTGGCAAGGAATTTACTTTCAACCGTAGGGACAAGTACCAATATCCTATCCCCCGGGGAAAAGGTACGGGTCTTGGCTCCACGGTTGTACACTCTCTGCTGTGCCAACTGCGCTTGGGCCAAATGTTCCTTCACGATGGGCATTACCTGTGCAATTCGATCTTGCATCAGGGCGACATGCTCAATCACACTCCTGTGGGGAGAACTCTCACTTTCCCAAGTTTCCTTGGCAATATCCAACAGCCCTCTTGGGTGTCTCCCATACAGTAACTCAAAGGGGGAGAATCCCGTAGAGGATTGGGGCACCTCCCTAATAGCAAACATCAAATAAGGAAGTAAACAGTCCCAATCCTTTCCATCTCTATCCACCACTTTCTTCAACATTTGTTTTAGGGTTTTGTTGAATCTTTCAACCAGCCCATCGGTTTGGGGGTGATACACAGATGTACGCAATTGCGTCACTTTGAACAATTTACACAGCTCTTTCATAACCCGGGACATAAAGGGTGTACCTTGGTCCGTAAGCAGTTCTCTACAAATACCCACCCGGCTAAACACAAGAGATAGCTCTTTGGCTATGGTTTTGGCCGAGGTATTTCGGAGAGGGATCGCTTCTGGATAACGGGTGGCATAGTCCATTATAACTAATATGTACTGGTGCCCCCTAGCGGACTTGATTATAGGACCTACCAAATCCATGGCGATCCTCTCAAACGGGACCTCAATGATGGGTAGAGGGACCAGCGGGCTACGGAAATGTGGCATCGGGGCCAACCTCTGACACACAGGGCAGGAGGAACAATAATTTTCTACGTCCTTCATCACCCCCGGCCAATAGAATCTCTGTAATACCCTCTCTCGGGTTTTCTCTGTCCCCAGATGACCTCCAAGAATGTGCCCATGGGCCAACTCCAACACCAACTTCCTGTAAGGTTTGGGCACCACAAGCTGCTCAACGGTTTCTTCTGCCCTTTTTGCCACCCGATACAGTAGGTCCTTCTCTACGCTGAAGTATGGGTAAGTGCAGGTATTATCTGGGTTCACTAACTCGCCATCTATTTTCACTACGTTTTCCCGTGCCTTTATTAGGGCGGGGTCTTTCAACTGTTCTGTGGCAAAGTTTTCCCTGTGAACCTCAAGATCAGAAAACTCCACAGACGGTAGGTTTTCGTCTGAGGAGGTGGGCTCCTCTCCAGTTTCTTGAGTCTCCCCTGCCAATACTGATAAGGGAAATTCCGGAGAGTCCTCACCACTCTCAGGGGAGTTCTGGCTATCACATTCCTGGTACATAGGGGCACCAGTGAGGGGCTCAGGATCATCCCACAGTTCCCAGAACTTCGGAAAATCCCTTCCCACAATGGCGTCATGCGGTAACTGAGATACTAAGCCCACTGGATGAGAGAGGGTACCTTTGGGGGTCTCGAAACACACTGTAGTCACTGGATACTCTCGGGTGTCCCCATGCACACAAATAACAGCTACCTTGCTATTCCCAGAGACCTCTGTTTTAACTAACTCAGCCTTTATCAGGGTCACAAGGCTACCTGAATCCAGCAATACCACAACATTTCTACCATTAACACACATTTTGCATAAATGTTTCTCAGTTCCTCGAATGGCAGTGCATGCGACTGTCGCACACAGCGACTGACGTCTGCCCGTCAGAAAGTCACACTGCATGGGTTCCTCCACAACCGGGCAATTGGCTGCAATATGTCCCGCTTGCCGGCAGCGGTAGCAAACGATCCTTCTTGCCGCCTCTTGAGCCGCTGATTTCCCAGGCTGTTCTCGCCAAACTTGGGGTAGAGCTCCCACCCTCTCACTCTCTCCACCCTCACCCCTTGGAATCCTCTTATCCGCCCCTGGGGATGGTCTGGTCTTAGGGTGGAAAGTCCGAGTGTCTCTGGAAGAGGCCGTCAGGTTCTCTGTAGCCAAGTATTTCTCCACACGATCCACAAGACCATCGGCCGTCTCTGGGTCTCCATGGCTTACCCACTTTTGGATGGCAGTAGGAAGAGCTCTCAAAAACCGATCCATTACAACACGTTCCACAATCTTTGGTGCGGACAAAGTCTCTGGCTGTAGCCACTTTCTGCTCAGGTGAATGAGATCATACATTTGAGACCTGGGGGGTTTTCCAAGCTGGAAAGTCCAGTTATGCACACGCTGAGCCCGGACAGCCTGGGTGACACCCAGCCTTGCCAATATTTCAGCTTTTAGCATCACATAGTCTTTTGCTTGGTTAGGCTCTAGGTCATAGTAAGCTTTCTGCGATTCACCAGTTAACAGAGGAGCCACCAGTCCAGCCCACTGCTCCTCAGGCCACTTTTCTCTTTCAGCGGTCCTTTCAAATGTGGTCAAAAATACCTCTGGATCATCCTCTCCAGTCATTTTTGTCAATAAACGACTCACCCCAAAGGACGCGGTATTAGTGGGACGGCTTTCCTCACTGGTCTGCGGACGTTGCTGCATTACTGCTTCCATCTGTTGTTGTAGTCTCTGCTCTTGCTTCTGCAACAGGTCTATGAAGCGGGCCTCAGATTGCTGCTGGGCTCGTTGCTGAGCCTCCAGACTCTGTTGCAAAGTTGCGTTTGTCTGCTGCTGGGCTGCAAGGCTCCTTTGCAAACCTGCATTTGTCTGCTGTTGATTGGCATTTGCTAGAGCCAGCTGCTTCAGTATCTCCTCCATGCTGGCTTAAAAAAAAACTGCCACTGGTTCTCCACCAACTGTGAGGGGGTTAGCTCGGCAGCGGGTGTGTGTGACCCCCGGGATGGGCTCCCCACACAAAACAGGCCCAGCAAACGGAGGTTGTGGTTTTCAAAATCAAAAAAAGGTGCGGTTTATTTTCTATTTACAGTGACAAAACACAGCAAAGCAAAAGAAACAACCAAAATAAATCCTGGTCAAGTTGACCTCTGACTAAACATACAGGTTTCCTAACTAACAACTGGGATCAGCCTAGTGCTGTCCTAGTCCCTAAGTCCCTGGTTTTAAATGTCCAAGCAAATAGCCACACAGGCTTTGTCTCACCGCACAGGGGTTCACTCTCCCTAGACAGTCCACACAGGTCTGGTTCCAGGCATGAGCATACATCTAATGAAGCTGGGAGTTCTTATAGAGGCCTAAATGAGCTGACAAGCTTCAGCTGGTCTCATCAACTCCCTGTCTGCACGACGCCCAGCCCTCTCCCTAGAGGTATGAGTCATCCATGAGCCCACTAGCCTTATACAACTCTCCACCTAGTTGTATAAGTCGGCGTAAAGCCTGAATCTGGGCGAAATATATCTACCCCCCTGGATGCAACCAGGTGACTTTACCTTCCTGCTGTCACAATATACAGTATTTATGGTCGGAGCCCTCTGTCTGAAGAGATATGGATCACATAAACACGTCACAAGACTAACAACACAAATAAGACCTGAAGTGTGGCCTGGCCTGCTGGACGGTATGCCAAGGAAAGGGGCCATACCTTAAGATAGATATAATGGATAATTCTGTTGAGAATTGTTTAGAGAGTAATGCCCTAAAAAAGGGGATATGGGTGGGTGGGTACCGCGCACTAGAGCCGACACTGACCGTGGTGGATGGTCTGCTTAAGTACCCCTCGAACTCCTCCCATAATTTTAGGCCAGCATACTGGCCCTCCTATTTATGGTTAGAGCCCTCTGTCTGAAGAGATATGGATCACATAACCACGTCACAAGACTAACAACACAAATAAGACCTGAAGTGTGGCCTGGCCTGCTGGACGGTATGCCAAGAAAAGGGGCCAAAAACTACACTTGGTTAGGGAAGGAATTGTTTTATTGTGCAAGACAATTAACTACAGAGCGAGTCTGTTAAAGACTCCTGATATTCTGTTTGAGGATTGGGGACGTATCGGGTGAAACGCGTGGATTTCCACCTGCCCATCATCCTGATTGCGTGGTCTGGAACTCTGTTTCGCGATGCTGCTAAGGCTGCTCAAATGCGAAAGAATGTCCTGAGTAACGTCCTGGGTCAAGGCCTAAGATGCATAGGAGCGTTCTGACGTAGTTGATGAACTGGTTCCCGCTTAGGGGTTCAGTTGGGAAAGGTAGTAGAGGGCTGTCAGTAGAGTTTACCAATTGCTCTAGAACGGCCATGGGGCACCAGGCGCCGTGCGTCTGGAATAGTTTGATGTCTACTCCGGGACCGGATTGTAGCGTTTTCGATACCGTCACGTATAGGATGAAATGACTCTGGTGGCGAGTCAGGTGGTGCCTGCGTGGTATTAGGCATTTAGGCCTGGTGACAGTAAATTCGCTGGGCCGTAGAAAACCGTAAAAGGGCAGGTAAATGGCTGCTTGAATTACCAGGCTGGGCCATAGACCGAAGGGAGAACGTGAAAGGATAGCAGACATGTCCCGAAGTATGGCGCTGGTCACTGGTAAGCGTTTGGTACTAGAGTGTGGTTGCTGCCACCTGTAGTGTGTTGGAAGATCAGGATGCATTGACGAGGGAGGTAGCACCATGGAGGTGCTATCTGATTCCAGAGTTGGTTGCGACTAATGTGGGATGCCGGACATGGTTGGGTCGGCTCCGGGCTCCTGTGAAAGGATGTGGCCTGGTTAAGCGGGATAGCGCGTCGGCCGAGGTATTGCATTGACCAGGGATGTGGACACAGAGGCTACTGAGCTGATGTTGTAGGGAAAGTAGCAACAGCCTGCGTGGGAAGGACATGATGGTCAACGATTTATTGACCTGCCTTTGTTAATGACTGTGGCTGTAGCCTGGTTGTCTGTGGCGAACGTGGCGGTCTGTCCTGCCCAGGTGCTGCCCCATACTTGAGCCGCTGCGACTATGGGGTAGATCTCAAATAGAGAGGAGGACTGACTAAACGCGGGATTGTGAGTATCTCTGACGGTCACGGTCCCGTAAACCAATGATGGCCAAAAATTGCAGCGAAGCTTGTGGAAGCTGCTACGTCCGGGATTATCTGTGGTGACAAAGGGGATGCTGATGGGATGAACAAGGGTCTACCTATCCAGTTCTCAAGGAATTGGTCCCACATTGCCAGATCCTGCTATAGCGGCTGCGTCTAGCTTAATGACTTGGTCAGGGTCTTGTGCCTGGGAGAGGAACACTAAGAAGCGTGCGATAAAGGATCGCCCTTGAGGGACGATCCTCATCGTGAGTTGAGCATGCCCAGTAGGGATTGTAGCTGTGGGTTAGTGCACCCTTGCGTGTCGGTAGACGTATGGACGACTGTCCTGATGCGGGTCAATTTACCAAGAGGTGGTCTAGCCTGCTTGGCGTGTTTGTCTAGAATGATTTCCAGGAAGGAGATGAACTGTGCCGGGCTTTCTACTTTCTTCTCAGTTATGGGCACGTCAAGGTTTTAAAGACCTCTCTTGGATTTTCTAGGTCTCCTGGAGGTTTAGTATTCTTGTGAGAACTCCTCTGAGGGTATGAAGGAGTTTAACTGGGTATGTTTAGAAGAATGAGTCAAGCAGTGTAATGAGTCTGGTGTGGAACCCTGTAGTGCCCCCTGCACTAGAAAGGCTGCTAGAGAGGGAGTTGGATGTGAGGAGAGAAAAGTCGAGCCGCCCGAAGTGCACGTGGCCTAGTCAAGGCTGGACTCTGCTGCTTGACGCTGCAGGTATTTCTAGGGAGAGCCTTCTGGTACAGGAGGCAGATGTGCAGAAGTTTGCGGTGGGGGTAAAAGCAACCCTTGAAATTAAAGTTGCTGGAGATAGCTGCGCCCCCCGGTGCTCGAATTGGACGTCCTAGTCTGACTGGGAGGACTGGTTACATCTCTAAGCCTTCCAGAGGCTACCACGAACTTTGTCACTTTCGAGTTTGTGAGCGAGCCTGGGGTCCTTGGCCATTAGGATGACTGAGACGTCCCCCTAGGCATATGACTTGTTCCCTGTTATGACCTGTACCGAAATGAGTAAGGACGCTAGGTTCACGTCCTTGCCGCCTAGGATGTCCTTCCTGATGCCCGCTGGGACAAGGTGTGAAGGAAAGGGTGCAAGCGTCGGGCGTACCTAAAAGTGGGGGGTTCGGTAACGATGGTGGAGACTGGGGCTGATGGGGGCGCGGCAGGTCATGTTTCCAGGGCCCCCTACTCTAGCCTGGACATCGGTGACTGCAGTTGCCAGTGTGGTCACCAAGGCGTGCAGCTGGGTAATTGCAGAGGATATCGACTGCAGCGGAACTTGTGTGTCTGGTAGAGCTGCCGCTGGTGATGGAAACAGCAGCCTAACAGCTTGGCTTTCCTGGCTGTGGTAAGGTAGGGAATGCCCCTACGTCGTGGTTCAGCCGTAGCCTGGGGATGGTCCAAGCTCTGGGGGACTGTGTAGCGCCGGCCGCTGGCCCCGCGAAGGGTGACGGCGGGGCAGAGGCGAAGACTTCGCTGTCGGCTCGCGACATGGCGTCGGCTAAAAGGAGGGGAATGCATATGTTTAGAATAAGATTGCGAGTTTGGAGGGGATAGAAGGATTTAGAAAACGGGGAGGAAGAAGGAAAGCAGGGTGGACAGGACAAGGAGCGATAGGCGTAGGGGACAGTTTAGTTTGCGTACGAGCGCTGTTGAGTGTAATTTAGAAAACTCAAAAGAGTGTGTGGCAACCGAGGTGAGCCAGGAGGTGACTGGCTAGGTAACCAATAGCTCGGGTGCCGTCTGTGCTCGGCACAGACTGATGAACCAGAGCCCCCAGGGCGTACTGGGGCGGGTAGCTGAAGTCTGGTATACTAAGTAGGAATGTTTCGATCTGTAGTTCATTGACGTGTGGTTGGTCTGCCAAGTCCTGCACTGCCAGCAAGGTGGATGTTGGCGACCTTGTCTGCATGGTGAAGGATCTCGGATCGCTCTTCGAAAACAGAGTGAAGTGCACAGAAGTATGTGACAGTTACTAACGCCTGGTGAGCAAGTCAAATTGTGTATGTGAAGTACAACGTGTCGTGAAAGAGTGCGAGGAGAAAGCAAGGGGGAGCCTTGAATTTACGCATCTGTCTTGTACCCTAGTAGTGACGTCTGAGTTGGGGTCGAGAAGTGGGTCGACCGGGGACCTGTAGTAAGGTGACATGGAAATACATTTTTTTTTTGTGAGGGGGATGCAGAGAGCTGTTTTGGAGCAGTAGCTGGCTCCCTGGTGAAGATGTGAGCCCTAAGATACTTCCCCTTTTTTTTTTTTTTTGTATCCTGAGGGGAATATTGTCCAAACCTGGTGCAGGGTGGACCAACTGGAACTCAAACTGACCTGCATGGGGAAAGGGACAGAGAAAACGGTGAGTAGCCGTGTTGCTACTGGAGATGATGAGTGGCTGATGTTTGAACCACTTGTCGAATGCTCGCAGCGATTGCGAGGAACACAGCCTTACTGAGAAGGCGAAAGAAGGAAAGTTTGTGAATTGTGAGTATGTAGGAATGACCGTCCGTGAGGAAGCTGGAATAGTTGGAGTAAGTTGTGTATGTAAATGCTTGATGGTTTTAAAAAATATATATATATTTTTATTTATTTATTTATTTATTTTTTATATAGTTATTTATTTTTTTATTTTTATTTTTATTTATTTTTATTTATTTATTTATTTAATTTTTTTTTTTTTATTTCTTATTTTATTTTTTTGTACAGCGTGAGGTTTGGGGAATGGTTCGTACGTAATCGTAACGCTGATGCGACTGGTAACGACCTGGCACTTTGTATTGCCGACGATCTGAATCGTTTGAGCCGATGCTACGACTGGGTTCGGATCGGTTGGAAGGGTCTGTTTGTGCTGGGAAGCCGAGTCATTGAGTCGGTGGTGCCACTGGACTTGGATCGATCGATGAGGTTTGTATGCCATGGATTCGAATCTTTGGGCCGATGCTAGGACTGGATTCGGGTCGGTTGGAGAGTGCTAGTTGCTAGAGATCCGAGTCGTTTGAGCCGGTGGTGCGACTGGACTTGGATGGACAGTGTTAGCAAGGGATCCAAATGTTGAGCCGATGCTACGACTGTGTTTTGGATCGGTTAGTGAGGTTGTTGCTGGAGATCCGAGTCGTTTGAGCCGGTGGTGCGACTGGACTCGGATCGGTTGGGTTTGCCGAGGATCCGAATCTTAGAGCCGATGCTACGACTGGATTCGGACCGGTTAGGGAAGTTTGATGCTAGAGATCCGAGCCGATTGAGCCGGTGATGCGACGACTGTGCTCGGATCGGTTGAGTTTGCAGAGGATCCGAATCTTGGAGCCGATGCTACGACTGGATTCGGATCGGTGTGGTTGTGTTGTGAGGATGGGGTTATTGATGCGCCGGGATCCGAATCACGGCGCCGGAGATGCGACTGGACTCGGATCGACTGTCTGGTGTTTCGAAGGTGAGGGGGCTTGTGATTGTCGAGGGTCCGAACTGTAGTGCCGCTGTTTTGCGACTAGGTTCGGACCGGACTGTTCGGTGTATGGTGTGTGTAGTAAGAGGTGTGGGGCATCAGTTGGGTGAAGGGAGAGTATCGTAGGAGGTGTAGGGCGTCAGTAGGTGCGATGGGGTTTGTAGAAGGTGTGGCGTGTGAGGAGCCATTAGGCCTTCGGCCTATGCAATGTGTCTGATACAAATCGGTTGTAAAATGTATAAAATGAAGCGAATACGAATTGGTAGTGAGGAGTATTAGTTAATCTGATACGAATTGGTTGTATGGTGTATGCCACCCCTTGCTCTAAAAGCTAACACCTATCAACCACCCATCCCCCCAGGCTAATCCAGTGCAGAGAAGGCACCAGGTGGGTCTAATTACCACCTTGCTCAGCCACAGAAACCCATACAAACAATACATTCTCATCTCCAAATGAATGAGACTTGAATCCCATGGACAGTGACTTTTATAACTAGTGAAGCCTATGGCGAGTGTTATCGGGCAACGGCCGACAGCGGCTCGGAGACTTGGATGTACGAATGAATTGTATGTTTGGCAGAAGTAACTTATAAATGTACCACGCCTGTGCTGAATGATGCCTGAATACGAGCGACAACAACTCTGGGGCTGGCTTTTTATGCAAGGGGTGCAGGATGAAAAGCATAACAAACCGCAAGATTGTACCTGATATGAAAAGTTCGGATACTACCTGCGACCGTGAGCGGGAACCGCCGTCGAAGACCCCGAATGAAGAAGCCAAAATGTACCTGCGATCGCATGCACCGACTCACGAATATGAGGTGAGTGGGGAAGAGTCAGCCCAGTGACATGTAGTACCGCGCACTAGAGCCGACACTGACCGTGGTGGATGGTCTGCTTAAGTACCCCTCAAACTCCTCCCATAATTTCAGGCCAGCATACTGGCCTTCCTATATATACACACACGTACACATATATCTAAACACACACACACATATATATTAACACACGTATATAAATGCACAAATGCACACACATATAAACACATGCACACATACATGCACACATACATGAACATACACATACATGAACATGCACACACACACACATACATGCACATACACACACATACATGAACATACACATACATGCACACACACACACACACATACACACATACATGCACACACACACATATACATGCACACACATACATACAGCCTTTTAAAAATCGTCAGTCCTTTACCTTAGCTTTTCCTGCATTGTAGGGGGAGACAAAGAGCACAGCACACACTGCTTTTACTTTAGGTATAATCAGTGTGACGAGCTCCCCACAGTGACGATTTACAGTTTGGCTGAGGAATGGGGGATCTCAGTCTCAGCCGCCCTTGCCACTCCTCCTATCGAGGCATACAGGGGGCCCGGTTGCCATGGTGATCCCTATACATCTGCCACTGCAGTGGGCAGTATCAGTAGGGGAAAGGCTGGTGTCAGTAGAGCAGTGGAAAGGGTCAGTAGGGGAGAGGTTGGTGTCAATAGGGCAGTGGATGGTGTCAGTAAATCTGTGGGCATTCTTAGTAATGCAGTGGAAGGAGTCAGTAAGGGAGAGGTTGGTGTCAGTAGATCAGTGGACAGTGTTAGTAGATCAGTGGATGGTGTCAAGTAGAGCAGTGGATGGTGTCAGAAGAACAGTGGACGATGTCATTATGGCAGAGGTTTGTGTCAGTAGGGCAGTGGACAGTGTCAGTAGGGGAGAGGTTGGTGTCAGTGGGGCAGTGGATGGTGTCAGTAGGGCAGTGGATGGTGTCAGTAGGGCAGTGGACGGTATCAGTAGGGGCAGTGGATGGTGTCAGTAGGGCAGTGGATGGTGTCAGTAGAGCAGTGGACAGTGTCAGTAGGGGAGATGTTGGTGTCATTAGGGCAGTGGATGGTGTCAGTAGGGCAGTGGACAGTGTCAGTAGGGGAGATGTTGGTGTCAGTAGGGCAGTGGATGGTGTCGGTAGGGCAGTGGACAGTGTCAGTAGGGGAGATGTTGGTGTCATTAGGGCAGTGGATGGTGTCAGTAGGGCAGTGGACAGTGTCAGTAGGGGAGATGTTGGTGTCAGTAGGGCAGTGGATGGTGTCGGTAGGGCAGTGGACAGTGTCAGTAGGGGAGATGTTGGTGTCATTAGGGGAGATGTTGGTGTCAGTAGGGCAGTAGATGGTTTCAGTAGGGCTGAGTTTGATGGATTGTGTTAGTCTTTAGAGCAGTGGACAGTGTCAGTAGGACAGTGGACAGTGTCAGTAGTTTTTATTTTTATTTATTTTTTCTTTACAATAATATATTTTAACCACTTCAATACCATGCACTTATGCACCTTCCCGCCCAGACCAATTTTCAGCTTTCAGTACTCTCACACTTTGAATGACAATTACTTAGTCATGCTACACTGTATCCAAACAAAATTTTTATCATTTTCTTCTCACAAATAGAGCTTTCTTTTGGTGGTATTTAATCGCCACTGGGTTTTTTATTTTTTGCGATATAAACAAAAAAAACAGCAATTTTTAAAAAAAAAAACACTTTTTTTTAGTTTCTATTGTAAAATTTTGCAAATAAGTAATTTTTCTTCATAAATTTGTGCCAAAATGTATACTGCTACATATCTTTGGTAAAATGAACCCAAATTAGTGTATATTATTTGGTCTTTGTGAAAGTTATAGAGTCTACAAACTATGGTGGCAATCACTGAAAATGTATCACATCTGATCACGCCTGATGTACTGAATGGATATCTCATTTCTTGAGACACTAACAAGCGAGGAAAGTACAAATACCCCAAAATTACCCCTTTTTGGAAAGTAGACAGTCCAAGGTATTTACTAAGAGGCGTGGTGAGTTTTTTGAAGTTGTATGTTTTTCCCACAATTCTTGGGAAAATTTAATTTTTTTTTTTTTTACACAAACTGGTCAAATTAACAGTTTTTTTCTCTCACACAGCATATGCATAATTGCAACTACACCCCAAAATACATTCTGCTACTCCTCCTGAGTGTAGCGATACCACATGTGTGAGACTTTTACACAGCCTGGCCACATACAGAGGCCCAACATTGAAGTAGCACTTTCAGGCGTTCTACAAGCATAAATCGCACATATCCTTTCTCAACCACCTATTACACTTTTGAAGGCCCTGGAGCACCAGGACAATGGAATTTTCCACAAAATGACCCCATTTTGGAAAGCACACACCCCAACGTATAATCTATGAAGCATTATGAGTCTTTTGAACGGTTCATTTTTTTCCAGAAGGTTTTGGAAAATGTGGAGAAAAAATGAAAATGCATTTTTTTTACACAAAGTTGTCCATTTATAAGATATTTCTAACGCATAGCATATACATAGCAAAAATGACACCCCAAAATGCATTCTGCTACTCCTCCTGAGTATAGCGATACCACATGTGTGAGACTTTTACACAGCCTGGCCATATACAGAGGCCCAACATTGAAGTAGCACTTTCAGGCGTTCTACAAGCATAAATCGCACATATCCTTTCTCAACCACCTATTACAATTTTGAAGGCCCTGGAGCACCAGGACAATAGAATTTTCCACAAAATGACCCCATTTTGGAAAGCACACACCCCAACGTATAATCTATGAAGCATTATGAGTCTTTTGAACGGTTCATTTTTTTCCAGAAGGTTTTGGAAAATGTGGAGAAAAAATGAAAATGCTTTTTTTTTACACAAAGTTGTCCATTTATAAGATATTTCTAACGCATAGCATATACATAGCAAAAATAACACCCCAAAATGCATTCTTCTACTCCTCCTGAGTATAGTGATACCACATGTGTGAGACTTTTACACAGCCTGGCCATATACAGAGGCCCAACATTGAAGTAGCACTTTCAGGCGTTCTACAAGCATAAATCGCACATATCCTTTCTCAACCACCTATTACAATTTTGAAGGCCCTGGAGCACCAGGACAATAGAATTTTCCACAAAATGACCCCATTTTGGAAAGCACACACCCCAACGTATAATCTATGAAGCATTATGAGTCTTTTGAACGGTTCATTTTTTTCCAGAAGGTTTTGGAAAATGTGGAGAAAAAATGAAAATGCATTTTTTTTACACAAAGTTGTCCATTTATAAGATATTTCTAACGCATAGCATATACATAGCAAAAATAACACCCCAAAATGCATTCTGCTACTCCTGAGTATAGCGATACCACATGTGTGAGACTTTTACACAGCCTGGTCATATACAGAGGCCCAACATTGAAGTAGCACTTTCAGGCGTTCTACAAGCATAAATCGCACATATCCTTTCTCAACCACCTATTACAATTTTGAAGGCCCTGGAGCACCAGGACAATAGAATTTTCCACAAAATGACCCCATTTTTGAAAGCACACACCCCAACGTATAATCTATGAGGCATTATGAGTCTTTTGAACGGTTCATTTTTTTCCAGAAGGTTTTGGAAAATGTGGAGAAAAAATTAAAATGCATTTTTTTTACACAAAGTTGTCAATTTATAAGATATTTCTAACACATAATATGTACATAGCAAAAATTACACCCCAAAATGCATTCTGCTACTCCTCCTGAGTATGGCGATACCACATGTTTAAGACTTTTACACAGCCTGGCCACATACAGAGGCCCAACATCCAAGTAGCACCTCCAGGCATTCTAGCAGCATTAATTGCACATATCATTTTCTGACTACCGATCACATTTTTGAAGGCCCTTCATATATCTAACACATAGCAGGTACATACCAAATAACAAAAGATTACCTGTGGTTTTAGAAGTGCAGTGGTCCACAGAGGAGAGCATCGGTCCAGGCAGCAGGCAGGGATGAGGTCAGCGACAGCAAAAGCAATCATCCAGGCAGCAGGCAGGAATACTGTCCATAGTTCGCACAGGCAGAGATACTGTCAGCACAGCCAGTGCACAGCCAAAGCACAGGTCCAGGTAGCAGGCAGAGGTGTCCCGGCAGAAATGCTGTCCAAAGTCAGTAGAGGCAGCAGGCAGATATATGGTCAACACAGCCAAAGTATTGGTCCAAGCAGCAGGAAGAAACATGGTCCATAATGTCATGGGTCATTACAGGCAGTAATATGGTCAGCACAGCCAAATTATTGGTCCAGGCAGCAGGAAGGACCATCAAGCTTAGGGCCAGGGGGACAGGGGTAGAGGCTTCTCCCACCCAAATCGCTTTAAAGCCTCCGGGCAACCAGACCCTGTTCTTGGAGCACAGAAAACGAAAAACTGGTTTTCTCTACTCAGAACGCTATTCTGAAGCCCCTCACATATGTGAGACCCTTGTGTACTAAAAGTAGATGGCCAAAAGATCAGTCCAAGTGGCAGGCAAAAACATGGTCGATTAACAGGCCAAGGTCGGTACACGTGGAAGTCAGAAACGTGGTTTAAATCGGCAGGCAGAGGCATCGTCGGTAAACAGGCCAGGGTCAGTTAATTAACATGGAAGGTAGTTAGTAACATGGTAGCAGGCAAATAGGGAAATGGCAGTCTGTTAATAATAAGGGGAACTAATGGATGTATGATAATTTTTGAAGCAATTTCCGATGCACAGGCCAGGTTGGGAGGGACAATCGGGACAATAATAGCTGGTGTCTCTTCTTACTCCTCCTCTGCTGCATACACGGCATTTCTTTTGGCGTCTTTTTCCAGATTCTGTGGGGGGGATGCTAAAGGGATAGTGTCGCTCGTGAAGCCGACTCACACTATCAGAGCGAATGCTTCCTGGGGCGGGATCTTGTTGGCAAATGAGGGCATCGATGATATCTTCGATATATTGGAGGTAGTGGAGTCGGTGATTTTGAGTTGCTTTTTGGTAGCAGACAAACGAATTAAAAAGGGCCATGTGAAACAGGTGAAACGCAACTTTTTTGTGCCAATAATGGGACTTTCTGGTTGATAAGTAGGGCTGTAGCATCTGGTCGTTTAAATCCACCCCCCCCCCCATGTACAAATTGTAGTCATGGACACATTCAGGCTTTACAATGGAGCCGCGTCTTCTTGGGATCTCCACCATGGTGTCATTGTGGATCGTAGAGAGGATGTGGACATCTTTCTTGTCCCTCCACTTCATGGCCAACACCTCCTCGTTCCTCATGGATGCCGATTCTCCAGGTCGCAATTTTTTTGTCAATAAATTTTGTGGGAATCCCTTCCGGTTTTTTTTGAAGGTACCGCAGGCCGGGGTTTGTTTACTGTAAAGGTGGCGAAAAAGGGGCAGGCTGGTATAATAATTATCAACATATAAATGGTAACCTTTTCCGAACAGGGGGTATGCCAACTCCCAGACAATTTTCCCACTGGTTCCAATATATGTGGGGCAATCACGGGGCTGGAGCTGGGAGTCTTTGCCTTCGTAGATCCTGAATTTGCAGACGTATCCAGTGGCTCGATCACATAATTTATTTAATTTTAACCCATACCTGGCTCTCTTGCTTGATATGTACTGCTTGAACTGCAGTCGGCCGGTGAAATGTACGAGGGACTCGTCCACACAAATTTTTTGGTCTGGGATGAAAACTTCTTCAAATCGCTGGGAAAAGGCATTGATTAGGGGGCGTATCTTGTACAATTTGTCGTAGTTGGGATGATCTCGGGGAGGGCACTGTGAATTGTCATTGAAGTGGAGAAAGCACATAATCATGTCGTATCTTTTCCTGGACATGACAGCGGAATATATGGGCATGTGTTGGATGGGGCGTTTGGACCAATATGAATGGACTTCGTTCTTTTTTGTAAGCCCCATATTGAACATAAGGCCCAAAAATAATTTAAATTCCTCCAATGTTAGACGCCGCCACTGGAACATGCGGGCGTAGGAAGAATCGGGGTTGGCAGCAATAAATTGGGATGCATACAGATTCGTTTGATCCACTATATTCTGCAGCAAATCTTGTGGGAAAAATAAACAAAAATAATCAAATTTAGAAAAATTTGTAGTGTCGGGCTGAACACCTGGCTGTGCGGTGAAAGGGGGGATGATAGCGGATCCTGAGTTGGCAGGCAACCATAAGGGGTTTGCCAGGGCATCGGGAAGGTAGGATTGGGGCTGGATTCTTCGGGTTGGGCGTGCATTTCCATTGCTTGTACTGGGCTCCTCTTCCTGGGGTATGGCGCTGCTGGTGGTGGGCAGTTCTCCTGATCTTGGTGCTGATCTTGGTGCTGATCTTGGTGCCGATCGCATTCTTTTGGGAGGGACGGTTTCCTCCGGGGACTCGGACTCTGAGCCACTATCCTCCACTGGCTCGTATTCCGAACCAGAATCGGATAATGGGAGCTCCCCGCTGCTCTCATCATCCGACATGGCAAGAATGGCATATGCCTCCTCAGGTGTGTAAACCCTTTGGGACATTATGGCAGTGCTTATTGGTGGGCCTGTGTAATGGTACTGCTGGTGGTAGTGGTGGCGGTCTGTGTGGTAGTACCGATGGAGGTATTAGTGGTGGGCCTGTGTGGTGGTACCGATGGCGGTATGGGTGGTGGTGGTACCAATGGCGGTACAGGTGGTGGTGGTACCGATGGCGGTACGGGTGGTGGTGGTGGCGGCGGGTACCGATGGCGGTACGGGTGGTGGTGGTAGCGATGGCGGTATGGGTGGTGGTGGTACCGATGGCGGTACAGGTGGTGGTGGTACCGATGGCGGTACAGGTGGTGGTGGTACGGGTGGTGATGGTACCGATGGCGGTACAGGGGGTGGTACAGGTGGTGGTGGCACTACCGACGGTGGTACGGGTGGTGGTACTGGTGGTGGTACCGATGGCGGCACTAGTGGTGATACTGGTAGCGGGCCTGTGTGGCACTATAGATGCTGGGCCTGGTGGCGGTACTGGTGGTGGTACTGGTACCGATGGCGGTACTGGTAGCCTGTGTGGCGGTGCCAATGGCGGTACCGATGGAGGTGGGCCTGTGACAGATGATTGACAGATGGGCTGATTGATTGACAGATGGGCTGATTGATTGATTGACAGATGGGTTGATTGATTGACAGATGGGGTGATTGATTGACAGGTGGGGTGATTGATTGACAGATCGGCTGATTGATTGACAGATGGGCTGATTGATTGACAGATGGGCTGATTGACAGATGGGCTGATTGACAGATGGGCTGATTGATGTGCTGGGCTGTGTGAAAGGTCCTCTTTATGGGGGGGGGGGGGGGGCGTGTTGTGCACTGTAAACTTATGTAGACAAACTACACTGAGCTAACTTACTGATCTCTTCTCTCTCCTCACAGATCGGTGTGTGAGGAGAGAGCAGGGATCAGGTAGTAACTCCTGTGGAGTTTGTTTACATTTGTGACCGGCTGTGATTGGACACAGCCGGTCACGTGGTAAACAGCCAATTCATTGGCTGTTTACTCTGATCGGGGACGCGCTGTGTCCAAGGGACACTCGCCTTCCCCGATCCCCGCTCTGCAAGCCTGTGGCGGCGCGCACGGAGCGCGCCGCCGAGTTTGTTTTGACAGGTGATCGGCTGTGACTTTGACACAGCCGATCACATGGTAAACAGCCAATGAAATTGGCTGTTTACCGTGATCGGGGAAGCGCTGTGTCCGAGGGACACATGCCGTCCCCGATCACCGCGCTGCGCGCCCCCGCGGGCGCGCGCAAGGCATTATCCTGCAGGACGTCATATGACGTCCAGTATCGATATTGCAACCACTTCCCGGACGTCAATTCGCTATTGACTGGGCGGGAAGTGGTTAAACAATTTTTAACAAAAACATTTTTTACAAGCCCGTTGGGAGGCTTTGGTGAAATGTCAGGAATCTCAACAGACCCCTGATGTCTCACTTTTGAGACAGAGAAAGGAATTGAGGACACAGATTCTTCAATTCCTTTCTCTGTGCACTGAACAATGAATAAATGGGACGTGCTCTGTGCTGAACGGCTTCCTGTTCATTCACAAACTGAACCATTGTAAGCACAGTTTACTATGCTTCACTAGTGAACAGAGTGAATTATCAGTATCGATCACTCACGCTGTTCATTCCGAAAAGGAAGGGGCTGGTAAATATGTAATTGCAGCAGCCAATGGGGAGGTGAGAGGGGGGAGCTGGAAGCACTGCATTGGGAGGGAGGGGGGGGTGAAAAGACAGGGAGGACCCAGTCAGCACAAAGAGAGGGGAGGAGGGGCAGAGAGGGAGGCATTTACTAGAAACGATCACCATCGGCTGTATTTCCCTTCTGCAGCCGCTCAATCTGGCTTTCAGCGGCTGCAAGAGGAAAATACAGCCAATCAGTTATAGTAAATGCTGCCCTCTCCGCCCCTTCTGTCCAGGTATGACTTCAAGACAGCAAGATAGCAGGCTGAACACCCTGGGTCCAGATCATGGTTCCAATGCGATCAGCGGCACTGCAGGCTCACAATGCAGCCAGTGGTGTATGAGCTTGGCTCCCTGTAAATGTAGCTCAGCGGTTCAACAGGGTCAGTCCAGCCCGGTCCAACCAAATCCCAGCTAGTGTCAGCACTGTAGACATTGGACCCTCTTAATTTGGTGCCCCCCTCAATTTGGCACCCAGGGCATGTGTCCCTGCCTGCCCCCCCTAGTTTTGACCCTGCCAGGAATCTAGTTATAAATTACCGGTACTTTCTCGCTGGTATCACACCACTAAATTGTTACACTCAATTTACCCATCTATTTCTGAATTACCGTATTTATCTGCGTATAACACGCACAGGCGTATAACACGCACCCTAACTTTAAGAGTTAAGTTTCAGGAAAAAAACTTTCCACAGCCCCTGCGTATAACACGCAGGCACAGTTTACCCTCTACTTTCAGGGTAAAAAAGTGAGTGTTATACGCCAATAAATACAGTATTTTGGCATTGCAACAACCCACAAGCAGACTTATTACATATTTTCTGGACTTGCCTCTGCCTTCAAGATTTTTGGACTTGATATCATTGCTCAGAGATTCACCGATCATCCTATTCCTAAAGACCCAGGTGTCTTCCTCTTACATCGCAAAGACCTTCTGTTACGTACCTGGTGGGATGAGCCTGATTAGCAGAGGGAAGCTTCTCTTACTCCTCTGACTCTGGGCCCCTGATAGAGCAAACAGATGGCGCAGGAGTGCAGAGTCGCACGAGGGCCGGTAGTCGTGCTATCTGCTGGGCGTCCTGTTGAATGGCGTGCCAGAGGACGGTGGATGACCGAATGCAGGAGATGCAGGTCAACGGTACCAGAACTCCACAGACTGGAAGGCAGAGGCAGGAGCAGGGTCAGGCAAGCCGGGTCATACACAGGACAGTCAGATGAGGTACAGGTTCAGAGGCTGGAGAATAGTCTAGGTTCAGGCCGGGGTCGATGCAGGCAGAGAGCAGGAATAGTCAGAGCAGGCCAGGTAAGTAACAGGAATCAGATGCAGGTTGCAGGAAACAGGAGTCTCACGGGAACGCTGTAGACAAGGCAGCACCGGGTCTGTGCACTGATCCGGTTTAAATAGGCACTTCATGGATCACATGGTGCGCCGTGCACGTTGATGCGCCGATGCGCACGCCGATGCGCACGCTGATGCGCCGATGAGCACGCTGATGCGCCGATGCGCATGCGCTAACCTACGTTAGCACGCGCCAACGCAGCTTCCTTGACACAAGTTCGGGGAGCAGGAGTTAATCTGCGGGGAACATTCCTTCCTCTAGCCAGCCTTTCCTGACACCTTCCTCTCAAAACATCCAAGAATTCGGTCTTCATTCACTTAGTTAATGCCGTCCGCTCCTGCATCCCAGCTCTATGGAAATCCTGTTCCCCACCCACTATGGGACAATGGTCCCGTCTAATTCATGATATTGAACACGTGGAAAATCTCACCAGTTTTCCTAAAGGTACAACTAATACATTTCTCAATATATGGTCCCAATGGAAGGACTTCTTCCAATCTGACAAATACAGCCGTTTCATAACTGACTCTTCCCCCTCTTCTTCGAGAAGCCCTTGATACAACTTAATTTATTGCTAATCACCTATATATTATCTTTCTACATATAGACTCATATATATTCCCGGATGGACAAGAGATCTTTATTCCCCTCCCACCCCACATCCTTTATCCCCCCACTGCTCCTTCCATTCAACCCCCCTCCACCACCACTTCTAAAACCAACCCCCCCCCTTTTTTTTTTGTTCTTCCTCTCTCTTCATTGCTTTTTATATTATAAGCATTTACACATAAATGCAGTTCATCACCATCCCTTTCTATTTTTTTTTGTTCCTTATTTATACATGTCAGTTTGTGATATATTTTTCATAACGTTTTCTTATTTCATTTTATTATTAATGCTTTTGAATATTTTTTTTTTTTTACTGTCCTCACATTTATTTATATACTGTTTTTGTTTATTGTATATGTCTCTTATATGTTTTCCCTGTTTTGTAATAATTTATAATCAATAAATAAAAGAATGCAAAAAAAAATAAAATACATCATGCCACTGCATGCCCCCTAGGGTGCGCACAAGATGCTCAAGTGGGAGAACATTGTAATACGTCCTCCCGGGATAATAGTGCTCTCCCCTGGCTGTCATTTTACAATAGGCCAGGCAGGAGGTGGTCAGTGACTGCATGACCCATGGAATAAACTATCAGCAATGTATAACACAGGAGGGGGCAGAATCAGCAGAGCTAGAATTCATCAGGCAGAGCAGCAGCTTCACTTACATGTGAGGAAATCTGTATGCATACAGAATGGCAAAATGTTGTCACATTCGTACAGTGAATGTTTTATAGATAATGTGCTGTTATGTTTAATGGACTGCAGACGACACCACTTTAAAAATAGAGCATAAAGTGGAGGATCTATCCGGATCAGTGGGGCTGCTGTATCCAAATGAAAGTTGATAAGTGATTGTATACCTCTGAAAGGGTTCTAAGGACTATTATTTACCCCAACTAATGCAGATGTATCATATAAAAATAATAAAAAAATAATAAAACACAGTGCATGTGATATTTGTATTTTTTATTAGACATTTAGCATTTAGCTAAATGATAGTCAACATCAGATGACTTCCAATTCAGGTTTTAACATCCAGTAATTTTACATTTTAACTTCTCCAGCAATTTTGCGGCCAGATTCTTGGCTACACCCTTAACCGAATCCATGATACCTCTTTTTACTTCTTCCTCTGTCATTTCTACGTCATCGTCTTCATCGGCACCTCTCCTGGAAGAAGACACAGTTATCCTTACATAAAACATTGATTATTACACCAAAAACAGTTTTTCACTGGTTCCAAATATGTGTGTTTTTAGGACACATTGACTATTATTATATGACCACATTCACATGCTAAAGGAATAGCACACATTGGGATGCCACAAACTTAAATCTCTTATAGAATAGCCAGCGGAAGCATTCTGATGTGTTTTGTGCTATGGAACAGCACTTTCTCATCAGTAAGTGGACACAGCTAAAGCTGGCCATACACCTATAGAACTTCATTCATGTGGAAATTCTGAAATATAATTCATAAGAACAATTAACCTTGACAACATTGAGTCAACTGATTTTTTTTTTCAAAAGCCCTTCAAATTTTGTCCAGACCTGCTACTTGGATGGAATCTCAGGTGTGATAAAAGTGTTCCTTTTGTGCTTTAGAACATGCTTATCCATTTCATGACTAAGCCCATTTCTGACATTTGGTGTTTACAAGTTAAAATGCGTATTTTTTGCCAGAAAATTACTTAGAAACCCCAAACATTATATATATTTTTTTAGCAGAGAATCTAGAGAATAAAATGGCGATCATTGCAATATTTTATGTCACACAGTATTTGCGCAGCTATGTTTTAAACGCAACTTTTTTGGAAAAGTTAAGTTTCATGAATTTTGAAAAAATTAAAAAGCAACGTTAGTCCAATTTATTTGTATAATGTGAAAGATGATGTTACGCTGAGTAAATAGATACCAAACATGTCATGCTTTATAATTGCCCGCACTCGTGGAATGGCGACAAACTACGGTACCTTAAAATCTCCATAGGCGACGCTTTATTTTTTTTTACGGCTACTAGGTTATAGTTACAGAGGAGGTCTATGGCTATAATTATTGCTCTCGCTCTGATGATCGCGGCGATACCTCACATGTGTGATTTGAACGCCGTTTTCATATGCGGGCGCGACTTCCGTATGCGTTTTCTTTGCTGCGCGAGCTCGCAGGGACAGGGGCGCTTTAAAAAAATGTATTTATTTTTTCTTATTTATTTTATTTATTTTTATAATTAAAAATTGTGTTTTAAAAAAAAAAAATTTGATCACTTTTATTGCTGTCACAAGGAATCTAAACATCCCTTGTGACAGTAATAAGTGGTGACAGGTACTCTTTATGGAGAGATCGGAGGTCTAAAAGACCCCCAATCTCTCCTTTGCACTTCAAAGTATTCAGATCGCTGAAAACGGCGATTCTGAATACTGTGTACTTTTTTAAATTCGGCGCCATTGGCAGCCGAGTAACCCGGACGTGACGTCATGACGTCGCTTCCGTGGTTACAGTGAAGAGACTGAATCAAAGCCATTCGCGGCTTCGATTCAGTCTGTCTCTAGCCGCCCGAGGTGGCGGATCGTGGATCGGGTCTCCCGGTGGGACAGGAGGCCCGGTAAGAGTGGCGGAGGCGGCGGGAGGGGGGGATGTCCCCTCCCGCTCCTCCGGTATAACAACCGAGCGGCTTTTAGCCGCATCGGTTGTTATACCTGGAAAGCCAATCGCCGGCTCTAAACAACGGTACCCATCATCCCAGTATAACCCCCGAAAGCCGAGTACGCATATGTGCGTACCCTCGGCGGGAAAGGGATTATTACAATATGTGCAACAAAAATCACATTCATGGTTAGGATATTGGAAAAAGGGGTTGTTCCAGGGGATACTCCAAACATGCCCCACGGCACTGTGAAGGTTGAATACTATCCCGGTACCCAAGGATTAAGGCCAAAATAAGAATAAAATATCAATTTATTAAGAAGAAGACATGATTAAAAACACTTTATACAAAAAAACATGAAAAAATTTGCATGATTGGTATAGATAGTTCACAAAAAACAAGTAGACCCTGCAGGTAATGTGGGGAGTTCAGATGTATGGCCTGACGTAATCCTCTACATTAGACAAAAAGAGGGGAAGGGAAATGGGATTTTGACGGTGCAATATTCAACCATGTAGTGATGAAGAATATAACAATGATACAAAATTAATTTTTGATTTTAAAGTTTATTTTGATTAACATCACATATAAAAGATCCTTGCTGGATATATAATGAGAGTGGTGGTCACAGTGAATGGGCTACAATCAAACACATCAGAGAAAATTGCATGAACCCGACATGTTTCGCTGAACGCTTCTTCAGGGGTAGGCGATAACAATCTAACGTTAATTAAAACTGTACAAAAAGACAAAGAAACACTGCCACTAATGGGTTACATTGGATATAGTCTCCGAAATCTTCATTAGGTCAGTAAGGAATCACAAATATTGCTGAAGAGATAATAGGCAACCATGCTTACCCGACCAACTCCCAACCATCGACGCTCAAATCCCAGGATCAGAAACAAAGAAAGCCCCCCCCCCTCAAGGGAGGGAGAGAGTGCCTCAATAGAACCGCAGAGGACACTAAACTGATGAACTGGAAAACAGTTGAAAGAATTTTTCTGTATAATTAAACCTGTGTATACATTGGTCCAAGTCAAATGCAAAACCAAATAGTTTGACACTTACATAAAAGAAAGTAATACTCAAGCTTAAATGGGGGGGGGATGCTGGAGAAAGGGCTTGTTAAAGACACCGCTGGATTTATGATCTGCGGGCCACACAATTTCCGGGTTTTAATGAAAATCTCAGTTTCAAACCCTTTCTTTGAGTCCAATGGTTTGTTTTCTCTAGCCCTATTTTTTTGGGTCCTTACCCCACCCCCTTTCCCCTGTTTTCCAGCCATTGTTCTTGCGCTTCCCCCCTCCCCCCTTCCTTCCTCTCCCTCCCTTCATCTCATGTTTTTTTTCCAATTATCCCCCTTTTCCCCTTTCTCCCTGTATACCATATTTTTGCCCCTGGCGGCGTGCTCCTGGGCTAACCGGATCATGCCGCCATGAACATTAAGTTTAATAGTTTTGTATGTTTTTAGCAACATAAATTCTTTTCTATATCGTGTATTTGTTTATAATGTTGTAAACTGTGTATTTTATTGAACTCCATTATACTGTTTCAAAATGTAATTTAAATTTTGTTGTATGTTCACTGGGGTGTCTCATTTTTGCTGAATAATATTGGCTGTCTGGATCTGGTTGGTTCCCACACCAGACTATCCACCATCCTTGTCCCATTATTCCATCTATTATTCCTCCTCCCCTCCGCCCTCTGCTCTATGTCCCAGGGATAGGCCCCCTCTTTGAGTGTTCTTCCTCCACCGGCCGCCCTTTATTGTGCCATGTTTTGCCCCTCGACCAAATTCATTGTGCCGCCTCCTGTTCCTTAGTTGTCCCCTCCCTTGTTTTGGTTTGTCCAATTCGCATTTCCATCTATATGGGAATTGCGGGATGGCGATGCTGTTCCGCCCATTCGCCCATTTTCTCGGCGTCTTGACGTCAGCACGTCCCTCCCGCTGCCGCGGTGCACTCTGGTCCTTGTAGTCGGCCGGGTCTTTCGGCCCTGTGGCATGTGCATCGGCACCACTTGCCCGCGACGCAGCCAGTGCTGTCAGACGCTGGCGGCGTTCGCAAGGTCACTATTTAACCGGCTCTCATGGCGCATTGCCATGCTGAGAGCCGGGGGATCTGGATCCACTGTACTTCTACCTGCTTGGTAAGTTGTTTGCTGTACCTAGCTTCCAAACCCCATGTTTTGGCTTTTTATCTCATTTCCGATTTTTGTTCTTCATACTCTTTTAATAGGCATTTAACATTAAACATTTGGAGACCATTGGTCCATGTCTTGTTTCTCTCTATATAGAGATACCATTTACTTGCCTTAATTTTCTTGCTTTGTTTTTTGTGCTTCTTGGAGGACAGTGGCACATATTCATTTTTGTTACGTTTAATTTTTATTATTTTTATTTTTTATTTTTTCAGTTACCATTGTGACAGACCCGTGCGGTGTCTTTAACAAGCCCTTTCTCCAGCATCCCCCCCCCCCCTCCCCTATTTAAGCTTGAGTATTACTTGCTTTTATGTAAGTGTCAAACTATTTGGTTTTGCATTTGACTTGGACCAATGTATACACAGGTTTAATTATACAGAAAAATTCTTTCAACTGTTTTCCAGTTCATCCGTTTAGTGTCCTCTGCGGTTCTATTGAGGCACTCTCTCCCTCCCTAGAGGGGGGGGAGCTTTCTTTGTTTCTGATCCTGGGATTTGAGCATCGATGGTTGGGAGTTGGTCAGGTAAGCATGGTTGCCTATTATCTCTTCAGCAATATTTGTGATTCCTTACTGACCTAATGAGGATTTCGGAGACTATATCCATCTTTTATATGTGATGTTAATCAAAATAAACTTTAAAAACAAAAATTTATTTTGTATCATTGTTATATTCTTCTCATCACTACATGGTTGAATATTGCACCGTAAAAATCCCATTTTCCTTCCCGTCTTTTTGTCTAATTTACCTTTTTATGGGATGTGGTACCTAGCACCTTAGTGTTTCACCCCTGTCTGGACAAAATCAATATAGTAATCCTCTACATGTTTCGTGACTATAACCACTTCTTCAGGAGGAGAATTTCACTCATTTGACTGTAATTTTACATCCTGTGTTCTTTGAATTTTCTCATCATTATGGTCAATAACAGTTACTGATTTCACCCACTAACCATTGGCAAATCAAACAAACCTTCTGGAAATCTTCTATTAAAATTCTACCAGTGTATGGCAAGCTTAAAAGGAAGTATGTAGAGACAATTTCAAGATACCCTTATCCTTACTCAGTTAGGAACATTTCTCCACATATGGTGGGCTTGCCCAATAGCATGGCACTTCTGGGAAGAAATATTTCAGATGATCTCAGAACTAATGGTCTCTGTGGTCCCTTTCTTAGCTTTATATGCATTCTTAAACCTAAAACCCACAGACCTTTCCAAAATCCAAATCAAATTACTTGTTTGTGTTTTTTATAGCAGCCAAACAATTGGTAAAGCTTAGAAAATCACCCACTATCTCTTTGGCAAGGCCAGGGTCAGCTTAGTCATGCTGCATGAAAAAACAGAAGCCAGATTGACTGATACAACAAACAAATATTTGTCATATTCCTGGGCCTTCTGTTATTTTCTAGTGGGATTTAACCTGGACCTTTTGAGTCTCTGAATGTTGGTGCACCATTGGAAAACACTAGCTCTTTTCTTCTTCTCACCTACCTCCCATCCCCACTGTTGTCCCCTCTTTCTTTCTCCCTTCCTTCCTCACCCTTCATTGTTAGACCTTCTCTGTCATGTTCTTGCCCTTACTATACAATGCCAGTTTAATGATGTTGGGCATCTGTTGGGACATTCAAAGTAAATCTTTTCATATCAGTGACTCCAATCTCCCCTTGTACACTCCAAGAATCATTTGTTTCTCTCTGAATGCTTTATGAGACCCATCATACCTAATTTATGGAATTATAATATTAGTTATAGGTCACATAAAAACAGCCAACATGTTTTAGGGGCAACACAACTCTACCTTTATCAGGGCTCAACACAAGATAAACCTTGGATGGAGAAAACAGTAACTTGCCAAATCTATTTTAGAACCAATATTAGATTATCCTTTGGAATAAAAATGTGCTCAGCAACAGTCATACAAGAGTCCAGCCAATCCTGGTGTTCATCCAAGGTTTATCCTGTGCTGATCCCTGATGAAGGGGTAGTGGTTCTGCCCCTCTCAATTTTTCAGATGTTTCTATATGACTTATTTTTCGGTTACTACACTTTTCTTGGTCTCTTTTAACTGTTTTAGGCCCCTTTCACACTGAGGCGTTTTTACAGCGTTTTCGCGCTAAAAATAGCGCTGTAATAACGCCTGAAATAATCCTGCCCCAGCATTCTCAATGTGAAAGCCCTGAGGGCTTTCACACTGAGGCGTTATGCTGGCTGGGCGTTGGAAAAAATCCTGCAAACCGCTTTTTTAGAGCAACTTTAGGGCGCATAAAATAGCACTGTAAAAACGCCTATCCCCATTGAAATGAATGGGAACCGCAGTAAAAACGCGGTAAAAACGCATAGGCATAAGCGTTATTTTATAAAATAGCGCTAACGCGTATGCGTTTTTACCACGTTTTTACCGCGTTTGCGCTATTTTTAGCGCGAACGTGTTAAAAACGCGGTAAAAACGCATATGCGTTAGCGCTATTTTTACCGCGAACGCGGTAAAAACGCAGTAAAATAGAGGTACAAAATTTCATAATTTTTGAGCGTTTTTTCAACGCCTCAGTGTGAAAGGGGCCTTAGTTTGGTGCACCTTTCTGTCTTGTAATGGTTTGAACAATTTACAATCCTGTGGACAGCACACTCTGCTGTCACCACTTACAGCCTGGGGCCATAGCTCAGTCACCTGAGCCTCCTGCCTGGTCTTTAAGTTGTTGCCTGAAAGGTGTTGGTGTGCTCGCTTTTAGCTGCAGGAGTGTGCTGGAGGAAGAGCTGCAATGTTGGCTGCAGATGTCTTAAGCCTCGTACAAACGACAAAAAACGACAAGAAACTTGCTGGCAGAGCTTTCTTGCCGAGTAAATCGGTCGTGTGTACGCGGCTATCAGGTTTCTCGTCAAGAAAACTGACAAGAATCTCGACGAGAAAAATAGAGAACCCGCTCTCTATTTTCTCATCAGGATTCTCCATTTTCTTGTCCAGATTCTCATCAGCATGTTTCTCGACGAGAAAAGTGTGTGTTTGTACACTTACCTGTCGCCATGGAAACCCGTGCATTCTCGAAATGACTTTGACGCATGTGCGGTAGCTTCCTAGGCATAGGTAGGGTATAGCAAGATTGCGGCGACGGCATCGAATGTGACGAGAGCACGCTCGTCGTAGTCGATTACGTCACTGCGTTCGCTCCATTCAAAGAACCGCGGGTTCTTTGAATCGAGCGTGTGTACACTCGGCCGGGACAAGTTTCTTGTCCAAGAATCTCGTCAAGAAAAACAACGAGTTTTTTCCTGATGAGATTCTCGGCCGTGTGTACAAGGCTATAATGGGGACTGCTGCCATGGCTTTTCTCTTTAAGGGCCAGATCATACCCTGTCATTAGTGAGATGTAGTGTCATTCATCGTGAGAGGCACCCCAACACACCTACCAATAGTTGTGCTTTGCAGTACAACAAGCAGCAATGGACTAACTTGCATGTACCATTTTGAGACAGTAAATACTATGTTGTACAAGTCCATTAACAAGGTGTGTTATGATGAGATTTAAATAAATGGCACTACATCGCACTATCACACGTAATGTTTTGCAACACTTTCTGATTAAGTCAGTGATAATGTAATTACATTGTGTGGATAGCCTTTATGTGTCATCCAACTGTTGAACCATTGGCTACAGAGGTAGGTGGAAAGGTACTGAGCTGGGCTTGAGAACTAAGCAAAAACAGTCAGGTCAGTACTCTAGCCACATACTGCTCTCTGTCTATGGGAAGGAGCCATGGGTCACCTCTCTTTTTTGACACTTCTTCCCCCCGCACTACTGCATCAGAACATCCTTCTACTCTGAACACTGTTCCTGCACCCACCACCCCCACACCTGTACACCCAACCAAACTCCTCTCCTGCTCACATCATCATACCTAACCCCACCTGTGATAGTAAAGGTTGTAAAAGGGTCTCTTTAGAAGGGGAAACCTAATTAAATTTTCCTTTGTTTTGGTTGGAACAGGGAAGGATTAGAAACTCTGCTGCTCAGCAACTGCTGTCACATTGTTGCTCTATGTGGAGAGTTCAATACTGGTTCTAATATAAATCTGTGAGGTCACTGTTTGGAGTCCATCCACAATTGAAGGTCAAGCCCAGATGAAGGGGGAGTGGTGATACCCCAAAACATGTTATTATTTAACCTATTTGCCAACAATTAAAATATTCTTAAACATTTTTTATCCAGTTTTGGTCTGGTACACCTTTCTCTACTTCTAGGATTCAAAACTCTGTCAGGTTTTTATTGTTGTCCCATGTGAAGAGATCCTTCTCACCTACTGTCCCAGTAATATAAATGTGTTTTTAAAATAAAAGTCATTAACGAGGTCTCAAGGTCTGTGCAAAACCCATGACTGAATAAACAGAAAAAAAATGATTTGGTAGGTAAAACAACGCTCATATACAGTATGTATTCCACTTATATTTAACTGTTTGTCCCGAGTTAAGCGTTAAAAGCCTATACTTTCATTAAAAAAAAGTCTTCTACATACTTACTCTTCCTCACAGAGAGATAAGGAGATGGTCCCAAGAAAGAAAAAGAGTAACAGGGATTTCTTCAAGGTGAACATCTTTGGGTTCTGTGGATAATTTGGATTCATGGAAAGAAAAATAAAACAAAATTGAAAATATGACTCAAAAATAACATGAGCCCCCCTAATGTTAGGTTCACATAAAATGGTTGTTCCAATACAATAAAAGATCCAATGTTTGTTTGCTCTAAACCATCACAAAAAATCTCCTACCCTTGGCACCCATTATTACAAAGTTGAGTGTTTTTTAATGACATGGATTTGCTCGATGCTTTCCAGACTTTACTGGGTTTGGTTACCCATGGATAAAACAATGATTAAGGGTGGATAAACAATGATTAAGGGGCCTTGATCTGTCATTTTCCTCAATCCCACAAAAGGAAGACCACAGCAGGTTCTCAGATGCCATTGGAGCTGGTACACAATAAATGGAGATTCAATATCTATTGTCTATGGTTTCCAGGGCTTTCTATCTTAAATGGGGATGCCAATTGCTCCCCTGGGCTACCCACTCCAGTACTCATTCAATCAAAAGCTAAAGGATGTTAGACTGAAAATAAATATACTGTATAGTTACTGTATCTGCTTTACTAACTGAACTGCTTCAAGAGGATATTTATTGTATGCATGAGAAGAGTCCCCAGATAATGGTCTCTGTGATTTTAATTTTCTCCAGGTTTAAAGAGAAGGAGAATGAGACTACTGAGATTATGTGACATTAATTGAGCTTTATAAGGAATTTAACTTAAAGCGGAGGCCCGCCGAAAAAAAAAATATTAAAAGCCAGCAGCTACAAATACTGCAGCTGCTGACTTTTAATATATGGACACTTACCTGTCCAGGGTGCCCCGCTATGACGGCAGCCGAAGCCGATCTGTCAGTCGGCCTTTGGCTGCCGCAGCCATCCTAGGTAAGGGAATCAGGAAGTGCGCATCCTCACTGGTCCCTGCTGTCTTCTGAGACCTGTGTGTCTCCCAGAAGATAGCGGGGGAGGACAGAGTAGGCGCTGGAAGTGGCGTAGGTCACCTCGGTGATCTATGCCCGCAAGTGGGAGCAAATACCTGTATTACACAGGTATCTGCTCTCTCCTCCCCCCTGAAAGGTGCCAAATGTGACACCGGAGGGGGGGAGGATTCCAAAAAG
Source organism: Rana muscosa (assembly GCA_029206835.1). Taxonomy (NCBI): domain Eukaryota; kingdom Metazoa; phylum Chordata; class Amphibia; order Anura; family Ranidae; genus Rana; species Rana muscosa. The sequence continues at coordinate 381,168,202 of CM055123.1, read as the reverse complement.
TGGAAGTTCCATTTTTGGGTGGAACTCCACTTTAAGAAAGCTAACTTTTTACTGTTCTGTTTTCTTTTTTTTTTTAATTCCTTATTTAACAAAATGTTAGAGTACAAAGATCATATGCAACGTTGGTATACAGAAAAACATATCAGAATTTCCAGATACAATGTCATACTCATAATGTCAATGATACAAAAAGAAAACATTTTAAAATACAGCACATAAGAGAATGGATTTGTCTATTCACCTGGCTCAACTGAGCTGTACAGAATAAAGGGAGAGGGTTCTGTTACTATATACACCATGTGAATCTAGGTATTTATTAATGGGAGCTTTCTAGAGAAAAAGGGGAGGCGGAGTAGGGTAGCCCACCTACAAAAAAAGGAGAGAAAAATGAAAAAAAGGCAGGGGGGGGGGGGTTGCTTGAGAAACTGAATCTATAAGTATCCTCTAGTAGCCTTGAGAGGTTAGTTCCTAAGTACTTAATATGTGAGGTTGCCTTTTTAAAGGGAAAGTTGGTCTTGAGATGTTAAAGAATGTAATTGGGTATAGAGATGCCGAGGGCTTCCGATTTCTGGATCAATTTGATACAGAATTTGTATAGTGACCCGGGGCCAAGAGGTACTGTACTATTTTCTAATAAGAGTCTAAAAAAAAAAAGATTTTCATCAAAATTATATATAAATCGAAAAAAATCCTATTCAAGACACAAAAAGATTAAACTTTCTCTGATCCACCTCATAATGTTTTTTATAAGCTTACAATTAAGACTGTGAAATATGTAGAATAGCTGATTTAGTTCTAGGTTAGACAACTTAGATTTTTTATTTTTTTGCTTAGAATCTTGTGAATCAATTTCAATTTTCACATTCATTGTGTAAAATAAACCATTATTGGAAAAATTATATGAGGAACCTTGCCAGTATTTGGAATCAAAATAAAATAGATGAGTCATTTAAAAGCCGAATACCAAGCATTCTTTCCTTATAAATAATTACAATAATAATTACAATAGGATTGATAATTTAATAACGATATTGCAACATATACTTACCGGGTAGTTCAGTTGGTGCTGAGAGTGTAGACAGATGGAAGACTTCAGTAGAGGTGTGACCTACGAAGAACGGGGTTGACTTATATAATAAGAGAAAAACAAGTTAAGTAAACAGAAATTGTAATTAAAGTTTGATGTAAAAGTCACATCTTTCTAAGAACACATAACTGATATCACATGTATTTTTTTAAATATTTACCTGCTAGCCTCCCATTGGGACAAATGCCAACACATAATAAGCATTTCAAATATCTCCTGATCTGCTATAAAGAGTTTTAATCTAAAATCAATTTAAGTGGAATCCCAGCCCAAATTTGTATTTTGTTTTATATAGCATGGAGTCATTATGGGCAGTTATTTGTTCCTATCTAAGTTTGGACAGTTTTTCTTAAAATAGAGTGACCAGTCATCCCCTGGATCTAGGGACAGACTACACTTTCAGGAGGCTGTTTCTGGATACAAGTAGAAAGTGCAAAATCTGGTGCAGCTGTGCATGGTAGCCAATCAGCTTCTAACTTCAGCTTTTTTAATTAAGCTGTAAGCGGATTGTTTTCTATGCAGAGCTGCACAAGATTTTACACTCTCCAATTTTAGTAAATCGACCCCAAAGTGTGTCAAATTCTCTGCCCAGAAGTAAAGGTACCCAGAACGCCATTCAGACTTTTCTCAGTATGGAAAGAGTCAGCCTTAACCAATATCACTTGTGGCAGAGCGAGGCTCTGTCCCAATGAAAAAAGGGTTAATGTGGACACAGAGTCTGCATATCGGCTTAGTGCAGAGCTACAGAGCGTAGATTTAAAAACTGAGAAAACTGTGCTGGCAGTTTTCTTGGATCTTGCTATTTCTACATGGGGCTCTATGGCTTGGAGATCCTTCAGAGTCTTGGGTGGGATGGGATCTCCAACCCTGTGTCCGGGTCTTGTGGACAGCCAGCATGGTTTGTGCTCAGGTGCACACAACCAATATAATGAGGGGCTGGTGAGAGCAGAGTGGAGGATGGTGGAGGATGGTGAGCAGCTTGCTAACTGCAGTGGCTGCTAGTGAGTGTCTCTGTGTGAGGATAAACGCTGTGTGCGTTGAAGGGCGTTAAAGCTGTGTGCGTCCAAGGAGCCAGAAGCTGTGTGCATTAAGGGACTTCAAGCTGTGTGCGTTTAAGAAGCCCAAAGCTGTGTGCATCCAAGACTGTGAGACTGGAAGATCTGGTGGTTTAAGGTATCAGTACCTAAAACAAGCAGAGGAACTGCCAACAAGAGAGCCAGGTGGCTTGGTATGTTTTCCTTATTTTTGGACTGCTAAATGAAGTTAAACCCCTGCGTGGGAATCCTGAATGGACATTTTGCTTTTGTTTTTTCTGTTTAAATAAACGTGGGCTACCAGGCCCTTAACTAGAATGTCTGTCTGATATGGACTCACTGCATAAAAATGCATCTATCCACTTGAGCTAAAACACCCCAATATCACACACTGAATTTTTTTTTCCAGCATCCCCATCTCCAGGTCTCGCCCAGGATGAGGAGTGACATAGGATTACTATAGCTGTGCTACCTCACATCCTGCTGCTTCATCCAAATGGGGACCAGAATGACAGAACCCACCAGTACCCCCATCTACTCTCCTACCATTAGCCCACCGCATTTGAATCCACTCCAGCCAGGGAGTCAGGAGAGAAGAGAAAGACAGACTGGCATCCAATGCTATTTGCTGGTCAGCCGCCCCCAAGGAAGACAGACATGAGAGGGAGGAAATGGGGTAATCAGGGAAGAATAAATAAGAGTCCAGAGATATCTGCTGCTGATTCTGTCTCACACTGCAGAGCCAAAAAAAAAGTCACCGGTCACTTCTAATAGATGGACAAAGTATAAATTATCATGGAAAGGCAAATACTGAGAAAACACGGTTGCACAGAAGGATCCTGGGATTCTGCAATAGTTTTTGTTCATGCTAGTAGCTTATAGAAACCATTTGATAAAAAAATACACCTTTCCCTATACACTATAACATAGAAATTGAAAATAAAATATACACGGTACTAAAAAATGTGCAGCAGCTGTCACAAATACAAATTAGTGTCAAAGACTGTACTTATAACCAAACAACAGCGCTTGCACCACCAAATATGTATATAAATGTGAAGTTCAATAAAAGTCTTTATAAGCAAGGTAAAGAATTGTAATGTGTCTTCTTAAACACTGTAAGAACTTGTGCTCCAGTCCACCATGATAACATAAAACACAATGCACTGTGTGTATAAAGGTATATTGGGAGGATAGTGTGTACAGGTATGACGGTGGGCTGCGTGGGTACAGGTTTTGGGTGGGCTGAGTGTGTACAGGTGTGGGTGTGGGCACATTTTGTACAGGTGTGGGTGTGTTGTGTGTGTGGAGGTGTGGGTTGGGCTGGGTGTGTATAAGTGTGGGAGAGGACTGAGTGTGTACAGGTGTGGGGGTGGAAAGAGTGTGTAAAAGTGTGCTGGGCTGAGAGTGTACAGCTGTGGGAGTAGACAGACTGTGTAAAGATATAGGAGGCTGAGAGTGTACAGCTGTGGGAGTGGGCAGAGTGTGTAAAAGTGTGCAGGAGCTGAGAGTGTACAGGTGTGGCAGGGAACAGAGTGTGTAAAGTTGTGGGTAGGCTGAGAGTGTACAGGTGTGGGAGTAGACGCAGTGTTTAAAGGTGTGTGGGGGCTGAGAGTGTACAGGTGTGAGAGTCAACAGAGTGTGTAAGGGTGTGGGGGGGCTGAGAGTGTACATGTGTGGGGGAGTGGACAGAATGTGTAAAAGTGTGCAGGAGCTGAGAGTGTACAGGTGTGGGAGTGGACAGAGTGTGTAAAGGTGTGGGAGGCTGAGAGTGTACAGGTGTGGGAGTGGACAGAGTGTGTAAAGGTGTGCGAGGCTAAGAGTGTACAGGTGTGGGAGTGGACAGAGTGTGTAAAGGTGTGTGAGGCTGAGAATGTACAGGTATGGGACTGGACAGAGTGTGTAAAAGTGTGGGAAGGCTAAGAGTGTACAGATGTGAGGGAGTGGGCAGGTTGAGTAAAGATGTGGGGGGCTGAGATTGTACAGGTGGGGGAATGAACAGAGTGTGTAAAGGTGTGGGGAGGCTGACAGTGTACAGATGTGGGGGAGTGGACAGAGTGTGTAAAGGCGTGTGGTGGCTGAGAGTGTACAGGTGTGGGGGAGTGGACAGAGTGTGTAAAGGTGTGTGGGGGCTGAGAGTGTACAGGTGTGGGGGAGTGGACAGAGTGTGTAAATGTGTGGAGGCTGAGAGTGTACAGATGTTGGGGAAGAGGACAGAGTGTGTAAAGGTGTGTGGGGGGCTGAGAGTGTACAGGTGTAGGAATGAATAAAGTGTAAATCTATAAGGTTGGTGAGAGTGTGCAGGTGTGGGCGTGGACAAAGTGTATAAAGGTGTGGGGAGGCTGAAAGTGTACAGGTGTGGGAATCGACAGAGTGTGTAAATGTGAGTGGGGGCTGAGAGTGTACAGATGTGGGGGAGTGGACAGAGTGTGTAAAGGTGTGGGGGGGCTAAGATTGTACAGGTGGGGAAATGAACAGAGTGTGTAAAGGTGTGGGGAGGCTGAGAGTGTACAAGTGTGGGGGAGTGGATAGAGTGTGTAAAGGTGTGCAGTAGAGATGGGCCGAATGGCCCCCTGTTTGGTTCGCAGCAGAACTTTCGAACATTGCAAACGTTCGAACCAAATAACAAACCCCATTGAAGTCTATAAGACCCAAAGTGGAAAAATCAGTGTCCATTTTGAAGGCTTGTATGCAAGTAATTGGGCATACAATGGTTATGGTGGTCCATGTATCAATAAAAATAAAAGTTTGTAAAAAAACTAGGGCTGTGGAAATTAACTATTAATTCCTCGATTAATCGATTAATTGTTTTGATCGATCAAAATTCTTTTGATCAATCAAAATTCTTTGGGCTTGCCGTGTCCATCTGAAGGGCTCCTTTGCTGTGCCTTCATATTTGCATGCCGGCGGGACCTTATTATCTGCCACACGCTAGGGCTGTTACACTTCCCTCTATCACTTCCCTCTATCAACCTGGGATTCTACAGTCATCCACTGGGAGTTGTGATAGTTCCCTTCACGGGACATCTACATGCCGACGGACTGATGTTAGCCCCTTCTCATCTGGATTCAGCAGTGGTATCATTGTACACATTTTAATACCAGTATCATACTTAGCTACATGTTTTTATGATTGCTTTTGCTACCGTTTGGTATTACTCGCACCATTTTTACAGTTTATGTAGCTACATTGATTTTATCTCCAGTGCAATATTTATTTTGTTACCTACTTGAAGACTATAAAAGTTTTAATGCTATTCCCATCGAGCGCTGCCTTTGTGCGTTTTTTGTATCCTGCTATCGATTTTCTCAGTGGTTGGCAGCTGCACTGGGAATCGGCCTGCAAGGAGATCAGCTAAAAGTAGTTGGATCTATGTGCGTTATAATTAATCGAAATTAGTCGATTAATCGATTTAAAAAAAAATCGATTAATCGAACACGAAAATTTTAATCAGTAACAGCCCTAAAAAAAACAAAATTTTTAGATGAGCATTGATTTACTGATGCTTAAAGTGAAACCATGAAAATGAGAAATAACAATAAAAAATAAAATACAAATTTAATATAGTGCCTGGGGGGGGGGGGTCACCTTAGTCTGCCTGTAATGTGGCACATCTGTACTGCAGATAGAGCCTGCTGCAGCAATAATGACATTCATAAGGCCAAACAGATGACATTTTCCATTCAAGCTTTCTTTATTTTATAAACAATGGCTTGGGGAGCCTGTCTATATGATAATGCCACAATTTTGTGCACTCGGAACAAGATCAGAGATTTTTGGGAAAAATTTGGGTGTCTCTTTCGCAAGACTTTGGATAAGAGGAAACAGGTGCGGAAAAAAATTGTCTTTGGGTGTCGGTAGTGTCTTCACACTGTAACCCTATAGAGGTACTCTTGATGAAAGCAAGAATTGGCCTTGCTGTCAAAAATTTTAATGATATGCACCTGTCAAACAGGTATAGAAAAATTGGTCCTTGGGTGTTAATTATGCCCATGAAACCTTCACCAAGCTATGCAGCCTAGACAGTAGGGATGAGCTTTATGTTCGGGTCGAACATGAGTTCGACTCAAACATTGGCTGTTCGCCTGTTTGCCGAATAGCGAACAATTTGGGGTGTTCGGGGCAAATTCGAAAGCCGCAGAACACCCTTTGGAAGAGATCAAAAATGCTAATTTTAAAGGTTAATATGCAAGTGTAGCACACCCCTGTAGGAGCTGCTGGTTTAAATGTGGGCCTTGCACGTTACCTCAGTATTCGTTGCCTAGGGGAAGAAAGTCTGTAGAAACTCCAATGTCCACACAAGATGTAAAACCTTAAGCTGTTAGGTTTTATTTTTCCTTTGCATAAAACATTTGAAAAATAGTAGAAGGTTGAAGGGAAGGGGTAGGTTCAGGCACACAGTACAGATCACTGGGGAAAAACTCCTCAACTATACAGTCATTCACCACTCTTCCTGGAGTGGGTATTGCTCACCCGGATAGGCCCCTCTCACCCGGCCTAGCAGCCGGAATGATGCATGGACAAGATCAGGACCTGTCTCTGCCACAGACTGGTTGTGCACAAAATTGGATAATCTGGGATCCTCTGCCACAGGACTTAATGCCCAAACTTCCAGCCAAACAGTCAAGAGCCTTTAAGCCGACCCGGCAGACTGCAAGGTGAACTTTAACTACGGTGCATCCTCCAATAGAATTACCAGGCCCTCCTAAAGACACCAGCCTTCCGCTCTATCTTTTCCAGGACAGGTCCTTCCCTGGTTTCCTTCATTGAGTGGCTTCCTCCCGCAGGATGGACAGCACAGGATCACCTTCAAAGTGTAGTCCCAGTCAGCATAACTGGGCCTACTTGGTAGAGTTGCAGCCTCGGGCCAACATGGTCCAGAGGCCAAGAACACACACACACTCCTCGCGCCAGGAGGGCCGCAAGGGGCAAAAGGGGCCCCACAAAATGGCGTCTGCCCCTTAAGTGCCCTTCCCCAGCATGCTCAGTGGGTAGACCACACCCACTGAACTGTTCCCGAGGGAAGGTACCCAATGCACTCTGGCCTGTCAGTCTTCGACATTGGCCTGAGGTGGTAACGCCAACTACAGGCAAACAGTGGGAAGTCTGCCCAACACAGCCATAACCGGAACAGAGGCTGATTTAGCATAATTATTTACAGAGTCTGAGCTAACTACCAGCTCAGACACCCTCCAAATTTAACATAGCGCCCAGTCATTGGGAGCAGGGCGCTACACAATTTATTGTCATAAAAAGTGTTTGGGGACCTAAGTCCTGCCTCAGGGGACAGGTATCAATGCAAAAAAAAAGTTTTAAAAACTAACGTTTTTTAGGGAGCAGTGATTTTAATAATGCTTAAAGTGAAACAATAAATGTGGCCTAGTACTGTTCAGGAGGGGGGGCGCTCTCCTGTCCCCCCCCCCCCTTTTCCTGTGGCCTTCCAGGTTGCATGCTCGGATAAGGGTCTGGTATGGATTTTTGGAGGAACCCTAAGCCATTTTATTTTTAAATTTTGGTGCGGGATTCCCCTTAAAATCCATACCAGACCTGAAGGGTCTGGTATGGATTTTGAGGGGGACCCTGTAATGGCACCCCAAATACGAAAGGGGGGAACGCCGTTTAGATCTCTTCCCTCTCCTAGACACAAATTCACTGCCGATCCTCCACAGCCAGACGACCACTTCCATAGGAATTAATCCTTCTGAAAGAACGAGACGCACTCTGTATCTTTCCAAGGATAGACTGATTTTATTGCCAAAAACATTGTAACCTTTATACACATCCAATACTGCATTAATCTAAAATGAACAATGGTCCAGCTCCACCCACAACATAACAAGACCCAATACACATTTGACAGTAGGTTAGCTTTTGCCTCCCACTACCCATCTCTTAGAAGGCAAAAGCTAATCCCTTTATGTTTAAATAACTATGCATGACCTTTATATTCACCAGACTGTCTGTTACTTTACAATACACACAAGGACAGACTTAATTTCCCCAATCCACATCACCACAAACAATGAACAGGTCTTTTAGAAGCTGGGATTAGCATTACACTAGGCAGACAGGTGATTGAGGCTGAACACCTCAGTATCTCTCAATTAACCTGTTGAGTTCCGAATCAGTAAATAGTCCTTTACAGATATCCTTGGGAATATGGTGGATAAATATTACAGACCCATTTTAGGTAGTCCAAGATATATTTCTTAATGTCCATTATTTCCTGGCTCACCCTGTGTCCAAAGTGACCGCCCTGTCACACATCTCCCCTTTCGGCAGGAGACTAACACAGGAGGTGACCCCAGACGGGTTGACTCCGAAGTTAGTCCATAGGTCCATTCTTCTAATGCCGGTATCCACACAGTACCCCAAATAAATTGCTCCAAACAGAGCATTACTTACCCAGCCAACCTCTGCCTCTCTCAGAGAACATACCCGCCGCTGGGGAGAAGACAGGGTGACTGGGCTCAGTCTTTCATGCTGTTGGGGATCTGGGCCGACTGCCCAGCATCCCTGAGGTATACAAGTGGAGACTGAAGTCCCATCCACTTGTGGTAGGTGAAAATCCCCCAGTGCTTGCAAAGCAAGGCTGACATCCTCCTGTCCCAGTGTCACACCATTTTCTGGGGTTGTGTCAGTGAGGACCGAAGTCCCATCCAGTCCCACAGGAACTCCCTCTTCTGTTAGTTGAGAGCAGAGGCCCGCGGCACTTTGCTCTGTTGCCAGCTCTTCTGCTGGGTTGCTGTGAGTGGAGACCGTAGTCCCATCCACTGACATCAGCTCAAGTTGCAGTTGTGTGCAGCAGCCAGTAGTATTCTGCCCTGCTGCCAGTGATTCAGCTGGGGGTAAAAGCTTTACCACCTCAGCTTGTTGCTGGAGAGGGGGGCCAACTGCCCCGGCTCCCTGAAACTCCACAGTTGTTTCCGGTGCTGGGCAGAGGTTGCTAGCACTCTGCCCTGTTGCCAGCACCTCTGCTGGGGGCTCCACACCATCTGCTCTGGCTAACTGTTGGGGAGGGAACAGGGCTGCTTCTCCCCCCTGCATCTCTGAACTCCCCTGGGAAAGAGGAACCATCACCTTCTCACCTCGGGCCTCCAAAACTGCCATGGGTGTAGAGCAGGGGTCTGCAGTACTCTGTCCTGCTGCCAGTACTTGGGCAGGCGATGCATAATCCATAACATCCTCTGAACAGTCCCTTAAGTCCATACCTTCTGTAATCTGTGGCTGGGGAGATGAGCCAACTGCCCTAGCTCCCTGGAACTCCATATCATCCACTTCGGCTTTAGGGATGGCAATCTTCAGGTTTTCCACTGCCGATTCTTCAGCTAGGCTAGCTCCCTGGAACTCCATATCATCCACTTCGGCTTTAGGGATGGCAATCTTCAGGTTTTCCACTGCCGATTCTTCAGCTAGGCTAGCTCCCTGGAACTCCATATCATCCACTTCGGCTTTAGGAATGGCAATCTTCAGATTTTCCACTGCCGATTCTTCCGCCAGGATTTCAGAGTTGTCCACTGGTATTTGCTGATCGTACCAGGCAAGGGTAGCCCCACCCTGCTGCTGAGCAGATTCTAGCAGCTGTCTGTAGGCGATCTCCGATTGCCGTATTTCCGCCTTTCTCCGCTCATGTTGCCGCTCTAGTTCTCTCTTTTGTCGCTCTTGTTCTCTCTCTTGTCGCTCTCGTTCTCTCTCTTGACGCTGTCGTTCTCTCTCTCGTTGCGCATCCTGCAGCTGGATGCCTTTAATGGTATCCTGTGTGGCGGTCTCTGATGGGTTAGCGCCATATAATGCCAACCGCTCTCGAACTCGTTGCTGAAACAAGTCTTCAACTGACCGGGGTCCTGCATCCATCTCGGCTAGTTCACTGATCAGGGTGGCCTTGTTCTTTGTCCCACTGGTCCCTCTACGGCTCTCAAGTAGGTCTTTCAGCGTGGCTTTCCTGCCGGCTGCATAGCTGGTCATTCACTGTGGTGGTTTGGAGTGTCCCAGGAACTGGAGGGAAAATCCCACTGCTGCCACCAATGTAACGGCACCCCAAATCCGAACGGGGGAACGCCGTTTAGATCTCTTCCCTCTCCTAGACACAAATTCACTGCCGATCCTCCACAGCCAGACGACCACTTCCATAGGAATTAATCCTTCTGAAAGAACGAGACGCACTCTATCTTTCCAAGGATAGACTGACTTTATTGCCAAAAACATTGTAACCTTTATACACATCCAATACTGCATTAATCTAAAATGAACAATGGTCCAGCTCCACCCACAACATAACAAGACCCAGACCCCTACGCCATTTTTTTTTTAAATTGGCGCATGGTTCGCCTTAATATCCATACCAGACCTGAAAGGCCTGGTAATGGAATTTGGGGGGACCCCAAGCATTTATTTTTTTATTTTGGTTCGGGGTTTCCCTTAATATTCATACCAGACCCAAAGGGCCTGGTAATGGAAGGTGTGTACCGCTCCAAGCTGTGCAGCTCCAAGGAATGCTCCCGCCCTGATACTGGAACAGGTGCTGGCTCTGCACTAATGCATGGGAAAGAAAAGAGCCCTGGACTGCCGCACTCTGTATAAACGATTTATTTTCAAAATTCCAAAATTAAAATCCAAAGTTAATCCATAGATTCAAAAGTCCAAAAACAGACAAAAACAGAAAACTGACATGCAGGGGTGGATGGCTGACGCGTTTCACATCAAAGATAGATGCTTACTCATAGCTGAATCGTTTACACAGAGTGTGGCAGTCGAGGACTCTTTTCTTTCCCATGGCCTGGTAATGGACTGAGGTTTTTTTCAATGACTTTTATCTGTATTGCCGGGACCCGACAATTCATTATAGCTGCAAATTACTTTTTTTCCTTTAGAAATAACATTTTGTGCAGGGACAGTTCTAAATACAGGAAACATGCGCTACTTTACATGCATACTATAGACACCCCCAGGTACGAAATTTAAAGGAATATTTCACTTTTATTGTTTCACTTTAAGCATTATTAAAATCACTGCTCCGGAAAAACTTTAGTTTTTAAAACATTTTTTGCATTGATACATGTCCCCTGGGGCAGGACCCGGGCCCCCAAACACTTTTTATGACAATAACTTGCATATTAACCTTTAAAATTTGCAGTTTTGATTTTTCATGTTCGTGTCCCATAGACTTTAACGGTGTTCACGTGTTCAAACAAATATTTTGCCTGTTCGCATGTTCTGCTGCGAACCGAAACAGGGGGTGTTCGGCTCATCCCTACTAGACAGTCTTTCATAGATTCCAGATCCAGAAAGCACTTAATCAGCGACATAGGCATCAGGTGCTTGATAGTTGCTGCTAATCCAGGACTGATTCATTTTAATAAATGTCGGTCGGGTCCACAGAGTCTGTGGACAGAGGCACTCTCTTATCTGTCACAGAACCTCCAACAGCACTAAATGCCCATTTGGAAACACGCTGGATGCAGGGCAGCCCAGCAGCTCAATTGCATACTGGACAAGTTCTTGCCAATGGTCTATTCTCATAACCCTTGCCCGACCCATGTTGATGGGGACAATGGCCTCATCCCCACAACCCTTACCTGGTGGTTGTGGGGGTCTGCGGGCGGGGGGCTTATCAGAATCTGGAAGCCCCCTTTAACAAAGGGGACACCCAGATTACGGCCCCACCTATGTGAATTGGTAAGGGGTACATTGTACCCCTACCATTTCACAAAGAAAGTGTAAAAAATTGTAAAAAAACACACAGACACAGTTGGCATAAGTCCTTTATTAAAAAAATAAAAAAAAAAAAAAAAAAAAAAACATTCCAGCGATGTAATACAGTCTGTCCAGCGTTGTTCTCTATGTCCCGCAGTGATCCGATGTCCAGTGATGCTGCAGTCTCCTCTCCACTCCACACAAAACCCCCATGATGTAAGAGGGGGCAGGGTCACCCGCCGACATCATTGGGAATTCCCTGCATGCCGGGGAAAGCCGGGGCTTACCCTATGATGTGACGGTGACCCCCGCCCCCTCTTACGTCATGGGGGTTTCGTGTGGAGTGGAGACTGGAGACTGCGGCAGTCTCCAATCCACACAAAACCCCCATGACGTAAGAGGGGGCGGGGTCACCCATCCACATCATAGGGTAAGCCCCGGCTTTCCCCCAGCAAGCGGGGAATTCCCAATGATGTCGGCGGGTGACCCCGTCCCCTCTTACGTCATGGGGGTTTCGTGTGGAGTGGAGAGGAGACTGCAGCATCGCTGGACATCGGATCACCGTGGGACATAGAGAACAACGCTGGACAGACTGTATTACATCGCTGGAGTGTTTTTTTTTTTTTTTTTTAATAAAGGACTAATCCCAACTGTGTCTGTGTGTTTTTTTTTTACAAATTTTTACACTTTCTTTGTGAAATGGTAGGTGTACAATGTACCCCTTACCAATTCACATGGGGGGGCTGGAATCTGGGGGTCCTCTTTGTTAAAGGTGGCTTCCAGATTCCCATAAGCCCTCCGCCCGCAGACCCCTGCAACCACCGGGCAAGGGTTGTGGGGATGAGGCCCTTGTCCCCATCAACATGGGGACAAATTCCCCATGTTGAGGGCATGTAGCCTGGTACGGTTCAGGAGGGGGGGCGCTCTCTTGTCCCCCCCTTTTCCTGCGGCCTGCCAGGTTGCGTGCTCAGATAAGGGTCTGGTATGGATTTTTGGGGGGACCCCACGCCATTTTTTTCTTAAATTTTGGTGCGGGGTTCCCATTAAAATCCATACCAGACCTGAAAGGTCTGGTATGGATTTTTGGGGGAACTCCACGCCATTTTTTTTTTTTGTCGCAGAGTTCCCCTTAATATCCATACCAGACCTGAAGGGCCTCTTAATGGAATTTTGGGGGACCCCCACGCATTTTTTTTTCCAATGACTTTCAATGACTTTTCTCTGTATTGCCGGGACCCGACAATTCATTACAGTTGCAAGTAGTTTTAAATGACTTTTTTCCTTCAGAAATTACATTTTGTGCAGGGACAGTTCTAAGCACAAGAAACATGCCCTACTTTACAGGTATACTATACACACCCCCCAGGTATGAAATTTAAAGGAATATTTCACTTTTATTGTTTCACTTTAAGCATTATTAAAATCACTGCTCCCGAAAAAACAATTTTTTGCATTGATACATGTCCCATGGGGCAGGAACCAGGTCCCTAAACACTTTTTATGACAATAACTTGCATATTAACCTTTAAAATTAGCACTTTGGATTTTTCATGTTCATGTCCCATAGACTTTAACGGTGTTTGTGTGTTTGAACACATTTTTTGCCTGTTCGCATGTTCTGGTGCAAACCAAATCGGGGGGGGTGTTCGGCTCATCCCTACTTCTGAGTTGCAATCAGAGTTACCCAGTGTGCTGTGAACAAAATATTTCATCCCTGACCATGCATGCTGGACCACATGTCAGCAGTAACATGGACCTTGCAGCTGACTTCCTTGCCCAACAATGCCACAACTTTGCCTTCCACATGATGGTAGAGAGCTGTAATGGCCTTACTTGAAAATAAATAGCGACTGGGAACCTGCTATTGTAGTATAGCACATTCTGCAAACATCACAGGGGGGGGGGGCAGAGTCCACCAGATGGAAAGGCAGGAGTTGTAAAGCCAGCAGGTTTGACAAGTTAGAATTTAGATACTGGGCATGTGGGTGGCATTGACTGTATTTTTTTTTCCGCTGCAGCATATGGGACAGAGAAATTTGGCTGCTATAGTTTACAGTCGGTGGTGTGCTACTGGCAGACATGCTGCAAGGACCTGGGACACCCTGTGCTATACCATCATCCCTGTCAGTGGAGGCTGCTGAGAGGTCATGAGGTATAATGGGGGCAGACAGAGGTGAGTAAGGAGGAGGAACAGAATTGTGCTCCTTTTGCGTGGCTTTCAGGTGCCCTTGCCAATGGGCTAAGTGGTGGGAGGTTAAATGCCTTTTCAAGCATGTGGTACCCAAATTGCTGGTGTTTTTGCCATGCTTGATGTGCTTAAGGAAAAGTTTGCAAATTGCAACAGTGCGATTGGCTGCACATGTGCTAAAAAAAGGCCCAGACAGCCGAGCTGTGAGTCGCGAGATAACGGCTCCACAATCTGGTGGAATAGGGTGGCCTTATCTCTGCTTTTCCATGATGGCTGTCTCTTTGGGTTTGTGCCGCACCCCCTCTGCTCTATCTGGCACCCAAGTTACATCAGTGACCTCATCATCATCATCTTCTCCTCATTCCTCATTATCACTGGAGACAACTTGGCAATACGCTGCAACTGGGGGAACATGGCTTCCAATTTGTTGTTTACCAGTGTTCTCCCCTCTCTGTAGGCTCATTTTCCTACCTTCCTCAACCTCAGAACCAGGATCTGAATCAACTAATGACTGTGCATCGTCAAGGAGCAAAAGGCTGACGCTGTGTTCAAATAACTCAGCGGACTCTTCCATGCCTGATGCTGGGGCTATAACTGGAGTAGCTGTGGACAAGGAGGCAGAATAAGCCACTCTGGCAGCCACAGTGTACTGCACACTAGTCTCTGCTTGGCTGACAGAGTATGAAGAGGATAAGTATGGTTTAGTAAGCCAGTCCACTACCTCCTCTGCATGCTATGGCTGTATCACATTGGCAACATCACTAAACAGAGGAAATGATGCCCTGTCTGAGGACTGACCACATCCACCTTTGCCTGTGGACACTAGGGATGAGCTGAACACCCCCCGGTTTCAGTTCGCACCAAAACCTGCGAACGGACCGAAAGTTTGCGCAAACTTTAGAACCCTGTTAAAGTCTATGGGACTCGAACGTTCAAAATCAAAAGTGCTAATTATAAAGGCTAACATGCAAGTTATTGTCCTAAAAATGGTTTGGGGACACGCTCCTGCCCCAGGGGACATGTATCAATGCAAAAAAAAGTTTTAAAAAAAGACGTTTTTTCTGGAGCAGTGATTTTATTGATGCATAAAGTGAAAAAAAAAGTGAAATATTCCTTTAAATATCGTACCTGGGGGGTGTCTATAGTATGCCTCTGAAGTGGCACGTGTTTCCTGTGCTTAGAACTGTCCCTGCACAAAATGTAATTTCTGAAGGAAAAAAAGTCATTTAAATCTGCTTGCGGCTTTAATGTAATGTGTGGTCCCGGCAATATGGACCACTAACTGAAAATACTGCAGCTCCCTGTCTGTGGTATTAGTATGAGAACACCAGTAATTGTCTTCAGGTAGCTTTAGGTGCACACTGTGCAAAGGACACAGTACACTAACTGAAAATACTGCAGCTCCCTGCCTGTGGTATTAGTATGAGATCACCAGCAATTGTATATAGGTAGCTTTAGGTGCACACTGTGCAAAGGACACTAAATAAAAATACTGCAGCTCCCTGCCTGTATTTGTATCAGAACACCAGCAATTGTATTGAGGTAAGCTTTAGGTGCACATTGTGCAAAGGACACTGAAGAAAAATACTGCAGCTCCCTGCCTCTATTTGTATCAGAACACCAGCAATTGTATTGAGGTAAGCTTTAGGTGCACACTGTGCAAAGGACACTAAAACAAAATACTGCAGCTCCCTGCCTGTATTTGTATCAGAACACCAGCAATTGTATTGAGGTAAGCTTTAGGTGCACACTGTGCAAAGGACACTAAAGCAAAATACTGCAGCTCCCTGCCTATATTTGTATCAGAACACCAGCTATTGTATTCAAGTAAGCTTTTGGTGCAGACTGTGCAAAGGACACTAAAGCAAAATACTGCAGCTCCCTGCCTGTATTTGTATCTATCAGAACACCAGCAATTGTATTGAGGTAAGCTTTAGGTGCACACTGTGCAAAGGACACTAAAGCAAAATACTGCAGCTCCCTGCCTATATTTGTATCAGAACACCAGCTATTGTATTCAAGTAAGCTTTTGGTGCAGACTGTGCAAAGGACACTAAAGCAAAATACTGTAGCTTCCTGCCTGTATTTGTATCAGAACACCAGCAATTGTATTCAGGTAAGCTTTTGGTGCACACTGTGCAAAGGACACTAAAGCAAAATACTGCATCTCCCTGCCTGTATTTGTATCAGAACACCAGCAATTGTATTCAGGTAAGATTTTGGTGTACACTGTGCAAAGGACACTAAAGCAAATTACTGCAGCTCCCTGCCTGTATTTGTATCAGAACACCAGCAATTGTATTCAGGTAAGCTTTTGGTGCACACTGTGCAAAGGACACAGTACACTATGATTGGCCAAAGCATGCGGGTCATAGTGCATGCTTGGCCAATCATCAGCCAGCAATGCACTGCGATGCAGCAGTGAAATATGACGCGCAACTCGAATTTGGCACGAACAGCCCATATTGTTCGAAATTCGGCGACCGCCAAACAGACAATGTTCGAGTCGAACATGGGTTCGGCTCGAACTCAAAGCTCATCCCTAGTGGACACATACGCTGTTGGCCCCCTCACATTGCTGTGGGAATGTCTGCCTTTCCTTATTGGCCTCCCAGACATGTTGGGGGGGGGGGGGGTGCTTATTAACAAAATGTAATGAAGATGTGGAAATGTGTACTTGTGTGCACTTTAATCAATAGAAAGTGGTGTTTGGTGCACTTTAACTACACAAAAACACTCCACTGACAAGCTACAATACACTGCAGTAAATCTGCACTGACGCACTGCAATATACTGTGGTAAATGTGCACTAACGCACAGAAATATACTGCACTGAAATATACTGCAATCAAATATCCTACGTTAGACGTGCATCTATGCACTGAAATATACAGCGTTAAATGTGCAATAACGCACTGAAATGTACTGCGTTAAAAGTGCAGTAAAGCACTGAAATATATACAGCGTTAAACGTTCAGTAACACACTGAAATATACAGCGTTAAACATGCAATAATGTACTGAAATATACTGTGTTAAACATGTAGTAACGCACTAAAATATACTGCATTAAATGTGCAGTAACACATTCCGTCCAATAGGACATCATCCTATCTAAAGAAACACATTGGGTGGAGCTACAGCGGTGACGCTATCACGCCCACCGGGGTGTTGATCATGCTTATCTGTTTGCATGCTTTTTTCTACCTTCCTTATGTGAGTAGCCTTTTTGTTTAATAAATGCTGAAATTTTATACTACTACACTATGGGGTTGATTTACAAAAACTAGCAAGTGCTAAATCTGGTGCACTTTTGCATAGAAACCAATTAGTGTCCAGGTTTTCTTGCCAAATCTTAGTTGAACAAGCTGAAGTTTGAAGCTGATTGAGAAAAAGGAATAAAACTGCGCTAAACAAGCTAATTTGAGAGAAAAGCCCCAGATGCTCAATCTAATAGCTTAGTGTATATTGGGAGCTGCGATTTAAATTGTGAACTACCATACAAGGTGAAATTAGAAAAAATTGGGGGAAAATCGCGCTGACCCGTGACCAAACACTATGACAGTGATGAAATGAAATGACCAAAAGAACATAAGATCTACTAAATAAACAATAAAATCAAATGTATACAAAAGAGATTAAATGATGTGCTGTGATCTATATCAAATAAGTATAGTCCATATAGTGTAAATTAGTCCATCACAAAGATCCTTAAATAAATCCTTATAAGTGACACCAGTGCTCCCTGAAAATTCATATAAGTTGTGTCCGCATACATCTGTGACTTTCCACCACCAAATAGCAGGATTTCTCCTTACCAGCTGTATATGCCCCCCCTGACAGAGGGTCAATTTAGGCAGAAATCAAAATGTATCTCCCACGAATCACCGCAGCACACAACACATAGGATTCCTAGGATGGCGTCCTCCGATTTCCATCAATGGGCACATGAATAGTGATGAGCCGAACACCCCCGGGTTCGGTTCGCACCAGAACCCGCGAACGGACCGAAAGTTCGAACGAACATTAGAACCCTATTAAATACAATGGATGCGAACGTTCGAATTCTAAAGTGCTAATTATAACAACTATTATGCATGTTATTGTCCTAAAAAGGGTTTGGGAACCCGGGTTCTGCACCAGGGGACATGTATCAATGCAAAAATAAGTTTTAAAAACGGTCGTTTTCCGGGAGCAGTCATTTTAATGATGCATAAAGTGAAAAAAAAAAAGTCAAATATTCCTTTAAATATCGTACCTGGGGGGTGTCTAAAGTATGCCTGTGAAGTGCCACGTGTTTCCCGTGTTTAGAACTGTCCCTGCACAAAATGACACTTCTAAAGGAAAAAAAAGCCATTTAAAACTGCTTGCGGCTTTAATGTAATGTCTGGTCCCGGTAATATGGATGAAAATCTTTAAGAAAAATGGCATAGCTACCCCATGACCCCCCCCCCTACCCCAGCCCATTACCAGCCCCTTTGGGTCTTGTATGGATATTAAGGGGAACCCCGCACATAAAATAAAAAAGGCCCTATATACTCTGAACAGCCGTATACAGGCGGTGCATACAAGACAGGGACTGTAGGTTTGTTCTTATGTAGAATCTGTTTGTAATTTTGAACAGGTACATTGTTGAAGTGTAGCTCCAGACCAAAAATCTATTTTTAAACTTTTTGGAAAACATAGGTAAGGGTTATCACCCCTGTAACATTTGTTTTGCTGTCTGTGCCCCTGTTCAGAACATTTCACCTCACTTTCCGTCCTAATGACAACTGTTTTTGAAATGTGGTGTTTTTCTTGAAACAAGGATTGCTGATAAAGCATCAGTACAGAGGAGACACCTTTCTCCCATATTTATTCTTACAGGAGAGAATTTTCCTTCCTAGTGGTAGATTTCCTCTCACTTCCTGTTGTCTTCTTGCGTTTGCAAGTAGGAGTCGTTTGTAAGTTGGATGTTTGAAAGTAGGGACCTGCCGTATATACTCTGCAGAAATAGGCCCCTTAGTTGTTGGTGTTGGCACAACACTGTAAGCACTCACAGTTACTCTTGGTTGGTGCTGGAACGCCCTGCTGTCAACTATTATATCAGGAATTTTAATTACATATAATTGTTGAACAGTGGTAGTAAAAATTGGGCCTTTGATGGTGGTGCTGGTGCCACAACACTGTAAGCCCTGACAGTTACTCTTGGTGGGTGCAGCAATGGGCCCTGCTGTGAATTATTAGATCAAGAATTGTAATTACATGCCCCTGTTGAACAGGGGCTGAAAAATTGGGCCTTAGGCACTGGTGGCACAACACTGCAACCCTTCACAGATACTGTACTTGGAGCACAGCAATGAGCCCTGTTGCAAAGTATTGCTTCAAAAATTGTAATGACACGCCCCTGTTAAACAGGGGCTGAAAAATTGGGCCTTAGGCACTGGTGGCACAACACTGCAACTCCTCACAGATACTGTACTTGGAGCACAGCAATGAGCCCTGTTGCAAAGTATTGCTTCAAAAATTGTAATTACACGCCACTGTTAAACAGGGGCTGAAAAATTGGGCGTTAGGCACTGGTGGCGGCACCCATAAACAAAAATGATCTTCCAAGCTATCATCATCAATCGTATCATTGAGGACTCGGAGGAGGAGGATAGGCAGTCAACATAACAGCACAGGCACTCAGCATCAGCATCAGTCTTGAAGGGATGTGACATTTTAAAATCAATTAGTCTGTTATATCAGCATCAGGTGTGTGGTAGCTGGTGGTGATCCAAGACTGGTTCATCTTGATGAAAGTCAGTCGATCAACCGAGTCGGTGGACAGGCGCACCCTGTGATCCGTGACAAATCCTCCAGCAGCACTGAATGTGCGTTCCGAAAGAACGCTGGATGCAGGACAGGCCAGTAGCTCAATTGCATACTGTGCAAGCTCTGGCCAGTGATCCATCCTCAAGACCCAGTAAGCCAGAGGATTTTCGGTGGGGAAGGTGTCCAAGTCTGACCTTGCCCCTAGATATTCCTGCACCATGTTTATCAGACGCTGGCGATGGTTGCTGGAACCGATCATACTTTGGGGCTGCGGACTAAAGAATTGTCTGAACGCATCGGTCAGACGGCCACCTTCCCCACCGCTCCTTCTTTGACTGGCCGAAGCCTCAGCAACTCGTTGTCCAGGACCAGGAGTTTGCAACCTCCCAGTCTCTGGGAACGCGTTGCACAGACCTTTCTGCAAGGCCTCCCGGAGTTGTCTCATCCTCTGCTCCCTCTGCGACGGTAACATAAGGTCCGCAACCTTACCCTTGTACCGTGGATCAAGGAGAGTGGCCAGCCAGTAATGGTCCCTCTCCTTGATCCGAAGAATACGAGGATCCTTCCGCAGACTTTGCAGGATCAGGGAGGCCATGCAGCGTAGGTTTGCTGAGGCATTCGCTCCGGAGTCCTCTGGGTCACTAAGGACGACATGATCCGCAGCCACCTCCTCCCAGCCACGTACAAGTCCACTGGTTTCTTGGGACTGTAAATCATCCCTAAAAGACTGCTGCTGATGATGCTGAGTGCCAGCCTCCACCTCCATGCTGACACAATCCTCCTCCTCCTCCTCCTCCTCCTCCTCCTCCTCCTCTTCCTGTGCGATGGGTGGGACAGAAGGAACACTGTCTGGGTAAAGGGGGCCTTGAGAGGCAAGGAAGTCCTCCTCTTCCTGCCTCTGTTCTGCCTCAAGTGCCCTGTCCATTATTCCACGCAGCGTGTGCTCCAACAGGTGGACAAGAGGTACAGTGTCACTGATGCATGCACTGTCACTGCTCACCATCCTCGTGGCCTCCTCAAATGGTGCCAGGACAGTGCATGCATCCCTGATCATGCCCCACTGGCGTGGAGAAAAAAAACCAAGCTCCCCTGACCCTGTCCTGGTGCCGTAGTCGCACAGGTACTCATTGATGGCCCTCTGCTGCGTGTGCAGCCGCTGCAGCATGGCCAACGTTGAGTTCCACCTGGTGGGCATGTCACATATAAGGCGGTTCTTGGGCAGGTTCAACTCCTTTTGCAGCTCAGCCAGGCGAGCACTGGCATTATAAGATCTGCGGAAATGCACACAGACTTTCCTGGCCTGCCTCAGGACATCCTGTAAGCCCGGGTACCTGCCCAAGAACCGCTGCACCACCAGGTTAAGGACGTGAGCCACACAGGGCACATGGGTCAGTTGTCCCTGTCGGAGGGCGGAGAGGAGGTTGGTGCCATTGTCGCAAACCACCATTCCTGGCTTAAGCTGGCGTGGCGTCAACCACCTCTCGGCCTGGCCCTGCAGAGCAGACAGGACCTCTGCCCCAGTGTGGCTTCTGTCCCCCAAACACACCAGCGCAAGCACGGCATGGCATCTTTTTGCCTGCGTACTTGCGTAGCCCCGTGAACGGCTACGGAGCACCGCTGGTTCATAGGACAAACCACAGGAAGAGGCCATGGAGGAAGAAGAAGAGGAGGGGGTGGAGGAGAGAGGTGTGTCACAACCAGTAGTAGCATTTTGGAGGCGTGGCGGTGGGACAACCTCCAACACTACTGCACCTTGTCCTGAATCCTTCCCAGCTGCCAAAAGAGTGACCCAATGGGCCGTGAAAGAAAGGTAACGTCCCTGTCCATGCCTGCTGGACCATGAGTCAGCGGTAATATGCACCTTACCGCTGACCGCCCTGTCCAGCGAGGCCAAGACATTGCCTTCCACATGCCGGTAGAGAGCCGGAATAGCCTTCCGTGAGAAAAAGTGGCGTTTGGGAACCTGCCACTGAGGAACCGCACATTGCACAAACTCACGGAAGGGGGCCGAGTCTACCAACTGAAAAGGCAGCAGTTGAAGCGCTAGCAATTTAGCCAAGCTAGCATTCAACCGCTGGGCATGTGGATGGCTGGGAGTGAACTTCTTTCGACGGTCCAGCAGCTGGGGCAGGGAAATTTGCCTGCTAGAATCGGACGTCGGTGTACTGCTAGCAGAGTGGGCGCAAGTACTTGGCTGTGACACACCTAATTCTACACCTTCATTCCTCTCAGTGCATGTTTCAGAGAGGACTGAAGTTATAGTGGGGTTGGAGATCCCAGCTGATGCGGTGCAAGGAGAGGTCCGCTTTGTTCTTTGGTGTGGGTCTTTGAGGTAGGCTTGCCAACGAGCTGCATGGCAGGTCAACATATGTCTGGTCAGGCATGTGGTACCCAAGCGGCTGATGTTTTGGCCACGCGATATACGCTTGAGACATATGTTGCAAACAGCAGCTGTGCGATCTGATGCACTAGCCTCAAAAAAGGCCCACACCAAAGAACTTTTTGAATGACGGGCAGAGGCAGCGCCCTGCACAGGCGGAGCTCTGCGGTGTGATTCCGTCGGTGTACTGCCCTTACGCTGGCCACCAAAGGGCATCCTGCCTCGTTGGAGATGTGCCTCCTCCTCATCCTCCTCCTCCTCCTCTCTCCTATTAGGCACCCACGTGGAGTCATTGACCTCATCATCCCCTCCCTCCTCATCACTGGAGCCAATCTGGCAGTATGCTGCAGCTGCTGGAACATGACTGCCAGATTGGTGTCCTTCTTGAGCATCCCCTCTGTCTGCTCTCACGCTACTGCCTTCCTCTAGCTGGGTTTCATCATCAGACCCTTCGAAACGCTGGGCATCCTCCTGGAGCATGTACCCAACACTGTGCTGAAACAGTTCGGGGGACTCCTCAGGAGGAGGACATGGTGGGTCTAGGGAAGGAGTGACTGATGATTTGTCTGACATTGATACCAGGGAAGACGACGCTTTGGCAGCTGCTTTTCCAGTACCCTGAGCCTGGGTGAGAGAGGATGAGGAGGAGGAGGAGGGCTTGGTCATCCACTCTACCAAGTCTTCGGCATGATGTGGCTCAACATGTCCAGCTGCCGAAAAGAAGGACAAGCGTGTCCCATGGCCATGTGCTGATGACAATGCACCGCGTCCACGACCAGCACTGTTGCCCCCAGACACAGAGCCTGCTTGCCCTCTTTTATTGCCTCCTGACTGTCTGCCTCTCCTTGTTTGCCTTCCAGACATTCTAATAGATGGCCTGCAGGGAGATGGGAAAAAAGCAATAAGGGCTACCTTCAGGTGTCCTTCTCTGTCCCTTGAAACAAGGACTTTCACAGTGAAAGAAACTGACACTGTCCCTACCTAGAGTTTTCTATCCCTAGAATAAATGTTTTTTTTAATCACAATATAGCACAAGGACAATTCACTCAATGTCTCTCCAGGTCCCTGGAAACAAGGACTTGCAGAGTGAAAGAAACTGACACTGTCCCTACCTAGAGTTTTCTGTCCCTAGAATAAATGTTTTTTTTAAGCACAATATAGCACAAGGAAAATTAACTCACTGTCCTTACAGGTCCCTGGAAACAAGGACTTGCAGAGTGAAAGAAACTGACACTGTCCCTACCTAGAGTTTTCTGTCCCTAGAATAAATGTTTTTTTTAAGCACAATATAGCACAAGGACAATTAACTCACTGTCCTTACAGGTCCCTGGAAACAAGGACTTGCAGAGTGAAAAAAAAAAAAAACTCTCCCTACCTAGAGTTTTCTGTCCCTAGAAAAAATGTTTTTTTTAATCACAATATAGCACAAGGAAAATTAACTCACTGTCCTTACAGGTCCCTGGAAACAAGGACTTGCAGAGTGAAAGAAACTGACACTGTCCCTACCTAGAGTTTTCTGTCCCTAGAATAAATGTTTTTTTTAATCACAATATAGCACAAGGACAATTCACTCAATGTCTCTCCAGGTCCCTGGAAACAAGGACTTGCAGAGTGAAAGAAACTGACACTGTCCCTACCTAGAGTTTTCTGTCCCTAGAATAAATGTTTTTTTTAAGCACAATATAGCACAAGGACAATTAACTCACTGTCCTTACAGGTCCCTGGAAACAAGGACTTGCAGAGTGAAAAAAAAAAAAAACTCTCCCTACCTAGAGTTTTCTGTCCCTAGAAAAAATGTTTTTTTTAATCACAATATAGCACAAGGACAATTAACTCACTGTCCTTACAGGTCCCTGGAAACAAGGACTTGCAGAGTGAAAGAAAAAAAACACTCTCCCTACCTACAGTTTTCTGTCCCTAGAAAAAATGTTTTTTTTAATCACAATATAGCACAAGGAAAATTAACTCACTGTCCTTACAGGTCCCTGGAAACAAGGACTTGCAGAGTGAAAGAAACTGACACTGTCCCTACCTAGAGTTTTCTGTCCCTAGAATAAATGTTTTTTTTAATCACAATATAGCACAAGGAAAATTAACTCACTGTCCTTACAGGTCCCTGGAAACAAGGACTTGCAGAGTGAAAGAAAAAAAACACTCTCCCTACCTACAGTTTTCTGTCCCTAGAAAAAATGTTTTTTTTAATCACAATATAGCACAAGGAAAATTAACTCACTGTCCTTACAGGTCCCTGGAAACAAGGACTTGCAGAGTGAAAGAAACTGACACTGTCCCTACCTAGAGTTTTCTGTCCCTAGAATAAATGTTTTTTTTAATCACAATATAGCACAAGGACAATTCACTCAATGTCTCTCCAGGTCCCTGGAAACAAGGACTTGCAGAGTGAAAGAAACTGACACTGTCCCTACCTAGAGTTTTCTGTCCCTAGAATAAATGTTTTTTTTAAGCACAATATAGCACAAGGACAATTAACTCACTGTCCTTACAGGTCCCTGGAAACAAGGACTTGCAGAGTGAAAAAAAAAAAAAACTCTCCCTACCTAGAGTTTTCTGTCCCTAGAAAAAATGTTTTTTTTAATCACAATATAGCACAAGGACAATTAACTCACTGTCCTTACAGGTCCCTGGAAACAAGGACTTGCAGAGTGAAAGAAACTGACACTGTCCCTACCTAGAGTTTTCTGTCCCTAGAATAAATGTTTTTTTTAATCACAATATAGCACAAGGAAAATTAACTCACTGTCCTTACAGGTCCCTGGAAACAAGGACTTGCAGAGTGAAAGAAAAAAAACACTCTCCCTACCTACAGTTTTCTGTCCCTAGAAAAAATGTTTTTTTTAATCACAATATAGCACAAGGAAAATTAACTCACTGTCCTTACAGGTCCCTGGAAACAAGGACTTGCAGAGTGAAAGAAACTGACACTGTCCCTACCTAGAGTTTTCTGTCCCTAGAATAAATGTTTTTTTTAATCACAATATAGCACAAGGAAAATTAACTCACTGTCCTTACAGGTCCCTGGAAACAAGGACTTGCAGAGTGAAAGAAACTGACACTGTCCCTACCTAGAGTTTTCTGTCCCTAGAATAAATGTTTTTTTTAAGCACAATATAGCACAAGGACAATTAACTCACTGTCCTTACAGGTCCCTGGAAACAAGGACTTGCAGAGTGAAAGAAAAAAAACACTCTCCCTACCTACAGTTTTCTGTCCCTAGAAAAAATGTTTTTTTTAATCACAATATAGCACAAGGAAAATTAACTCACTGTCCTTACAGGTCCCTGGAAACAAGGACTTGCAGAGTGAAAGAAACTGACACTGTCCCTACCTAGAGTTTTCTGTCCCTAGAATAAATGTTTTTTTTAATCACAATATAGCACAAGGAAAATTAACTCACTGTCCTTACAGGTCCCTGGAAACAAGGACTTGCAGAGTGAAAGAAACTGACACTGTCCCTACCTAGAGTTTTCTGTCCCTAGAATAAATGTTTTTTTTAAGCACAATATAGCACAAGGACAATTAACTCACTGTCCTTACAGGTCCCTGGAAACAAGGACTTGCAGAGTGAAAGAAACTGACACTGTCCCTACCTAGAGTTTTCTGTCCCTAGAATAAATGTTTTTTTTAATCACAATATAGCACAAGGAAAATTAACTCACTGTCCTTACAGGTCCCTGGAAACAAGGACTTGCAGAGTGAAAGAAACTGACACTGTCCCTACCTAGAGTTTTCTGTCCCTAGAATAAATGTTTTTTTTAATCACAATATAGCACAAGGACAATTAACTCACTGTCCTTACAGGTCCCTGGAAACAAGGACTTGCAGAGTGAAAGAAACTGACACTGTCCCTACCTAGAGTTTTCTGTCCCTAGAATAAATGTTTTTTTTAAGCACAATATAGCACAAGGACAATTAACTCACTGTCCTTACAGGTCCCTGGAAACAAGGACTTGCAGAGTGAAAGAAACTGACACTGTCCCTACCTAGAGTTTTCTGTCCCTAGAATAAATGTTTTTTTTAATCACAATATAGCACAAGGAAAATTAACTCACTGTCCTTACAGGTCCCTGGAAACAAGGACTTGCAGAGTGAAAGAAACTGACACTGTCCCTACCTAGAGTTTTCTGTCCCTAGAATAAATGTTTTTTTTAATCACAATATAGCACAAGGACAATTAACTCACTGTCCTTACAGGTCCCTGGAAACAAGGACTTGCAGAGTGAAAGAAACTGACACTGTCCCTACCTAGAGTTTTCTGTCCCTAGAATAAATGTTTTTTTTAAGCACAATATAGCACAAGGACAATTAACTCACTGTCCTTACAGGTCCCTGGAAACAAGGACTTGCAGAGTGAAAGAAACTGACACTGTCCCTACCTAGAGTTTTCTGTCCCTAGAATAAATGTTTTTTTTAAGCACACTATAGCAGAAGCACAAAACACACTGACACTCTCCCTACCTATCCTTCTCTTTCCCTAAACTAAAGGAATCCAGGTTAAGCAAGAAAGAAATAACAGTCACTGTCCCTGCCTATGCTACTCTATCCCTGCTCCGGAACACACTACACTAGGCCGCCGTGCTGGCGGCCTTTTATAGTGTGGGGCGTGTACTAAACACCCTCAGCAATAATTGGCCACAGGCATCCTGCCTGTGGCCAATCATTGCTCTCCTCGCTGCCGGCGCTGTGATTGGCCAAGCATGCGGGGTCACAGTGCATGCTTGGCCAATCACAGCGCCTGGATGACACTGCGATGGCGTAGTGCATTGTGGGCCGTTCGCGTCACTCGAATTTGGCGCGAACGGCCCAAATCGTTCGATCTTCGTCGAACGATCGAACAGCCAATGTTCGAGTCGAACGTATGTTCGACTCGAACACGAAGCTCATCCCTACACATGAATATAAAAAGAATGGAACACACTCCACATAGTGCGTTAAACTTTCTAAAATTTATTCCATTAAAATAAAGATACACTTACAATTGTGCAGTTCAAAAATTCGCCTGTATTACGTCTGGTGTGCCGGCCGTAGCACATTCAACAGACACCCGTCCTTGTCGGAAGTGATAGAGGTGACGTCAGTGCGTCGCTCCGCCCTACGTCCGTTTCGTAAAACCTTACTTCTTCCAGGGGCACTGCAGCTGATTGGCTGCTATGCACAGCTGAACAAGATTCTGAGCGCAACACTTTTAGTAAATCTACTCCTATGAGTCCCTCCTTTGTCTTTATATCTTCTTGAGCATCTTTGGTGGATTGCTTTGGAAACCCTGTTCCTGAGTCCTGGGTGTGCCATCCATCCCAGTGGGGATTTCTCCCAAAAATTGCAGCCAGATCTTTCTTTGAGGTGTTACCTGTTGGTAAGTAGACTTGTGCACAACGGAAAAAATTGTTTAGTTTAGTTTCTTTTCAGTCCTGTTGATTCGTAATCATTCGTAATTTTGCTAAATGGGATTTTTAGTGTTCGGACTAATTCGTATTTTCGCAAGCGACATTTTTTGTTGAATCGGAAGGATTCGTATTAATGTAAGCCTTATTTTTAGTTGATTTATAATTCGTACTTTTGGTAGAGTACATTGTTTTTCGTTGATTCTGGACACAACTCCTACTTTTGTGACTTTTTTTTGGTTAGTTGCTTCTTAATTTTCCGTGTCTCTCTCACAATGGCGCTGCCTAACGTGCTTCGAATGGATTCGTACATTCGTAACTTTTTTGTTTTTTTGATTCGTAATTTTCCGCGTCTCTCTCTCAATGGCGCTGCCTAACATGCTTCGAATAGATTCGTACTTTTCTAAATACATTGCAATTATTTGTAATGATTCGAAATCTCGTATTTTACTTTCTTTTTTGACATGCGGCTATAGCCTCCGCCCCTGTACACCATTTTGAGAGGAAGTTCAGCACGGTGAGGGAGAAGCAGAGAGCAGAGTGTTATTGTGCTTCAAATGGATTCGTACATTCATAACTTTTTTTTGGTTCGTTGATTCGTAATTTTCCGTGACGGATCACAACAAGTTGACTTGCTGTTGCATTAGGCCGCATTAACGCAACAACGAATTATGCCGAAGGCATTCGACATTCTCTATTTGCGATATAATTTATTTTGGATTCGGTTTTATTCATAATTGCTTTGTTCGGAAATTCGAATGCTTTCGAACGTCCGAAAGTTTCTAAATTTGTACGAATTTTGATTTGTTACGAAACAAAGTGCACAAGCCTATTGGTAAGCGGCTTTTGAGTGGAGTGTGCACTCGGGTGTGAAGTGATGTACGTTTCCACAGGATTGTCAAATTGGGCGACACATACATCAATGTTATGAACTGTTTCCACTAAGCATTTTTTGTTCAGACTCTTTCTGCACTGTGCACTTTGCTAATGTATTTTTTTTTTGCATATTTATAAATTAATTCATCTTCACATGTTGGCATTTATCATATTTATTTAACCACTTGTCTACTGGCACTTTCACCCCCTTCCTGCCCAGGCCAATTTTCAACTTTTAGCGCTGTCACTAGGCATTGGCTGGATGTTCGAGTCAAACATAAGGTCGGCTCGAACATTGTCTGTTCATTTGTTCGTAGAACAAACAAACAAAAGGGGCACTCACGGGAAGTTTGCCTGCTTCTGAGTGCCCCATAATACACTTTGAGATCACAGTGCATTGATAGCTGCTGATTGGCCAAAGCATGCACATGACCTGTATGCTTTGGCCAATCACAGCGCAATGTTCTGTGAGAGCCATGATTGCCCAAAGGCAGGGTGCTAACTCCTCTCCCCACACTATATAAGGATGCTGCTTACACGGCGGCCACATATAGTGAATGAATGGAAATTAGGCAGGTAGTGTAGTGTGCAGTCAGTGAGTGTAGTGTATACAGTATATGATACAGTTCAGAGTATATAGTGCAGTCTTTGTAGTATATATAATACAGTTCAGAGTATATAGTGCAATCCGTGTAGTATATGTAATACAATTCAGAGTATATAGTGCAGTCTGTGTAGTATATGTAATATAGTTCATTACTACAATAAAAGGGACCCGTGGTCCCTTCCTGCAAAAGGCAGTTTCTAAGGCCTGGCTGAGCCAGTGTTAGGCCTAACTATGCTGTGCTAGCTGTGCCTGGGAGCTCAAGCAAGTAGAGTGCTGGAGGAACTGAGGGTCTGCTGTAAGAGTTGTGTCAGAGTAAGGCCCCATGCACACGAGACGCCGGTGCAAACTCTGCTGAACACACGTTTTTAAAGGCTAAAACCGGCGTTTAAAACGCCCCTTTTGCCGCGATTTTAGCTGCGTTTTACCGCGTTTGCGTCTATAGGCGTTTAGTTAAGAAACATCATAAGACCCTCCCTAAGCTCAAAAAACATTATTATTTAACCATTTCAGCCATTTTGGGAGACCAGCAGCTGAGAGAGCAGCAGTGTACTTGTATTTAGCGTATCACTTGCCACATCATCTGCCACAAGCTGTGGATTGTCCACTTGCCACGTCACCTGATACGTCACCTGGCCACGTCACCTGCCACAAATTGTGAATTGTCCACTTGCCACGTCACCTGCCACGTCACCTGGCCACAAGTTGTGGATTGTCCACTTGCCACATCACCTGGCCACGTCACCTGGCCACGTCACCTGCCACAAGTTGTGGAATGTTCACTTGCCACGTCACCTGCCACGTCACCTGGCCACGTCACCTGGCCACATCACCTGCCACAAGTTGTGCATTGTCCACTTGCCACGTCACCTGGCCACGTCACCTGCCACGTCACCTGCCACAAGTTGTGAATTGTCCACTTGCCACGTCACCTGCCACGTCACCTGGCCACAAGTTGTGGATTGTCCACTTGCCACATCACCTGGCCACGTCACCTGCCACGTCACCTGCCACAAGTTGTGGAATGTTCACTTGCCACATCACCTGCCACGTCACCTGGCCACGTCACCTGCCACAAGTTGTGCATTGTCCACTTGCCACGTCACCTGGCCACATCACCTGCCACGTCACCTGCCACAATTTGTGGATTTCCACCTGCCACGTCACCTGCCACAAGTTGTGGAATGTTCACTTGCCACGTCACCTGCCACGTCACCTGGCCACGTCACCTGCCACAAGTTGTGCATTGTCCACTTGCCACGTCACCTGGCCACATCACCTGCCACGTCACCTGCCACAATTTGTGGATTTCCACCTGCCACGTCACCTGGCCACAAGTTGTGGATTGTCCACTTGCCACGTCACCTGCCACATCACCTGCCATGTCACCTGGCCACGTCACATGCCACGTCACCTGGCCACGTCACCTGCCACAAGTTGTGGATTGTCCACTTGCCACGTCACCTGCCACGTCACCTGCCACGTCACATGCCACGTCACCTGCCACGTCACCTGCCACAATTTGTGGCTTTCCACCTGCCACGTCACCTGGCCACGTCACCTGGCACAAGTTGTGGATTGTCCACTTGCCACGTCACCTGCCACATCACCTGCCATGTCACCTGGCCACGTCACATGCCACGTCACCTGACCACGTCACCTGCCACAAGTTGTGGATTGTCCACTTGCCACGTCACCTGCCACATCACCTGCCATGTCACCTGGCCACGTCACATGCCACGTCACCTGGCCACGTCACCTGCCACAATTTGTGGATTGTCCACCTGCCACGTCACCTGCCACATCACCTGGCCACATCACCTGCCACAAGTTGTGGATTGTCCACTTGCCACATCACCTGGCCACATCACCTGCCACAAGTTGTGGATTGTCCACTTGCCACGTCACCTGCTACGTCACCTGGCCACGTTACCTGCCACAAGTTGTGGATTGTCCACTTGCCACGTCACTTGGCCACGTCACCTGCCACAATTTGTGGATTGTCCACCTGCCACGTCACCTGCCATGTCACCTGGCCACGTCACCTGGCAACATCACCTGCCACAAGTTGTGGATTGTCCACTTGCCACGTCACCTGCCACAAGTTGTGGATTGTCTACAGTGCAATGCAAGCAATTACAGTTTTTTTTCATATTTTTTTGATGGTTTTTCATCATTTGCCATCATTTTTGAGACTTCTAATGTAAAAAAATAGGTCACCTTTAAAAACGCTAATAAACGAAATCGCGGCAAAACGCCGGTTCCGCGTTTTGCCGCGTTTAGCGGCGTTTAGCCGCGTTTTGCGTCTGAAACGTGGAAAACTTTTGCGTCTGAACCCATTTTTTTGCTTCTGGAAAAACGAGGTTAAACGCAACTGCCTAAAAACGGCAATAAACGAGACTGTGTGCATGGACACATAGGATAACATTGAATGGGTTCAGGAGCAGTTGAAAAAAGTGTCCAACTGCCTCTGAACGCGCGTTTAACAGCAAATAACAGCGTCTCGTGTGCATGGGGCCTAAGAGAGATCTGTATGTACCCGAGTGTGTATATAAGTTGTTACAATTCTTTGTTCTAAAACACGTCCCAAATGATTGTTCTAAAATTCACTGGGCATCCAATACTTTCTATACCCTATCCAAGTTCAATGACCTCAATAAAAGAAAAAAAAAACAAAGCTAATGGACTGTTCATTGCCTTGGAGTGATTGAGGACTTGAATTCTGGGCCACAACACTTAGCAGCCCTTACGGGGGTACCGCTACATATATAATACAGTTCAGATAGTGCAGTTAGTGTAGTAAATATATTACAGTTTAGAGTATGTAGTATATTCAGTGTAGTATATACAGTATAATACAGTGGAGAGTATATAGTGCCATCAGTGTAGTATATATAATACATTGCAGAGTATATAGTGCAGTCAGTATAGTATATATAATACAGTGGAGAGTATATGGTGCCATCAGTGTAGTATATATAATACATTGCAGAGTATATAGTGCAGTCAGTGTAGTATATATAATACAGTGGAGAGTATTTGGTGCCATCAGTGTAGTATATATAATACAGTGGAGAATATATAGTGCAGGCAGTGTAGTATATATAATAAAGTGCAGGGTATATAGTGCAGTGCAGAGTATATAATAAAGTGTATTAAGGTGGTTAAGGGGAACCCTATGACAGAATTAAGAAAACAACGGCGTGGGGTCCCCCCAAAATCCATAACAGGTCCTTTGGGTCTGGTATAGCTTTTAAGGGGAACTCTATGCTAAATTTAAAAAAAATAAAAAAAACAACATATTTCTTAGCAAAGATCTTCTTTAAAATTACACCAGTGATGTTTATTATTCTCACGTATTTTTTTTATCTGAAGTCATGTCTTTCTTAAGACCACATGTGATTTCAGCCTGACGCATAATAAGCTGCTTTTGTTTGTCCAAACATTTGCTTAAAGCTGTGAGTGTTGACACGTAATCAAAGCCTGAAAACATGTTGATAACATTTAATCCCAGTATGAAAAAATTTATTTATCTCCATATCCCCTATCAGAGGATGAATTGTGTGTTTTACGACTGTCCTCATCTTTTTGTCTTGACCAGAATTCAGATAAATTCAAATAGATTAAATACCACCCGTTATTCAAATCCTTAACAATTCCCCTTTGGCTAATGTTACTCTAGAGGATTTATGAGCATCGCAAGATTTAATGGACCTTTGTGAGGACAGAAATCCTGGCAAAGAAACTACAATTAAATTTAGATGCAAATCTCAGTCTGAACTATTGGCCTTGAGTAATGTTACTAACACGCAGCAAACTCCTTTGTCGTACAAACCTAAGTCCACGTCCTTTCCTATCCTACAGGGTAACTCTAATATGCGGGCATGTAATACAGGTATCTAAGGCCATTGAATCCACAAATTAGAATAGCAGTCTATCCCACAATTTGACTTTTTCCCAGAGACAAGCTGTGAATTCTCTGCAAAAAAATGAACACATTGTTATTAATTTTAGTACTCACATTTTAGTACATTGAAATGAAGACCTGAAACAAGTCAAGCAAGTAGTATTTTTTTTTATTATTATTTGTTAGGAAAGTTCAGCTTACACAATTATCCCATTCCACATTTTCTATAATCAATGCTACTAATCACATGACCTGGACAAAATACCATTTTAACCTGTCAGCTTTCCCTTATCCATCTCTTTGAGCCTGTCCTTGATGCTCTTTAGTTTTCTGTAATCCTGGGATGCTAGTGTGTATTTTGCACGAAGAAGAGATTCATATCTCTCCAGCACCTTTGCACATTGGAATACTTTCACACTAAAGAAAGAATATATTGCTGCTATGTTCACAGCGTGATTGCATTTTGCACATTTTTTGGACTTGATTGGACTCTGCATTTTTTTATTTTATTTTTTTATTTATTTATTTATTTTCCTTATATATAGGTTTATTGAGTAAAGTAGAACACTTACATCAATATAAAGATGTGATCACAAGGAGACATAGAAAGCGCAATCACATGGGGCTAGCACAATATGACCCAATGCGTTTTGTCCTCTAAAACGTTATCTGGGGTATAGGCTTAACTTAACTTAAAACGGATGGCATGCAGAAAGTAATTTATAGAGTATTTATCTAGTTTGTCACTCAAATTGCTACACAAATTTAATTAATGAGAATAAGTGAGCAAACAGAGAAATTATTAAAAACTATACAGTAGAGTACCCACAAAGTCTTATTCTCTGGAAAGACTCATCTTCAAGTTAGAAAATATTTTTTACTGCTGTAACCATGCCTACCAAAGTTAAGGAAAGTTGAAAAATAGCACTGGACCCGTAAGGTTATCTTATTGGTATTGCTATCGTATCTTATGGTATTGATGTTGATGTAGGTGATCTGGTTCCTGGGCAAGCGGCTTCAACAATTCAGAGGATTCCCACTGTCTCCTGTGCTTGCTTTTTTTATTTATTTATTTTTTATTTACTTTTTATTGGAAAATTATTCAACATGTAATTACATACACCCACATTTGTGTGGAAAAAACAAATTTTCATACAAAAATATCTTTACATATTTCCTTACTTTTCCTTTTCCCTATTTCCCTCCCTATGTTCCCCCCCCCCCCCCTCCTCCCCTCCCTTCCTCCCTGATCTGTCCCCCTCCAGTCCTTTTCTTCTTCTTTTCCTATCATTCCCTGAACATATTTATCTGATCGTTTAAATATTCTCAATTTTTCCCATGTTGTTCTGTAATTTTCCCCTTTTCCCTGCTCTCCCTGGCTCAGATATTCCATTTCTGAGATATACTCTACCCGTTGAATCCATTCTTTAATAGTCGGTTTCCTTATAGATATCCAGTTTCTTGGGATTAACCCTTTTGCTGCATTAGGTAATGGTGGGACTAATGTTTTCTGGCATTGCTTTTTTGTTTTATTTGTACCGTGAAATAGGCATGTCCACGCGTTTTGTATTATTTTTTCCCCCGTGACTACTTCAATGTGATCCAGAATCTCTGTCCAATACTCCTCTATTATTGGGCATTCCCACCACATATGCATCATTGTTCCCACTTGCTTACAACCCCTCACACAGAGTGGGGAGTTGTTAGGATGTATTTTATTCATTCTTTCTGGCGTCCAGTGCCAGCGTACCATACTTTTGTAATTTGCTTCTATTGTGGTTACATCCGATGCATAGCTGTGTACTGCCTCAATAATTTGCCTCTCGTCTAATTCTCTGCCCAGATCTTGCTCCCATTTTTCTATAAAGGGTAGTGGTCCTTCTGTTTCTAGTTCTGTTAATATTTTATACACCTGAGAGATACCATGTCTCAAAGTCTTTTTACTGCATATCTTTTCCAGTGGGGTTAGTGTATTTTCATTTCTAATTGGTTGTGGAATAGTGCTTACTAAGTGCGTTAATTGGAGGTATTCCCAATCGCTCAACTGACTCCATCCCTGGCTCATAATTAAATCTTGTTTTGTTTTTATTTTACCTACTGTAATTATATCTTTTAGTTGTGCAGTTCCCATTAGTTTTCCTAGTCGTGTCCCATTACCTGGTGTAAAAAACATTGTGTCTGCTAACGCTATTAATGGAGAATTATATTTCCATTTTTCGTGTTGATGTAGTATGTCCCATGTTTTGAATACCTTCTTTGTTATGCTATGTGAATCTGTGCCTAATACTCTAAATTTTGGTGGTATCCATATATTATTTTGTAAATGTGTCATACTTAGCGTATTTTCTATTTGTGCCCATTTCTTTTTTGTTTGTGGATTTGCCCATTCTACTAATCTTGCCAAGATTATTGCTTTATGGTATCTTTTTATGTCTGGTACAGCCATGCCCCCTTCTTTTTTTCCGCGGGTTAGTAATGTATATTTTATTCTCGCCTTTTTGCCCTGCCATATATATTTTAAGATCATAGAGCTAATCGACTTAAAGAATGGTTGGGGTATATCTATTGGCAGCATCTGCAGCCTATATGTTACTTTTGGGAGGATCATCATTTTTAAGATGTTAATCCTTCCTGTCCATCCAACGGGTTTCCTTGAAATATCCTTTAATTCTGCTTTAATTTCATTTAATAATGGGATAAAGTTAACCGGATATAGTTCTTCTACAGTTGTAGTTATTTTAATACCTAGATATGTTAAAGTTTTTGTCTCCCAAGTGAACGGAAATTCTTTCTGTAACAGTTTTTCTTCCTTTTTATCTATTCCTAAGTTCAGAATTACTGTCTTTACTGGGTTGATCTTGAAGTTAGTGAGTTCCCCTTGTTTTTTAATTTCCTTTACTACATTGGGGAGCGACAGCCTTGGTTTCGTCAGATATAAAAGTATG
Organism: Rana muscosa; assembly: GCA_029206835.1. NCBI lineage: Eukaryota > Metazoa > Chordata > Amphibia > Anura > Ranidae > Rana > Rana muscosa. Next base: position 381,132,293 of record CM055123.1, on the reverse strand, counting down.
TCGTTAGCGTATGCCGCCACTTTATGTTCCTCCCTGCCCACCCTCACCCCTCCTATATCTTGATTATTCCGTATGTTCTGCAACAAAGGTTTCATTGCCAACACATACAGGAGGGGTGAAAGCGGACATCCCTGTCTCGTTCCGTTACGCATCCCAAACACCGACGACACACTCCCATTTACTTTTACCCTGGCTGTCGGGTAAGTATATAGGTTTTTAACCCATTTCATATATTTGGGTCAAATCCCGACATACCGGAGTGTGTCCATCATAAACCCCCAGTCGACTCGGTCGAACGCTTTTTCTGCGTCTGTCGACATGAGTACGACTGGGGGTTTCTTCTCCTTCCTTTTCTGGATTAATAAAAGGGTTCTTATGGTATTATCTCTTCCTTCTCTCCCCATCACGAAGCCAGTTTGGTCAGCGTTTATTAGTTCCGGCATTAAAGTTTTTAATCTCGTTGCCAATATTTTTGCATATAACTTAATGTCTGAATTCAATAACGCTATGGGACGGTAGTTAGAACATAATGTTCCGTCTTTTCCTGTTTTGGGTATAATGGTAATATTGGCAAGGAGAGATTATTTTCTTATTTCTTCATCGCCCCCCAATCTATTGAAATACTTACATAGTTCTGGGACTAACTGGTCTTTAAACTTCTTATAGTACTTAATCTGAAACCCGTCCGGTCCTGGACTTTTCCCCCCTGGTGTTTCTTGGAGAGCTTTGTTTATTTCATCCTGCGTAATTGGTTTTTCTAGGAGCTCTGCACTTTCCGGTGTTATCCTTGGAAGAATCGTTTTTTCCAAATATTCCTGTATTTTGCCTTTCCTGTTTTCTTCTTCCTGTGCTGTCTCGTTTCCTCTAATATCATACAGTGCACTATAATATGTCTTAAATGCTTCTGCGATTTCTGATGTTTAAAATTTCATCTCTTCTCTCTGATTCTTTATTTTTTCTATGTAATTTAAAGTTTTTTTCCTTTTTGCTATTCTTGCGAGATACTTCCCGGGTTTATTCCCCCATTTGTATCTTTCTTTTGCTACATTCTTGAATACTTTTCTGGTTTCCTGTTCCATCGAATCTCTGAGTTGGCCCCTCTTAATTATTATTTGTTGGTGTGTTTCTTTATCTTGTTGTCTTTTGTCTTTTTGTTCTAGGTCATATAATTCCTTTAACAGGTTTTCCCTCTTTTGGTCCCTCTCCTTCTTTTTTCGTGCCCCTATGGCAATCAATTTACCCCTTATACATGCCTTATGCGCTTCCCAGATTGTTGCTACACTCACTTCTGGTGTATTATTTATTCTAAAGTATTCTTCGATTTCTCTCGATATTATCTCTCCTACTTCTTTGTTGTCTAATAGGTCTTCATTTAAGCTCCACATACCCTTTCTTTGTTCTACAATTTTAAATCTTATTTTTACTATAACTGGGGCATGGTCTGAGATTGATTTTACTCCTATCGAGGTGTCTACTACATATTCCAGGAGCCCGTGGTCCACCAGAATGTAATCCAATCTTGAATATGTGTCGTGCACCGCAGAGTAATATGTATAATCCTTTTTACTTGGGTGCGCCGCTCTCCAAGAATCTATTAATTGATGGTCAAACATTTTTTTTTTGACCAATTTTAATTGTTTATTATCTCGTGTCGGTGCACCAGATGTATTGTCTAACTTTGGGTCCATTGGGAAATTGAAATCACCGGCGAGAATTATATAACCCTGTTTAAAACCCATCAGGATATTTAAGATTCTATTCAAATATCTTTTGGGGTGGGTGTTTGGACAATAGACTTTAGCCAATGTGCATTTTTTCCCCTGAAGATTCCCTTTTAAGAACAAATACCAGCCCTCTGGGTCAACTCTTCTATCCTCTACTATAAAGTTTATGTTCTTTCCAATCCCTATAGCTACTCCTTTAGCTCTCTTGTTTGGGGAGTCTCCGTAGTACCAAGTGGGGATCGCACGCGAATAGATTTTTGTGTTAGAATCTAGTGCTAGATGTGTCTCCTGAAGAAATACAATTTCTGCGGCATACCTTTCAAGCTCCCTTAATGTCATATGCCTTTTTTCTGGGGAATTCAGCCCACTTATGTTATATGTGATGAGATTTATGTCAGTCATATGTTTTTTTTCCTTCTCTCTCTCTTCCTTGGATGGACAGATCCTGGTTCCCTCCTCCCCCCCCCTCCCTCTCCTTCCCTCCCTCCCCCTCCCCTCTCCCCCCAATAGAACTTTGACCTCATGGTCTTAGTGCAGGATTTCTCTTTCACCTCTGCGCTCTTTGGCCCGAGGTGGAATTCTGTTTGGCACCGTCGGTCCCCACTCCCCTTCTATTTGGGAGCTGGTGCCGGAGCATCCAGATGAGTCCTGGGCTCTCCCCTCCACCCCCTCTCTTTCTATACCTGTTTCGTTCACACCCTTAACGACCCACCCCCGCCGCCTCACCCCCTCCGTGTGTCAGGCAAGAAAACCATCGGCCATACAGAGCAAGCAATGAACAGACATAGGAAGCACCATAAACCCAGGAGGGGGGAGGATAAGGAGAAGGGGAAGGGGGAGGAGAAAAAAAAAAGAAAAAAAATTCTGCTTCCTTCCTACCCCCTCCCCACTCCCCCATCTCCCCCGCCTAAACCCCCGTCTGGCATTGGAATTTCCAGTTTTTTACAGAATTCCGGTGTTTCCTCTATGAATCTCAGTCTAGCCGTGATACCATTTTTCCTTCCTATCAGGCAGGCTGGGAAACCCCAATTATATTGGATCTCGTGTTCCTGGAGTGTCTTCAGTAATGGTCTTAGATTTCTTCTTCTTTGTAGCGTTTCTTGGGATAGGTCTTGAAAAATTTGAATTTGGCTCTCTTCCCATTTTATTGGTGACTTCCCTCTCAGGTTTCTCCATAGTTGATTTTTTTCCTCCCAACTTTCAAATCGGACAATGATGTCTCTCGGTTTATTCTGAGCTATTTCTCTTGGTCTTCTTATTCTGTGTGCTCTCTCTATTTTTAGTGGGGATGTTATTTCTCTATCCAGAAGTGGGTTACAAATTTTCCTTATTAGTTCTGATAGGTTCTCTGGTTGGGGTGTCTCCGGTACCCCCCGGATTCTTATGTTCTTTCTTCTGTCTCTATTTTCCTGGTCCTCTCGCTTATATGCCAGTTCCTGTTGTTCTTTCCTTATTGACTTTATCTCTCCCTCTAGTCTTCCTATGGTAATTTCATTATGATCTGATTTCCTTTCCACTTCCTCCACTCTTTCACGCAAATATCCCATATTTTCTTGTATCACCTCCATTTGTGTCTTTAACGATTTTTCTAGTGCGGCGAACATCCCCTCAATTTCTATTTTTGTTGGTAATAGCGCCCTGTTTTGTGGTTCCTCTTCTTGTCTCTGTTCCATTTCTACTTCGGTCTCCTGTTCTACTCTGGACTCTGATAATGAGTCTGACTCTGCCTGGTTTTTATTTTGCCCTTTTTTCTTGTCCTTTTTTTTCTTTTCCTCCTTGCTTTCCGTCTGACTGCTCCTAGCTCCCTGCTGCTTCTCCACCGCCTGTTTGTCGCTATTTCCACCATGGGTTACATATTTATTCATTGGCCCCGGACTCTGCATTTTTCTATTGCAGTTTGTACAAGTTTTTATTTCAGCTTGTTTTGCACACTGATACAGTTGCACTTAGCTTTTGCACTTTGCACAGGAACTATATGTTCGATTTTGCACATTTTTTAAGTTTGCACAGTTCATTTATGTACACCAGTGTACACTCAGAATATTATAATTTTTTATATATGCACGTTGCACTTTGATATCACCTTTGGATTGTTTTATATTTGTTCAAATCTTTGAAGTTTATGTTTGTGCGATTAGCGTTTATGCACTTTGGCACTTTGTGATATCAGTAGTGAGCATACGGCTCGGGAGCTGAGGAGGCAGAGGAAAAACCAACCCAACAGAGCACTTTTTTTTTCTATTATCCCCTAGATTCTAAGCCCATGCCATTATTGAACCAGATTGGTTCATACATATACATACTTATATTATATACTACTTTACTTTTATGCTGTTATGACAGCATTTATTGATACCTATGTGTAGCGGGGTGTCACTTTAAGGAGCTCAAAAGACTACTATACTCAGTGTGCAGCGGGACACCCACAGTGCATTGCCCGGCGCAAGGTCTGCAGGGGAAGGCCTATTTAAGAAGGAGTGGAGCAACACGCGGGTCTCTTTGGAAGTCGCGCACCTAGCAAGTGGAGCCTGCGCTGGGTCTGTCGTTGAACTGGGTCTGAGAGTTGGGCCTTGTGATCCAAAGAGCCTTTCAGCCTTCACGGAAGAATCCAAGAGTCAACTCGTCCATCATCCTTCCAAGGACTGTCTGGAGGATCGGAGACTACGGGAGTCGTGAGACTGTGTACGGGAACCCAGTTATGGAAGTTGGTTGTACGGACTGGTCCGGTCGGGTGAGAGAGCACTTGCTCAAGGATTATTTGACTAGTCACTAGGCTCAGTGTCCCTCGTTCAGGGACCACAGTTTACCGGAGTGTTACATTGCACGTAAGAGGGACCGTGTGTTGTGCAGAAATAGTTGAATCCTTTATTACATGTTGAGTAGATGACTGTCCTTTTTCCTGTGGATTACAAATACCCTTTTTAAGTGCACCATCATTGCTAGCGAAGATCTCTCCCAACGGAGCAAAGTATCTGCAATAGTCAGGCCTGACTTTAAAGTAATTAGACACTGTTTGGGCGCCATCTTTGCCCATGAGGGGGAAGCTCGCGAGCATAGTTGATTGACATTGAGTGTGTGGAATACTGTTAGAACTTATTGCTTGATTATATGCTTAACAGTTAACATTGCAGGGCTCTGCATAGGCATATGTACTATTGTCTAACTTTATGCTTTATACTAAGTAAAACTTACTTGTGGTTAAGCAAATACGCTGTGTGGTTATATGTTTATTGCAGTATTGTGATCCCCTTAGCTAACGGGTTCCACAATCCCATATTTACTGCTATCTGTGCCAAGGGAGGTTAGAGCCAGTTACTGGGGGTTGACAGCAGTGTGTTACAGGCCCAAAATCTATATCAGCAGCCCTCTTAACTGGGGTTATTGCTACACGTGGGGGCTCAGAGTCCGGGATCCTGTACGCTGCAATCAAGCCTGCAGGAGTACCGGCATGGATCTTTTAGCAGTGACCCAGTGGTGCGCATCACCCGGCGCTTTTCCAGACAAGGCTGTAGTCATTGAACTTCCCGGGGAAGACTGGTCCGAAAGCGATGTAGAGCGGCTCATGGAGTTACTGTCCCCGAGCCAGAAGGCATGGTTACTTGACCTTAGGCCAGACGAAGAGACCTCCTATACCTATGCATTGATAGAATGGAGGGAGGAGATACCTGTAAGCTTCAGAGGCCAGAGTGTGCAGTCCATAGACCAGAAGATATACCGCTTAGCGCATACAAAGCCTATAAAGAAAGAACTCCCTGAACCAACAAACAGGGGGAAACAGACAAAAGAGACAACAACCTCCGCGGTGCCCCTGACCGCCATAGGCCCTGAGCTTCTCAATGCTTTAGGGGACCTTGTCTCAAAATGTCAGAAGAGTAACACTGTGTGCGTAGGGACTGGGTACCGGAAGCTCAGAATATTCTCGGGTAAGCAACCTGTGCCACTCGGGGAAGAGGACTTTGATACATGGATGGAACAAGCAATGCAGGCAGTGGAAGGATGGGAAGTGACAGAAGCCCAGAAGAAACAGCGCATAAACGAAAGTTTCAGCAATACTTCCTATACTGCTTATGACTACCTAACCATGTTGCAGGAAGAGTTCGGCCAGTTGGAGAAGGTTACTGACTTCATTTACAAATTTGAACATACTCTTCAACAGCCAGGGGAACAATTTTCTGAATATGTCCGCAGGTTGAACAAAATGCTCTGCCAGATCGTTCTGAAGAAGGGGATAGTACCACAGGCCATTGATGCAGCCAGGATGGGGCAGGTCATGAAGGGAGCACTGCGCTCTGATCCAGTCTGGCTCCACCTGAAGACCACCAGCGGAGTCATGTCCCTAAGCTATCCAGACCTCGTGCGAATAGTGAGAGACGAAGAGGCTTTGCTTAAGGACCAACAAGTGACTGAGAAACCCACCCCTTCTCCCTCAGCCGTGGTTGGATCTGTTGTGGCCACGGAACGGGACTCTGAGGTGGCTGTCCTGAAGTCACAGATGACTAAAGTGTTGGAGATGCTGACTTCCTTGATGGCTAAGAACCCAGAAGCCATGAAAGAGCCAGAGCAGAAGAAGGAAGTGTTTAAAAATGTCTCAACGCCAGTTTCCTATCAAGCCAAAAGAGAAGAGATTTGCTTTAACTGTGGAGGGGTTGGGCATTACGGACGAGTGTGTCCCAGCCCAAAGAAGACCCAAGACACATACCACAAGTCGGCAGAAAACTTCAGAGGGCCCCGGTGAAGGAGTCAACCGGGTGCCCGTCAGTTCCAGCAAACTCCACAGGAATCATAGAACAAAGAAGAGAGGGGAACAATTCCCCATCCCACAAACTCAATACTCCTCACTTTAAGTCCAAACCCAAAACTTGTCAAGAGATCAATGCATACCAGGCCCAACAATGACTCAGATCCAGGAAGAGAGTAAAAAGGAAGAAGTCACAGAAAACCAAACCCAAGGAATCTAGGAAGGAAACTTCTCAGAGGAAATTCCCTGTCAAACTGGTCGGACCCTCCCCTGTGGTCCCCATTCAGGTGGAAGGGATCTACACTAAGGCCATTCTCGACACAGGAGCTAAAATGACCCTTTTTTGTACCGGGACTTTTACCAGAAACATCTGAGGCATTTGCCTTTGCAGAAGCTGGAAGACTTGCAAATATGGGGAATTGGAACCCAAAGCTTCCCGTACGACGGATACCTCCCAATTATATTGGCCTTCGACCCCTCGGTAGCCGGGGACACAGAAGTTTTTGATACATTGGCGGTGGTCTGCCCTCGCTCGCCAGGATCCAACAAGAGTTCCCTCATAATCGGGACGAACACTGACCTGGTCAGGAGATTATTGGCCCCTATAGTACAGGAACAGGATGCCCCAACAACCAGAATCCACCCTATGTTACAACAGGCTTATCAGCGTCTGGTATTGGAAAAGAAAGCTCCAGAAGAAGGAGTGGGGAAGATCTGGAAGCTAGATAAGAGGGAGAAGATACTACAACCCGGTGAGGTTGCCAGCCTGAAGGCCACTGTAAAGCTTACATGGGAACAACCTGGTCCCTTCGTAGTTCTGGAATCAGATTCCTTAGACACCCATCCAGGGTTGGAAGTAATCCCTGAAGTAGTTCCATTAAGAGCTCTGAAGAAGACCAGTGGCAGGGTATTGGTGAGCATCAGGAATACTACCGACACACCTGTGAAAATCCCAGCCTGGATGCTGTTGGGCCAAGTGAATTCTGCTACCCCGGTTGCCTTGTCAGACTTTGAGAAGGAAGAAGGGGGGAGAGCTACTGTGGAGAGACTTTGCTTGGAGGAGACAGCCTTACCACCGGCGTGGAAGGAGATGGCCAGAGCCCAATCAACTAGATGGCAGAAGATCTTTTTAAGGGATGAGTTTGACGTGGGGTGTGCAAAAAGTGCTACCCACAGGATCCGTCTGCAGGAGGACAGGCCATTCAGGGAAAGAGTCCGGCGGGTCCCCTTGGCTGATTTGGAAGATCTACGAGAGCAACTGACAGAGCTAAAGAGAAACAATGTCATCCGGGAGTCTAGGAGCCCATACGCCTCTCCAATAGTGGTGGTTAGGAAGAAAAATGGATCATTGAGGCTATGTATCGATTATCGGACCCTCAATAGAAGAACGATACCCGATCAATACACTACCCCACGAATAGAGGATGTCCTACAGAGTTTGTCTGGAGCAAAATGGTTCAGTGTAATGGACCTGAAGAGTGGGTATTACCAGATTCCAATGCACCCGGATGACCGAGAAAAAACAGCCTTTATCACCCTGGTGGGGTTCTATGAATTCAATTGCATGCCCCAAGGCTTGTCAGGAGCCCCAGCCACCTTCCAGCGACTTATGGAGAAGACAGTAGGGGACATGAATCTCATTGAAGTGCTGGTTTATCTGGATGATATCATTGTATTCGGGAAGACTCTAGAAGATCATGAGGCAAGGCTGGAAAAGGTCTTGAAGAGACTCAGTGATGAGGGACTCAAGCTTTCTTTGGAGAAGTGACAGTTTTATCAATCTTCAGTCCACTACCTGGGGCACATTGTGTCTGCCGAAGAAGTGTCCACAGATCCAGAAAAATTGGAAAAATTGGAGGCTGTTACCTCCTGGCCCTGGCCCACTACAGTGACTGAGCTCAGATCGTTCTTAGGGTTCTGCTCCTATTACCAAAGGTTTGTGGAGGGGTTTGCCAGGATCGCCAAGCCCTTGAATGAACTCTTGAAGACAGAAGGAGAAGGAGGATGACTCTTGCCCTAGGAAGCCGAGGGAGTCTGTGGAAGATCAGTGGATGGAAAAATGTGAAGAAGTGTTCACAAGATTAAATGAGAGCTTGACCACTGCCCCTGTCTTGGCTTATGCGGACACCAAGAAGTCGTATGAGGTACATGTGGATGCCAGTCATGATGGTCTGGGAGGGGTGCTGTATCAGGAACATAATGACCAGCTGAGACCCATTGCTTAGGTGAGCAGGAGCTCGACCCCAGCTGAGAAGAATTACCGCACCCATAAGTTGGAATTCTTGGCATTGAAGTGGGCTGTGGTGGACAAGCTGAGGGACTACCTGTATGGAGCCGAATTTGTGGTTAAAACAGACAATAACCCACTCACTTACCTTCTGACAACGGCCAAGCTGGATGCCACCGGCCACTTAAAGTACAGACCTGGTACTGGAAACAGAGATGCAAACGCCTTATCCAGAAGGGCCAAACCCCCACCAATCCTACAGAAGACTGGACTCAATTAAACCCAGAGGGAGTGCGAGCCCTGTGTCAAGTAGCGGAGTTCCAAGCCAGTGGAGGGTCCAGGGCTGAAGAAATTGGGGTCTCGGTTGTTGGAGGACCCAAGTATTACTGTGATGTGGCCCAGATTGGAGAGGAGAATCTACCCAGACTTTCAAAGAGAGATCTAAGGAGAGATCAACTGGAGGACCCAAGGCCGCTGATAGGCCAGTACAACCAGCCCTGTTGTACTGGGCCCACTCTCATCAGCTACACAGTGGGGCCCTGGCATCATTACAATTCGTTACTGCATTTAAAAAAAATATAGTTTTCTAAACTTTTCCCCCACTTCTACTCGCTTTCAGGGACGGTATATCATTTTCCTGGGTCCCATCAGGTCATTTCAGAGACCCTGGAGGGGAGCGCAGTGGAGGGATTATTTTCTTATTTTAGGGCACATGTACATCATGCCGCCCCACTATTCTATTAGTCCCGGCTGGCGGAGTGATATTGCAATTCTCCGTTCGGCTCTCGGCTGCAATCCTAGTAAGATGTGAAGAAGTTGAGCGGCTGACAGAGAAGAGCAGGAGGACAGCGTGGCTGCACTGGACACAGTGAGTGGGGATTAGAGGATAGAATACTCACTGTGTCCTATCATGTATTTCACAGCAGGTTATCAGCATTTCAATTATTACACAGGTAGCAGTAGCACTGTAAGCAGGTGCTCTATCATGTCTCTATGTCACATTGCTTTTGGGTGCTGGCTTTGTTATGGCTGTTAACTTATTGCTGTACTTACTGTATGTAACAGCCATAACAAAGTCAGCACCCAAAAGCAATGTGACATACAGACATGATAGAGCACCTGCTTACAGTGCTGCCTGTGTGATAATTGTAATGCTGATGATAATAAGAAACGTTGTAATGCTAATTTACACTTTATTTTAACTGCTTCCTGTCCAGCGACGTATCAGTACGTCGCTGGATTGGAAGGGTGATATCTTGGTCATAACTACAGCAATGATCAAGATATCATTTTTTAACACCAGGAATTCTGCACGAAGTAAAAGTAATCCTTGTGGCTAAGAAGCCCCTGGATTACTTTTACAGGCAGTGGAAGGGGGTTCCACCACCCCCTTTACTGCTTTTAAGATGTGACCAGTAGCATCTGGTTACTGGGACACAGTGAGAGGGATGGATGTCATTCCGCCCTCTGTGTGATGTCAGAAACTGGAAGTGATGAGGATTTTATCACTTTCGGTTTCGGGCTCATTTAATGAAACCATTACCGGCTTGAACAAGTATCTGATCAAACTGATCTCGGTTTAATCTTATGCTTTGGAGGCCAGAGGACAGATATGGGGTCTAAAAGACCCCAGATCCCTCCATAAAGAGGACATGTCATGGCCCATGCTATGACAAGGGATGTTGTTCATCTCTTGTGAAAGCAAAAATGAAAAAAAAAATGTAACGATACAGTTTATGATTTGTTTTTCTGTGAAATAAAATAAATTAAATACCATTTAAAAGAAATTTAAACTGCCCCCACTCCTTCATGCTTATTAATTGCAAATGCATGCGGTGACTCCGCACATATATGTAAATTGCTTCAAGCCGGGGCCAGGGGTGTGGTCAAGAGCGTGGTTGAAGCGGGCCCCGTCAGGTAGGCTGTACAGGGCCCCATGATTTCTAACAGCGGCCCTGGGAAGACCCGCTGGGGAGGCTGGCCTTGGAAGCACTGGAGAACCAAACCCCAGACTTACTCCTGAAGGACCCTTCAAAGGAGGCTCGCCTATTGAGAAGAGAATGGGACCGGTTGCAGATGGTGGGTGGTCTACCGAAGGGGCCCCTCCGATGATCTGGAGGATAAGTGGCAGCTGTTTCTGCCCGAGAAGTACCGAAAGACTGTTCTGACCGCTTTACATGACGATCATGGTCACCTGGGATCGGAAAGAACCTTCCAACTCATGAGGAATCGGTTTTACTGGCCCTGTATGCGGGCTGAAGTGGAGAAATATTGCCATTCATGTGCAAGCTGCATACAAAGAAAGACTCTGCCTCATCAAGCTGCCCCAATGGGCCACCTACAAAGTCAAGGGCCCTTGGATCTGGTATGCATTGATTTTCATTGTATAGAACCCGATTTGAGTGGACATGGGAATGTTCTGGTGATAACCGATCATTTCACCCGATACGCTCAGGCATTCCCAACCAAAGACCAGAAGGCCTCCACAGTGGTCAAGGTACTTGTCAAGAAGTTTTTTGTACACTACGGACTACCTCAACGCCTCCACTTGGATCAGGGAAGGGACTGTTGGATTCCCTGGGTATAAAGAAGACCCGAACCACCCCCTATGACCCACAAGGGGATGCTCAGCCCGATTGATTTAATCGGACATTGTTAAATATGCTGGGGACTTTGAGTAATAAGAAGAAACAGCATTGGGGCAAGCATGTGGCTGCCATTGTGCATGCGTCTAATAGTACAACTAGTGATGCCACTGGATACTCTCCATACAGGTTGATGTTCGTCAGGGAAGCAAGATTACCGGTAGACTTAGCCTTTGGCACTTCAATAGATCATACATCCGTGGCTTCTCACAAAGGATATGTGGACCGGTTGCGAACTTGCGACAGAGTTTGAGACTGGCATATGAGAAGGCCCAGGCGACTTCCAATCAAAGAGGAGCCAGGAATAAGCGGAGCTATGACCTCAAGGTTCGGATTCATGACCTACAGCCAGGAGACAGGGTGCTGTTGCGGAACTTAGGCATACGGGGAAAACATAAACTGGCTGACCGGTGGAGGTCCCAACCCTATGTGATATGTAAACAACTGCCAGGCTTACCAGTATACCAACTCAAGCCAGAAGAAAGTGTGGGGCCATTGAAGACATGGCACAGGAATCACCTACTGCCCCTCTCTGAAGCAATCTGTTTGCCCCCTACCTCGGATCCTTCTGAACCCCTTTCAGCCTCCAGTACCCCTAGACCTGTCACCAGGTCTCAAGCCACCCGTTTAGAAGAGATGGATGCCCAAGACCAGAGTAAAGATGAAGAATTGGAACTTGATTGGTTGTGGACACCGCCAATACCTGACTCCATGGCCACAGCCACTCCATCATCCGAGGTTACCACCAGAGACACTTTAAATGCTGAGGCTGCTGAATTCATACCGCTTGCTACTCTTACTGAGGAATGGGAGGATGCCCAAGACACTTTTCCCGAAGAAGAACCTAGGGATTCCCTGTACCTCTCTGCACCTGAAGTAGATGCCCCTGGATCATTGGAACCCAATATACCAGACTTAGTAGAAGGAGAATTGGGTGAATCCACTGCGGTAGAAACCCTGGCCCCTAGAGAACAAAGAGAGAAAAGGACCATCCACCCCCCAAGAAGACTAATGTATACTCAGATGGGAGAGTGCTCGGAAGAGACTATTGCCACTGCAAGAAGGATAGTAGAAAAGCCTGTCCTCTCTACTGTGAATTTAGTAGAGGGCAACCCTAGCTCGCTCCCTGGCACAGTTAAACAGGTCACTTCCACTAGTGTGACTTGTGGGCAAGACAACCTCTCACCCAAGGCTTAGTGGGAGGTTCCTCTGCCAGGCTCCTTTGTGGCCGTACATTGTGTTGAATGTTCATATGCTAACAAAGTTCGTTAACTGTTTATCTTTGGGGACCAAAGACTCTAAGCGGGGGGAGTGTGTAGCGGGGTGTCACTTTCAGGAGCTCAAAAGACTACTATACCCAGTGTGCAGCAGGACACCCACAGTGCATTGCCCGGCGCAAGGTCTGCTGGGGAAGGCCTATTTAAGGAGGAGCGGAGCAACACGCGGGTCTCTTTGGACGTCTCCCACCCAGCAAGTGGAGCCTGCGCTGGGTCTGTCATTGAACTGGGTCTGAGAGTTGGGCCTTGTGATCCACAGAGCCTTCCAGCCTTCACGGAACAACCCAAGAGTCACCTCATCCATCATCCTTCCAAGGACTGTCTGGAGGATCAGAGACTACGGGAGTCGTGAGACTGTGTACGGGAACCCAGTTACGGAAGTCGGTTGTACGTACTGGTCCGGTCGGGTGAGAGCGCACTTGCTCAAGGATTATTTGACTAGTCTTTAGGCTCAGTGTCCCCCGTTCAGGGACCACAGTTTACCGGAGTGTTACATTGCACGTAAAAGGGACCGTGTGTTGTGCAGAAATAGTTGAATCCTTTTTTACATACTGAGTAGATGACTGTCCTTTTACCTGTGGATTACAAATACCCTTTTTAAGTGCACCATCATTGCTAGCGAAGATCTCTCCCAACGGAGCACCATATCTGCAATAGTCAGGCCTGACTTTAAAGTAATTAGACACTGTTTGGGCGCCATCTTTGCCCACGAGGGGGAAGCTCGCGAGCGTAGTTGATTGACATTGAGTGTGTGGAATACTGATAGAACTTATTGCTTGATTATATGCTTAACAGTTAACATTGCAGGGCTCTGCATAGGCATATGTACTATTGTCTAACTTTATGCTTTATACTAAGTAAAACTTACTTGCGGTTAAGCAAATACGCTTTGTGGTTATATGTTTATTGCGGTATTGTGATCCCCTTAGCTAACGGGTTCCACAATCCCATATTTACTGCTATCTGTGCCAAGGGAGGTTAGAGCCAGTTACTGGGGGTTGACAGCAGTGTGTTACAGGCCAAAAATGTATATCAGCAGCCCTCTTACCTGGGGGTATTGCTACATATGCATTTATGTTTCAGTTGACATTATTAATGGATACTGGGAGATCTTTGGTGACATACACCCCATCCCAGTCTTGTCTGCCCCCCGTTTGTGCTCTGTTGGGTTGGCTTTTCCTCTGTCTCTTCAGCTCCCAAGCCGGATGCTCATTACTGCCGCCTCTGGGTATTCAGCATTTGGTAGTCTAATCCAGCCTTTGGTGATTATAGTGCCATGCATTTTGGACCCTCTTGACTAATTGTCACAATACCATCTCTGTGGTGATACTTATTTGGTCCATTATACCCCCTACAGATGTACTACACACGCATCTACCCCTGATGAAGCGAGCATGGTCTTGAAAAGCGCGTTGGGATACTTTTCATGCCTGTATACTTTGCAATTTACATTTTATATCATGATATGTGTAATGCCATTTTTTACTGTATGTATCATTTCAGTAGCTTGGCTATGATTCATGTTGTTTACGTTTGCATGACAATTTTAATACATTTTGAGACAGCATTTACTGTCAATTGTTAGCTAACCGCATTCACCTCATTTAAAATCCCGGGGCGATTTCCTGTATTTTGTCACGTGTGTGATTTGAACACTGTTTACATTTGCGGGCTCGACTTACGTATATGTTTTCATTGGTGTGCCAATGGGGACGCGGGGACAGGGCGCTTTAATTTTTTTATTATTATTATTAGATTTTTATTACACTGTTACTTTAAAAAAAAAATCTGATCACTTTTATTGCTGTCACAAGGAATGTAAACATCCCTTGTGACTGTAATAGGCAGTGACAGGTACTCTCTATGGAGGGATCTGGGGTCTAAAAGACCCCAAACCCCTCCTCTGCACTTCAAAGTATTCAAAATGCCAAAATCAGAATTTTTATTGAAATCAGCGCCGTTGGCTGCCGAGTAAATCAGAAGTGACGTTGTGACGTGGCTTCCGAGTTACTACATTGGAGACCCGATCAACGCTGATTCTGTCCCCTCCCACTGCTTGTGATAACGACCAAGTGGCTTGTTAGCCACATCAGTTGTTATTTGAAAGCCGACCACCAGCTCTAAAAAACGGTACCGGGGTGATGCCTCTGGCTCCAGACATCTCCCCGGTACCACCATTTCAACAAAATGATGTACAGGTACGTGATTTTGCGTGAAGTGGTTAAACCACTTTTCTCACTCTTTACAATCAGTACACTTTGAAGGGACCTACACATCTGGGATACCTCCACAAGTTCAGCCACCATGCCCTCCCTCTCACTAGAAGATCCTTTACTACTTTGCACACTCCAACTGATGATTTGAAGCTGCAAGGAGACAACTGGAGAATTATGAATCAGAGTCTAGCTTTGGGAGGGAACCACTCAGGGGTTCTTTGATACCCTACAAGCCTGGAAAACCTTTGGCTATCTATTTGCGTGCTCTCTACCCTTTGTCCTGTCCCAACAGGGTAGCCCTATTAGGAGCACAGGCTCCAACCAGCATGATTCTCTGAGCCACATGGACATGAAATAATATAACTACAAACTGGTGATCCATCTAAGAAAGGGGTCGGCAACCCATCGATCGTAGCCATCTGCCAGGTAGATCTCAACCCGACATGCCGCCAGCACCTGCCCATGACTTCTACCCCGCTAGGGTGACCACATTTCCAAACTGCCATTCAGGGACACCCCCCCTTGCCCCTGCTTCCCCAAAAAACATGTGGGGGTTGGGGAAATGTAGTCTTGGGGTTGAGGGCAGCAGGGGTGATTTGTCGGGTGAATGGCTGGTGTTGTACTACATTGTAATATATAACAAAATAATTCAACTCACCCTAATGCAGAATTAGTGGGAACCCTGAGCTTGTCACTTGCTCCCAGATGCAGCGTGCCACTTGCCAACGTTGCCTGCCACTAGATGCAGCTTGTTACTTGCCACCGTCGCCTGCCCCCAGATGCAGATTGTCACTTGTCACCGTTGCCTGCCGCCAGAAGCAGCGTATCACTTGCCACCATTGCCTGCCATCAGATGCAATGTGCCACTTGCCACCCATTGCCTGGCACCAGATGTAGCATGTAACTTCCCACCGTTTCCTGACGCCAGATGCAGTGTGCCACTTTCCACCCGAAGCCTTCAACCAGATGCAGTGTGCCACTTTCCACCCAAAGCGTGCAACCAGATTCAGTGTGCCACTTTTCACCCATAGCCTGTCATCAGATGCAGTGCGCCACTTTCCACCCGAAGCCTGCAACCAGATGCAGTGTGCCACTTTCCACCCAAAGCGTGCAACCAGATACAGTGTGCCACTTTTCACCCATAGCCTGTCACCAGATGCAGTGTGCCACTTTTCACCCGTAGCCTGCCACCACAGATCCCCAGGAAAAAGAACGCCCCTCCCGCCGCTGGCTGCTGATGTGACTCCTCCCATGTGGGGGCCCAGGACTTACCCAGTATGCTATTGAGCTGCTGGGCTGCCCTGCATCCAGTGTGCTTTCTGAACAACCATTCAGTGCTGCTGGAGGTTTTGTTACTGATCATTAGGGATGAGCCGAACACCCCCGGGTTCGGTTCGCACCAGAACCTGCGAACGGACCGAAAGTTCGCGCAAACTTTAGAACCCTATTAAATACAATGGACGCGAACGTTCGAAATCTAAAGTGCTAATTATAACGGCTAATATGCATGTTATTGTCCTAAAAAGGGTTTGGGGACCCGGGTTCTGCCCCAGGGAACATGGCCGTTTTTCGGGAGCAGTCATTTTAATGATGCATAAAGTGAAAAAAAAGTATGTCTAAAGTATGCCTGTGAAGTGGCATGTGTTTCCCGTGTTTAGAACTGTCCCTCCACAAAATGAAATTTCTAAAGGAAAAAAAGCCATTTAAAACTGCTTGCGGCTTTAATGTCATGTCTGGTCCCGGTAATATGGATGAAAATCTTTGAGAAAAATGGCATGGCTACCCCCATCAGCCCCCCCCCCCTCACCCCAGCCCATTACCAGCCCCTTTGGGTCTTGTATGAATATTAAGGGAAACCCCGCACACAAAATAAAAAAGGCCCTATATACTCTGAACAGCAGTATACAGGCGGTATAAACAAGACAGGGAATGTAGGTTTGTTCATAAGTAGAATCTGTTTGTAATTTTGAACACGTACATTGTTTAAGTGTATCTCCAGCCAAAAAATCTATTTTTAAGCTTTTTGGAAAACATAGGGAAGGGTTATCCCCCCTGTAACATTTGTTTTGCTGTCTGTGCCCCTGTTCAGAACATTTCACCTCACTTTCCGTCCCAATGACAACTGTTTTTGAAAAGTGGGGTTTTTATTGAAACAAGGATTGGTGATAAAGCCTCAGTAGAGAGGAGACACCTTTTTTTCCCATATTAACTCTTACAGGAGAGAATTTCCCTTCCTAGGGGTAGATTTCCTCTCACTTCCTGTTGTCTCCTTCCGTTTGCAAGTAGGAAACGTTTGTAAGTTGGATGTTTGAAAGTATGGGCCTGCCGTATATACTCTGCAGAAATTGACCCCTTAGGTCTTGGTGTTGGCACAACACTGTAAGCACTCACAGTTACTCTTGGTGGGCGCTGGAACGCCCTGCTGTCAACTATTATATCAGGAATTGTAATTACATGCCATTGTTGAACAGTGGTAGGAAAAATTGGGCCTTTGATGGTGGTGCTGGTGCCACAACACTGTAAGCCCTCACAGTTACTCTTGGTGGGTGCATGAATGGGCCCTGCTGTGAATTATTAGATCAAGAATTGTAATTGCATGCCCCTGTTGAACAGGGGCTGAAAAATTGGGCCTTTGGTGGTGGTGGTGGTGGTGTTGGTGGTGGTGGTGTTGTCACAACACTGTAAGCCCTCACATTTACTCTTGGTGGGCGCATGAATGGGCCCTGCTGTGAATTATTAGATCAATAATTGTAATTGCATGCCCCTATTGAACAGGGGCTGAAAAATTGGGCCTTTGGTGGTGGTGGTGGTGGTGGTGTTGTCACAACACTATAAGCCCTCACAGTTACTCTTGGTGGGCGCAGGAATGGGCCCTGCTGTGAATTATTAGATCAAGAATTTTAATTACATGCCCCTGTAGAACAGGGGCTGAAAAATTGGGCCTTAGCCACTGGTGCCACAACACTGCAACCCCTCACAGATACTGTACTTGGAGCACAGTAATGAGCCCTGTTGCAAAGTATTGCATCAAAAATTGTAATTACACGCCCCTGTTAAACAGGGGCTGAAAAATTGGGCCTTAGCCACTGGTGCCACAACACTGCAACCCCTCACAGATACTGTACTTGGAGCACAGTAATGAGCCCTGTTGCAAAGTATTGCATCAAAAATTGTAATTACACGCCCCTGTTAAACAGGGGCAGAAAAATTGGGCCTTAGGCACTGGTGCTGGTGCCACGACACTGCAACCTCTCCCAGATACTCTAGTTGGAGTGCAGGAATGAGCCCTACTGCAAAGCATTGCATCAAAAATTGTAATTACATGCCCCTGTTAAACAGGGGCTGAAAAATTGGGCCTTAACCACTGCTGGCGGCACCCAGAAACAAAAATGTTTTTCCAAGATATCATCATCAATCGGATCATTGAGGAGGAGGAGGATAGTCAGTCAACATGACAGGACAGTCTCTCAGCATCAGCATCAGTCTTGAAGGGATGTGACATTTGAAAATAAATTAGTCTGTTATATCAGCTTCAGGTGTTTGGTAGCTGGTGGTGATCCAAGACGGGTTCATCTTTATGAAGGTCAGTCGATCAACAGAGTCGATGGACAGGCGCACCCTGTGATCCGTGACAAATCCTCCAGCAGCACTGAATGTGCGTTCTGAAAGAACGCTGGATGCAGGACAGGCCAGTAGCTCAATTGCATACTGTGCAAGCTCTGGCCAGTGATCCATCCTCAAGACCCAGTAAGCCAGAGGATTTTCGGTGGGGAAGGTGTCCAAGTCTGACCTTGCCCCTAGGTATTCCTGCACCATGTATATCAGATGCTGGCGATGGTTGCTGGAACCGATCATACCTTGGGGCTGCGGACTAAAGAATTGTTTGAACGCATCGGTCAGACTGCCACCTTCCCCACCGCTCCTTCTTTGACTGACCGAAGCCTCAGCAACTCGTTGTCCAGGACCAGGAGTTTGTAACCTCCCAGTCTCTGGGAACGCGTTGCACAGACCTTTCTGCAAGGCCTCCCGGAGTTGTCTCATCCTCTGCTCCCTCTGCGACGGTAAGATAAGGTCCGCAACCTTACCCTTGTACCGTGGATCAAGGAGAGTGGCCAGCCAGTAATGGTCCCTCTCCTTGATCCGAAGAATACGAGGATCCTTCCGCAGACTTTGCAGGATCAGGGAGGCCATGCAGCGTAGGTTAGCTGAGGCATTCGGTCCGGAGTCCTCTGGGTCACTAAGGACGACATGATCCGCAGCCACCTCCTCCCAGTCACGTACAAGTCCACTGGTTTCTTGGGACTGTAAATCATCCCTAAAAGACTGCTGCTGATGATGCTGAGTGCCAGGCTCCACCTCCATGCTGACACAATCCTCCTCCTCCTCCTCCTCTTCTTCTTCCTGTGCGATGGGTGGGACAGAAGGAACACTGTCTGGGTAAAGGGGGCCTTGAGAGGCAAGGAAGTCCTCCTCTTCCTGCCTCTGTTCTGCCTCAAGTGCCCTGTCCATTATTCCACGCAGCGTATGTTCCAACAGGTGGACAAGAGGTACAGTGTCACTGATGCATGCACTGTCACTGCTCACCATCCTCGTGGCCTCCTCAAATGGTGCCAGGACAGTGCATGCATCCCTGATCATGCCCCACTGGCGTGGTGAAAAAAACCTGAGCTCCCCTGACCCTGTTCTGGTGCCGTAGTCGCACAGGTACTCATTGATGGCCCTCTGCTGCGTGTGCAGCCGCTGCAGCATGGCCAACGTTGAGTTCCACCTGGTGGGCATGTCACATATAAGGCGGTTCTTGGGCAGGTTCAACTCCTTTTGCAGCTCAGCCAGGCGAGCACTGGCATTATAAGATCTGCGGAAATGCACACAGACTTTCCTGGCCTGCCTCAGGACATCCTGTAAGCCCGGGTACCTGCCCAAGAACCGCTGCACCACCAGGTTAAGGACGTGAGCCACACAGGGCACATGGGTCAGTTGTCCCTGTCGGAGAGCGGAGAGGAGGTTGGTGCCATTGTCGCAAACTACCATTCCTGGCTTAAGCTGGCGTGGTGTCAACCACCTCTCGGCCTGCCCCTGCAGAGCAGACAGAACCTCTGCCCCAGTGTGGCTCCTGTCCCCCAAACACACCAGCGCAAGCAAAGCATGGCATCTTTTTGCCTGCGTACTTGTGTAGCCCCTTGAACGCCTACGGAGCACCGCTGGTTCTGAGGACAAAGCACAGGAAGAGGCCACGGAGGAAGAAGAAGAGGAGGGGGTGGAGGACAGAGGTGTGTCACAACCAGTAGTAGCATTTTAGAGGCGTGGCGGTGGAACAACCTCCAACACTACTGCACCTTGTCCTGCATCCTTCCCAGCTGCCAAAAGAGTGACCCAATGGGCCGTGAAAGAAAGGTAACGTCCCTGTCCATGCCTGCTGGAAAATGAGTCAGCGGTAATATGCACCTTACCGCTTACCGCTGACCGCCCTGTCCAGCGAGGCCAAGACATTGCCTTCCACATGCCGGTAGAGAGCCGGAATCGCCTTCCGTGAGAAAAAGTGGCGTTTGGGAACCTGCCACTGAGGAACCGCACATTGCACAAACTCACGGAAGGGGGCCGAGTCTACCAACTGAAAAGGCAGCAGTTGAAGCGCTAGCAATTTAGCCAAGCTAGCATTCAACCGCTGGGCATGTGGATGGCTGGGAGTGAACTTCTTTCGACGGTCCAGCAGCTGGGGCAGGGAAATTTGCCTGCTAGAATCGGACGTCGGTGTACTGCTAGCAGAGTGCCCGCAAGTACTTGGCTGTGACACACCTAATTCTACACCTTCATTCCTCTCAGAGCAGGTTTCAGAGAGGACTGAAGGTATAGTGGGGTTGGAGATCCCAGCTGATGCGGTGCAAGAAGAGGTCCGCTTTGTTCTTTGGTGTGGGTCTTTAAGGTAGGCTTGCCAACGAGCTGCATGGCAGGTCAACATATGTCTGGTCAAGCATGTGGTGCCCAAGCGGGTGATGTTTTGGCCACGCGATATACGCTTGAGACATATGTTGCAAACAGCAGCTGTGCGATCTGATGCACTCGACTCAAAAAAGGCCCACACCAAAGAACTTTTTGAATAACGGGCAGAGGCAGCGCCCTGCACAGACGGAGCTCTGCGGTGTGATTCCGTCGGTGTGCTGCCCTTACGCTGGCCCCCCGAGGGCATCCTGCCTCGTTGGAGATGTGCCTCCTCCTCATCCTCCTCCTCCTCCTCCTACTCTCTCCTATTAGGCACCCACGTGGAGTCAGTGACCTCATCATCCCCTCCCTCCTCATCACTGGAGCCAATACTGCCTTCCTCTAGCTGGGTATCATCATCAGACCCTTCAAAACGCTGGGCATCCTCCTGGAGCATGTACCCAACACTGTGCTCAAACAGTTCGGGGGACTCCTCAGGAGGACATGGTTGGTCTAGGGAAGGAGTGACTGATGATGACATTGATACCAGGGAAGAGGACGCTTTGGCAGCTGCTTTGCCAGTACCCTGAGCCTGGGTGAGAGAGGATGAGGAGGATGAGGAGGGCTTGGTCATCCACTCTACCAAGTCTTCGGCATGATGCGGCTCAACACGTCCAGCTGCCGAAAAGAAGGACAAGCGTGTCCCATGGCCACGTGCTGATGGCGATGCACCGCGTCCACAACCAGCACTGTTGTCTCTAGACACAGAGCCTGCTTGCCCTCTTTTATTGGCTCTTGACTGTCTGCCTCTCCTTGTTTGCCTTCCAGACATTCTAATGGCCTGCAGGGAAATGGGAAAACCAGCAATAAGGCCTAGCTTCAGGAGTATATTTTGCAGGAATCACACTACGCCTGCTGTAGGTGCTGCAAATGCCTGTTGGTGTAACACACTAGGAAAAAGCAGCAATACAGGCTAACTTCAGGTGTAATATGGTCAGGAGGCACACTCCGCCCGCTGTAAGTGCCGCAAATGTCTGTTGGTGTAACACACCAGGAAAAAGCAGCAATACAGGCTAAGTTCAGGTGTAATATGGTCAGGAGGCACACTCCGCCCGCTGTAAGTGCCGCAAAATCCTGTTGGTGTAACACACCAGGAAAAAGCAGCAATACAGGCTAAGTTCAGGTGTAATATGGTCAGGAGGCACACTCCGCCCGCTGTAAGTGCCGCAAAATCCTGTTGGTGTAACACACCAGGAAAAAGCAGCAATACAGGCTAAGTTCAGGTGTAATATGATCAGGAGGCACACTCCGCCCGCTGTAAGTGCCGCAAAATGCTGTTGGTGTAACACACCAGGAAAAAAGCAGCAATACAGGCTAAGTTCAGGTGTAATATGGTCAGGAGGCACACTCCGCCCGCTGTAAGTGCCGCAAAATCCTGTTGGTGTAACACACCAGGAAAAAGCAGCAATACAGGCTAAGTTCAGGTGTAATATGGTCAGGAGGCACACTCCGCCCGCTGTAAGTGCCGCAAAATCCTGTTGGTGTAACACACCAGGAAAAAGCAGCAATACAGGCTAAGTTCAGGTGTAATATGGTCAGGAGGCACACTTCACCCGCTGTAAGTGCCGCAAAATCCTGTTGGTGTAACACACCAGGAAAAAGCAGCAATACAGGCTAAGTTCAGGTGTAATATGGTCAGGAGGCACACTCCGCCCGCTGTAAGTGCCGCAAAATCCTGTTGGTGTAACACATCAGGAAAAAGCAGCAATACAGGCTAAGTTCAGGTGTAATATGGTCAGGAGGCACACTCCACCCGCTGTAAGTCCCGCAAAATCCTGTTGGTGTAACACACCAGGAAAAAGCAGCAATACAGGCTAAGTTCAGGTGTAATATGGTCAGGAGGCACACTCCGCCCGCTGTAAGTGCCGCAAAATCCTGTTGGTGTAACACACCAGGAAAAAGCAGCAATACAGGCTAAGTTCGGGTGTAATATGGTCAGGAGGCACACTCCGCCCGCTGTAAGTGCCGCAAAATCCTGTTGGTGTAACACACCAGGAAAAAGCAGCAATACAGGCTAAGTTCAGGTGTAATATGGTCAGGAGGCACACTCCACCCGCTGTAAGTGCCGCAAAATCCTGTTGGTGTAACACACCAGGAAAAAGCAGCAATACAGGCTAAGTTCAGGTGTAATATGGTCAGGAGGCACACTCCGCCCGCTGTAAGTGCCGCAAAATCCTGTTGGTGTAACACACCAGGAAAAAGCAGCAATACGGGCTAACTTCAGGTGTATAATGTGCAGGAGGCTTAGCAACAATGACACTGACACTGTCCCCTGCCTATCCTTCTCTCTCCCTGCACACAAGGTTTATCAAAGTATATGACACTGACACTCTCCCTGCCTATCCTTCTCTCTCCCTGCACACAAGGTTTAGCAAAGAATATGACACTGACACTGTCCCCTGCCTATCCTCCTCTCTCCCTTCACACAAGGTTTATCAAAGTATATGACACTGACACTCTCCCTGCCTATCCTTCTCTGTCCCTACACACAAGGTTTAGTAAAGAATGGATTTGACACTGTCCCTGCCTATCCTTCACTTTCCCTGCTCCGGAACACGCTACACGAGGCCGCCGCGCTGGCGGCCTTTTATAGTGTGGGGCGTGTACTAAACCCCCTCAGCTATAATTGGCCACAGGCATCCTGCCTGTGGCCAATCATTGCTCTCCTCGCTGCTGGCGCTGTGATTGGCCAAGCATGCAGGGTCACAGTGCATGCTTGGCCAATCACAGCGCCGGGATTACACTGCGATGGCGCAGTGTATTGTGGGCCGTTCGCGTCACTCGAATTTGGCGCGAACGGCCCAAATAGTTCGTTGTTCGCCGAACGTGCGAACAGCCGATGTTCGAGTCGAACCTATGTTCGACTCGAACACCGAGCTCATCCCTACTGATCATAGAACGCATCTGTCCTCAGACTCCGTGGACCGTCTGACTTTTATCAAAATGAATCAGTCCTGGATTGCCAGCAGCTATGAAGCCCCTGAGGCCGATGTCGCCGATTAAGTGTTTTTGGGATGTGGAATCTCTGCAAGACTTTTAGGCTGTTTAGTGTTGTGGGTGTTGATTTCATATGGAAGAATGTTTTTGGTGTAGGTTTCATGGGCACAATCAACACTCAAAGACCAATTTTTCTGCACCAGTTTGACAGGTGCATATCATTAAAATTTTTGACAGCATGGCGAATTTTTGCTTTCATCAAGAGTACCTCTATATAGTTACGGTGTGAAGGCGCCACCCACAGCCAAAGAACAATTTTCCGCACCCGTTACACAAGTAGAAATCCAAAGTTTGTGTTAGAGACACCAGAATTTATCCAAAAAATCTCTAATCTTGTTTTCCGTGCACTACATTGTTGCCTCATCATAGAGACTGGCTGCCCAAGCTGATGCTTACAAAAGAAAGCTTGCAAGGAAACGTAATTTTGTGGGCTTTATAAATGCAATTATTGCTGCAGCAGCTTCTATACACAGTACATATGTGCCAGTTTACAGGTGGACTAAGGGGACCCCCTAGGCACTATATTGAAAGGAATTTTTCATTTTTATACTTTCACTGTAAGCATCAATAAATCACTGTTCATTTAAATGTTTTTACAAACTTTTTTTCATTGATACATGTCCCTCAGGGCAGTACCCGGACCCCCATAACCATTGTATGCCCAATAACATGCATATAAGCTTTCAAAATGGGCACTTTTGATTTTTCATGTTCGGGTCTCCAAGACTTTAATGGGGTTCGTTATTCAGTTCCAAACTTTCCTGATGTTCAAAAGTTCTGGTGCAAACAGAACAGAGGGTCGTTCGGCCCATCCCTAGTGATAAGGGACAACATGACTGGTGTGGTGGTTATAAGGGACAACAGGACTGGTGTGGTGGTGATGAGGGACAACATGACTTGTGTGGTTGTGATAAGGGGCAACATAACTGGTGTGGTGGTGATAAAGGGATAACATGACTGGCGCGGTGGTGATAAGGGACAATATGGCTGGTGTGGTGGTGATAAGGGACAATATGACTGGTGTGGTGGTGATAAGTGACAAAATGACTGGTGTAGTGGTGATAAGGGACAACATGACTGGTGTGGTGGTGATAAGGGACAACATGGCTGGTGTGGTGGTGATAAGAGACAAAATGACTGGTGTAGTGGTGATAAGGGACAACATGACTGGTGTGGTGGTGATAAGGGACAATATGACTGGTGTGGTGGTAATAAGGGACAATATAACTGGTGTGGTGGTGATAAGAGACAAAATGACTGGTGTGGTGGTGATAAGGGACAACATGACT
Organism: Rana muscosa; assembly: GCA_029206835.1. Taxonomy (NCBI): domain Eukaryota; kingdom Metazoa; phylum Chordata; class Amphibia; order Anura; family Ranidae; genus Rana; species Rana muscosa. The sequence goes on along the minus strand of CM055123.1, from coordinate 381,107,201 downwards.
GGTGTGATGGTGATAAGGGACAATATGACTAATGTGGTGGTGATAAGGGACAACATGACTGGTGTGGTGGTGATCAGGTGGTGACTGGTGAGTGGGTAATATTGATTAGGAACACTGCAGGTGGCCAGCAGTGATTTAGGAAATTGATTTTTTTGGCAGTGATTAGGGACATTGTGAGTCGATGGAGGTGATTAGGGATGCTGAATGGAAGCACTGGTCTGGTGGCATTGTACTGTGGTGTCACTGATCAGAGATAATGGCTGGTGGCACTGACATACAGTGATATCAGAGCAGCCAGACATTGTACATAACCAACACAGTAGTACAATGGGGAGATTTATTAAAACTGGAGCAGGCAAATTCTGGTGCAGCTCTTTATAGAAATCAATCAGCTTCCAGGTTTCATTGTTAAAGCTTGGGGAAGAAAAGAATGAGGGGGAGCTTTGAGCAAGTAAGGCTGGCTGTGATAGACTTTTCACTCTCCAATCTAGGTGGCTGACCACATACTGTAGAGGCATATACAAATCTTACATACAATCTGGTGCACTCTAATGCCGCTTACACACGGTCGGAGTTTCCGACAACAAATGTTCTATGGGAGCTTTTTGGCGTAAATTCAGACCGTGCGTAGGCTCCGTCGAACATTTGCTGCCGGAATTTCCGACAACAAAAATTTGAGAGCTGGTTCTCAAATTTTCCGACAACAAAGCATGTTGTCAGAAATTCTGACCGTGTGTACACAATTTCGACGCACAAAAGTCCACGCATGCTCAGAATCAAGCAGAAGAGCCACACTGGCTATCGAAAATCTTTTTTCTCGGCTCGTCGAACGTGTTGTACGTCACTGCGTTCTTGACGTTTGGAATTTTCGTCAACATTAGTGTGACCGTGTGTATGCAAGACAAGTTTGAGTGAACATCCGTTGGAAAAAAATCCACGGTTTTGTTGTCGGAATGTCCGATTGTGTGTACGCGGGATAAGGGTTGGGGAGCAGTCTAGCAATTTGCACACACTTCTAGGACTCGTCAAGCCATCTTAGGAGCTAGAACCCTTGTGTTAACCACTCTTTCCACTGCCCATGTCAGAAACATTCGCCATTCACCAGTTTAGGATGGCTCCATGTGAATGATGTTGTACATATCTCATGCTCAATTTATTTGAGAAATGGATGTGGACTGGATTCTAGCCCTTGGCTAATCAACCCTGAGGGAGTTTCCTCCTCAGCCTGGAGAACAGTTCTGCATTCTACAGTGACCAGAGTTAAATGGGCGATAAATAATATTCATGGCTGGGTTGGCGATAGCATTTCCCGACACCAGCGAATCAGTCCGATCGCAGCTGTCATGAGTAGGCTCCACAATTATTTTATCTCTCATAAATCCTATACACACTACACATACAATTTTATATTTATCCCGAAATGTGTACGATCAGAAGAAATTATTGTCATCTCTCTGCAACTAATATTTTAGTTTTTCTGAGAGATAAAATAAATTCCTCTGATCTTTGACATAAAACCAAATGTTGGTAGACAGTTTGGAATCTCTGTGAGTATAGGTCTTTTCACATGCTGGGCTTATAGATGTAATGGCTAGGACTTCCCTTTGAGGCTCAGGTATGCGATAATTAATTTATCTTAACCACTTCAGCCCGTAAGATTTGGCTGCCCAATGACTAAGCCATTTGCGTTGCGTTAACTGACAAATGGGCGATCGTGAAACACTGTACCAAAACAAAACTGACGTTCTTTTTTTCCCACAAATAGAACTTTCTTTTAGTGGTATTTCATCACCTCTGCGGTTTTTATTTTTTGCGCTATAAATAAAAAAAGAGCGACAATTTTGAAAAAAACACAATATTTTGTACTTTTTGCTATAATAAGTGTAGCGGGTAAATGCTTTCTATTTTTTTGAATCTGGTGGGGAAACTGTGATGTATGGTTCCCTGGGGCCCACCAGGTGGCGCTGTCGTTTTGGGCCCGGGGTTGAGCCATCGTTGCGGTGGCGTACCTCTTTTGGCCTCTCTCAGCGGTTGTATGATGGGGCGGGGAACCCGCTGTGCTTGCTGGGAGGGGGTATAAAGGGGGCGGCCATTTTCGGTGGCGGGAGTCGAGTCCCAGGCACCTTCAGCCTGAGGGTGGTGGTTCGTGTCGGTCAACATAACAGGACAGTCACTCAGCATCAGCATCAGTCTTGAAGGGATGTGATATTTGAAAATATATTACTGTATTTATTGGCGTATAACACTCACTTTTTTACCCTGAAAATAGAGGGTAAACTGTGACTGCGTGTTATACGCAGGGGGCTGTGGAAAGTTTTTTTCCTGAAACTTCCCTCTTAACGTTAGGGTGCGTGTTATACGCCTGGGCGTGTTATACGCCGATAAATACGGTAGTCTGTTATATCAGCTTCAGGTGTTTGGTAGCTGGTGGTGATCCAAGACTGGTTCATCTTTATGAAAGTCAGTCGATCAACCGAGTCGGTGGACAGGCGCACCCTGTGATCCGTGACAAATCCTCCAGCAGCACTGAATGTGCGTTCTGAAAGAACGCTGGATGCAGGACAGGCCAGTAGCTCAATTGCATACTGTGCAAGCTCTGGCCAGTGATCCATTCTCAAGACCCAGTAAGCCAGAGGATTTTCGGTGGGGAAGGTGTCCAAGTCTGACCTTGCCCCTAGGTATTCCTGCATCATGTATATCAGACGCTGGCAATGGTTGCTGGAACCGATCATACCTTGGGGCTGCGGACTAAAGAATTGTCTGAACGCATCGGTCACACGGCCACCTTCCCCACCGCTCCTTCTTTGACTGACCGAAGCCTCAGCAACTCGTTGTCCAGGACCAGGAGTTTGTAACCTCCCAGTCTCTGGGAACGCGTTGCACAGACCTTTCTGCAAGGCCTCCCAGAGTTGTCTCATCCTCTGCTCCCTCTGCGACGGTAAGATAAGGTCCGCAACCTTACCCTTGTACCGTGGATCAAGGAGAGTGGCCAGCCAGTAATGGTCCCTCTCCTTGATCCGAAGAATACGAGGATCCTTCCGCAGACTTTGCAGGATCAGGGAGGCCATGCAGCGTAGGTTAGCTGAGGCATTCGGTCCGGAGTCCTCTGGGTCACTAAGGACGAAATGATCCGCAGCCACCTCCTCCCAGCCACGTACAAGTCCACTGGTTTCTAGGGACTGTAAATCATCCCTAAAAGACTGCTGCTGATGATGCTGAGTGCCAGGCTCCACCTCCATGCTGACACAATCCTCCTCCTCCTCCTCCTCCTCCTCTTCCTGTGCGATGGGTGGGACAGAAGGAACACTGTCTGGGTAAAGGGGGCCTTGAGAGGCAAGGAAGTCCTCCTCTTCCTGCCTCTGTTCTGCCTCAAGTGCCCTGTCCATTATTCCATGCAGCGTATGTTCCAACAGGTGGACAAGAGGTACAGTGTCACTGATGCATGCATTGTCACTGCTCACCATCCTCGTGGACTCCTCAAATGGTGCCAGGACAGTGCATGCATCCCTGATCATGCCCCACTGGCGTGGTGAAAAAAACCCGAGCTCCCCTGACCCTGTCCTGGTGCCATAGTCGCACAGGTACTCATTGATGGCCCTCTGCTGCATGTGCAGCCGCTGCAGCATGGCCAACGTTGAGTTCCACCTGGTGGGCATGTCACATATAAGGCGGTTTTTGGGCAGGTTCAACTCCTTTTGCAGCTCAGCCAGGCGAACACTGGCATTATAAGATCTGCGGAAATGCACACAGACTTTCCTGGCCTGCCTCAGGACATCCTGTAAGCCCGGGTACCTGCCCAAGAACCGCTGCACCACCAGGTTAAGGACGTGAGCCACACAGGGCACATGGGTCAGTTGTCCCTGTTGGAGGGCGGAGAGGAGGTTGGTGCCATTGTCGCAAACCACCATTCCTGGCTTAAGCTGGCGTGGCGTCAACCACCTCTCGGCCTGCCCCTGCAGAGCAGACAGAACCTCTGCCCCAGTGTGGCTCCTGTCCCCCAAACACACCAGTATGAAAGTCAGTCGATCAACCGAGTCGGTGGACAGGCGCACCCTGTGATCCGTGACAAATCCTCCAGCAGCACTGAATGTGCGTTCTGAAAGAACGCTGGATGCAGGACAGGCCAGTAGCTCAATTGCATACTGTGCAAGCTCTGGCCAGTGATCCATTCTCAAGACCCAGTAAGCCAGAGGATTTTCGGTGGGGAAGGTGTCCAAGTCTGACCTTGCCCCTAGGTATTCCTGCATCATGTATATCAGACGCTGGCAATGGTTGCTGGAACCGATCATACCTTGGGGCTGCGGACTAAAGAATTGTCTGAACGCACCGGTCACACGGCCACCTTCCCCACCGCTCCTTCTTTGACTGACCGAAGCCTCAGCAACTCGTTGTCCAGGACCAGGAGTTTGTAACCTCCCAGTCTCTGGGAACGCGTTGCACAGACCTTTCTGCAAGGCCTCCCAGAGTTGTCTCATCCTCTGCTCCCTCTGCGACGGTAAGATAAGGTCCGCAACCTTACCCTTGTACCGTGGATCAAGGAGAGTGGCCAGCCAGTAATGGTCCCTCTCCTTGATCCGAAGAATACGAGGATCCTTCCGCAGACTTTGCAGGATCAGGGAGGCCATGCAGCGTAGGTTAGCTGAGGCATTCGGTCCGGAGTCCTCTGGGTCACTAAGGATGAAATGATCCGCAGCCACCTCCTCCCAGCCACGTACAAGTCCACGGGTTTCTTGGGACTGTAAATCATCCCTAAAAGACTGCTGCTGATGATGCTGAGTGCCAGGCTCCACCTCCATGCTGACACAATCCTCCTCCTCCTCCTCCTCTTCCTGTGCGATGGGTGGGACAGAAGGAACACTGTCTGGGTAAAGGGGGCCTTGAGAGGCAAGGAAGTCCTCCTCTTCCTGCCTCTGTTCTGCCTCAAGTGCCCTGTCCATTATTCCATGCAGCGTATGTTCCAACAGGTGGACAAGAGGTACAGTGTCACTGATGCATGCATTGTCACTGCTCACCATCCTCGTGGACTCCTCAAATGGTGCCAGGACAGTGCATGCATCCCTGATCATGCCCCACTGGCGTGGTGAAAAAAACCCGAGCTCCCCTGACCCTGTCCTGGTGCCATAGTCGCACAGGTACTCATTGATGGCCCTCTGCTGCGTGTGCAGCCGCTGCAGCATGGCCAACCTTGAGTTCCACCTGGTGGGCATGTCACATATAAGGCGGTTTTTGGGCAGGTTCAACTCCTTTTGCAGCTCAGCCAGGCGAGCACTGGCATTATAAGTTCTGCGGAAATGCACACAGACTTTCCTGGCCTGCCTCAGGACATCCTGTAAGCCTGGGTACCTGCCCAAGAACCGCTGCACCACCAGGTTAAGGACGTGAGCCACACAGGGCACATGGGTCAGTTGTCCCTGTCGGAGGGCGGAGAGGAGGTTGGTGCCATTGTCGCAAACCACCATTCCTGGCTTAAGCTGGCGTGGCGTCAACCACCTCTCGGCCTGCCCCTGCAGAGCAGACAGAACCTCTGCCCCAGTGTGGCTCCTGTCCCCCAAACACACCAGCGCAAGCACGGCATGGCATCTTTTTGCCTGCGTACTTGCGTAGCCCCTTGAATGCCTACGGAGCACCGCTGGTTCCCAGGACAAAGCACAGGAAGAGGCCATGGAGGAAGAAGAAGAGGAGGGGGTGGAGGAGAGAGGTGTGTCACAACCAGTAGTAGCATTTTGGAGGCGTGGCGGCGGAACAACCTCCAACACTACTGCACCTTGTCCTGCATCCTTCCCAGCTGCCAAAAGAGTGACCCAATGGGCCGTGAAAGAAAGGTAATGTCCCTGTCCATGCCTGCTGGACCATGAGTCAGCGGTAATATGCACCTAACCGCTGACCGCCCTGTCCAGCGAGGCCAAGACATTGCCTTCCACATGCCGGTAGAGAGCGGGAATCGCCTTCCGTGAGAAAAAGTGGCGTTTGGGAACCTGCCACTGAGGAACTGCACATTGCACAAACTCACGGAAGGGGGCCGAGTCTACCAACTGAAAAGGCAGCAGTTGAAGCGCTAGCAATTTAGCCAAGCTAGCATTCAACCGCTGGGCATGTGGATGGCTGGGAGTGAACTTCTTTCGACGGTCCAGCAGCTGGGGCAGGGAAATTTGCCTGCTAGAATCGGACGTCGGTGTACTGCTAGCAGAATGCCCGCAAGTACTTGGCTGTGACACACCTAATTCTAAACCTTCATTTCTCTCAGTGCAGGTTTCAGAGAGGACTGAAGGTATAGTGGGGTTGGAGATCCCAGCTGATACGGTGCAAGGAGAGGTCCGATTTGTTCTTTGGTGTGGGTCTTTAAGGTAGGCTTGCCAACGAGCTGCATGGCAGGTCAACATATGTCTGGTCAAGCATGTGGTGCCCAAGCGGCTGATGTTTTGGCCACGCGATATACGCTTGAGACATATGTTGCAAACAGCAGCTGTGCGATCTGATGCACTTGACTCAAAAAAGGCCCACACCAAAGAACTTTTTGAATAACGGGCAGAGGCAGCGCCCTCCACAGGCGGAGCTCTGCGGTGTGATTCCGTCGGTGTGCTGCCCTTACGCTGGCCCCCCGAGGGCATCCTGCCTCGTTGGAGATGTGCCTCCTCCTCATCCTCCTCCTCCTCCTCTCTCCTATTAGGCACCCACGTGGAGTCAGTGACCTCATCATCCCCTCCCTCCTCATCACTGGAGCCAATCTGGCAGTATGCTGCAGCTGCTGGAACATGATTGCCAGATTGGTGTCCTTCTTGAGCATCCCCTCTCTCTGCTCTCACGCTACTGCCTTCCTCTAGCTGGGTATCATCATCAGACCCTTCAAAACGCTGGGCATCCTCCTGGAGCATGTACCCAACACTGTGCTCAAACAGTTCGGGGGACTCCTCAGGAGGACATGGTTGGTCTACGGAAGGAGTGACTGATAATGACATTGATACCAGGGAAGAGGACGCTTTGGCAGCTGCTTTGCCAGTACCCTGAGCCTGAGTGAGAGAGGATGAGGAGGATGAGGAGGGCTTGGTCATCCACTCTACCAAGTCTTCGGCATGATGAGGCTCAACATGTCCAGCTGCCGAAAAGAAGGACAAGCGTGTCCCATGGCCACGTGCTGATGGCGATGCACCGCGTCCACGACCAGCACTGTTGTCTCTAGACACAGAGCCTGCTTGCCCTCTTTTATTGGCTCCTGACTGTCTGCCTCTCCTTGTTTGCCTTCCAGACATTCTAATGGCCTGCAGGGAGATGGGAAAACCAGCAATAAGACCAAGCTTCAGGAGTATATTTTGCAGGAAGCACACTACGCCCACTGTAAGTGCTGCAAATGCCTGTTGGTGTAACACACCAGGAAAACACAGCAATACGGGCTAGCTTCAGGTGTATATTTTGCAGGAATCACAGTACGCCTGCTGTAAGTGCTGCAAATGCCTGTTTGTGTAACACACCAGGAAAACACAGCAATAAGGCGTAGCTTCAGGAGTATATTTTGCAAGAATCACACTATGCCTGCTGTAAGTGCTGCAAATGCCTGTTGGTGTAACACACCAGGAAAACACAGCAATACGGGCTAGCTTCAGGAGTATATTTTGCAGGAATCACACTACGCCTGCTGTAAGTGCTGCAAATGCCTGTTGGTGTAACACACCAGGAAAACACAGTAATACGGGCTAGCTTCAGGTGTATATTTTGCAGGAATCACACTACGCCTGCTGCAAGTGCTGCAAATGCCTGTTGGTGTAACACACTAGGAAAACACAGCAATAAGGCGTAGCTTCAGGAGTATATTTTGCAGGAATCACACTACGCCTGCTGTAAGTGCTGCAAATGCCTGTTGGTGTAACACGCCAGGAAAACACAGCAATACGGGCTAGCTTCAGGAGTATATTTTGCAGGAATCACACTACGCCTGCTGTAAGTGCTGCAAACGCCTGTTGGTGTAACACACTAGGAAAACAGAGCAATAGGGCGTAGCTTCAGGAGTATATTTTGCAGGAATCACACTACGCCTGCTGTAAGTGCTGCAAATGCCTGTTGGTGTAACACACCAGGAAAACACAGCAATACGGGCTAGCTTCAGGAGTATATTTTGCAGAAATCCCACTACGCCTGCTGTAAGTGCTGCAAATGCCTGTTGGTGTAACACACCAGGAAAACACAGCAATACGGGCTAGCTTCAGGAGTATATTTTGCAGGAATCACACTACGCCTGCTGTAAGTGCTGCAAATGCCTGTTAGTGTAACACACCAGGAAAACACAGCAATACGGGCTAGCTTCAGGAGTATATTTTGCAGGAATCACACTACGCCTGCTGTAAATGCTGCAAATGCCTGTTGGTGTAACACACCAGGAAAACACAGTAATACGGGCTAGCTTCAGGTGTATATTTTGCAGTAATCACACTACGCCTGCTGTAAGTGCTGCAAATGCCTGTTGGTGTAACACACTAGGAAAACACAGTAATACGGGCTAGCTTCAGGTGTATATTTTGCAGTAATCACACTACGCCTGCTGTAAGTGCTGCAAATGCCTGTTGGTGTAACACACTAGGAAAACAGAGCAATAAGGCGTAGCTTCAGGAGTATAACTTGCAGGAATCACACTACGCCTGCTGTAACTGCTGCAAATGCCTGTTGGTGTAACACACCAGGAAAACACAGCAATACGGGCTAGCTTCAGGAGTATATTTTGCAGGAATCACACTACGCCTGCTCTAAGTGCTGCAAATGCCTGTTGGTGTAACACACTAGGAAAACAGAGCAATAAGGCGTAGCTTCAGGTATATATTTTGCAGGAATCACACTACGCCTGCTGTAAGTGCTGCAAATGCCTGTTTGTGTAACACACCAGGAAAACACAGCAATACGGGCTAGCTTCAGGTGTATATTTTGCAGTAATCACACTACGCCTGCTGTAAGTGCTGCAAATGCCTGTTGGTGTAACACACTAGGAACACAGAGCAATAAGGCGTAGCTTCAGGTGTATATTTTGCAGGAATCACACTACGCCTGCTGTAAGTGCTGCAAATGCCTGTTGGTGTAACACACCAGGAAAACACAGCAATACGGGCTAGCTTCAGGAGTATATTTTGCAGGAATCACACTACGCCTGCTGTAAGTGCTGCAAATGCCTGTTGGTGTAACACACTAGGAAAACACAGTAATACGGGCTAGCTTGAGGTGTATATTTTGCAGTAATCACACTACGCCTGCTGTAAGTGCTGCAAATGCCTGTTGGTGTAACACACTAGGAAAACAGAGCAATAAGGTGTAGCTTCAGGAGTATATCTTGCAGGAATCACACTACGCCTGCTGTAAGTGCTGCAAATGCCTGTTGGTGTAACACACCAGGAAAACACAGCAATACGGGCTAGCTTCAGGAGTATATTTTGCAGGAATCACACTACGCCTGCTGTAAGTGCTGCAAATGCCTGTTGGTGTAACACACTAGGAAAACACAGTAATACGGGCTAGCTTGAGGTGTATATTTTGCAGTAATCACACTACGCCTGCTGTAAGTGCTGCAAATGCCTGTTGGTGTAACACACTAGGAAAACAGAGCAATAAGGCGTAGCTTCAGGAGTATATCTTGCAGGAATCACACTACGCCTGCTGTAAGTCCTGCAAATGCCTGTTGGTGTAACACACTAGGAAAACACAGCAATACGGGCTAGCTTCAGGAGTATATTTTGCAGGAATCACACTACGCCTGCTGTAAGTGCTGCAAATGCCTGTTGGTGTAACACACCAGGAAAACACAGCAATACGGGCTAGCTTCAGGAGTATATTTTGCAGAAATCACACTACCCCTGCTGTAAGTGCTGCAAATGCCTGTTGGTGTAACACACTAGGAAAACAGAGCAATAAGGCGTAGCTTCAGGAGTATATTTTGCAGGAATCACACTACGCCTGCTGTAAGTGCTGCAAATGCCTGTTGGTGTAACACACCAGGAAAACACAGCAATACGGGCTAGCTTCAGGAGTATATTTTGCAGGAATCACACTACGCCTGCTGTAAGTGCTGCAAATGCCTGTTGGTGTAACACGCCAGGAAAACACAGTAATACGGGCTAGCTTCAGGTGTATATTTTGCAGGAATCACACTACGCCTGCTGTAAGTGCTGCAAATGCCTGTTGGTGTAACACACTAGGAAAACACAGCAATAAGGCGTAGCTTCAGGAGTATATTTTGCAGGAATCACACTACCCCTGCTGTAAGTGCTGCAAATGCCTGTTGGTGTAACACGCCAGGAAAACACAGCAATACGGGCTAGCTTCAGGAGTATATTTTGCAGGAATCACACTACGCCTGCTGTAAGTGCTGCAAACGCCTTTTGGTGTAACACACTAGGAAAACAGAGCAATAGGGCGTAGCTTCAGGAGTATATTTTGCAGGAATCACACTACGCCTGCTGTAAGTGCTGCAAATGCCTGTTGGTGTAACACACCAGGAAAACACAGCAATACGGGCTAGCTTCAGGAGTATATTTTGCAGGAATCCCACTACGCCTGCTGTAAGTGCTGCAAATGCCTGTTGGTGTAACACACCAGGAAAACACAGCAATACGGGCTAGCTTCAGGAGTATATTTTGCAGGAATCACACTACGCCTGCTGTAAGTGCTGCAAATGCCTGTTAGTGTAACACACCAGGAAAACACAGCAATACGGGCTAGCTTCAGGAGTATATTTTGCAGGAATCACACTACGCCTGCTGTAAGTGCTGCAAATGCCTGTTGGTGTAACACACCAGGAAAACACAGTAATACGGGCTAGCTTCAGGTGTATATTTTGCAGTAATCACACTACGCCTGCTGTAAGTGCTGCAAATGCCTGTTGGTGTAACACACTAGGAAAACACAGTAATACGGGCTAGCTTCAGGTGTATATTTTGCAGTAATCACACTACGCCTGCAGTAAGTGCTGCAAATGCCTGTTGGTGTAACACACTAGGAAAACAGAGCAATAAGGCGTAGCTTCAGGAGTATATCTTGCAGGAATCACACTACGCCTGCTGTAAGTGCTGCAAATGCCTGTTGGTGTAACACACCAGGAAAACACAGCAATACGGGCTAGCTTCAGGAGTATATTTTGCAGGAATCCCACTACGCCTGCTGTAAGTGCTGCAAATGCCTGTTGGTGTAACACACTAGGAAAACAGAGCAATAAGGCGTAGCTTCAGGTGTATATTTTGCAGGAATCACACTACGCCTGCTGTAAGTGCTGCAAATGCCTGTTGGTGTAACACACCAGGAAAACACAGCAATACGGGCTAGCTTCAGGAGTATATTTTGCAGGAATCACACTACGCCTGCTGTAAGTGCTGCAAATGCCTGTTGATGTAACACACCAGGAAAACACAGCAATACGGGCTAGCTTCAGGAGTATATTTTGCAGAAATCACACTACCCCTGCTGTAAGTGCTGCAAATGCCTGTTGGTGTAACACACTAGGAAAACAGAGCAATAAGGCGTAGCTTCAGGTGTATATTTTGCAGTAATCACACTACGCCTGCTGTAAGTGCTGCAAATGCCTGTTGGTGTAACACACTAGGAAAACAGAGCAATAAGGCGTAGCTTCAGGTGTATATCTTGCAGAAATCACACTACCCCTGCTGTAAGTGCTGCAAATGCCTGTTGGTGTAACACACTAGGAAAACAGAGCAATAAGGCGTAGCTTCAGGAGTATATCTTGCAGGAATCACACTACACCTGCTGTAAGTGCTGCAAATGCCTGTTGGTGTAACACACCAGGAAAACACAGCAATACGGGCTAGCTTCAGGAGTATATTTTGCAGGAATCACACTACGCCTGCTGTAAGTGCTGCAAATGCCTGTTGGTGTAACACACCAGGAAAACACAGCAATACGGGCTAGCTTCAGGAGTATATTTTGCAGGAATCACACTACGCCTGCTGTAAGTGCTGCAAATGCCTGTTGGTGTAACACACCAGGAAAACACAGTAATACGGGCTAGCTTCAGGTGTATATTTTGCAGTAATCACACTACGCCTGCTGTAAGTGCTGCAAATGCCTGTTGGTGTAACACACTAGGAAAACACAGTAATACGGGCTAGCTTCAGGTGTATATTCTGCAGTAATCACACTACGCCTGCTGTAAGTGCTGCAAATGCCTGTTGGTGTAACACACTAGGAAAACAGAGCAATAAGGCGTAGCTTCAGGTGTATATTTTGCAGGAATCACACTACGCCTGCTGTAAGTGCTGCAAATGCCTGTTGGTGTAACACACCAGGAAAACACAGCAATACGGGCTAGCTTCAGGAGTATATTTTGCAGGAATCACACTACGCCTGCTGTAAGTGCTGCAAATGCCTTTTGGTGTAACACACTAGGAAAACACAGTAATACGGGCTAGCTTGAGGTGTATATTTTGCAGTGATCACACTACGCCTGCTGTAAGTGCTGCAAATGCCTGTTGGTGTAACACACTAGGAAAACAGAGCAATAAGGCGTAGCTTCAGGAGTATATCTTGCAGGAATCACACTACGCCTGCTGTAAGTGCTGCAAATGCCTGTTGGTGTAACACACCAGGAAAACACAGCAATACGGGCTAGCTTCAGGAGTATATTTTGCAGGAATCACACTACGCCTGCTGTAAGTGCTGCAAATGCCTGTTGGTGTAATACACCAGGAAAACACAGCAATACGGGCTAGCTTCAGGAGTATATTTTGCAGAAATCACACTACCCCTGCTGTAAGTGCTGCAAATGCCTGTTGGTGTAACACACTAGGAAAACAGAGCAATAAGGCGTAGCTTCAGGTGTATATTTTGCAGTAATCACACTACGCCTGCTGTAAGTGCTGCAAATGCCTGTTGGTGTAACACACTAGGAAAACAGAGCAATAAGGCGTAGCTTCAGGTGTATATTTTGCAGGAATCACACTACGCCTGCTGTAAGTGCTGCAAATGCCTGTTGGTGTAACACACCAGGAAAACACAGCAATACGGGCTAGCTTCAGGTGTATATTTTGCAGTAATCACACTACGCCTGCTGTAAGTGCTGCAAATGCCTGTTGGTGTAACACACTAGGAAAACAGAGCAATAAGGCGTAGCTTCAGGTGTATATTTTGCAGGAATCACACTACGCCTGCTGTAAGTGCTGCAAATGCCTGTTGGTGTAACACACCAGGAAAACACAGAAATACGGGCTAGCTTCAGGTGTATATTTTGCAGTAATCACACTACGCCTGCTGTAAGTGCTGCAAATGCCTGTTGGTGTAACACACTAGGAAAACAGAGCAATAAGGCGTAGCTTCAGGTGTATATTTTGCAGGAATCACACTACGCCTGCTGTAAGTGCTGCAAATGCCTGTTGGTGTAACACACCAGGAAAACACAGCAATACGGGCTAGCTTCAGGTGTATATTTTGCAGTAATCACACTACGCCTGCTGTAAGTGCTGCAAATGCCTGTTGGTGTAACACACTAGGAAAACAGAGCAATAAGGCGTAGCTTCAGGTGTATATTTTGCAGGAATCACACTACGCCTGCTGTAAGTGCTGCAAATGCCTGTTGGTGTAACACACCAGGAAAACACAGCAATACGGGCTAGCTTCAGGAGTATATTTTGCAGGAATCACACTACGCCTGCTGTAAGTGCTGCAAATGCCTTTTGGTGTAACACACCAGGAAAACACAGCAATACGGGCTAGCTTCAGGAGTATATTTTGCAGAGATCACACTACCCCTGCTGTAAGTGCTGCAAATGCCTGTTGGTGTAACACACTAGGAAAACAGAGCAATAAGGCGTAGCTTCAGGTGTATATTTTGCAGTAATCACACTACGCCTGCTGTAAGTGCTGCAAATGCCTGTTGGTGTAGCACACTAGGAAAACAGAGCAATAAGGCGTAGCTTCAGGAGTATATTTTGCAGGAATCACACTACGCCTGCTGTAAGTGCTGCAAATGCCTGTTGGTGTAACACACCAGGAAAACACAGCAATACGGGCTAGCTTCAGGAGTATATTTTGCAGGAATCACACTACGCCTGCTGTAAGTGCTGCAAATGCCTGTTGGTGTAACACACCAGGAAAACACAGCAATACGGGCTAGCTTCAGGAGTATATTTTGCAGGAATCACACTACGCCTGCTGTAAGTGCTGCAAATGCCTGTTGGTGTAACACACTAGGAAAACAGAGCAATAAGGCGTAGCTTCAGGAGTATATTTTGCAGGAATCACACTACGCCTGCTGTAAGTGCTGCAAATGCCTGTTGGTGTAACACACCAAGAAAACACAGCAATACGGGCTAGCTTCAGGTGTATAATGTGCAGGAGGCACACTCCACCCGCTGTAAGTGCTGCAAATGCCTGTTAGTGTAACACACCAGGAAAACACAGCAATAAGGGCTAGCTTCAGGTGTATACTGTGCAGGAGGCTTAGCAACAATGACATTGACACTGGCCCCTGCCTATCCTTCTCTCTCCCTGCACACAAGGTTTATCAAAGAATATGACACTGACACTCTCCCTGCCTATCCTTCTCTCTCCCTGCACACAAGGTTTAGTAAAGAATATGACACTGACACTGTCCCCTGCCTATCCTTCTCTCTCCCTGCACACAAGGTTTATCAAAGAATATGACACTGACACTCTCCCTGCCTATCCTTCTCTCTCCCTGCACACAAGGTTTAGCAAAGAATATGACACTGACAATGTCCCCTGCCTATCCTTCTCTCTCCCTGCACACAAGGTTTAGCAAAGAATACGACACTGACACTGTCCCCTGCCTATCCTTCTCTCTCCCTGCACACAAGGTTTAGCAAAGAATATGACACTGACACTCTACCTGCCTATCCTTCTCTCTCCCTGCACACAAGGTTTAGCAAAGAATATGACACTGACACTCTACCTGCCTATCCTTCTCTCTCCCTGCACACAAGAATAGCACAAAGAATATCACACTGTCCCTGCCTATCCCTCTCTTTCCCTGCGCCGGAACACAATACACAAGGCCGCCGCGCTGGCGGCCTTTTATAGTGTGGGGCGTGTGCTAAACCCCCTGAGCTATTATTGGCCACAGGCAACCTGCCTGTGGCCAACTATGGCTCTCCTAGCTGCCGGCGCTGTGATTGGTCAAGCATGCGGGGTCACAGTGCATGCTTGGCCAATCACAGCGCCGGGATAGCACTGCGATGGCGCAGTGTATTGTGGCCGTTCGCCTCACTCAAATTTGGCGCGAACGCCCCAAATCGTTCGATGTTCGCCGAACGATCGAACAGCCGATGTTCGAGTCGAACGTATGTTCGACTCGAACACCGAGCTCATCCCTACTGAAGAGTAAAACAGAGTGTGCTATAGATCATTAGAGGTTAGGGGGTCATTCCAGCTGTATACTTCTGGGGTCTTGGAGCCATGGGTCCCAGATTTTGTAGAAATTTTCAGTGGTGAGTTTAGCTTTGGAGAAGCCGTATTCCATTTTGAGGTTGTTGTTTAGAATTTAAATTACTTCTTGAATTTTTTGGGATTGTGTGGTTTTCCATTTCCTTGCCAATGCCAGGCGTGCGGCAATAAGGACTTGAGTAGCTATGGTTTGAAAACATTTGGGCCATGTGGGGATTGCCAGGCCGAGAAGGAAGTCTAGTGGAGATAATTTAGTTATTATGGGGGTGAGTGATTGGAGGAGAGTTAATCTTTGGTCCCAAAAGTTTTTAAGAGTTGGGCATTCCCACTATATGTGAAAGAGGGTTCCCGGAAGGCCACAGTTCAGGGGCGGACTGGGCTAAGGGGAAGGGTGGAGATTTCCCCCTAGCCCGGCTACCTTATTTTCAAAACGGCCGCGCTGCCTGTTTGCTATTTTTTTACTGTAAATGGTAAAATTCGGCCACGGCGGCCGCTGATTGGCTGGCTGGCTGCTGCAGTGCATTCTGGGAGTTGTAGACTGCATCTCGTTTTTTCTATCTCCCCCGAGTCTCCTGTATGTTCTATCTGTGCCCTCATTCACTTAGATCCTCCCCCTATCTCCAGTGCCGTCTGCCCAGAGAACCTGGAGGCGGGGCATGGCTACTGCCCACTGGCGTTGCAAGGCAGGTACAGGTCACCCATCACAGCGCTGGATCGTGAGAGGCACCGCTGCTTCCCCTGCGCACTCCAGTATCTCCTTCACTCCCCGCAATGTTCAGGGAGGGAGGAGGAGTAAGAATTGTGTTGTGAGGCAGACAGTGCCATAGCCCAGTGCACATCGCCCGACACTGCAATCCGCCTATTGACACTCAGGCAGGTGGGGAGAGGTGCCGGCTGCCAATCACAACAAATACATTCCTCAGACCGATGGAGCCTAGTCTCCTCCACACTGACAGTATATCCACAACAGGAGGAGGAGCCTAGGAGGAGGAACGTCCATGTGGACAGAGCGCGCTGATCTGAGGTCTGTGACTATAGGAAGAGAGGAGATATAGGGGGGATTACATTAGGGAGATTGCAGGGGGGGTTACATTAGGAGGAATGCAGTGGGGGTTACATTAGGGGAAATGCACAGGGGGGGTTACATTAAGGGGATTACATTAGGGGGATTGCACAGGGGGGTTACATTAGGGGGAATGCACAGGGGGGTTACATTAGGGGGATTACATTAGGGGGATTGCACAGGGGGGTTACATTAGGGGGAATGCACAGGGGGGTTACATTAGGGGGAATGCACAGGGGGGTTACATTAAGGGGATTGCACAGGGGGTTACATTAGGTGGATTGCACATTAGGGGGATTGCACAGGGGGGTTACATTAGGGGGATTGCACAGGGGGGTTACATTAAGGGGAATACAGGGGGGGTTACATTATGGGGAATACAGGGGGGTTACATTAAGGGGATTGCATTAGGGGGGATTAAATTAGGGGGATTACATTAGGGGGATACATTAGGGGGATACATTAGGGGGATTGCAGGAGGCTTACATTAGGGAGGTTGTACGGGGGGGACGTGACATTAGGGGGATTGCAGGGGGGATTACACAGGGTTCTATTAGGGGGATTACATGGGGGTTCCATTAGGGGGATTACACTGGGGGTGGTTCCATTAGGGGGATTACACAGGGGGAGAGCTGTGCTGATGCACTAGCCTGCTCAGTGCCTCGGGTGGCTCAATGACCTGGGGGGGTGACACCAAATTTTACCGCACCAGGTGACACCAACCCTAGTGACGCCACTGGGGTGAGCAGAGCTGATGTTCTAAGAAAAGTCAATCTGGAGTAGGGTGACCACATTTCCAAACTGCCATTCAGGGACACCCCCCCTTCCTAAAAATCAGCTTGTGCTGTAACGAATCACAGCACCGCTGGGGCAGCAGGTGCGCGGTTTACCCAGAAGCACTGATCAGGACCCCCCAAAAAAGGCCACCGCATTGCCACTTTACTCACTGACAGTACTTGTCCTGGCCAGCCGAGGCCCGTTTTACCTTGTTCCAACGCTGGCTCTACAGTGTTTAGACACAAGAGGTGGGATTTATGATTTCTCCAATCACAAGCAGGGGGGCAGGGATTGTGCCTCTTCCCGGCCAGGACAAGTACTGTCAGTGAGTAAAGCGGCAATGTGGCAGCTTTTTCTGGGGGCATCAGATCAGCTCTGGGGGTTGGTTGTGTCAGTTTTATTCCGGGACACTGTATTGTCCTGGTATGAAGGTGCCCGGGACAGACCTGCAAAATGCGGGACTGTCCCGGGCAATCCAGGACACTTGGTCACCCTAATCTGGAGAGGTAAGCTGGCAGTTTCACATCAGAACTATTCAGGAGGATTTGTTTGCAGTGTGATGAGAATGATAAAGGACCGGAAGAGCAGAGTGTGTATGGGGGAGTCGGCTGAGCCGTCAGCCTTGCTCACAGCAAACAGATATCTTGGAAGCTGGCTCATATCACTGTATAAACAACCTCCACCCTCTGTGTATGTCCAGATAATGTGAAGTAACTTTATAACTGTTGTGGGGGGTCTAAATTTAGGGGGATACACCTGGGTGGTAGTATGACCCAGGTGTGTGTAAATCATAGAGGATTTGGACCACTTTCAGTCGTGGAGGACTTTGGTCGTGTACTATTCTCCTTGGCCTGGGGTGGCGGTGTTCCCACAGGTCGAGGTAGAATCACTGCCGCAGTGCTGGCCTTTTTGTCCCCTGCCAGCGATGGTACGGCGAGGGCAGGGAACCCACCGTGGCGTCGCGGGAGGATATAAAGGGGAGAGACGCCCTCACCACGAGGTCTTTTTCCTGCATCGTGCGCCCAGGCACCTTCGGCCTGGGTGCGGGCGGTTCGGAGTTCCGGCCCAGGCGCCCTAGGCTTGGTCGGAGCGGAGTTGACGTCCATCCCAGGCACCTTTAGCCTGGGGTGAGGTACTAAACTGAAGGCCTGGGGCCCAGTGACTTCAACTGGGTCCCGCAAGGGCGGAGGAGTCCGAGGGTCCCTGAGGTGGATGGGGCCCATGTCTGAGGTGAGGAGGCTGGGGAGGTCACCTGTCCGAAGAGTCCGGAGCAGCATCAACCCGGTGACGGATGGGCCTCCGGTAACTCCCTTGGAGGGACATCTTCCCCCTGACAGGGGCCATAACGCAGCGAAGGTACTCCTATTTGCATTCTATTGAGTCGCTGGTAGAGACTCACAAGTTCCAAGTTCTCTCTAGCCAAGGCTATAGTAACCGCTGGTGAAACCACAGTGGTTTAGCGTACAATTAGGATAGTGCCTCGACCTGCTCACCCCACCGTATTGAACTGTTATTGGGTCTCAACCAGTTGGCTGGCAAAGAACTGTTTGATTGTGAGTGTGACAATAAAACAAGTGTTGGACCCTAAACGGTGTGTGGTACTCTGGTTAATGGGAGCAAAGGGAAGTGTCAGCACAGCAAGACTTGGTCATTAACTGAAACGCACAGGCCTGAGGAAAATAACTGGTACTGGCCTTCACCTCACTCACTGCCATGGGGAGGACATGGGCTGTAGCGCATCTTACTCTCACATACAACATACCCCTAGACAAAACAGATGGAGTGAGGGCGCTACACGTGGGGGCTCGTGAGTCCGGGTTGATGTGTGTTTTAACTATAGAACTAAGAACGGCTGTGTTTGAACTTTGCTGCACGGAGGAGTTCCGAGTGGGTCGGCCATGTGATCGGCCAAAGTGCATCCCTGCTCAAAGTCGTGGAAATGACCCTAAGACGGGAACGGCCCATGCGGAAGAGCGAGAAGAGGGAGAAGTCCAGCCGTGTGACGTACTACATGTGGGGGCTTTTACTGCACTGCGCCATGAGGCACCCCATGACTACACAGTTCGTGGGCGGAGTTCGATGGAAGCCCGTGAAAACGTGCAAGTTGTGGGAGGAGTCTGGCCATGTGGAGGGACACACGTGGAGACTCCGGCGCGGGGTCAGTGCGTGATGGAGCAGCAGACAGTCAGGATGGCCTCAAGCTCCCCGTGGATTCCGGTTCCCTACCCCACAAAGATGACTACCTTTGCTGCTCCCCTTACAGACACAGGGATAAGATTCAGGCCCGAGGGCAGTTGGCTCTGTATTCCTGCAGAGACACGGAGGCCCTCGGCGTGATCTGTCCCGGATGCTCGGGACTGGTGGTCCACCTGAAGCCATTCGGGCGTTGTGAAGCATGCAGAGAATTTCTATTCGAGGTGGAGCCATCCACAGCAAGGCCCCAGGCCCTTCGCCTCAACTGCCTCACAGGTACCGCTACTCCGGAAGGGGAGATCCAGGCCTTTGCAGAGGTCCCTGTACGCACTGACCAGGGCGACATGACTACCCAACCAGAGATTGGAAGAGAAAAATCAGAGGATGCTGCTTCGGTCACCACAGATTCCCTGCTCCCACCTCCGAAGAGGAAAGTCGGTCTGGTACAGGCCTCCTGTGGTCATGGTCGAGCTTCACCCCGCCGCTTGCCTGGCCTGGATGGCGCTGGTAGAGAGAAAAGTCCTGGACATCCCTGTTCTTCAAAAGGCCAAGGTGAGCCAGGGGCTGGGGTTGTGGTGGTGGTTGGAGGTGTCGGGAGTCCACAGTCGGTGGAGCCCGCTAGGGAGGGTAGTTCCACGTCTACTAGGGACTACCTACACGCAGAGATGTATGACACCTCCGACCTAGAGTCGCTGTCGGACTGTGGGGACGACGGTGAAATAGACTAACTTTTTCACCGCAAGGGCTGGGATAAACGCCCATTACCTGTGTTACATGCACCACGAGATTCGCCTATGTCCATAGGAGACAGCACGCCCCGGGTAGAGGCCCCGGAGCCTACGAGGAAGCCTAGTCCTTCGCTTGTCCTTCCACCATCCGTAGCATCACCTGTTCTGGTGGCGGGGACACAACGCGCATCACTACGGGCACCAAGAGCAAAGCCATCAGAGGTAGTGAAAGTACCTCGGCCTCCAGAAGCCATTGTTCCGCCAGGAGAAGGGGAGCGGGCCACGATGCCTTCTTTGGCCCGAATGCAGCGGCTTTTCTGCCAGAGGGTCGCCCGTGAGTACGGATGGGAATATCCTTACTTGCCTCTGGACTTACTTTTTGAGGTTGAAGTCCTACGGCAGCGGTGGTATGATGAGTTTGTTTGGGAGAAGCTTAAAGTGCCTCATGCCCGTCGGTATTTGGCTTGTTCACCCTCAGTGTCCAAACAATTCAGAGACTGCAGAGCAGAATGGATGTGGGGCCGCCATATCCATGCAGACAAGGTGCGCATCTGCAGGAAGGATGGAGAGGACATCGATTATTTGGTGGAAACTTTCGATCAGCACCTAAAGCTCCTGTTTTTGCCGGATCCAAAGTTTTATTTGTGAGGAGAGACAGAGAAAAAGGAAAGAACTCTCCTGTATTTTTTTTGCTGTTGAACTTTCTGGAAGTATCCTTGCCGGAACATCAGAACTGTGCCCTAGTTTTTTTTAGTTTGGGCTTTTCTACTCCTTGGAGAAATGAGAGCTGTTGTTGTTCTCTCTTTCTTCACACGTCAGAGATAAAGACTTTGGGGTAGAATCAGAGTAGGGACACCAGAAGAAGGAAGACTCCACCAAGTGTCATTACCACGGCACTGTCACCAGGTGGCAGTGTTGCACAACGTTTGTTTCTTTACACTTGCATCACCTTATTCTTTGGAGCGAGTGAGTCTGTCACGTACCTGACGGTGACGAGCCCGGTTAGCAGAGGGAGGCCTCCCTTATGGCTCCCACCGGCGGCCCCTGGTGGTATAACAGGAAGCACGGAGGTGGAAGGGGTACGAGTGCCTGGCAGGATCAAGAACTACCGCAGGTGATCAGGAACCAGCAGGTGAGGAGGCAGGAACCAGGAACTACAGCAGGTGAGTGGACAGGAACCAGGAACTACAGCAGGTGAGTAGACAGGAACCAGGAACTCAGAATATGACCCGGACCGGGAGGCACAGCAGGTAGACTGGAACCACTGGGCAGCAGCAGATGAACAGGAACCAGCAGATGAGCAGACAGGAACCAGCAGATGAGCAGACAGGAACCAGGAACTGCAGCAGGTGAGTAGACAGGAACCAGGAACTCAGCAGATGACCCGGACCGGGAGGCACAGCAGGTAGACTGGAACCACTGGGCAGCAGCAGGTGAACAGGAACCAGCAGATGAGCAGACAGGAACCAGCAGATGAGCAGACAGGAACCAGGAACTCAGCAGATGACCCGGACCGGGAGGCACAGCAGGTAAACTGGAACCACTAGGCAGCAGCAGGTGAACAGGAACCAGCAGATGAGCAGACAGGAACCAGCAGATGAGCAGACAGGAACCAGCAGATGAGCAGACAGGAACCAGGAACTCAGCAGATGACCCGGACCGGGAGGCACAGCAGGTAAACTGGAACCACTAGGCAGCAGCAGGTGAACAAGAGCCAAGGTCAGGCAGGATCGTCAGACAAGCCGGGGTCGGGTAAACTGGCAGGCAGCGAGGCACAAAAGGATCAGGCAATACCGAAGTCAGAAAACAGGCCGATGGTCAGGTACAGGCAGATAGCAGGAGGGTCACAGGAAGCCGGGTCAGATACAGGTAAACAAGGCAGATCAGGTCACTTGGGATAAACGCTGTAGAGCAGACAGCAGGGACTGTCTGCAAGTGAGGAGTTTAAATAGCCCTTCGGGCGTCACCTGCGGGGGCGGGAACCAGGAAGTCCAGGGCGTCTGTTCCTGACAGGGTTTCCATGACAGAGTCTCTCGGCTGATAGACTCATTCATTCCAAATCAACACAAATGTGTTAGGATGTTGTGTTTTTTGTTTCCCTTTCTGCAGGAGATCCGTCTGTCAAGGCTGCTTAGTGTGGGATGGTTCTTAGACAGTAATGGGAGGGATTGTATGTGTATACATGGTCAGATGGTTTTATTGCAAAAAGTTTATTATTTCATGTTTCCCCTTCCCTTGAGCAGGCCTTGGCACAGTTAGGATTAAAATTTTGAGGGATGGCCTCTGGGGTCAGGCCTATTTTACCACTTTTTGGAAGACATGGGTTTGCACCAGACGCTGGGGACCAGCGTCAAATCACTAGGGGGAGAGTGTAGCGGGGGTCTACATTTAGGGGGATACACCTGGGTGGTAGTATGACCCAGGTGTGTGTAAATCATAGAGGATTTGGACCACTTTCAGTCGTGGAGGACTTTGGTCGTGTACTATTCTCCTTGGCCTGGGGTGGCGGTGTTCCCACAGGTCGAGGTAGAATCACTGCCGCAGTGCTGGCCTTTTTGTCCCCTGCCAGCGATGGTACGGCGAGGGCGGGGAACCCGCCGTGGCGTCGCGGGAGGATATAAAGGGGAGAGACGCCCTCACCACGAGGTCTTTTTCCTGCATCGCGCGCCCAGGCACCTTCGGCCTGGGTGCGGGCGGTTCGGAGTTCCGGCCCAGGCGCCCTAGGCCTGGTCGGAGCGGAGTTGGCGTCCATCCCAGGCACCTTCAGCCTGGGGTGAGGTACTAAACTGAAGGCCTGGGGCCCAGTGACTTCGACTGGGTCCCGCAAGGGCGGAGGAGTCCGAGGGTCCCTGAGGTGGATGGGGCCCATGTCTGAGGTGAGGAGGCTGGGTAGGTCACCCGTCCGAAGAGCCTGGAGCAGCATCAACCCGGTGACGGATGGGCCTCCGGTAACTCCCTTGGAGGGACATCTTCCCCCTGACAGGGGCCACAACGCAGCGAAGGTACTCCTATTTGCATTCTATTGAGTCGCTGGTAGAGACACACAAGTTCCAAGTTCTCTCTAGCCAAGGCTATAGTAACCGCTGGTGAAACCACAGTGGTTTAGCGTACAATTAGGATAGTGCCTCGACCTGCTCACCCCACCGTATTGAACTGTTATTGGGTCTCAACCAGTTGGCTGGCAAAGAACTGTTTGATTGTGAGTGTGACAATAAAACAAGTGTTGGACCCTAATCGGTGTGTGGTACTCTGGTTAATGGGAGCAAAGGGAAGTGTCAGCACAGCAAGACTTGGTCATTAACTGAAACGCACAGGCCCGAGGAAAATAACTGGTACTGGCCTTCACCTCACCCACTGCCATGGGGAGGACATAGGCCGTAGCGCATCTTACTCTCACATACAACATACCCCTAGACAAAACGGATGGAGTGAGGGCGCTACATAACCATTCAATTTAACCCTGTGTTCTCCAAACTCTGTACAATCAACATGTAAATTCCCCACATACACTAAACACTCTATATACATGTTAACTGTCCTCAATAAACAGAGCAGAGCACAGTGTTCAGTTATTTACATGGTAGTGCAATTGTATGAACGCTGATTATCTGGAGAATTCATATTTTATTGAGAATTGTTATTTTGCATCTACTCAGTTAGGCTTTTTTCACACACACGCACACAGGCATGGTTTTCTTGCATTACGTGTAGGGCAGCCCATTAGTTTCAATGGGCTGCCCTACACACGAGCAACATGGAAAAGAAGTCCTGAATCTTTTCCAAAAGTGTGCAGCACCCTGTAGTTTGGTCCACATGTTTGCAGATGCATGGAGGTGTCAATAACAAATAATGACACTGCTTAAGGACAGCACTAGGGATGAGCTTCGTGTTCGAGTCGAACATACGTTCGACTCGAACATCGGCTGTTCGATCGTTCGACGAAGATCGAACGATTTGGGCCGTTCGCGCCAAATTCGAGTGACGCGAACGGCCCACAATGCACTACGCCATCGCAATGTCATCCAGGCGCTGTGATTGGCCAAGCATGCACTGTGACCCCGCATGCTTGGCCAATCACAGCGCCGGCAGCGAGGAGAGCAATGATTGGCCACAGGCAGGATGCCTGTGGCCAATTATTGCTGAGGGGGTTTAGTACACGCCCCACACTATAAAAGGCCGCCAGCGCGGCGGCCTTGTGTAGTGTGTTCCGGAGTAGGGAAAGAGAAGCATAGGCAGGGACAGTGTCATTATTTTTCCTTTACATAATCCTGGATTCCTTGTGTTTAGGGACAGATAAGGATAGGTAGGGAGAGTGTCAGTGACAGTGTGCTATTCTGTGCTAATCCTTGTTTGTAGGGACAGAGAGGTACAGTGAGGGAAAGTGTCAGTGTGCTATTCTGTTCTAAACCAATCTTGCTGAACCATATTTTCAATCCTTGAGTTTAGGGACAGAGACGTACAGTGAGGGAAAGTGTCAGTGTGCTATTTTGTGCTAAATCTTGTTTGTAGGGACAGAGAGGTACAGTGAGGGAAAGTGTCAGTGTGCTATTTTGTGCTAAATCTTGTTTGTAGGGACAGAGAGGTACAGTGAGGGAAAGTGTCAGTGTGCTATTCTGTTCTAAACCAATTTTGCTGTTCCATATTTTCAATCCTTGAGTTTAGGGACAGAGAAGGACACTCGTAGAAATTATCAGTGTGCTATTCTGTGCTAAATCTTGTTTGTAGGGAGGGACAAAGTAGGACAGTGAGGGAAAGTGTCAGTGTGCTATTCTGTTCTAAAACTATTTTGCTGAACCATATTTTCAATCCTTGAGTTGAGGGACAGAGAGGTACAGTGAGTGAAACTGACAGTGTGCTGTTCTGTTCTAAACCAAATTTGCTGTTCCATATTTTCAATCCTTGAGTTGAGGGACAGAGAGGTACAGTGAGGGAAAGTGTCAGTGTGCTATTCTGTTCTAAAACTATTTTGCTGAACCATATTTTCAATCCTTGAGTTGAGGGACAGAGAGGTACAGTGAGTGAAACTGACAGTGTGCTGTTCTGTTCTAAACCAAATTTGCTGTTCCATATTTTCAATCCTTGAGTTAAGGGACAGAGAGGTACAGTGAGGGAAAGTGTCAGTGTGCTATTCTGTTCTAAAACAATTTTGCTGAACCATATTTTCAATCCTTGAGTTGAGGGACAGAGAGGTACAGTGAGTGAAACTGACAGTGTGCTGTTCTGTTCTAAACCAAATTTGCTGTTCCATATTTTCAATCCTTGAGTTGAGGGACAGAGAGGTACAGTGAGGGAAACTGACAGTGTGCTGTTCTGTTCTAAACCAAATTTGCTGTTCCATATTTTCAATCCTTGAGTTGGGGGACAGAGAGGTACAGTGAGGGAAAGTGTCAGTGTGCTATTCTGTTCAAAAACTATTTTGCTGAACCATATTTTTAATCCTTGAGTTGAGGGACAGAGAGGTACAGTGAGTGAAACTGACAGTGTGCTGTTCTGTTCTAAACCAAATTTGCTGTTCCATATTTTCAATCCTTGAGTTAAGGGACAGAGAGGTACAGTGAGGGAAAGTGTCAGTGTGCTATTCTGTTCTAAAACAATTTTGCTGAACCATATTTTCAATCCTTGAGTTGAGGGACAGAGAGGTACAGTGAGTGAAACTGACAGTGTGCTGTTCTGTTCTAAACCAAATTTGCTGTTCCATATTTTCAATCCTTGAGTTGAGGGACAGAGAGGTACAGTGAGGGAAACTGACAGTGTGCTGTTCTGTTCTAAACCAAATTTGCTGTTCCATATTTTCAATCCTTGAGTTGAGGGACAGAGAGGTACAGTGAGGGAAAGTGTCAGTGTGCTATTCTGTTCAAAAACTATTTTGCTGAACCATATTTTCAATCCTTGAGTTGAGGGACAGAGAGGTACAGTGAGTGAAACTGACAGTGTGCTGTTCTGTTCTAAACCAAATTTGCTGTTCCATATTTTCAATCCTTGAGTTGAGGGACAGAGAGGTACAGTGAGGGAAAGTGTCAGTGTGCTATTCTGTTCTAAAACTATTTTGCTGAACCATATTTTCAATCCTTGAGTTGAGGGACAGAGAGGTACAGTGAGTGAAACTGACAGTGTGCTGTTCTGTTTTAAACCAAATTTGCTGTTCCATATTTTCAATCCTTGAGTTGAGGGACAGAGAGGTACAGTGAGGGAAAGTGTCAGTGTGCTATTCTGTTCTAAAACTATTTTGCTGAACCATATTTTCAATCCTTGAGTTGAGGGACAGAGAGGTACAGTGAGTGAAACTGACAGTGTGCTGTTCTGTTCTAAACCAAATTTGCTGTTCCATATTTTCAATCCTTGAGTTGAGGGACAGAGAGGTACAGTGAGGGAAAGTGTCAGTGTGCTATTCTGTTCTAAAACTATTTTGCTGAACCATATTTTCAATCCTTGAGTTGAGGGACAGAGAGGTACAGTGAGTGAAACTGACAGTGTGCTATTCTGTTCTAAACCAATTTTGCTGTTCCATATTTTCAATCCTTGAGTTTAGGGACAGAGAGGTACAGTGAGGGAAAGTGTCAGTGTGCTATTTTGTGCTAAATCTTGTTTGTAGGGACAGAGAGGTGCAGTGAGGGAAAGTGTCAGTGTGCTATTTTGTGCTGAATCTTGTTTGTAGGGACATAGAGGTACAGTGAGGGAAAGTGTCAGGGTGCTATTCTGTTCTAAACCAATTTTGCTGTTCCATATTTTCAATCCTTGAGTTTAGGGACAGAGAAGGACACTCATAGAAATTATCAGTGTGCTATTCTGTGCTAAATCTTGTTTGTAGGGAGGGACAGAGTAGGACAGTGAGGGAAAGTGTCAGTGTGCTATTCTGTTCTAAAACTATTTTGCTGAACCATATTTTCAATCCTTGAGTTGAGGGACAGAGAGGTACAGTGAGTGAAACTGACAGTGTGCTATTCTGTTCTAAACCAATTTTGCTGTTCCATATTTTCAATCCTTGAGTTGAGGGACAGAGAGGTACAGTGAGGGAAAGTGTCAGTGTGCTATTCTGTTCTAAAACTATTTTGCTGAACCATGTTTTCAATCCTTGAGTTGAGGGACAGAGAGGTACAGTGAGTGAAACTAACAGTGTGCTGTTCTGTTCTAAACCAAATTTGCTGTTCCATATTTTCAATCCTTGAGTTGAGGGACAGAGAGGTACAGTGAGGGAAAGTGTCAGTGTGCTATTCTGTTCTAAAACTATTTTGCTGAACCATATTTTCAATCCTTGAGTTGAGGGACAGAGAGGTACAGTGAGTGAAACTGACAGTGTGCTGTTCTGTTCTAAACCAAATTTGCTGTTCCATATTTTCAATCCTTGAGTTGAGGGACAGAGAGGTACAGTGAGGGAAAGTGTCAGTGTGCTATTCTGTTCTAAAACTATTTTGCTGAACCATATTTTCAATCCTTGAGTTGAGGGACAGAGAGGTACAGTGAGTGAAACTGACAGTGTGCTATTCTGTTCTAAACCAATTTTGCTGTTCCATATTTTCAATCCTTGAGTTGAGGGACAGAGAGGTACAGTGAGTGAAACTGACAGTGTGCTGTTCTGTTCTAAACCAAATTTGCTGTTCCATATTTTCAATCCTTGAGTTGAGGGACAGAGAGGTACAGTGAGGGAAAGTGTCAGTGTGCTATTCTGTTCTAAAACTATTTTGCTGAACCATATTTTTAATCCTTGAGTTGAGGGACAGAGAGGTACAGTGAGTGAAACTGACAGTGTGCTATTCTGTTCTAAACCAATTTTGCTGTTCCATATTTTCAATCCTTGAGTTGAGGGACAGAGAGGTACAGTGAGTGAAACTGACAGTGTGCTGTTCTGTTCTAAACCAAATTTGCTGTTCCATATTTTCAATCCTTGAGTTGAGGGACAGAGAGGTACAGTGAGGGAAAGTGTCAGTGTGCTATTCTGTTCTAAAACTATTTTGCTGAACCATATTTTCAATCCTTGTGTTTAGGGACAGAGAAGGATAGGCAGGGGACAGTGTCAGTGTCATTGTTGCTAAGCCTCCTGCACAGTATACACCTGAAGTTAGCCCTTATTGCTGTTTTTCCCATCTCCCTGCAGGCCATCCATTAAAATGTCTGGAAGGCAACCAAGGAGAGGCAGACAGTCAGGAGGCAAAAAAAGAGGGCAAGCAGGCTCTGTGTCTGGGGGCAACAGTGCTGGTCGTGTACGCGGTGCATTGTCATCAGCACATGGCCATGGGACACGCTTGTCCTTGTTTTCGGCAGCTGGACATGTTGAGCCACATCATGCCGAAGACTTGGTAGAGTGGATGACCAAGCCCACCTCATCCTCCTCATCCTCTCTCACCCAGGCTCAGGGTACTGGCAAAGCAGCTGCCAAAGCGTCCTCTTCTCTGGTATCATTATCTTCATTAGTCAATCCTTCCCTAGACCCACCATGCCCTCCTCCTGAGGAGTCCCCCGAACTGTTTGAGCACAGTGTTAGGTACATGCTCCAGGAGGATGCCCAGCGTTTGGAAGGATCTGATGATGATACCCAGCTAGAGGAAGGCAGCAGCGTGAGAGCAGAGAGAGGGGATGCTCAAGAAGGACACCAATCTGGCAGTCATGCTCCAGCAGCTGCAGCATATTGCCAGATTGGCTCCAGTGATGAGGAGGGAGGGGATGATGAGGTCACTGACTCCACGTGGGTGCCTAATAGGAGAGAGGAGGAGGATGAGGAGGAGGCACATCTCCAACGAGGCAGGATGCCCTTGAGTGGCCAGCGTATGGGCAGCACACCGACGGAATCACACCGCAGAGCTCCGCCTGTGCAGGGTGCTGCCTCTGCCCGTCATTCAAAAAGTTCTTTGGTGTGGGCCTTTTTTGAGGCGAGTGCATCAGATCGCACAGCTGCTGTTTGCAACATATGTCTCAAGCGTATATCGCGTGGCCAAAACATCAGCCGCTTGGGCACCACATGCTTGATCAGACATATGTTGACCTGCCATGCAGCTCGTTGGCAAGCCTACCTTAAAGACCCACACCAAAGAACAAAGCTGACCTCTTCTTGCACCGCATCAGCTGGGATCTCCAAACCCACTATACCTTCACTCCTCTCTGAAACCTGCTCTGAGAGGAATGAAGGTGTAGAATTAGGTGTGTCACAGGCAAGTACTTGCGGGCACTCTGCTAGCAGTACACCAACGTCCGATTCTAGCAGGCAAATTTCCCTGCCCCAGCTGCTGGACCGTCGAAAGAAGTTCACTCCCAGCCATCCACATGCCCAGCGGTTGAATGCTAGCTTGGCTAAATTGCTAGCGCTTCAACTGCTGCCTTTTCAGTTGGTAGACTCGGCCCCCTTCCGTGAGTTTGTGCAATGTGCGGTTCCTCAGTGGCAGGTTCCCAAACGACACTTTTTCGCACGGAAGGCTATTCCGGCTCTCTACAGGCATGTGGAAGGCAATGTCTTGGCCTCGCTGGACAGGGCGGTCAGCGGTAAGGTGCATATTACCGCTGACTCATGGTCCAGCAGGCATGGACAGGGACGTTACCTTTCTTTCACGGCCCATTGGGTCACTCTTTTGGCAGCTGGGAAGGATGCAGGACAAGGTGCAGTAGTGTTGGAGGTTGTTCCACCGCCACGCCTCCAAAATGCTACTACTGGTTGTGACACACCTCTCTCCTCCACCCCCTCCTCTTCTTCTTCCTCCATGGCCTCTTCCTGTGGTTTGTCCTCGGAACCAGCGGTGCTCCGTAGGCGTTCAAGGGGCTACGCAAGTACGCAGGCAAAAAGATGCCATGCCGTGCTTGCGCTGGTGTGTTTGGGGGACAGGAGCCACACTGGGGCAGAGGTCCTGTCTGCTCTGCAGGGGCAGGCCGAGAGGTGGTTGACGCCACGCCAGCTTAAGCCAGGAATGGTGGTTTGAGACAATGGCACCAACCTCCTCTCCGCCCTCCGACAGGGACAACTGACCCATGTGCCCTGTATGGCTCACGTCCTTAACCTGGTGGTGCAGCGGTTCTTGGGCAGGTACCCGGGCTCACAGGATGTCCTGAGGCAGGCCAGGAAAGTCTGTGTGCATTTCCGCAGATCTTATAATGCCAGTGCTCGCCTGGCTGAGCTTCAAAAGGAGTTGAACCTGCCCAAGAACCGCCTTATATGTGACATGCCCACCAGGTGGAACTCAACGTTGGCCATGCTGCAGCGGCTGCACACGCAGCAGAGGGCCATCAATGAGTACCTGTGCGACTACGGCACCAGGACAGGGTCAGGGGAGCTCGGGTTTTTTTCACCACGCCAGTGGGGCATGATCAGGGATGCATGCACTGTCCTGGCACCATTTGAGGAGGCCACGAGGATGGTGAGCAGTGACAGTGCATGCATCAGTGACACTGTACCTCTTGTCCACCTGTTGGAGCACACGCTGCGTGGAATAATGGACAGGGCACTTGAGGCAGAACAGAGGCAGGAAGAGGAGGACTTCCTTGCCTCTCAAGGCCCCCTTTACCCAGACAGTGTTCCTTCTGTCCCACCCATCACACAGGAAGAGGAGGAGGAGGAGGAGGAGGAGGATTGTGTCAGCATGGAGGTGGAGGCTGGCACTCAGCATCATCAGCAGCAGTCTTTTAGGGATGATTTACAGTCCCAAGAAACCAGTGGACTTGTACGTGGCTGGGAGGAGGTGGCTGCGGATCATGTCGTCCTTAGTGACCCAGAGGACTCCGGACTGAATGCCTCAGCTAACCTACGCTGCATGGCCTCCCTGATCCTGCAAAGTCTGCGGAAGGATCCTCGTATTCTTCGGATCAAGGAGAGGGACCATTACTGGCTGGCCACTCTCCTTGATCCACGGTACAAGGGTAAGGTTGCGGACCTTATGTTACCGTCGCAGAGGGAGCAGAGGATGAGACAACTCCGGGAGGCCTTGCAGAAAGATCTGTGCAACGCGTTCCCAGAGACTGGGAGGTTACAAACTCCTGGTCCTGGACAACGAGTTGCTGAGGCTTCGGGCAGTCAAAGAAGGAGCGGTGGGGAAGGTGGCCGTCTGACCGATGCGTTCAGACAATTCTTTAGTCCGCAGCCCCAAAGTATGATCGGTTCCAGCAACCATCGCCAGCGTCTGATATACATGGTGCAGGAATACCTAGGGGCAAGGTCAGACTTGGACACCTTCCCCACCGAAAATCCTCTGGCTTACTGGGTCTTGAGGATGGATCACTGGCCAGAGCTTGCACAGTATGCAATTGAGCTACTGGCCTGTCCTGCATCCAGCGTTCTTTCAGAATGCACATTCAGTGCTGCTGGAGGATTTGTCACGGATCACAGGGTGCGCCTGTCCACCGACTCGGTTGATCGACTGACTTTCATCAAGATGAACCAGTCTTGGATCACCACCAGCTACCACACACCTGATGCTGATATAACAGACTAATTGATTTTAAAATGTCACATCCCTTCAAGACTGATGCTGATGCTGAGTGCCTGTGCTGTTATGTTGACTGGCTATCCTCCTCCTCCTCCTCAATGATCCGATTAATGATGATAGCTTGGAAGATCATTTTGGTTTATGGGTGCCGCCACCAGTGGCTAAGGCCCAATTTTTCAGCCCCTGTTTAACAGGGGCGTGTAATTACAATTTTTGATGCAATACTTTGCAACAGGGCTCATTGCTGTGCTCCAAGTACAGTATCTGTGAGGGGTTGCAGTGTTGTGCCACCAGTGCCTAAGGCCCAATTTTTCAGCCCCTGTTCAACAGGGGCATGCAATTATAATTATTGATCTAATAATTCACAGCAGGGCCCATTGCTGCGCCCACCAAGAGTAACTGTCAGGCCTTACAGTGTTGTGTCAACACCACCACCACCACCACCACCACCACCACCACCACCAAAGGCCCAATTTTTCAGCCCCTGTTCAACAGGGGCATGCAATTATAATTATTGATCTAATAATTCACAGCAGGGCCCATTGCTGCGCCCACCAAGAGTAACTGTCAGGCCTTACAGTGTTGTGGCACCAGCACCACCATCAAAGGCACAATTTTTACTACCACTGTTCAACAATTATATGTTATTACAATTCCTGATATAATAGTTGACAGCAGGGCGTTCCAGCACCCACCAAGAGTAACTGTGAGTGCTTACAGTGTTGTGCCAACACCAACACCTAAGGGGCCAATTTCTGCAGAGTATATACGGCAGGTCCCTACTTTCAAACATCCAACTTACAAACGACTACTACTTGCAAACGGAAGAAGACAACAGGAAGTGAGAGGAAATCTACCCCTTGGAAGGAAAATTCTCTCCTGTAAGAATTAATATGGGAGAAAGGTGTCTCCTATCTACTGATGCTTTATCACCAATCCTTGTTTCAATAAAAACACCACATTTCAAAAACAGTTGTCATTGGGATGCAAAGTGAGGTGAAATGTTCTGAACAGGGGCACAGACAGCAAAAAAAATGTGACAGGGGTGATAACCGTTCCCTATGTTTTACAAAAAACTAAAAAAAAGGAATTTGCCATGGAGCTCCACTTAAACAATGCAGCTGTTCAAAATTATAAACAGATTCTACATAAGAACAAACCTACAGTCCCTGTCTTGTATGCACCGCCTGTATACGGCTGTTCAGAGTATATAGGTCCTTTTTTATTTTGTGTGCGGGGTTCCCCTTAATATCCATACAAGACCCAAAGGGGCTGGTAATGGGCTGGGGTAGGGGGGGGGGGTTGATGGGGTAGCTATGCCATTTTTCCTAAAGATTTTCATCCATATTACCGGGACCACACATTGCATTAAAGCCGCAAGCAGTTTTAAATGACTTTTTTCCCTTTAGAAATGTTATTTTGTGCAGGGACAGTTCTAAACACGGGAAACACGTGGCACTTCACAGGCATACTTTAGACACCCCCCAGGTACAATATTTAAAGGAATATTTGACTTTTTTTTTTTCACTTTATGCATCATTAAAATGACTGCTCCCGGAAAACGTCCGTTTTTAAAACTTCTTTTTGCATTGATACATGTCCCCTGGTGCAGAAGCCGGGTTCCCAAACTCTCTTTCGGACAATAACATGGAAAATAGTCGTTATAATTAGCACTTTAGAATCCCAACGTTCGCATCCATTGTATTTAATAGGGTTCTAATGTTCGTGCGAACTTTCGGTCCGTTCGCGGGTTCTGGTGCGAACCGAACCTGGGGGTGTTCGGCTCATCACTAGACAGCACATTTCCTTGCATGTTGGGAAGCATGTCATTTTGCATGCGTTACCCACACGCATAGATGTGAACTTAGGCTAGTCAGTTTACACAGAGTGGGGATCTCCATCTCCCACTTACCCGACGCGGCCGAGAGACATATGAAGTCCTGCCTCTTGGATCAGCTCCTGTGATTGACGTCATACTGGTGTAGCGGGTATTTGAATTTAGGGGAAGCATCTGGGTGGTAGTGTAACCCAGATGCACTGATTTCTAGGGGATCTGAGGCCCTTTTATGGTTCTTGGAGGACTCTGGTGGTGTGAGGTTCCCTGGGCCTGTAGGTGGCGTTGTTGCCGTTGGCTGGAGGTGAACTCACCTGGAGCTGGTACAGCGGGGCGGGGAACACGCTGTGGCGCGAAGGGAGAGGAGATAAAGGGGGCGGACGCCCTTACCACGGGGTTCAGAGTGCAGAGTCGGAGGACGTGGCCGCACCCAGGCACCTTCAGCTTGGGTGCTGGCGTCCCCGTGTTCCGGACCCAGGTGCCTTTGACCTGGCCGGAGCGGAGATGAAGTCCATCTCAGGCACCTTTAGCCTGGGGTGAGGTACTATGGCGGATGCCTGGGGCTCAGTACCTTCGACTGAGTTCCGCGAGGGTGGAGGAATCCGAGGGGGCCCTAACTCCTTGGGTGCCCGTGTCTGAGTTTGTGAGGTCTGGTGTGCAGAACTTCTCTGGAGAGTCCGGCGCAGCATCGCTGGTGACAGAGAGGCCTCCGGTATCTCCCTTGGACGGATATCCTTCCCCTGACAGGGGCCGTGTTAGCGAAGGTAATTCACGTTCTATTTCACATAGTCAGTGGCAGTGACTATTCGCCACTGGTGATACCACAGTGGTTGGCAAGAGAAGGGAAAGGATTGTGCCTCGACCTAACCCCATTGAGACTAAGTTGTTGCAAAAGAATCCAACTTAACCGTGCTGTGTGTTTATTCGCTGAGAAGAATAAAACTGTGTTGGACCTATTCACTGTGTGGAACTCTGGTTACTAGGAGCAAAGGAGTCAGGGACGAAGTACAGGACTTAACTCTAGGACACCTACACAAAGCGATCTTTCTGGCCTTCACCTCTTCACTATGGAGGACATGGGCCGTGGTTTATCTCATCCCTCCCCCCAGCACTAACACCCCTAGACAAAGAAAGACAAGCCGAGAATGAGAAGGGGTGAGAGGGGTGAGGTCGCTACAAATATATTAGCATATGTAATATTATTTGAGTCAAATGAATGATATTAGAATTCAGTGGAAGTATGTGAGGTTTTACCAGTGGCGGCTGGTGCTCAAAATTTTTGGGGGGCGCAAACAAACAGAAAAATTCTAAAAATTCTAAAAATTGTAGCCACTGTGCCATCAAACGCAGCCACTGTGCCGTCAAACGCAGCCACTGTGCCCATCAATTGCAGCCACTGTGCCCATCAAACGCAGCCACTGTGCCTATCAAACCCTGCCACTGTGCCCATCAAACTCTCACATTGTGCCATCAAATGCTCCCACTGTGCCATCAAATGCTGCCACTGTGCCATGAAACACAGCCACTGTGCCATCAAACGCAGCCACTGTGCCCATCAAACCCTGCCACTGTGCCATCAAACGCAGCCACTGTGCCAGCAAATGCTCCCACTGTGCCATCAAATGCTCCCACTGTGCCCATCAATTGCTGCCACTGTGCCATCAAATGCTCCCACTGTGACATCAAATGCTCCCCATGTGCCCATCGAACGCCGCCACTGTGATCCCCCCCGCCCGCTCACCGCCTGCCCGGCACTTACCCAGTCTTGGTGGGGCAGCGGGTGACGGTGAGGGGTGTCCTCCATGGGTCTTCTCCCCTCCTCTAATCCCGTCCTCTTCTATAGGCGATTGGACGCCTACTAGGCATCCAATCACAGCGCCTGTCGTTTTAGCCAATCAGGTGACGGTAACACCTGATTGGCGGTTCAGTGTTAGAAAAGTGAATATTCATTCGCTGTTCTTTTTTTTCTTTCAACCTCTTTATTAATTTTCTTTATATCTTATAAAATTTAAAAATCGAGAAACACTTCTCGACATTACATCACATGTTACAAAAAATAATATCCCTCATCCCGCCCTGCCCCCCCCCCTCTCTGGGCTTATTTCCATAATTCACGCACCTGCCCTCACCTCAACTCTTTTTGTCTCCCCTTCATTTTGCTCCCATCTTTTGAGCTGTTCTAACACACCTGGGTAAACTGCGAGCGCCAAGCATGGCGCTCGCAGGTCACCGTTTTTGACGCCTATTAGAGCCTATGGCTTTAATCAGGTGCTTAAAAAACGCCCCCCCCCCCCCCCCCCCCCGCCGCTGAAATTCAGGCACTTAAAAAGGGGTCGGGCGCCTGAATAGGGGGTGTCAGCAGCAGTGGCGTAGCCTTTTATTATTGGTTAGAACTGAGCTATCTCTTTTGATTACAGTAGTCAACGAGATATCTTTTCAGTATCAACCAATAATAAAAGGCTGCGGTTAGCCAATCAGAGGCTTAGGTTGCAAATAGCGAGGAACACCTATATACAGCAGAGTAGGTAGCCAAAAATAAACCAGACATAAGGGTTGTGCATATTATTTCGTGATAGATATACTACAGGAGACAGTCAGAAACCGCAGGCATACTATAGAAGATGATCAGAGACTGCAGAGATTCTACAGTAGACAGTAATAGACTGCAGACATAGTACAGGAGATGGTAAGAGACTGCAGACATAGTACCCCTAACACCCCTAGACAAAGAAAGACAAGCCGAGAATGAGAAGGGGTGAGAGGGGTGAGGTCGCTACACTGGTCCAATGCTGGGACGTGCGATGTCCATCTGTGGAGCCAGTCCAGCAGGCGGGACTTAATGTGACAATGGCCAGGTAAGCGGGAGATACCCGCACTGTGTAAACCGGCGGCTCTCCTCTCTCCCCATGCACTGGCAAGGCTGTGCTAATGGACACTGCTGTCTGATCAGGCTAAATTGATGGGTACAGGTAAAGCTGACCTGATGGGATGGGCACTGATGAGGCTGCATTTATGGGCACTGGTGAAGCTGCATTTATAGGCACTAGTGAAGCTGCATTTATGGCCACTGGTGGGGCTGCATTTATGGCCACTGGTGAAGCTGCATTTATGGGCACTGGTAAAGCTGCATTTTTGGCCACTGGTGAGGCTGTATTTATGGCCACTGGTAAGGCTGAATTTATGGCCACTGGTGAAGCTGTATTTATGACCACTGGTGAAGCTGCATTTATGGCCACTGGCGAAGCTGCATTTATGGCCACTGGTGAGGCTGCATTTATGGCCACTTGTGAGGCTACATTGGTGGACACTGGTGAGGCTGCATTGATGGACACTGGTGAGGCTGCATTGATGGCCACTGGTAAGGCTGCATTGATGGACACTGGTGAGGCTGCATTGATGGACACTAGTGAGGCTGCATTGATGGACACTGGTGAGGCTGCATTGGATGAGCACTGGTGAGGCTGCATTGGATGGGCACTGGTGAGGCTGCATTGGATGGGCACTAATCAGGCTGCATTGGAAAACCAGGTGGGCATGAATGGTGAGCTGATTCGGTGGTTCAATGGGCCACTTGACTGGACTTGCCCCACAGGCTTAAGGCTGCCAGCCCTCCCCTGCCACAGTTCCTCCAGCATAAATGAGAGATGTTGGGATATATCTTGGAGATTCTAGTAGGGGCGTAGTACCATTGTTGAAAGAGCTTTTGTAGAGATTCCCAATGTGTGGTACAGTGGGAGAGCCTGGAGGGTAACAATAGTGCCTTGTACCATTGACTTAGTGGAAGGACTGAGAGTATATGTGTGGACCAATGTAGGATTTGGTTCTGGGTGGATTCTTCAGATAATTGTGAGAGTAGTCCATATATGTGTGAGATGCCTTTGAGTAGATGGTTGTTTGATCCATAGAATTGTAGCAGGAAGATAGAATCTTGTCCTGTTTTACCCACTGTATTTTAGTGAGAAGAGATCTGATCCTGAGGTAGATGTAGAATGTTTTTGGAGAGAGGTCATATTTGGCTTGGAGATTTTCAAAAGTCATTAGACAAGAGGAGGCAAAGAGATTTCCCAGCTAATGCTAGCTAATGCCTGCAGTAATCCAAGGATGAAGTTGAAGATCCGGAAGTAAAAGTGTGATAGCTAGGATTGGCAAGTGTAATAGTATAGTATGAGGTATACCCTTCTCCATTTGAGGGATTGATGACCAGATTCTTAAGGAGTCTGTTATTGTGTCCAATGGGAAATGTTTAGTAACGGGGGTTAGAAGTGATGCACTAAGATATAATGTTGGTTCTTTGGTCAGAACCACTGTTTCTATTTGTTTCCAATTGGAAGGAACGTCTGACTTCCATCAGAGCTTGAGTTGGTCCAGCAGGACTGCTTTGTAATAATAGTGTATATTAGAAGCGCCTAGTCCGCCCAATCGTGTTGGGGCTATCAGGTTGGCTTTTTTTTATCCTGGGGCGTTTTTGTTGCCATATAAAGGAGTTAATAAGAGTTTGGATAGTCCCTAGTTGTGCTGGAAGGAATGAAACTGGTAACGTGCAAAAATGTTTAGGATCTGTAAGGGCAATTATCACATCATCGACATAGAACCCGATTTTGTGTTCTATGGTACCAATGTTGACACCCTTGACTTGGGGTGAGGAGCGAATCGTTTGGGCTAGGGGTTCCATCACCATGGCAAAGATTAAAGGTGACAGCGGGCAACCTTGTCTCGTGCCGTTTGTGATGTTAAAAGTGTTAGATATTACCCCTGATGTCCATAATCTCGCACAGGGATGAGCTTCGAGTTCAAGTCGAACTCATGTTCAACTCGAACATTGCCTGTTCGCCCGTTCGCCAACCCGCGAACAATTTGGGGTGTTCGCGGCAAATTCGAAAAGTCTATGGGAGAAATCTAAAGTGCTCATTTTAAAGGCTTATATGCAAGTTATTGTCCTAAAAAGTGTTTGGGGACCCGGGTCCTGCCCCAGGGGACATGTATCAATGCAAAAAAAAGTTTTAAAAACTGCAGTTTTTTCGGGAGCAGTGACTTTAATAATGCTTAAAGTGAAACAATAAAAGTGAAATATTCCTTTAAATTTCGTACCTAGGGTGTGTGTATAGTATGCATGTAAAGTCGTGCTTGTTTCCCGTGCTTAGAACTGTCCCTGCACAAAGTGTCATTTCTGAAGGAAAAAAAGTCATTTAAAACTCACTCGCGGCTATTAATGAATTGTCGGCTCCCGACAATACATAGAAAAGTCATTGATTAAAAAAAAGCGTGGGGGTCCCCCCAAATTCAATTACCAGGCCCTTCAGGTCTGGTATGGATATTAGGGAAACCCTGCCGCAAATTTAAAAAAAAATTGCGTGGAGTTCCCCCAAATATCGATACCAGGCCCTTCAGGTCTGGTATGGATTTTAAGGGGAACTCCACCCCAAATTAAAAAAAAAAACGGTGTGGAGTTCCCCCCAAAATCCATACCAGACCCTTTATCCGAGCACGCAACCTGGCAGGCCGCAGGAAAAGAGGGGGGGACGAGAGAGCGCCCCCCCCCTCCTGAACCGTACCAGGCCACATGCCCTCAACATGGGGAGGATGTCCCCATGTTGATGGGGACAAGGGCCTCATCCCCACAACCCTTGCCCGGTGGTTGTGGGGGTCTGCGGGCAGGGGGCTTATCGGAATCTGGAAGACCCCTTTAACAAAGGGGACCCCAGATCCCGCCCCCCATGTGAATTGGTAAGGGGTACATTGTACCCCTACCATTTCACGAAGAAAGTGTAAAAAAAATGTAAAAAAACACACACCGACACCTTGGAAAAGTCCTTTATTAAACATTAAAAAAAAACATTCCAGCGATGAAATCCAGTGTCCCGCGGCGATCCGATGTCCAGCGCTGTCTGTCTTTGGCTGAGCCTGAGCGGACCTGATGGGGAACTTCCTCCAGTATAATAAATGAATAGACCCGCCCCTTCTAAAGTTCCTCATCAGGTCCGCTCAGCCAATGACGAAGGTGTAAGGCTGAGGACCTGATGCGGAACGTGAGAAGGGGCGGGTCTATTCATTTAATATACTGGAGGAAGTTCCGCATCAGATCCGCTCAGCCAATGACGTAGGTGGGGGTCTGACATACTAGGGAGCGGACCTGATGGGGAACTTCCTCCACAGTTTAATACATGAATAGACCCGCCCCTTCTCACGTTCCGCATCAGGTCCTCAGCCTTACATCTACGTCATTGGCTGAGCGGACCTGATGGGGAACTTTAGAAGGGGCGGGTCTATTCATTTAATACACTGCGAAGGAAGTTCCCCATCAGGTCCGCTCAGGCTCAGCCAATGACGGACAGCGCTGGACATCGGATCGCCGCGGGACACTGGATTTCATCGCAGGAATGTTTTTTTTTTTTACCAATTCACATAGGGGGGGCAGGATCTGGGGGTCCCCTTGGTAAAGGGGTCTTCCAGATTCCGATAAGCCCCCTGCTCTCAGACCCCCACAACCACCGGGCAAGGGCTGTGGGGATGAGGCCCTTGTCCCCATCAACATGGGGACATCCTCCCCATGTTGAGGGCATGTGGCCTGGTACGGTTCAGGAGGGGGCCGCTCTCTCGTCCCCCCTCTTTTCCTGCGGCCTGCCAGGTTGCGTGCTCGGATAAGGGTCTGGTATGGATTTTTAGGGGGACTCCACGCCATTTTTTTTAAATTTGGGGTGGAGTTCCCCTTAAAATCCATACCAGACCTGAAGGGTCTGGTATGGATAATTGGGGGAACCGCACGCATTTTTTTTTAAATTTGCGGCAGGGTTCCCCTTAATATCCATACCAGACCTGAAGGGCCTGGTAATTGAATTTGGGGGAACCCCCACGCTTTTTTCTTTTTTTTTTATCAATGACTTTTCTCTGTATTGCTGGGAGCCAACAATTCATTAATAGCCGCGAGTGAGTTTTAAATGACTTTTTTTCCTTCAGAAATTACACTTTGTGCACGGACAGTTCTAAGCCCCGGAAACAAGCACAACTTTACAGGCATACTATATACACACCCTAGGTACGAAATTTAAAGGAAAATTTCACTTTTATTTTTTCATTTTAAGCATTATTAAAATTACTGCTCCCGAAAAAACAGCAGTTTTTAAAACTTTTTTTTGCATTGATACATGACCCCTGGGGCAGGACCCGGGTCCCCAAACCCTTTTTAGGACAATAACTTGCATATTAGCCTTTATAATTAGCACTTTTGATTTCGAACATTCGAGTCCATTGTATTTAATAGGGTTCTAAATTTCGCGCAAACTTTCTGTCTGTTCGCAGGTTCTGGTGCGAACCGAACAGGGGGGTGTTCGGCTCATCCCTACTCTCGCACTTGGGGACTTGTATAGGCTGAGGATGGCATTCAAAAGTATACCTGATATACCAATACATTTTTATCATTTTTTTCACACAAATAGAGCTTTCTTTTAAAGGATCAATACTGGGTTTTTTATTTTTTGCTAAATAAACCAAAAAAGTCTGAACATTTTGAAAAGAAAAATGCATTTTTCTTTGCTTCTGTTCTAAAATTTTAAATGTAGTGCACAGTAAAAATAACCCAAATCAGTATACAGTAGAACCTTGGATTACGAGCATAATCTGTTCCAGGAGAATGCTCGTAATCCAAAGTACTCGCAATGTAAACAAAAATAATTTGTTCCGCATTGACTTCAGTGGGATGCAATACCGCATGCGGCCAGAGGCGGGGGGTGTCGGAGAGCTTCGGAAACGGCCGAAAAGGACACCTCAGCCGACCTCGGAAAGACTTTGTTCCCGAGATTTGCCGAGGTCAGCCGTGCTGTCCTCTGGACTTTCCGTGCAAATCCCGAACGGCGCTGAGATCAGCGACGTTCGGCTCTGCTCGGCTCCGGCGCCCCCACATCAGGCCAAACGCGGTACTGCACACACCGCTTTGGCCTGAATCGTGCTCGTTTTGCGAGACAACACTCGCAAACCAAGTCACGATTTTTAAAAATACAGTGCTCATATTGCGAAACGATCGTTAAACGCGTTACTCGCAATCCGAGGTTCCACTGTATAATTTTTAGTCTGTAGGAAAGTTATAGAGTCCACAAACTGTGGTATATATCTAAAAAATCAATCAATCTTGATGTACTGACGGCCTATCTTATTTCTTGAGGCCCTAAAATGCCAGGACAGTACAGATATAACCCCAAATGACCGCTTTTTGGAAAGTAGATAGTCCAAGGTATTTAGTAAGAGTCATGGCAAGCTTTTTGAAGTTGCAATTATTGTGATATTTTTTGGGAAAATAGAGAAACTAAAAAAAAATAAAAAAATCTAAATTTTTCTTTTTTTAAATACTGTCACCAATGCATTACAGTTTCGTCATATAACTGGTGGGGCGGTGATCAGGGACACTGACTGGTGACAGTACAAAAAAATAAAATGTTAATACTTTTTTAAGATTTTTTTTTGTTTGTTTTTTAATTCCATTTTTATTATTTTTTTGCGATTTTTTTTTTAACACGCTGTGACCAGAGCAATAAAGTGTTATCATAGTAACATTGTACTGCTTTGGGGAAGCGATCAGGATTTTTTTTTTTTTTACACATTATGATTGCTTATAGCAGTGGATTTCATTGCTACAAGCAAACATTTTACTGAATTAAATCAATTCATTCAGTTTTGTTTTGTTGTGATTAGCTGTGATTGGCCCTATCTGTATCATGTGATCACTGTGACCAATCACAGCTAACAACATAATTGTAACAATGAATGACATGAAAAGAAGCCATTCATTGTTTACAACTGTCATGTGCGTTGCTGTGATTGGTCACACCGATCACATGATACTGGCAGCGGGCCAGTACACTAATCAGTCATCATCAGCTGTGTCCACTGAACACAGCCAGTGACAGATCTTACCCACAGCATGGCCGCACAGCCATACAAGAGGCTCGTTCCGAGAGGATGTCAAATGATGTCCACCCAGAACTACGAAAGTCCCACTTGGCCATCAAATTGCTATAAGCTGGGCGGGAACTGGTTAAGAGAATACTGCTTCTTTATTACAACTGAATTGAAATATATCGACAATCATACTACTTTTGCATGTATGTTACACACTAATGTGAAACTTTTTTCACAGGCTAACAACATAGAGAGGTCAAATATTCAAGGAGCACCTTTGGGGATTCTAGGTTTCAGAGATTTATCAAAGTTTCTTATTAATTATCAAAAATCTTTCTATCCCAAGAAATATATTTAATAATTTCCTGGCGAAATTTCACTTCAAATGGGTTTTATCCCATATTAAATATCTGGGTATTTTATTACCAATAGACCTATCCACATTATACAATATACATTTTTTTCTGCTTCTTTCCAGATTGTGTTCTGAACTATCATCCTGGTCTACTTCCAATTTTTCCTGGATGGGCAGATGTAATGTTTTTGAAACAGAATTTTCTCCCCTGGATACTTTACCTCTTTCAAACGATACCAACCTGCTAGTTTTTTCAGAACTTTACAATCTATATTCAACAAACTTATTTTGGCCTTCAAACCAGTCAGGGTTAAACATTCTATTCTACGCAGACCAAAAATTTTGGAGGCGGATCGTGTCAGCGGGATTTTTTTTTCTCCGTATCCTCTGCTCGAGAATGGATGTACATCGCTGGATTTTTATTTTATTTTTTTTTAATAAAGGACTTGTCCCAATCTGTCTCCTGTATTTTTTAAAAATGTTTACACTTTTTTTTGTGAAATGGTAGGGGTATATTGTACCCCGTTACCAATTCACATAGGGGGGCTGGGATCTGGGGGTCCCCTTTGTTAAAGGGGGCTTCCAGATTACCAATAAGCCCCTCGCCCGCAGACCCCCACAACCACCGGGCAAGGGTTGTGGGTAGGGATTAGGGATGAGCCGAACACCCCCTGGTTCAGTTTGCACCAGAACCTGCGAACGGACCAAAAGTTTGCGCGAACTATCGAACCCGTTAAAGTCTATGGGACTCGAACGTTTGGAATCAAAAGTGCAAATTTTAAAGGCTAATATGCATGTTATTGTCCTAAAAAGGGTTTGGGGACATGTATCAATGCAAAAAAAAGTTTTAAAAACGGACGTTTTTCCGGGAGCAGTGATATTAATGATGAGTAAAGTGAAAAAAAAATATTTCTTTAAATATCGTACCTAGGGGGGTGTCTATAGTATGCCTGTGAGGTGACACGTGTTTTCAGTGTTTAGAACAGTCCCTGCACAAAATGACATTTATAAAAGAAAAAAAAGTCATTTAAAAATGCTTGCGGCTTTAATGTAATGTGTGGTCCCGGCAATATGGATGAAAATCATTGAGAAAATCGGCATGGGTACCCCCCCCCCAGCCCATTTGGGTCTTGTATGGATATTAAAGGGAACCCTGCACTCAAAAAAAGGAAAGGCGTGGGGCCCTCAGGCCCTATATACTCTGCACAGCAGTATACAGGCAGTGCAAACAACACAGGGACTGTAGGTTTGTTCTTAAGTAGAATCTGTTTGTAATTTAGAACTGGTACATTTTTAAAGTGTAGCTCCAGCCAAAAAATAAATTTTTAAGCTTTTTGGAAAACATAGGGAAGGGTTTTCACTAGGGATGAGCCGAACACCCCCCTGCGAACGGACCGAAAGTTTGCGCAAACTTTAGAACCCTATTAAAGTCTATGGGACTCGAACGTTCGAAATCAAATGTGCTAATTATGAAGGCAAATATGTAAGTTATTGTCCTAAAAAGGGTTTGGGGACCCAGGTCCTGCCCCAGGGGACA
This sequence comes from Rana muscosa, assembly GCA_029206835.1. Lineage (NCBI taxonomy): Eukaryota > Metazoa > Chordata > Amphibia > Anura > Ranidae > Rana > Rana muscosa. Next base: position 381,063,042 of record CM055123.1, on the reverse strand, counting down.
TGTATCAATGCAAAAAAAAGTTTTAAAAACGGAAGTTTTTTCGAGAGCATAAAGTGAAAAAAAAGTGAGATATTTCTTTAAATATCGTTCCTGGGGGGTGTCTAAAGTATGCCTGTAAAATGGCACGTGTTTCCCGTGTTTAGAACAGTCCCTGCACAAAATGAAATTTCTAAAGGAAAAAAAGTCATTTAAAACTGCTTGCGTCTTTAATGTAATGTCTGGTCCCGGCAATACGGATGAAAATCATTGAGAAAAATGGCATGGTTACCCCCCCCCCCCCAGCCCATTACCAGCCCCTTTGGGTCTTGTATGGATATTAAGGGGAATCCTGCACTCAAATGAAAAATAGGAAAGGCGTGGGGCCCTCAGGCCCTATATACTCTGAACAGCAGTATACAGGTGGTGCCAACAAGACAGGGACTGTAGGTTTGTTGTTACGTAGAATCTGTTTGTAATTTTGAACTGGTGTATTTTTAAAGTGTAGCTCCAGACAAAAAAATCAGTTTTAAGCTTTTTGGAAAACATAGGGAAGGGTTATCACCCCTGTAACATTTGTTTTGCTGTCTATGCACCTGTTCAGAACATTTCACCTCACTTTCCGTCCCAATGACAAATGTTTTTAGAAAATTTGGGGTTTTTATTGAAACAAGGATTGGTGATAAAGCATCAGTTGAGAGAAGACACCTTTTTCCCATTTTAACTCTTACAGGAGAGAATTTCCCTTCCTAGGGGTAGATTTCCTCTCACTTCCTGTTGTCTCATTCCGTTTGCAAGTAGGAGTCATTTGTAGGGATGAGCCAAACACCCCCCAGTTCAGTTCACACCAGAACTTGCGAACAAGCAATAAATTTGTTCGAACATCCGAACACCGTTAAAGTCTATGGGACTCGAACATGAAAAATCTAAAGTGCTAATTTTAAAGGCTAATATGCAAGTTATTGTCATAGAAAGTGTTTGGGGACCCAGGTCCTGCCCCAGGGGACATGTACCATATATACTTGAGTATAAGCCAAGTTTTTCAGCACGCTGGATGCAGGACAGGCCAGTACCTCAATTGCATACTGTGCAAGCTCTGGCCAGTGATCCATCCTCAAGACCCAGTAACCCAGAGGATTTTCGGTGGGAAAGGTGTCCAAGTCTGATCTTGCCCCTAGGTATTCCTGCACCATGTAAACCAGACGCTGGCGATGGTTGCTGGAAGCGACCATACCTTGGGGCTGCGTACTAAAAAATTGTCTGATCGCATCGGTCAGACAGCCACCTTCTCCACCACTCCTTCTTTGACTGACCGGAGCCTCAGCAACACATTGTCCAGGACCAGGAATTTGTAACCTCCCAAGCTCTGGGAATGCGTTGCACAGACCTTTCTGCAAGGCCTCCCGAAGATGCTTCATCCTCTGCTCCCTCTGCGACGGCAAGATAAGGTCCGCAACCTTACCCTTGTAACGTGGATCAAGGAGAGTTGCCAGCCAGTAATGATCCCTCTCCTTATCGCACGAATACTAGGATCCTTCCGCAGGCATTGCAGGATCAGGGAGCCCATGCAGCGTAGGTTTGCTGAGGCATTCGGTGCGGAGTCCTCTGGGTCACTGAGGACGACATAATCCGCAGCCACCTCCTCCCAGCCACGTACAAGTCCATGGGTGTCTTGGGACTGTAATTGATCCCTTGAAGACTGCTGCTGATGCTGAGTGCTAGGCTCCACCTCCATGCTGACACAATAATCCTCCTCCTCCTCCTCTTCATCCTCTTCCGGTGTGATAGCCAGGCCAGCAGGAACACTATCTGGATAAAGGGGGCCTTGAGAGGTAAGGAAGTCCCTGTTCTGCCTCAAGTGCCCTGTCCATTATTCCACGCAGCGTGTGCTCTCACAGGTGGACAAAAGGGACACTGTCACTGATGCATGCACTGTCACTGCTCACCATCCTCGTGGCCTCCTCAAATGGTGCCAGGACAGTGCATGCATCCCTGATCATGGCCCACTGGCTAGGGGAAAACAATCCAAGCTCCCCTGATCCTGTCCTGGTGCCATATTGCAACAGATACTCATTGATGGCCCTCTGCTGCGTGTGCAGCCGCTGCAGCATGGCCAACTTAGAGTTCCACCTGGTGGGCATGTCACAGATTAGGCGGTTCTTGGGCAGGTTGTAATCCTTTTGCAGGTCAGCCAGCCGAGCACTGGCATTATATGACTGGCGGAAATGCCCACAGAGTTTCCTGGCCTGCTTCAGGACCTCCTGTAAGCCCGGGTACCTGCCCAAGAACCGTTGCACCACCAAATTAAGGACGTGAGCCAAACAGGGCACATGGGTCAGTTGTCCCTGTCGGAGTGCGGAGAGGAGGTTGGTGCCATTGTCGGAAACCACCTTTCCTGGCTTAAGCTGGCGTGGCGTCAACCACCTCTGAGCCTTCCCCTGCAGAGCTGACAGAATCTCTGCCCCAGTGTGGCTCCTGTCCCCCAAGCACACCAGCTCAAGCACCGCATGGCATCTTGTTGCCTGCGTACTTGCGTAGCCCCTTGAACGCCTGGTTCCGAGAACAAAGCACAGGTAGAGGCCATGGAGGAAGAAGAAGAGGAGGGGGTAGAGGAGAGAGGTGTGTCAGAATCACCAGTAGTAAAATTTTGGAGGCGTGGTGGCGGAACAACCTCCAACACTACCACACCTTGTCCTGCATCCTTCCCAGCTGCCAGCAGAGTCCCCCAATGCGCCGTGAAAGATAGATAACGTCCCTGTCCATGCCTGCTGGACCATGAGTCAGCGGTAATATGCACCTTACCGCTGACCGCCCTGTCCAGCGAGGCCTAGACATTGCCTTCCACATGCCGGTAGAGAGCCGGAATCGCCTTCCGTGAGAAAAAGTGGCGTTTGGGAACCTGCTACTGAGGAATCGCACATTCAACAAACTCACGGAAGGGGGCAGAGTCTACCAACTGAAAAGGCAGCAGTTAAAGTGCTAGCAATTTAGTTAAGCTAGCATTCAACCGCTGGGCATGTGGATGGCTGGGAGAGAACTTCTTTCGGCGGTGCAGCAGCTGGGGCAGGGAATTTCGGACATCGGTGTACCGAAAGGAGATTGCCCGCAAGTTCTTGGCTGTGACGGTGACACACCTAATTCTACACCTTCATTCCTCTCAGTGCAAGTTTCAGAGAGGACTGAAAGTATAGTGGGGTTGGTGATCCCAGCTGATGAGGAGCAAGGAGAGGTCCGCTTTGTTCTTTGGTGTGGGTCTTTTAGGTACGCCTGCCAACGGACTGCATGGCAGGTCGACATATGTCTGGTCAAGCACGTGGTGTCCAAGCGGCTGATGTTTTGGCCACGTGAGATACGCTTCAGACATATGTTGCAAATGGCAACGGTGCGATCTGCTGCACACGTCTGAAAAAAGGCCCACACCAAAGAACTTTTGGAATAGCGCGCAGAGACAGCAGCGCCCTGCACATGCAGAGCTCTGCGGTGTAATGCAGTCGGTGTGCTGCCCTTAAGCTGGCCCCTGGAGGGCATCCTGCCTCGTTGGAGGTGTGCCTCCTCCTCCTTCTCCTCCTCCTCCTCCTCTCTCCGATCATTCACCCATGTGAAGTCAGTGACCTCATCATCCCCTCCCTCCTCATCACTGGAGCAAATCTGGCAGTATGCTGCAGCTGGGGGAACATGGCTGCCAGATAGCTGTCCTTGTTGGGCACCCCCTCTCTCTGGGCTCACGTTACTACCCCCTCTCTCTGGACTCACGTTACTGCCTTCCTCTAGCTGGGTTCCATCATTGGAGCCTTCAAAACGCTGGGCATCCTCCTGGAGCATGTACCCAACACTGTAGTCAAACAGTTCGGGAGATTCCTCAAGAGGACATGGTGGGGCTAGGGAAGGAGTGACTGATGCCATTTAGCCGAGGGAAGAGGCCGCTTTGGTAGCTGCTTTGCCAGGCAAAGTACCCTGAGCCTGGGTGATAGAGGATGAGGAGGATGAGGACGGCTTGGTCATCCACTCTACCAAATCATGGGCATGTTGCGGCTCAACATGGCCAGCTGCTGAAAAGAAGGACAAACGTGTCCCACGGCCATGTGCTGATGAGGATGCACCGTGTCCATGACCAGCACTGTTGCCTCTAGACACAGGGCCTGCTTGCCCTCCTTTATTGCCTCATGACTGTCTGCCTCTCTTTGTTTGCCTTCCAGACATACTAATGGCCTGCAGTGAGATGTAGCTGCACAAAGGTGGGATGTATATATATATATATATATATATATATATATATAATGCAGCTATCAGACTCCACTGCCTGCTGTGGTATTAGTATGAGAAAAGCAGCAAAGGTCTTCAGTTAGTTTTAGGTGAACACTGTGCAGAGGACACAGTACACTAACTGAAAATACTAGCAGCTCTCTGCCTATGGTTTTAATATGAGAACGCCACAAATTTTATTCAGGTTCCTTTAAGTGAACGCTCTGCAAAGGACAGAAGTACTGCAGTACACTACATGAAATTAATGCAGCACTCTGCCTGTGGTTTTATTATGAGAACACCACCAATAGGGATGAGCTTCGTGTTCGAGTCGAACATACGTTCGACTCGAACATCGGCTGTTCGATCGTTCGACGAAGATCGAACGATTTGGGCCGTTCGCGCCAAATTCGAGAGACGCGAACGGCCCACAATGCACTACGCCATCGCAGTGTCATCCAGGCGCTGTGATTGGCCAAGCATGCACTGTGACCCCGCATGCTTGGCCAATCACAGCGCCGGCAGCGAGGAGAGCAATGATTGGCCACAGGCAGGATGCCTGTGGCCAATTATTGCTGATGGGGTTTAGTACACGCCCCACACTATAAAAGGCCGCCAGCGCGGCGGCCTTGTGTAGTGTGTTCCGGAGCAGGGAAAGAGAAGCATAGGCAGGGACAGTGTCATTATTTTTCCTTTACTATTCCTGGATTCCTTGTGTTTAGGGACAAATAAGGATAGGTAGGGAGAGTGTCAGTGACAGTGTGCTATTCTGTGCTAATCCTTGTTTGTAGGGACAGAGAGGTACAGTGAGGGAAAGTGTCAGTGTGCTATTCTGTTCTAAACCAATCTTGCTGAACCATATTTTCAATCCTTGAGTTTAGGGACAGAGAGGTACAGTGAGGGAAAGTGTCAGTGTGCTATTTTGTGCTAAATCTTGTTTGTAGGGACAGAGAGGTACAGTGAGGGAAAGTGTCAGTGTGCTATTTTGTGCTAAATCTTGTTTGTAGGGACAGAGAGGTACAGTGAGGGAAAGTGTCAGTGTGCTATTCTGTTCTAAACCAATTTTGCTGTTCCATATTTTCAATCCTTGAGTTGAGGGACAGAGAGGTACAGTGAGTGAAACTGACAGTGTGCTATTCTGTTCTAAACCAAATTTGCTGTTCCATATTTTCAATCCTTGAGTTGAGGGACAGAGAGGTACAGTGAGGGAAAGTGTCAGTGTGCTATTCTGTTCTAAAACTATTTTGCTGAACCATATTTTCAATCCTTGAGTTGAGGGACAGAGAGGTACAGTGAGTGAAACTGACAGTGTGCTATTCTGTTCTAAACCAATTTTGCTATTCCATTTTTTCAATCCTTGAGTTGAGGGACAGAGAGGTACAGTGAGTGAAACTGACAGTGTGCTATTCTGTTCTAAACCAAATTTGCTGTTCCATATTTTCAATCCTTGAGTTGAGGGACAGAGAGGTACAGTGAGGGAAAGTGTCAGTGTGCTATTCTGTTCTAAAACTATTTTGCTGAACCATATTTTCAATCCTTGAGTTGAGGGACAGAGAGGTACAGTGAGTGAAACTGACAGTGTGCTATTCTGTTCTAAACCAATTTTGCTGTTCCATTTTTTCAATCCTTGAGTTGAGGGACAGAGAGGTACAGTGAGTGAAACTGACAGTGTGCTATTCTGTTCTAAACCAATTTTGCTGTTCCATATTTTCAATCCTTGAGTTGAGGGACAGAGAGGTACAGTGAGTGAAACTGACAGTGTGCTATTCTGTTCTAAACCAAATTTGCTGTTCCATATTTTCAATCCTTGAGTTGAGGGACAGAGAGGTACAGTGAGGGAAAGTGTCAGTGTGCTATTCTGTTCTAAAACTATTTTGCTGAACCATATTTTCAATCCTTGAGTTGAGGGACAGAGAGGTACAGTGAGTGAAACTGACAGTGTGCTATTCTGTTCTAAACCAATTTTGCTGTTCCATATTTTCAATCCTTGAGTTGAGGGACAGAGAGGTACAGTGAGTGAAACTGACAGTGTGCTATTCTGTTCTAAACCAAATTTGCTGTTCCATATTTTCAATCCTTGAGTTGAGGGACAGAGAGGTACAGTGAGGGAAAGTGTCAGTGTGCTATTCTGTTCTAAAACTATTTTGCTGAACCATATTTTCAATCCTTGAGTTGAGGGACAGAGAGGTACAGTGAGTGAAACTGACAGTGTGCTATTCTGTTCTAAACCAATTTTGCTGTTCCATTTTTTCAATCCTTGAGTTGAGGGACAGAGAGGTACAGTGAGTGAAACTGACAGTGTGCTATTCTGTTCTAAACCAAATTTGCTGTTCCATATTTTCAATCCTTGAGTTGAGGGACAGAGAGGTACAGTGAGGGAAAGTGTCAGTGTGCTATTCTGTTCTAAAACTATTTTGCTGAACCATATTTTCAATCCTTGAGTTGAGGGACAGAGAGGTACAGTGAGTGAAACTGACAGTGTGCTATTCTGTTCTAAACCAATTTTGCTGTTCCATTTTTTTAATCCTTGAGTTGAGGGACAGAGAGGTACAGTGAGTGAAACTGACAGTGTGCTATTCTGTTCTAAACCAATTTTGCTGAACCATATTTTCAATCCTTGAGTTGAGGGACAGAGAGGTACAGTGAGTGAAACTGACAGTGTGCTATTCTGTTCTAAACCAAATTTGCTGTTCCATATTTTCAATCCTTGAGTTGAGGGACAGAGAGGTACAGTGAGTGAAACTGACAGTGTGCTATTCTGTTCTAAACCAATTTTGCTGTTCCATATTTTCAATCCTTGAGTTTAGGGACAGAGAAGGACACTCGTAGAAATTATCAGTGTGCTATTCTGTGCTAAATCTTGTTTGTAGGGAGGGACAGAGTAGGACAGTGAGGGAAAGTGTCAGTGTGCTATTCTGTTCTAAAACTTTTTTGCTGAACCATATTTTCAATCCTTGTGTTTAGGGACAGAGAAGGATAGGCAGGGGACAGTGTCAGTGTCATTGTTGCTAAGCCTCCTGCACAATATACACCTGAAGGTAGCCCTTATTGCTGTTTTTCCCATCTCCCTGCAGGCCATCCATTAAAATGTCTGGAAGGCAACCAAGGAGAGGCAGACAGTCAGGAGGCAAAAAAAGAGGGCAAGCAGGCTCTGTGTCTGGGGGCAACAGTGCTGGTCGTGTACACGGTGCATTGTCATCAGCACATGGCCATGGGACACGCTTGTCCTTGTTTTCGGCAGCTGGACATGTTGAGCCACATCATGCCGAAGACTTGGTAGAGTGGATGACCAAGCCCACCTCATCCTCCTCATCCTCTCTCACCCAGGCTCAGGGTACTGGCAAAGCAGCTGCCAAAGCGTCCTCTTCTCTGGTATCATTATCTTCATTAGTCAATCCTTCCCTAGACCCACCATGCCCTCCTCCTGAGGAGTCCCCCGAACTGTTTGAGCACAGTGTTGGGTACATGCTCCAGGAGGATGCCCAGCGTTTGGAAGGATCTGATGATGATACCCAGCTAGAGGAAGGCAGCAGCGTGAGAGCAGAGAGAGGGGATGCTCAAGAAGGACACTAAGCTGGCAGTCATGCTCCAGCAGCTGCAGCATACTGCCAGATTGGCTCCAGTGATGAGGAGGGAGGGGATGATGAGGTCACTGACTCCACGTGGGTGTCTAATAGGAGAGAGGAGGAGGAGGAGGAGGATGAGGAGGAGGCACATCTCCAACGAGGCAGGATGCCCTTGAGTGGCCAGCGTATGGGCAGCACACCGACGGAATCACACCGCAGAGCTCCGCCTGTGCAGGGCGCTGCCTCTGCCCATCATTCAAAAAGTTCTTTGGTGTGGGCCTTTTTTGAGGCGAGTGCATCAGATCGCACAGCTGCTGTTTGCAACATATGTCTCAAGCGTATATCGCGTGGCCAAAACATCAGCCGCTTGGGCACCACATGCTTGATCAGACATATGTTGACCTGCCATGCAGCTCGTTGGCAAGCCTACCTTAAAGACCCACACCAAAGAACAAAGCTGACCTCTTCTTGCACCGCATCAGCTGGGATCTCCAACCCCAGTATACCTTCAGTCCTCTCTGAAACCTGCTCTGAGAGGAATGAAGGTGTAGAATTAGGTGTGTCACAGCCAAGTACTTGCGGGCACTCTGCTAGCAGTACACCGACGTCCGATTATAGCAGGCAAATTTCCCTGCCCCAGCTGCTGGACCGTCGAAAGAAGTTCACTCCCAGCCATCCACATGCCCAGCGGTTGATTGCTAGCTTGGCTAAATTGCTAGCGCTTCAACTGCTGCCTTTTCAGTTGGTAGACTCGGCCCCCTTCCGTGAGTTTGTGCAATGTGCGGTTCCTCAGTGGCAGGTTCCCAAACGCCACTTTTTCGCACGGAAGGCTATTCCGGCTCTCTACAGGCATGTGGAAGGCAATGTCTTGGCCTCGCTGGACAGGGCGGTCAGCGGTAAGGTGCATATTACCGCTGACTCATGGTCCAGCAGGCATGGACAGGGACGTTACCTTTCTTTCACGGCCCATTGGGTCACTCTTTTGGCAGCTGGGAAGGATGCAGGACAAGGTGCAGTAGTGTTGGAGGTTGTTCCACCGCCACGCCTCCAAAATGCTACTACTGGTTGTGACACACCTCTCTCCTCCACCCCCTCCTCTTCTTCTTCCTCCATGGCCTCTTCCTGTGGTTTGTCCTCGGAACCAGCGGTGCTCCGTAGGCGTTCAAGGGGCTACGCAAGTACGCAGGCAAAAAGATGCCATGCCGTGCTTGCGCTGGTGTGTTTGGGGGACAGGAGCCACACTGGGGCAGAGGTCCTGTCTGCTCTGCAGGGGCAGGCCGAGAGGTGGTTGACGCCACGCCAGCTTAAGCCAGGAATGGTGGTTTGCGACAATGGCACCAACCTCCTCTCCGCCCTCCGACAGGGACAACTGACCCATGTGCCCTGTATGGCTCACGTCCTTAACCTGGTGGTGCAGCGGTTCTTGGGCAGGTACCCGGGCTTACAGGATGTCCTGAGGCAGGCCAGGAAAGTCTGTGTGCATTTCCGCAGATCTTATAATGCCAGTGCTCGCCTGGCTGAGCTTCAAAAGGAGTTGAACCTGCCCAAGAACCGCCTTATATGTGACATGCCGACCAGGTGGAACTCAACGTTGGCCATGCTGCAGCGGCTGCACACGCAGCAGAGGGCCATCAATGAGTACCTGTGCGACTACGGCACCAGGACAGGGTCAGGGGAGCTCGGGTTTTTTTCACCACGCCAGTGGGGCATGATCAGGGATGCATGCACTGTCCTGGCACCATTTGAGGAGGCCACGAGGATGGTGAGCAGTGACAGTGCATGCATCAGTGACACTGTACCTCTTGTCCACCTGTTGGAGCACACGCTGCGTGGAATAATGGACAGGGCACTTGAGGCAGAACAGAGGCAGGAAGAGGAGGACTTCCTTGCCTCTCAAGGCCCCCTTTACCCAGACAGTGTTCCTTCTGTCCCACCCATCGCACAGGAAGAGGAGGAGGAGGAGGAGGAGGAGGATTGTGTCAGCATGGAGGTGGAGGCTGGCACTCAGCATCATCAGCAGCAGTCTTTTAGGGATGATTTACAGTCCCAAGAAACCAGTGGACTTGTACGTAGCTGGGAGGAGGTGGCTGCGGATCATGTCGTCCTTAGTGACCCAGAGGACTCCGGACTGAATGCCTCAGCTAACCTACGCTGCATGGCCTCCCTGATCCTGCAAAGTCTGCGGAAGGATCCTCGTATTCTTCGGATCAAGGAGAGGGACCATTACTGGCTGGCCACTCTCCTTGATCCACGGTACAAGGGTAAGGTTGCGGACCTTATCGTACCGTCGCAGAGGGAGCAGAGGATGAGACAACTCCGGGAGGCCTTGCAGAAAGGTCTGTGCAACGCTTTCCCAGAGACTGTGAGGTTACAAACTCCTGGTCCTGGACAACGAGTTGCTGAGGCTTCGGGCAGTCAAAGAAGGAGCGGTGGGGAAGGTGGCCGTCTGACCGATGCGTTCAGACAATTCTTTAGTCCGCAGCCCCAAAGTATGATCGGTTCCAGCAACCATCGCCAGCGTCTGATATACATGGTCCAGGAATACCTAGGGACAAGGTCAGACTTGGACACCTTCCCCACCGAAAATCCTCTGGCTTACTGGGTCTTGAGGATGGATCACTGGCCAGAGCTTGCACAGTATGCAATTGAGCTACTGGCCTGTCCTGCATCCAGCGTTCTTTCAGAACGCACATTCAGTGCTGCTGGAGGATTTGTCACGGATCACAGGGTGCGCCTGTCCACCGACTCGGTTGATCGACTGACTTTCATCAAGATGAACCAGTATTGGATCACCACCAGCTACCACACACCAGATGCTGATATAACAGACTAATTGATTTTAAAATGTCACATCCCTTCAAGACTGATGCTGATGCTGAGTGCCTGTGCTGTTATGTTGACTGGCTATCCTCCTCCTCCTCCTCAATGATACGATTAACGATGATAGCTTGGAAGATCATTTTGGTTTATGGGTGACGCCACCAGTGGCTAAGGCCCAATTTTTCAGCCCCTGTTTAACAGGGGCGTGTAATTAAAATTTTTGATGCAATACTTTGCAACAGGCCTCATTGCTGTGCTCCAAGTACAGTATCTGTGAGGGGTTGCAGTGTTGTGCCACCAGTGCCTAAGGCCCAATTTTTCAGCCCCTGTTCAACAGGGGCATGCAATTATAATTATTGATCTAATAATTCACAGCAGGGCCCATTGCTGCGCCCACCAAGAGTAACTGTCAGGCCTTACAGTGTTGTGGCACAAGCACCACCATCACCACCACCACCACCACCAAAGGCCCAATTTTTCAGCCCCTGTTCAACAGGGGCATGCAATTATAATTATTGATCTAATAATTCACAGCAGGGACCATTGCTGCGCCCACCAAGAGTAACTGTCAGGCCTTACAGTGTTGTGGCACCAGCACCACCATCAAAGGCCCAATTTTTACTACCACTGATCAACAATTATATGTTATTACAATTCCTGATATTATACTTGACAGCAGGGCGTTCCAGCACCCACCAAGAATAACTGTGAGTGCTTTCAGTGTTGTGCCAACACCAACACCTAAAGGGCCAATTTCTGCAGAGTATATACGGAAGGTCCCTACTTTCAAACATCCAACTTACAAACTACTACTACTTGCAAACGGAAGAAGACAACAGGAAGTGAGAGGAAATCTACCCCTTGGAAGGAAAATTCTCTCCTTTAAGAATTAATATGGGAGAAAGGTGTCTCCTCTCTACTGATGCTTTATCACCAATCCTTGTTTCAATAAAAACACCACATTTCAAAAACAGTTATCATTGGGACGCAAAGTGAGGTGAAATGTTCTGAACAGGGGCACAGACAGCAAAAAAAATGTGACAGGGGTGATAACCGTTCCCTATGTTTTACAAAAAGCTTAAAAAAAGGAATTTGCCATGGAGCTCCACTTAAACAATGCAGCTGTTCAAAATTATAAACAGATTCTACATAAGAACAAACCTACAGTCCCTGTCTTGTATGCACCGCCTGTATACGGCTGTTCAGAGTATATAGGTCCTTTTTTATTTTGTGTGTGGGGTTCCCCTTAATATCCATACAAGACCCAAAGGGGCTGGTAATGGGCTGGGGTGGGGGGGGGGGGGGGTTGATGGGGTAGCTATGCCATTTTTCCTAAAGATTTTCATCCATATTACCGGGACCAGACATTGCATTAAAGCCGCAAGCAGTTTTAAATGACTTTTTTCCCTTTAGAAATGTTATTTTGTGCAGGGACAGTTCTAAACACGGGAAACACGTGGCACTTCACAGGCATACTTTAGACACCCCCCAGGTACAATATTTAAAGGAATATTTGACTTTTTTTTTTCACTTTATGCATCATTAAAATGACTGCTCCCGGAAAACGTCCGTTTTTAAAACTTCTTTTTGCATTGATACATGTCCCCTGGTGCAGAAGCCGGGTTCCCAAACTCTGTTTCGGACAATAACATGGATAATAGTCGTTATAATTAGCACTTTAGAATCCGAACGTTCGCATCCATTGTATTTAATAGGGTTCTAATGTTCGTGCGAACTTTCGGTCCATTCGCGGGTTCTGCTGCGAACCGAACCCGGGGGTGTTCGGCTCATCACTAACCACCAACAGTATTCAGGTCACCTTTAGGTGAACGCTATGCAAAGCACACAGTACACTAAGTGAAAGTCTGCTGCAGCTAGCACAATCACCTGCCTGCCTGTCACAGTATAAAGAACAGCAGTAACGGATCTAGCTAAACTAAATACAGTGTATAAATATATATACAACACCTAGGATGCATATATATCCTCTACACACTGTAACAGCAGCTAACTGACTCGCCTACCTGCTCTATCTAACTCAATATAAATGACACTGTCTCTCTCTCTGTGACTCTCTCTTTCACAAACGCCAACACACTACACAAGGCCGACTTCCAGGCCGCCTTATATAGTGTGGGGCGTGTACCTACTCCTCTGAGCCATGATTGGCCAAAGCCTGGCTTTGGCCAATTACGGCTCTCCTTTATTACTGCGCTGTGATTGGCCAAAACATGCGGGTCATAGTGCATGCTTGGCCAATCATCAGCCAGCAATGCACTGCGATGCCGCAGTGAATTATGGGCCATGACGCGCCACTCGAATTTGGCGCGAACGGCCCATAATGTTCGATCTTCGTCGAACGATCGAACAGCCAATGTTCGAGTCGAACATGGGTTCGACTCGAACACGAAGCTCATCCCTAATTATCAGTATCGATCACTCACGCTGTTCATTCAGAAAAGGAATGGGCCGGTAAATATGTTATTGCAGCAGCCAATGGGGAGGTGAGAGGGGAGAGCTGAAAGCACTGCATTGGGAGGGGGTGAAAAGACAGGGAGGACCCAGTCAGCACAAAGAGAGGGGAGGAGGGGCGGAGAGGGAGGCATTTACTAGAAACGATCACCATCGGCTGTATTTCCCTTCTGCAGCCGCTCAATCTGGCTTTCAGCGGCTGCAAGAGGAAAATACAGCCAATCAATTATAGTAAATGCCGCCATCTGCGCCCCTTCTGTCCAGGTATGACTTCAAGACAGCAAGATAGCAGGCTGAATACCCTGGGTCCAAATCCTGTGAGCTTGGCTCCCTGTAAATGTAGCTCAGCGGTTCAACCGGGTCAGTCCAGCCCGGTTCAACCAAATCCCAGCTAGTGTGAGTACTGTAGACATCAGACCCTCTCAATTTGGCACCTCCCTCAATTTGGCGCCCCCCTCAATTTGGCACCCAGGGCATGTGTCCCCGCCTGCCCCCCCTAGTTATGACCCTGCCAGAAATCTAGTTATAAATTACTTTCTCGCTGGTATCACACCACAAATTGTTACACTCAATTTACCCATCTTTTTCTGAATTATTTTGGCATTGCAACAACCCACAAGCAGACTTATTACATATTTTCTGGACTTGCCCCTGCCTTCAAGATTTTTGGATTTGATATCATTGCTCAGAGATTCACTGATCATCCTATTCCTAAAGACCCAGGTTTCTTCCTCTTACATCGCAAAGACCTTCCTCTCAAAACATCCAAGAATTCGGTCTTCATTCACTTAGTTAATGCGGTCCGCTCATGCATCCCAGCTCTATGGAAATCCTGTTCCCCACCCACTATGGGACGATGCTTCCGTCTAATTCATGATATTGAACACGTGGACAATCTCACCAGTTTTCCTAAAGGTATGACTAATACATTTCTCAATATATGGTCCCAATGGAAGGACTTCTTCCAATCTGACAAATACAGCCGTTTCATAACTGACTCTTCCCCCTCTTCTTCGAGAAGCCCTTGATACAACTTAATTTATTGCTAATCACCTATATATTATCTTTCTACATATAGACCTATATATATTCCTGGATGGACAAGAGATCTTTATTCCCCTCCCACCCCACATCCTTTATCCCCCCACTTCTCCTTCCATTCAACCCCCCTCCACCACCACTGCTAACCCCCCCCCCCTTTTTTTTTGTTCTTCCTCTCTCTTAATTGCTTTTTATATTATAAGCATTTACACATAAATACAGTACATCACCATCTCTTTCTATTTTTTTGTTCCTTATTTATACATGTCAGTAGTGATGAGCCGAACACCCCCGGGTTCGGTTCGCACCAGAACCCGCGAACGGACCGAAAGTTCGCACGAACATTAGAACCCTATTAAATACAATGGATGCGAACGTTCGGATTCTAAAGTGCTAATTATAACGACTATTATCCATGTTATTGTCCGAAACAGAGTTTGGGAACCCGGGTTCTGCACCAGGGGACATGTATCAATGCAAAAAGAAGTTTTAAAAACGGAAGTTTTCCGGGAGCAGTCATTTTAATGATGCATAAAGTGAAAAAAAAAAGTCAAATATTCCTTTAAATATTGTACCTGGGGGGTGTCTAAAGTATGCCTGTGAAGTGCCACGTGTTTCCCGTGTTTAGAACTGTCCCTGCACAAAATAACATTTCTAAAGGAAAAAAAGCCATTTAAAACTGCTTGCGGCTTTAATGCAATGTCTGGTCCCGGTAATATGGATGAAAATCTTTAGGAAAAATGGCATAGCTACCCCATCAACCCCCCCCCCCTCCTACCCCAGCCCATTACCAGCCCCTTTGGGTCTTGTATGGATATTAAGGGGAACCCCGCACACAAAATAAAAAAGGCCCTATATACTCTGAACAGCCGTATACAGGCGGTGCATACAAGACAGGGACTGTAGGTTTGTTCTTATGTAGAATCTGTTTGTAATTTTGAACAGCTGCATTGTTTAAGTGTAGCTCCATGCCAAATTCCTTTTTTTTAGCTTTTTGGAAAACATAGGGAACGGTTATCACCCCTGTCACATTTTTTTTGCTGTCTGTGCCCCTGTTCAGAACATTTCACCTCACTTTGCGTCCCAATGACAACTGTTTTTGAAATGTGGTGCTTTTATTGAAACAAGGATTGGTGATAAAGCATCAGTAGAGAGGAGACACCTTTCTCCCATATTAATTCTTACAGGAGAGAATTTTCCTTCCAAGGGGTAGATTTCCTCTCACTTCCTGTTGTCTTCTTCCGTTTGCAAGTAGGAGACGTTTGTAAGTTTGATGTTTGAAAGTAGGGACCTGCCGTATATACTCTGCAGAAATTGGCCCCTTAGGTGTTGGTGTTGGCACAACACTGAAAGCACTCACAGTTATTCTTGGTGGGTGCTGGAACGCCCTGCTGTCAACTATTATATCAGGAATTGTAATAACATATAATTGTTGATCAGTGGTAGTAAAAATTGGGCCTTTGATGGTGGTGCTGGTGCCACAACACTGTAAGGCCTGACAGTTACTCTTGGTGGGCGCAGCAATGGGCCCTGCTGTGAATTATTCGATCAATAATTATAATTGCATGCCCTGTTGAACAGGGGCTGAAAAATTGGGCCTTTGGTGGTGGTGGTGGTGGTGGTGGGGATGGTGGTGCTGGTGCCACAACACTGTAAGGCCTGACAGTTACTCTTGGTGGGCGCAGCAATGGGCCCTGCTGTGAATTATTCGATCAATAATTATAATTGCATGCCCCTGTTGAACAGGGGCTGAAAAATTGGGCCTTTGGTGGTGGTGGTGGTGGTGATGGTGGTGCTGGTGCCACAACACTGTAAGGCCTGACAGTTACTCTTGGTGGGCGCAGCAATGGGCCCTGCTGTGAATTATTAGATCAATAATTAGAATTGCATGCCCCTGTTGAACAGGGGCAGAAAAATTGGGCCTTTGGTGGTGGTGGTGGTGGTGATGGTGGTGCTGGTGCCACAACACTGTAAGGCCTGACAGTTACTCTTGGTGGGCGCAGCAATGGGCCCTGCTGTGAATTATTCGATCAATAATTATAATTGCATGCCCCTGTTGAACAGGGGCTGAAAAATTGGGCCTTTGGTGGTGGTGGTGGTGGTGATGGTGGTGCTGGTGCCACAACACTGTAAGGCCTGACAGTTACTCTTGGTGGGCGCAGCAATGGGCCCTGCTGTGAATTATTCGATCAATAATTATAATTGCATGCCCCTGTTGAACAGGGGCTGAAAAATTGGGCCTTTGGTGGTGGTGGTGGTGGTGATGGTGGTGCTGGTGCCACAACACTGTAAGGCCTGACAGTTACTCTTGGTGGGCGCAGCAATGGGCCCTGCTGTGAATTATTCGATCAATAATTATAATTGCATGCCCCTGCTGAACAGGGGCTGAAAAATTGGGCCTTTGGTGGTGGTGGTGGTGGTGATGGTGGTGCTGGTGCCACAACACTGTAAGGCCTGACAGTTACTCTTGCTGGGCGCAGCAATCGGCGCTGCTGTGAATTATTAGATCAATAATTATAATTGCATGCCCCTGTTGAACAGGGGCAGAAAAATTGGGCCTTAGGCACTGGTGGCACAACACTGCAACCCCTCACAGATACTGTACTTGGAGCACAGCAATGAGGCCTGTTGCAAAGTATTGCATCCAAAATTTTAATTACACGCCCCTGTTAAACAGGGGCTGAAAAATTGGGCCTTAGCCACTGGTGGCGTCACCCATAAACCAAAATGATCTTCCAAGCTATCATCATTAATCGTATCATTGAGGAGGAGGAGGAGGATAGCCAGTCAACATAACAGCACAGGCACTCAGCATCAGCATCAGTCTTGAAGGGATGTGACATTTTAAAATCAATTAGTCTGTTATATCAGCATCAGGTGTGTGGTAGCTGGTGGTGATCCAAGACTGGTTCATCTTGATGAAAGTCAGTCGATCAACCGAGTCGGTGGACAGGCGCACCCTGTGATCCGTGACAAATCCTCCAGCAGCACTGAATGTGCGTTCTGAAAGAACGCTGGATGCAGGACAGGCCAGTAGCTCAATTGCATACTGTGCAAGCTCTGGCCAGTGATCCATCCTCAAGACCCAGTAAGCCAGAGGATTTTCGGTGGGGAAGGTGTCCAAGTCTGACCTTGCCCCTAGGTATTCCTGGACCATGTATATCAGACACTGGCGATGGTTGCTGGAACCGATCATACTTTGGGGCTGCGGACTAAAGAATTGTCTGAACGCATCGGTCAGACGGCCACCTTCCCCACCGCTCCTTCTTTGACTGCCCGAAGCCTCAGCAACTCGTTGTCCAGGACCAGGAGTTTGTAACCTCCCAGTCTCTGGGAACGCGTTGCACAGACCTTTCTGCAAGGCCTCCCGGAGTTGTCTCATCCTCTGCTCCCTCTGCGACGGTAAGATAAGGTCCGCAACCTTACCCTTGTACCGTGGATCAAGGAGAGTGGCCAGCCAGTAATGGTCCCTCTCCTTGATCCGAAGAATACGAGGATCCTTCCGCAGACTTTGCAGGATGAGGGAGGCCATGCAGCGTAGGTTAGCTGAGGCATTCAGTCCGGAGTCCTCTGGGTCACTAAGGATGACATGATCCGCAGCCACCTCCTCCCAGCCACGTACAAGTCCACTGGTTTCTTGGGACTGTAAATCATCCCTAAAAGACTGCTGCTGATGATGCTGAGTGCCAGCCTCCACCTCCATGCTGACACAATCCTCCTCCTCCTCCTCCTCCTCTTCCTGTGCGATGGGTGGGACAGAAGGAACACTGTCTGGGTAAAGGGGGCCTTGAGAGGCAAGGAAGTCCTCCTCTTCCTGCCTCTGTTCTGCCTCAAGTGCCCTGTCCATTATTCCACGCAGCGTGTGCTCCAACAGGTGGACAAGAGGTACAGTGTCACTGATGCATGCACTGTCACTGCTCACCATCCTCGTGGCCTCCTCAAATGGTGCCAGGACAGTGCATGCATCCCTGATCATGCCCCACTGGCGTGGTGAAAAAAACCTGAGCTCCCCTGACCCTGTCCTGGTGCCGTAGTCGCACAGGTACTCATTGATGGCCCTCTGCTGCGTGTGCAGCCGCTGCAGCATGGCCAACGTTGAGTTCCACCTGGTGGGCATGTCACATATAAGGCGGTTCTTGGGCAGGTTCAACTCCTTTTGCAGCTCAGCCAGGCGAGCACTGGCATTATAAGATCTGCGGAAATGCACACAGACTTTCCTGGCCTGCCTCAGGACATCCTATAAGCCCGGGTACCTGCCCAAGAACCGCTGCACCACCAGGTTAAGGACGTGAGCCATACAGGGCACATGGGTCAGTTGTCCCTGTCGGAGGGCGGAGAGGAGGTTGGTGCCATTGTCGCAAACCACCATTCCTGGCTTAAGCTGGCGTGGCGTCAACCACCTCTCGGCCTGCCCCTGCAGAGCAGACAGGACCTCTGCCCCAGTGTGGCTCCTGTCCCCCAAACACACCAGCGCAAGCACGGCATGGCATCTTTTTGCCTGCGTACTTGCGTAGCCCCTTGAACGCCTACGGAGCACCGCTGGTTCCAAGGACAAACCACAGGAAGAGGCCATGGAGGAAGAAGAAGAGGAGGGGGTGGAGGAGAGAGGTGTGTCACAACCAGTAGTAGCATTTTGGAGGCGTGGCGGTGGAACAACCTCCAACACTACTGCACCTTGTCCTGCATCCTTCCCAGCTGCCAAAAGAGTGACCCAATGGGCCGTGAAAGAAAGGTAACGTCCCTGTCCATGCCTGCTGGACCATGAGTCAGCGGTAATATGCACCTTACCGCTGACCGCCCTGTCCAGCGAGGCCAAGACATTGCCTTCCACATGCCTGTAGAGAGCCGGAATCGCCTTCCGTGCGAAAAAGTGGCGTTTGGGAACCTGCCACTGAGGAACCGCACATTGCACAAACTCACGGAAGGGGGCCGAGTCTACCAACTGAAAAGGCAGCAGTTGAAGCGCTAGCAATTTAGCCAAGCTAGCATTCAACCGCTGGGCATGTGGATGGCTGGGAGTGAACTTCTTTCGACGGTCCAGCAGCTGGGGCAGGGAAATTTGCCTGCTAGAATCGGACGTTGGTGTACTGCTAGCAGAGTGCCCGCAAGTACTTGGCTGTGACACACCTAATTCTACACCTTCATTCCTCTCAGAGCAGGTTTCAGAGAGGACTGAAGGTATACTGGTGTTGGAGATCCCAGCTGATGCGGTGCAAGAAGAGGTCAGCTTTGTTCTTTGGTGTGGGTCTTTAAGGTAGGCTTGCCAACGAGCTGCATGGCAGGTCAACATATGTCTGATCAAGCATGTGGTGCCCAAGCGGCTGATGTTTTGGCCACGCGATATACGTATGAGACATATGTTGCAAACAGCAGCTGTGCGATCTGATGCACTCGCCTCAAAAAAGGCCCACACCAAAGAACTTTTTGAATGACGGGCAGAGGCAGCGCCCTGCACAGGCAGAGCTCTGCGGTGTGATTCCGTTGGTGTGCTGCCCATACGCTGGCCACTCAAGGGCATCCTGCCTCGTTGGAGATGTGCCTCCTCCTCATCCTCCTCCTCCTCCTCTCTCCTATTAGGCACCCACGTGGAGTCAGTGACCTCATCATCCCCTCCCTCCTCATCACTGGAGCCAATCTGGCAGTATGCTGCAGCTGCTGGAGCATGACTGCCAGATTGGTGTCCTTCTTGAGCATCCCCTCTCTCTGCTCTCACGCTACTGCCTTCCTCTAGCTGGGTATCATCATCAGATACTTCGAAACGCTGGGCATCCTCCTGGAGCATGTACCCAACACTGTGCTCAAACAGTTCGGGGGACTCCTCAGGAGGAGGACATGGTGGGTCTAGGGAAGGATTGACTAATGAAGATAATGATACCAGAGAAGAGGACGCTTTGGCAGCTGCTTTGCCAGTACCCTGAGCCTGGGTGAGAGAGGATGAGGAGGATGAGGTGGGCTTGGTCATCCACTCTACCAAGTCTTCGGCATGATGTGGCTCAACATGTCCAGCTGCCGAAAAGAAGGACAAGCGTGTCCCATGGCCATGTGCTGATGACAATGCACCGCGTCCACGACCAGCACTGTTGCCCCCAGACACAGAGCCTGCTTGCCCTCTTTTTTTGCCTCCTGACTGTCTGCCTCTCCTTGTTTGCCTTCCAGACATTTTAATGGATGGCCTGCAGGGAGATGGGAAAAAGAGCAATAAGGGCTACCTTCAGGTGTATACTGTGCAGGAGGCTTAGCAACAATGACACTGACACTGTCCCCTGCCTATCCTTCTCTGTCCCTAAACTCAAGGATTTCAAATATGGAACAGCAAAATTGGTTTAGAACAGAATAGCACACTGACACTTTCCCTCACTGTCCTACTCTGTCCCTCCCTACAAACAAGATTTAGCACAGAATAGCACACTGATAGTTTACACGAGTGTCCTTCTCTGTCCCTAAACTCAAGGATTTCAAATATGGAACAGCAAAATTGGTTTAGAACAGAATAGCACACTGTCAGTTTCACTCACTGTACCTCTCTGTCCCTAAACTCAAGGATTTCAAATATGGAACAGCAAAATTGGTTTAGAACAGAATAGCACACTGACACTTTCCCTCACTGTCCTACTCTGTCCCTCCCTACAAACAAGATTTAGCACAGAATAGCACACTGATAGTTTACACGAGTGTCCTTCTCTGTCCCTAAACTCAAGGATTTCAAATATGGAACAGCAAAATTGGTTTAGAACAGAATAGCACACTGTCAGTTTCACTCACTGTACCTCTCTGTCCCTAAACTCAAGGATTTCAAATATGGAACAGCAAAATTGGTTTAGAACAGAATAGCCCACTGACACTTTCCCTCACTGTCCTACTCTGTCCCTCCCTACAAACAAGATTTAGCACAGAATAGCACACTGATAGTTTACACGAGTGTCCTTCTCTGTCCCTAAACTCAAGGATTTCAAATATGGAACAGCAAAATTGGTTTAGAACAGAATAGCACACTGACACTTTCCCTCACTGTCCTACTCTGTCCCTCCCTACAAACAAGATTTAGCACAGAATAGCACACTGATAGTTTACACGAGTGTCCTTCTCTGTCCCTAAACTCAAGGATTTCAAATATGGAACAGCAAAATTGGTTTAGAACAGAATAGCACACTGTCAGTTTCACTCACTGTACCTCTCTGTCCCTAAACTCAAGGATTTCAAATATGGAACAGCAAAATTGGTTTAGAACAGAATAGCACACTGTCAGTTTCACTCACTGTACCTCTCTGTCCCTAAACTCAAGGATTTCAAATATGGTTCAGTAAAATTGGTTTAGAACAGAATAGCACACTGTCAGTTTCACTCACTGTACCTCTCTGTCCCTAAACTCAAGGATTTCAAATATGGTTCAGCAAAATTGGTTTAGAACAGAATAGCACACTGACACTTTCCCTCACTGTCCTACTCTGTCCCTCCCTACAAACAAGATTTAGCACAGAATAGCACACTGATAGTTTACACGAGTGTCCTTCTCTGTCCCTAAACTCAAGGATTTCAAATATGGAACAGCAAAATTGGTTTAGAACAGAATAGCACACTGTCAGTTTCACTCACTGTACCTCTCTGTCCCTAAACTCAAGGATTTCAAATATGGAACAGCAAAATTGGTTTAGAACAGAATAGCACACTGTCAGTTTCACTCACTGTACCTCTCTGTCCCTAAACTCAAGGATTTCAAATATGGTTCAGTAAAATTGGTTTAGAACAGAATAGCACACTGTCAGTTTCACTCACTGTACCTCTCTGTCCCTAAACTCAAGGATTTCAAATATGGTTCAGCAAAATTGGTTTAGAACAGAAAAGCACACTGACACTTTCCCTCACTGTCCTACTCTGTCCCTCCCTACAAACAAGATTTAGCACAGAATAGCACACTGATAGTTTACACGAGTGTCCTTCACTGTCCCTAAACTCAAGGATTTCAAATATGGAACAGCAAAATTGGTTTAGAACAGAATAGCACACTGTCAGTTTCACTCACTGTACCTCTCTGTCCCTAAACTCAAGGATTTCAAATATGGTTCAGTAAAATTGGTTTAGAACAGAATAGCACACTGTCAGTTTCACTCACTGTACCTCTCTGTCCCTAAACTCAAGGATTTCAAATATGGAACAGCAAAATTGGTTTAGAACAGAATAGCACACTGACACTTTCCCTCACTGTCCTACTCTGTCCCTCCCTACAAACAAGATTTAGCACAGAATAGCACACTGATAGTTTACACGAGTGTCCTTCTCTGTCCCTAAACTCAAGGATTTCAAATATGGAACAGCAAAATTGGTTTAGAACAGAATAGCACACTGTCAGTTTCACTCACTGTACCTCTCTGTCCCTAAACTCAAGGATTTCAAATATGGAACAGCAAAATTGGTTTAGAACAGAATAGCACACTGTCAGTTTCACTCACTGTACCTCTCTGTCCCTAAACTCAAGGATTTCAAATATGGTTCAGTAAAATTGGTTTAGAACAGAATAGCACACTGTCAGTTTCACTCACTGTACCTCTCTGTCCCTAAACTCAAGGATTTCAAATATGGTTCAGCAAAATTGGTTTAGAACAGAAAAGCACACTGACACTTTCCCTCACTGTCCTACTCTGTCCCTCCCTACAAACAAGATTTAGCACAGAATAGCACACTGATAGTTTACACGAGTGTCCTTCACTGTCCCTAAACTCAAGGATTTCAAATATGGAACAGCAAAATTGGTTTAGAACAGAATAGCACACTGTCAGTTTCACTCACTGTACCTCTCTGTCCCTAAACTCAAGGATTTCAAATATGGTTCAGTAAAATTGGTTTAGAACAGAATAGCACACTGTCAGTTTCACTCACTGTACCTCTCTGTCCCTAAACTCAAGGATTTCAAATATGGAACAGCAAAATTGGTTTAGAACAGAATAGCACACTGACACTTTCCCTCACTGTCCTACTCTGTCCCTCCCTACAAACAAGATTTAGCACAGAATAGCACACTGATAGTTTACACGAGTGTCCTTCTCTGTCCCTAAACTCAAGGATTTCAAATATGGAACAGCAAAATTGGTTTAGAACAGAATAGCACACTGTCAGTTTCACTCACTGTACCTCTCTGTCCCTAAACTCAAGGATTTCAAATATGGTTCAGTAAAATTGGTTTAGAACAGAATAGCACACTGTCAGTTTCACTCACTGTACCTCTCTGTCCCTAAACTCAAGGATTTCAAATATGGTTCAGCAAAATTGGTTTAGAACAGAATAGCACACTGACACTTTCCCTCACTGTCCTACTCTGTCCCTCCCTACAAACAAGATTTAGCACAGAATAGCACACTGATAGTTTACCAGAGTGTCCTTCTCTGTCCCTAAACTCAAGGATTTCAAATATGGAACAGCAAAATTGGTTTAGAACAGAATAGCACACTGTCAGTTTCACTCACTGTACCTCTCTGTCCCTAAACTCAAGGATTTCAAATATGGTTCAGCAAGATTGGTTTAGAACAGAATAGCACACTGTCAGTTTCACTCACTGTCCTACTCTGTCCCTACAAACAAGATTTAGCACAGAATAGCACACTGACACTTTCCCTCACTGTACCTCTCTGTCCCTAAACTCAAGGATTGAAAATATGGTTCAGCAAGATTGGTTTAGAACAGAATAGCACACTGACACTTTCCCTCACTGTACCTCTCTGTCCCTACAAACAAGGTTTAGCACAGAATAACACACTGACACTCTCCCTACCTATCCTTATTTGTCCCTAAACACAAGGAATCCAGGATTAGTAAAGGAAAAAAAATGACACTGTCCCTGCCTATGCTTCTCTTTCCCTGCCCTGGAACACACTACACAAGGCCGCCGCGCTGGCGGCCTTTTATAGTGTGGGGCGTGTACTTAACCCCCTCAGCAATAATTGGCCACAGGCATCCTGCCTGTGGCCAATCATTGCTCTCCTCGCTGCTGGCGCTGTGATTGGCCAAGCATGCGGGGTCACAGTGCATGCTTGGCCAATCACAGCGCCTGGATGACACTGCGATGGCGTAGTGCATTGTGGGCCGTTGGCGTCACTCGAATTTGGCGCGAACGGCCCAAATCGTTCGATCTTCGTCGAACAATCGAACAGCCGATTTTCGAGTTGAACGTATGTTCGACTCGAACACGAAGCTCATCCCTACATGTCAGTTTGTGATATATTTTTCATAACATTTTCTTATTTCATTTTATTATTAATGCTTTGAAGATTTTTTTTTTTTTTTTTTTTTTTACTGTCCTCACATTTATTTATATACTGTTTTTGTTTATTGTATATGTTTCTTATATGTTTTCCCTGTTTTGCAATACTTTATAATCATTAAATAAAAGAATGCAAAAAAAAAACATCATGCCACTGCATGCCCCCTAGGGTGCGCACAAGATGCTCAAGTGGGAGAACATTGTAATACGTCCTCCCGGGATAATAGTGCTCTCCCCTGGCTGTCATTTTACAATAGGCCAGGCAGGAGGTGGTCAGTGACTGCATGACCCATGGAATAAACTATCAGCAATGTATAACACAGGAGGGGGCAGAATCAGCAGAGCTAGAATTCATCAGGCAGAGCAGCAGCTTCACTTACATGTGAGGAAATCTGTATGCATACAGAATGGCAAAATGTTGTCACATTCGTACAGTGAATGTTTTATAGATAATGTGCTGTTATGTTTAATGGACAGCAGACGACACCACTTTAAAAATAGAGCATAAAGTGGAGGATCTATCCGGATCAGTGGGGCTGCTATATCCAAATGAAAGTCGATAAGTGATTGTATACCTCTGAAAGGGTTCTAAGGACTATCATTTACCCCAACTAATGTAGATGTATCATATAAAAATAATAAAAAATAATAAAACACAGTGCATGTGATATTTATATTTTTTATTAGACATTTAGTATTTAGCTAAATGATAGTCAACATCAGATGACTTCCAATTCAGGTTTTAACATTCAGTAATTTTACATTTTAACTTCTCCAGCAATTTTCCGGCCAGATCCTTAGCTACACCCTTGGCTACACCCTTAAACGAACTCAGGAGACCTCTTTTTACTTCTTCCTCTGTCAGTTCTACGCCATCGTCTTCATCGGCACCTCTCCTGGAAGAAGACACAGTTATCCTTACATAAAACATTGATTATTACACAAAAGCAGTTTTTCACTGGTACCAAAAATGTGTGTTTTTAGGACACAGTAAATACTATGTTGTACAAGTCCATTGACAACGTGTGTTATGATGAGATTTAACCACTTAAGGACCAAGCCTCTTTTTTACACTTGTTGTTTACAAGTTAAAATCTTTTTTTTTGCTAGAAAATTACTTAGAACCCCCAAACATTATATATATATATATATATATATATATATATATATATATATATATTTTCTAACATCCCAGAGAATAAAATGGCGGTCATTGCAATACTTTCTGTCACACCTTATTTACGTAGCAGTCTTACAAGCGCACCTACTGGAAAAAATACACTTTTTTGAATTAAAAAATAAGACAACAGTAAAGTTAGCCCAATTTTTTTTATATTGTGAAAGATAATGTTACGCCGAGTAAATTGATACCCAACATGTCACGCTTCAAAATTGTGCCCGCTTGTGGAATGGCGACAAACTTTTACCCTTAAAAATCTCCATAGACAATGTTTAAAAATGTCTGCAGGTTACCAGTTTTGAGTTACAGAGGAGGTCTAGGGCTAGAATTATTGCTCTCGCTCTAACGCTCGCGGTAATACCTCACATGTGTGGTTTGAACAGCGTTTTCATATGCGGGCGCTACTCACGTATGCGTTCGCTTCTGCACACGAGCTCGTCGGGACGGGGCGCTTTAAAAAAAAAATCTTATTAATTATTTTACGTTAAATTTTTTAATTTGACACCGTTTTTGGAAAAAAAAAATGGGTCACTTTTATTCCTATTACAAGGAATGTAAACATGTAATAGAAAAAAAAGCATGACAGGACCTCTAAATTGTGAGATCTGCAATAAAAAAAAGTCACTTGAAAAGAGAAAAAAAATTCTCCTCTAAGAGTTATGTGCAGAAGTGAGGTTTGACGTTGTTCCACCCTCCCATGCCATGGAGCCGAGCAGGGGCCATCTTCCCCTCAGTCAGCAGCCAGGTATCCACGGGAGAGGACGCGACCATTTCTGCCACTACCGGAGGGTCCGGTAAGCGGCGGAGACGACCGGAGCGCGGTGGGAGGGGGGTGGGCACCTCTCCTGCCGGCGAATCCACTGCAGAGACCACTTTTATCCCAAAGAGAAATGCACGGCGTTCCCGAAAATACCGGGGTTATGGCAGCTAGCTGCTGCCATAACCCCGGTATTTAGCGTCAAAGTACTGACAAACGGGTACATCTTTTGCGTTAGGTGGTTAAATAAATGACACTACATAGCACTATCAAATGTCATGTTTTGCAACACTTTTTGATTAAGTCAGTGATAATGCAATTACATTGTGTGGATAGCCCTAACATGTCATGCACCTGTTTTGTAGAACCATTGGCTACAGAGGTAGGTGGAAAGGTACTGAGCTGGGCTTGAGAACTAAGCAAAGACAGTCAGGTCAGTACTCTAGTCACATACTGCTCTCTGTCTATGGGAATGTGCCATGGGTCACCTCTCTTTTTCAACACTTCTTCCCCCCGCACTACTGCACAAGAACATCCTTCTACTCTGAACACTGTTCCTGCACCCATCACCCCCACACCTGTACACTTAACCAAACTCCTCTCCTGCTCACATCATCATACCTAACCCCACCTGTAATTTTTAAGGTTGTGACAGGGTCTCTTTAGAAGGGGACACCTAGTAATATTGTTCTTTGTTTTGGTTGGAACAGGGAAGAATTAGAAACTCTGCTGCTCAGTGCTCAGCAACTGCTGTCACATTGTTGCTCTATATGGAGAGTTCAATACTGGTTCTAATATAGATCTAAAAGGTCACTGTTTGTAGTCCATCCAAGATTGAAGGTCAAGCCCCGATGAAGGGGGAATGGTGATACCCCAAAAACATTTTTTGGTAGGTAAAACAACGCTCATATACAATATGTATTCCACCTATATTTAACTGTTTGTCCCGAGTTAAGCGTTAAAAGCCTATACTTTCATAAAAAAAAAAGTCTTATACATACTTACTCTTCCTCACAGAGAGATAAGGAGATGGTCCCAAGAAAGAAAAAGAGTAACAGGGATTTCTTCAAGGTGAACATCTTTGGGCTCTGTGGATAATTTGGATTCATGGAAAGAAAAAGAAAACAAAATTGAAAATATGACTCAAAAATAACATGAGGCCCCTTAATGTTAGGCTCACATAAAATGGTTGTTCCAATACAATAAAAGATCCAATGTTTGTTGGCTATAAACAATCACAAAAGATCCTGTACACTTGGCACCCATTATGGGCAAGTTTAGTGTTTTTTAATAACATGGATTTGCTTGATGTTTTCCAGGCTTTACTGGGTTTGGTTACCCATGGATAAAACAATGATTAAAGTGGTTGTAAACCCACATTTAGTTTTTTTTTTTTCCCCACCTGTAAGAGAAAGGCATAATGAGCTAGTATGACTAGCATATTAGCTCATTATGTACCACTTACCTTAGATCGGGGCCCCCGAAGCCGTCCGCGTCCCTCCATCTAGCCGCATCCATCGCTGCGGCGATAGCCAGAAGGTTACTTCCGGGTATCGCCGCTGCAGCCAATCATAGCGCCGCTCCGGCGCTGTGATTGGCCGGAGCGGCGGTGACGTCACTCTGCGCATGCGCGCAAGAGCCGTCAAATCGGCTACGCCCAGCTATTGCTGGGAAGTAGCCGATTTTGTGAATGGGATTAACCCCATGAATGCGCAGTTCTCTACGGCGCGCATGCGCCGTAGACACGGAGCAATGTCATTTTTACTAAATATCTCCTAAACCGTGTAGGTTTAGGAGATATTTCTTGCACCTACAGGTAAGCCTTAATCTAGGCTTACCTGTAGGTGCAAGTTGAAAAAGTGGGTTTACAACCACTTTAAGGGTGGATAAAACAATGATTAAGGGGCCTCGATTTGTCAGGTTCATCAATCCCACAAAAGGAAGACCACAGCAGGTTCTTAGATGACATTGGCGCTGGTACACAATAAATGGAGATTCAATCTCCATTGTCTATGGTTTCCAGGGCTTTCTATCTTAAATGGGGATGCCGTTTGCTCACCTGGGCTACCCACTCTAGTACTCATTAGACATGTGCATTCGTTTTTCATCCGAATGCATTTTCGTCCGAATTTCTGGGATTTTCGCTTTCGTTTTAACAAACGATAACGAATGTGCAGAGTCCGAAAACCGAAAGATCTGACATAAACAAATGCCTTATTTTCGTTTTCGTTGCGACAATAGATTCGAGATGAGGCTGACAATAGTGATCTGTGTCTATCGAACCTGTGGTCGAATGTGCCTAACCTTAGCTCTATTAGTTCAAGATTATTCTACATAGAGAGAAAAGATTTGACATTATAGAGACAATAGCAAAAAAGGTCGAATGTGCCTAACCTAACTCTATTAGTCCAAGATTATTCTACATAGAGGGAAAAGATTTGACATTATAGAGACAATAGCAAAAAAGGTTGAATGTGCCTAACCTAACTCTATTAGTCCAAGATTATTCGAAAGAAAAGATTCGACATGAAGATTCGACAAAGCAGTCGCCGCGAGGGGACATTTATAGTCAAATGCTCCGTCCATAGGCTATAGAAGAATTCTAATGTTGGTTGACTAGTAATAATAATTAATAAATATAATTATTACTAGTGTCATACAACATCAGAATTCTACTATAGCTTGTAGGCGGAACATTCGACGGGAAATGTACGATTGCGACGTCGTACAGTTTAACTGCTCCGTCTAATCTTCTTAGAACATTCGACAGACACCATAAACCTTCAATGACAGATTCGACCTTAAGTATTTCGGATTTTCTGACGAATGCATTTTTTAGTGAAACAAAATAAATAAAAACGAATTTCGGGAGTAACTAAATAAATTTATTTTTCGTACAAAAACTAAATTCCGAAACAAAATATTTCAGTGTGCACATGTCTAGTACTCATTCAATCAAAGCTAAAGGATGTTAGACTGAAATTAAACATATAGTTACTGTATCTGCTTTACTAACTGAACTGTTTCTAGAGGATATTTCTTGTATGAATGAGAAGAGTCCCCAGATAATGGTCTCTGTGATTTTAATTTGCTCCAGGTTTCAAGAGAAAGAGAATTAGACTACTGAGATTATGTGAGAATAATTGAGCATTATATGGAATTTAACTTAAGAATGCTAACTTTTTACTGTAATGTTTACTTTTTCTTTTTAATTCCTTATTTAATAAAAATGTTAGGGTACAAAGATCATATGCAACTTTGGTATACAGAAAAACATATCAGAATTCTCAGATACAATGTGATACTCATAATGTCAATGATACAAAAAGAAAACATTTTAAAATCCAGCACATAAGAGTATGGGTTTTTCTATTCACCTGGCTCAACTGAGCTGTACAGAATAAAGGGAGAGGGATCTGTTACTATATACACCATGATAAATGTGAATCTAGGCATTTATTAATGGGAGCTTTAGCCCACCTACAAAAAAAAGGAGAGAAAAAAAAAAAAAGGGGGTGGGAAACTGAATCTATAAGAATGCTCAAATAGTCTTGAGAGGTTAGTTCCTAAGTACTTAATATGTGAGGTCGCCTTTTTAAAGTGAAAGTTGGTCTTGAGATGTTAACAAATGAAATTGGGTATAGAGATGCCGAGGGCTTCCGATTTCTGGAAATTGATACAGAAGTTGTATAGAGATCCAGGGCCAAGAGGTACTGTACTATTTTGTAATATAGGCAAAATATTTAGAAATTAAAGAGTAAAAAAAAAAAGACTTTCATCAAAATTATATATATCAAAAAACAAAATCCTATTCAAGACACAAAAAATAAAACTTTCTCTGGTCCACCTCATAATTTTTTTAATAAGCTTACAATTAATACTGTAGAATAGCTGGTTTAGTTTTAGGGTAGAAAACTGATTTTTTTTTTCTGCTTTGAATCTCGTGAATCAATTAAAATGTTCACATTCATTGTGCAAAATAAACCATTATGGGAAAAATGATATGAGGAACTTTGCCAGCATTTGGAATCAAATTAAAATAGTTGAGTCATTTAAACTTTACCTGAAAGCTGAATACCAAGCATTCATTCCTTATAAATAATTACAATAATAATTACAATAGGATTGATAATATAATAACGATATCCCATCATATACCGTACTTACCGGGTAGTTCAGTTGGTGCTGAGAGTGTAGACAGATGGAAGACTTCAGTAGAGGTCTGACCTACGAAGAACGGGGTTGACTTAAATAATAAAAGAAAAACAAGTTAAGTACACAGAAATTTTAATTAAAGTTTGATGTAAAAGTCACATCTTTCCTAAGAACACATAACTGATATCACATGTATTTCTTTAAATATTTACCTGTTAGCCTCCAGGTGGGGCAAATATTAGCACCTAGTAAGTATTCCAGTATTTTAATCAAAAATCTATTTAATTGGAATTCCAGCCCAAATTTGTATTTTGTTTTATATAGCATGGAGGCATTTTAGGCTGTTATTTGCTCCTGTCTAAGTTTGAACAGTTTTGTACTAGAGTGACCAGTCATCCCCGGAATTCAGAGACAGACTATACTTTTCAGGAGGATGTCTCAGGATAAAAAGGGTTTAATTTTCTAAAACTGGAGTAAAAAATCTGGTACAGCTGTGCATTAATATGGATGGATAATGATGGAAGCTTATTGGTTTCTAGGCAGAGCTGCACAAGACTTTGCACTCCCCAGTTTTAGTAAACCAAAGTGTCTCAAATTCTGTCCCCAGAAGTAGAGGCAATCAGGACGGCATTCAGACTTCTGTCAGTATGGACAAAGTCAACCTCAATCAATATCACTCAAAAAATATTCCAGCACCCCCAACTATAGGTCAGCCCAGCATGAGGAGTGATATAGGATTACTTCAGCTGCACTTCCTCCTATCCTGCTGCTTCATCCAATGGGAACCAGAATGACTGAATCCCCAGTACCCCATCTATTCTCCTATTAGCCCAACACATTTGAATCCTCTCCAGAGTCCAGCCAGGGAGAGAAGAGAAAGACAGGTTTGGCACCCAATGCTACCTAATAGTCAACCGTCCTCAAGTAGGACAGACTAGAGAGGGAGGAAATGGAGTAATCAGACAAGAAGTAATAAGAGTCCAGTGATATCTTCTGCTGAATCTGTCTCACACTGCACAGCCACACTGTCACCGGTCACTTCTGAAAATTGGACAAAGTATTAATTATTATGGAAAGGCAAATCGTGAGAAGACACTGTTGCACAGAAGGATCCTGGGATTCTGCAAAATTTTTTGCTCATGCTGGCAGCTTTTCATTTGCAATGTCTATGTTATACTGTATAAGGCCATAGGTGTATTTTTATCTAACATAGACATTGCAAATGAAATATACTAAAAAATATGTAGCTGCTGTCACAAATCCAAATTTGTGTCAAAGACAGTACAAAGATAGTACTTATAACTTGCACCAGCAAATATGTACATAAATGTGAAGTCCAATAAAAAGTCCCTATAAGCAGGGTAAAGAATTGTTATGTGTATTCTTAAACACAGTGTGTCTCAATAGAAGAAAACTTGTGCTCCAGTCCACCATGATAACAGAAAACACCATGCACTGCGCATATAAAGGTATGTTGGGTGGGGGGGGGGTAGTGTGTACAGGTATGGTGGTGGGCTGCCTGGGTACAGCTTTTGGGTGGGCTGAGTTTGTACAGGTTTGGGGTGTGTTGAGTGTTTAGAGATGGTGGGCTGTGTGGGTACAGGTTTTGGGTGGGCTGAGTTTGTACAGGTTTGGGATGTGTTGAGTGTGTATAGGCGTGGGTTGGCCTGGGTGTGTAGAAGTGTGGGAGATAACTGAGTATGTACAGGATAAGGGGGAGTGTGTAAAAGCGTGTGGAGGCTGAGAGTGGACAGGTGTGAGAGTGGACAGAGCGTGTAAAGGTGTGGGGAGGCTGAGAGTGTACAGTTGTGGGAGTGGACAGAGTGCGTAAAGTAGGGATGGGCCTAACACCTCCCAATTCACACCAGAACACCTCAAACAGGCAAAAAGTTCTAGTGAACATGCAAACCCTATAAAAGTTTATGGGACACGAACATGAAAAATCAAAAGTCCTAATTTTAAAGGCTTATATGCAAGTTATGGCCATAAAAGGTGTATAGGGGCCTGCGTACTGCCCTAGGGGACATGTATCAATTTTTTTTTTTTTTTAAACAATAGTTTTTTCGGGAGCAGTGTTTTTAATAATGCTTAAAGTGAAACAATAAAAATGAAATGGCGAGTCCCCTTAGTCTGTCTGTAAAGTGGCGCATCTGTGCAATGTATAGAATATGCTGCAGCAATAATGACATTTCTAAAGAAAAAAAATGTATTTAAACTTGCTCGCAGCTGTAATGTATTGCCAGCTCACAGCAATATAGATGAAAAATAAATGACAAAAACGGCGTGGGGTTCCCCCCCCCCCCCCCAGTCTGGTATGGATTTTAAAGAGAACTTCATGCCAAAATGTAAAAAAAAAATTGGCATGGGGTCTTCACATGATGTCAGAAGGGAATGGTGGTCACTCGGTTACGTCAGCGCGTGGCCCGGCTATTGCCTATAAAACAGCTGTCAAAACAAGGAGACAGCAGTCACCAGGAGGCCTCCCATCGAGGCGGAGCTTTTTTTATTTTTTCTATTTTTCTGGTCCGTGGGGCGGCATGATTGAAGATGGATGTACATTGTACATTGTGGAACACAAAGGATTTGCCCCCTTAATGACCAGGCCATTTTTTGCGATACAACACTGCATCGCTTTAACTGACAATTGCGCGGTCGTGTGACGCGGTACGCAAACAAAATTAACGTCATTTCTTTTCCCACAAATAGAGCTTTCTTTTGGTGGTATTTGATCACCTCTGTGGTTTTTGTTTTTTGCGCTATAAACAAACAAATAGCGTAAATTTTGAAAGAAAAAAAAACATTTTTTTTTACTATAATACATATCCAAAAAAAGATATATTAAAAAAACGAATTGTAAAAGTGTGGGGAGACTGAGAGTGTACTGATGTGGGGGAGTGGGCAGAGTGTGTAAAGGTATGGGGGGCTGAGAGGGTACAGGTGTAGGAATAAACAGATGTCATTTCTATAAGGTGGGTGAAAGCGTGCAGGTGTGGGAGTGGACAGAGTGTGTAAAGATGTGGGGGGCTGAGTGTGTACAGGTGTTGGAGTGGACAGAGTGTGTAAAGCTGTGGGAAGGCTAAGAGTGTACATGTCTGGGAGTGGACAGAGTGTGTAAAGGTGTGGAAAGGCTGAGAGTGTACAGGTGTGGGAGTGGACAGAGTGTATAAAGGTGTTAAATGGCTGTGGATGTACAGGTGTGGGAGTAGACAGTGTGTAAAGCTGTGGGAAGGCTAAGAGTGTACATGTGTGGGAGTGGACAGAGTGTGTAAAGGTTTGGGAAGGCCGAGAGTGTACAGGTGTGGGAGTGGACAGAGTGTATAAAGGTGTTAAATGGCCGTGGATGTACAGGTGTGGGAGTAGACAGAGGGTGTAAAGGTGTGGGGAGGCTGAGAGTGTACAGGTATTGGAGTGTACAGAGTGTGGAAAGGTGTTCAGGGGCTGAGAATGTACAGGTGTGAGAATGGACAGAGTGTGTAACGGTGTGTGAGGACTGAGAGTGTACAGGTGTAGGTATGAACAGAGTGTAAATCTATAAGGTGGGTGAGAGAGTTCGGATGTGAGAGTGGACAGAGTGAGTAAAGGTGTGTGGGGGCTGAGAGTGTACAGGAGTGGGAGTGGACAGAGTGAGTAAAGGTGTGTGGGGGTTGAGAGTGTACAGGAGTGGGAGTGGACAGAGTGTGTAAAAGTGTGGGAGGCTGAGAGTATACATATGTGGGGGAGTTGAGACCTGAACGTGAACTTCCTTCTTGAAGTATTTGGCCCATGTCAAGGTGAAAACATCCCTCCGGAGAGTTACCAGAGGCCCTCACCGTCACCACGACTCTGCGCTGGGTCTTCGGAAAGGGTTACCTCCCTGGCCTCCTCATCCTAGATACGGGTCCCCTCGCAAGGCGGCACCCTGGGAGTCCTCGATCCCTAGCGGACCCCAGCCGAAGGTTGCTGGGCCCTGGGCCTTCAAAATAGTACCTCACCCCAGACTGAAGGTGTCTGGGATGGAACAGGAACTCCACCTCCGGGCCTAGGGCACCCGGAGACGACCCTCCTCACCCCCCAGGCTAAAGGTGTCTGGGAGTGGACGAACCACACACACCCAGGCTGAAGGTGCCTGGGCGTCGACGAACCTTGAATGGAAGATGTCTTCCCCTTTTATACCCTCTCCCGACAGGCACAGAAGGTTCCCCGCCCCGCCGTACTACTGCCGAGAGGGGACACAAAAAGGCGCAGCCCTGTATCAGTGGTTCAACCCTGGCCCATGGCGACAGCGCCACCTGTAGGCCACAGGGAACTGTGCACCAACACTATCTCCCATGAACAGAAATGGTCCATTAACCCTTACAATCAGTGTGTCTGAGCCTAATTACCACTCAGACACTCCCCTTAAATGGAACACCCCACTACACGTATATAAATGTAAAGTCCAATAAAAGTCTTTATAAGCAAGGTAAAGAATTGTGATGTGTCTTCTTAAACACCATGAGAACTTGTGCTCCAGTCCACCATGATAGCATAAAACACCATGCACTGTGTGTATAAAGGTATATTGGGAGGATAGTGTGTACAGGTATGAAGGTGGGCTGAGTGTGTACAGGTGTGGGTGTGGGCAAAGTTTGTACAGGTGTGGGTGTGTTGTGTGTGTGGAGGTGTGGGTTGGGCTGGGTGTGTAGAAGTGTGGGAGAGGACTGAGTGTGTACAGGTGTGGGGGTGGAAAGAGTGTGTAAAAGTGTGCTGGGCTGAGAGTGTACAGGTGTGGGAGTAGACAGACTGTGTAAAAATATGGGAGGCTGAGAGTGTACAGGTGTAGGGGTGGGCAGAGTGTGTAAAAGTGTGCAGGAGCTGAGAGTGTACAGGTGTGGCAGGGAACAGAGTGTGTAAAGTTGTGGGTAGGCTGAGAGAGTGTACAGGTGTGGGAGTGGACGGAGTGTTTAAAGGTGTGTGGGGGCTGAGAGTGTACAGGTGTGAGAGTCGACAGAGTGTGTAAAGGTGTGGGGGAGCTGAGAGTGTACATGTGTGGGGGAGTGGACAGAATGTTTAAAAGTGTGCAGGAGCTGAGAGTGTACAGGTGTGGCAGAGGACAGAGTGTGTAAAGTTCTGGGTAGGCTGAGAGTGTACAGGTGTGGAAATGGACAGAGTGTGTAAAAGTGTGGGAGGCTGAAAGTGTACAGGTGTGGGAGTGGACAGAGTGTGTAAAGGTGTGCGAGGCTGAGAGTGTACAGGTGTGGGAGTGGACAGAGTGTGTAAAGGTGTGGGAGGCTGAAAGTGTACAGGTGTGGGAGTGGACAGAGTGTGTAAAGGTGTGCGAGGCTGAGAATGTACAGGTGTGGGAGTGGACAGAGTGTGTAAAGGTGTGCGAGGCTAAGAGTGTACAGGTGTGGGAGTGGACAGAGTGTGTAAAGGTGTGTGAGGCTGAGAATGTACAGGTATGGAACTGGACAGAGTGTGTAAAAGTGTGGGAAGGCTGAGAGTGTACAGATGTGAGGGAGTGGACAGGTTGAGTAAAGATGTGGGGAGGCTGAGATTGTACAGGTGGGGGAATGAACAGAGTGTGTAAAGGTGTGGGGAGGCTGACAGTGTACAGGTGTGGGGGAGTGGACAGAGTGTGTAAATGTGTGGAAGCTGAGAGTGTACAGATGTGGGGGAGTGGACAGGTTTAGTAAAGATGTGGGGGTTGAGATTGTACAGGTGGGGGAATAAACAGAGTGTTTAAAGGTACACCAGGTGTATGCGATAAATCCTCAGGGCAAAGTTCGAATTATCACATGTAAAAATGATAACAATAACGTCTATGGAATGTTCACCTTCCTCCAGATCACTTCAAACAGGTTTTATCAAAACTCCCCATAGGGATTGCACTCACCAGAAATCAGAAGGTAACAGGCTCATATGAAATCCAAAAGGAAATCCAAACAAGAGATGTCTCCTGCGTGTGTCCTTTTCATAGAGATATTCAAGCTTTCTCCAAAGATGGTGTTATTAGGAGAGAGAGAAAACTCCACATAGTATAGTCCAGTTTAAAAAAAAAAAAAAATATAAAAAAAAAAAAATTCAATATATATCTCTTTACTCAGCTTATTTCCATAAAAAAGACCATTTAAAAACGTCTTTAGCCAACAGCAGCCTAGGTTCTTGCTAATCTGACAACTTGATGTTTCACAAGCCAAAATCAGTGAGTAACTGGGGAGAAGATGGTTTGTCCCGTGTTGTATCTGCCTTAACCCACCGCTCTTCAGTTCGTCAGGTGATACTTCCGGTTTCTCAACCCAGTAGCTTAGAACGCACGGCGTCAATCGTCAGTTCCGGTTGCCATAAAATCACACCCTGACGCGTTTCATCATTACGACTTTGTCAAAGAGCATGATCTTACGGCACGGCATGTCCAGATTTATTATGCGGTTAATTAAGGCCATTTAACTCATTGAGTGCTGCCTGCCTTGAGTTGAAACAACTCATGGTGCACACGGCAAAGAACAGCAATAGAGGACATATAGAATTTATCAATGTTAAAATAAACTGGCGTTAGCTAACATCAAGTTATGATCATTACAATCTTAAAATTTCCATATATCACCTCATAAAAATTCATAAAAATTCAAAATACATTATATATATATATATATATATATATATATATATATATATATATATATATAAGAACAGCATTTTTTTTAAAAATGTGTCTTATTTTCAATGGTCAGCAGACCTGATGGTCGAAATATGCTAATTAGCAATCTATCAAATTCCAAAAAATTCAAACCAAAAGTGAAGTTGGATAAAGATCCCACCCCTCAATACAGATTGGAATTGGAATCTCTGATAGATAGTTTCTATCAATCACATATTCTATCAGTGAAAGAAAAGAGGTTCCTTGTACCAAGCAGTAGTCGCATACCAACCATCTATACCCTTCTATACCCTTCCCAAAATCCATAAGGATCAAAACAACCCTCCACCCAGACCCATCGTGAATGGGGTTGGGTCAGTTACAGCCAGGCTAGGACAGTATCTGGATAGATTTTTACAAAAAAGTGTCATTGAAACAAAAGCATATCTCAGAGACACTAAAAGCCTCTTACAGTTATTACAGGAAGTCAGTTTGACCGGCAGAGATTAAATATTTTTGGTCACCTCTGATGTAGCTTCTCTTTATACCGTGATTCAGCACGATGATGCCCTTTTGGCCCTTAATTGGGCATTAAGCAAACGAGAAGATTTACCACATGGTCAGAAAATATTTTTGCGGAATGCTTTGGACTTCTGCCTGAGTCATAATTATTTTTGGTTTGACCAATCCTTCTACACCCAGAAGAGGGGAGTTGCTATGGGTGCAAGGTTTGCGCCGAGTATAGCGAACCTCTTCATGGGTTAGTGGGAGGATAAATCAGTATTTGACCAGAAGAGGGCAGAGTTATTGTTCTATAAACGCTACATAGACGATCTGTTCCTTATTTGGGCAGGATCAAAAGCGTCTTTGGAACTTTTTTTATTGCATCTCAACACTAATATTAATAATATCAAGCTGACGAGCCAAATAAGTAAGGAACAGATTAATTTCCTTGATGTAACCATTTTTAGAGTCAATGACACTTTGCAAACCAAGGTTTACTTCAAAATTACAGATAGAAACAGCTTTCTACCCATACACAGTGGCCACCACCCATTGTGGCTAAAAAATGTGCCGAAAGGCCAAATTATGAGAGTGAAACGTAACTGCACTTCTGTAGAAAACTTTTTAGAACAGTCCCAGATTTTAAAGAGCAGATTTTTGGAAAAAGGCTATAAATCTCATGATTTGGATAAAATAGTGGAAGAAATGGCAGTTATCCCCAGAGAGGAATGTCTGAAAGAAAAAACTTTAGAAGTTGGGAAAAATGTGAATCAGGAATGGGGCTTCATCTCAGACTTTCATTCCCAGTATAAAGAAGTGGAGTCAGTGTTTAAAAACCACTGGCACATATTGTGTTTGGACAAAACTCTACAAAAGGAATTACCACCCAATCCGAGATTTATTTATAGGAAAGCCCAAAATTTTAGTTAAAAAAGTACTGGACCCTCCCAGTCGTCCTCCGACCTTTTTTGACAGAGATGGATTTTTCTCCTGCAGAAAGTGTAAACCATGTAGAGAAGTTTCCTGCCTAATGAGGGGTCTAGAGAGATTCATATCTACTTCTAATAATAATGAATTTCAGATTAGGGAATTTATAACTTGCAATACTACTCACGTAGTTTATGCTTTAAAGTGTCCTTGCGGGTTAATGTACATTGGGAGAACTAAGAGGATGCTGCGAATTAGGATAGCAGAACATATCAATAATATCCTCATAGGCTATAAAGACCATAATGTATCCCTCCACTTTAAGTTATTTCACAACCAAGACCCTTCAGGTCTGGTGTTTGGGGAGTAGACCACATTAAGCCATCCTGGAGAGGTTCCAATATAGTGCGGGAGTTATCGCAAAGAGAAACCCAGTGGATCTTTTTAGCCGATACGCTCTCCCCCAAGGGGTTAAATATAGAATTAGACATAAATTGTTTCATTAGTGATCTTTAAACCACCCCAGCTCAGTTATAACAATTTCGGTGTCTTATGGAAACTGCTTTTCCATTTAGATACACATCAGAGATTATTCAGCGTGCTGGTGTAGACTTTATTCATTACTTTATGTAATCTGTTCTAATGTCTTTTTATCCTGGGTCCCTCCACGGTACAAAGGTGCTGTATGTGATTGACAGCTTGAATTCATTCCACAGACACACTCGCAGTAAGCATGAGGATTATGCACACGGAATGCACACAGAGATGTGTGCATATTAATTATTGACTGTGTATGTTTACTGTTTGATAGGATGAGCTGTGAGGCATATAACATGGGATTTATAATCCGGCCCCTAAGGTTGCAACCCCCCGTTCCCTTTCCTTTAGGATTATGAGTTATTTGCCAGCTATTTGGACAGTTGTCCTTATTTGCATATGGTAATTATCATATATTATCTATTTTCCCTTTTCCTTTTTTACGGTGCTAGTGGTTGTTTTGGAATTTGATAGATTGCCATTTAGCATATTTCGACCATCAGGTCTGCGGACCATTGAAAATAAGACACATTTTTAAAAAAATTGCTGTTCTTATATATATATATATATATATATATATATATATATATATATATATATATATATATATAATGTATTTTGAATTTTTATGAATTTTTATGAGGTGATATATGGAAATTTTAAGATTGTAATGATCATAACTTGATGTTAGCTAACGCCAGTTTATTTTAACATTGATAAATTCTATATGTCCTCTATTGCTGTTCTTTGCCGTGTGCACCATGAGTTGTTTCAACTCAAGGCAGGCAGCACTCAATGAGTTAAACGGCCTTAATTGACCGAATAATAAATCTGGACATGCCGTGCTGTAAGATCATGCCCTTTGACAAAGTCGTAATGATGAAACGCGTCAGGCAGTGATTTTACGGCAACCGGAAGTGACGATTGACGCCGTGCTACTGGGTTGAGAAACCGGAAGTATCACCTGACGAACTGAAGAGCGGTGAGTTAAGGCAGATACAACACGGGACAAACCATCTTCTCCCCAGTTACTCACAGATTTTGGCTTGTGAAACATCAAGTTATCAGATTAGCAAGAACCTAGGCTGCTGTTGGCTAAAGACGTTTTTAAATTGTCTTTTTTATGGAAATAAGCTGAGTAAAGAGATATATATTGAACTTTTTAAAAAAAATAAAGTCTTTTTTTTTTAAAACTGGACTATACTATGTGGAGTTTTCTCTCTCTCCTCATAACACCATCTTTGGAGAAAGCTTGAATATCTCTATGAAAAGGACACACGCAGGAGACATCTCTCGTTTGGATTTCCTTTTGGATTTCGTATGAGCCTGTTACCTTCTGATTTCTGGTGAGTGCAATCCCTATGGGGAGTTTTGAAACACCTGTTTGAAGTGATCTGGAGGAAGGTGAACATTCCATAGACGTTATTGTGATCATTTTTACATGTGATAATTCAAACTTTGCCCTGAGGATTTATCGCATACACCTGGTGTACCTTTAAACACCGTTGTCTTTGGGACAATAGTGAACCGTATCAATTTAAATATTGATAGGAGCGCCGCATATGATAATTTGAATAATACCACATGGTGTGATTTTCTATTTTGTCATTTTTTGGAATATAAGTTTATTTGTGAATGTGGCTGCTGATGTAGAATATGTTGTAAAGAGTGAGGTTTATCAGCATCTCTACTGTGATAGGATCTAGACTCTTGTTTTACCAAAATTGAACACCATAGCGCTGGGATAAAAGAAAAATAGGTACCAGTTGCAGCAGTTTTTTAATTTTCTTTTTTTTTGTTAATAAACAGAGTGTGTAAAGGTGTTGGGAGGCTAACAGTGTACAGATGTGGGCAGTGGCGTCACTAGGGTTGGTGTCACCCGGTGCGAAAAAAAAATGGTGTCACCCCCCACCAACTATAGTCCCCCTTCAGTACAGACCCCCCTCCACTAACTACAGACCCCCCTCCTGCAGTAGAGATCCCCCTCCTGCAGTATAGATCCCCCTCCCTCAGTACAGACCCCCCACTAAGTACAGACCCCCCTTCATCAATATAGACCCCCTTCCTCAGTATAAACCTCCCCCTCAGTACAGACCCCCTCAGTGAAGACCCCCCAGCAGTACAGACACCCCCTCAGTTACAGACACCCCCTCAGTTACAGACACCCCCAGTTACAGACACCACCCTCAGTTACAGGCCCTCCCAGTGCAGACCTTCCTCAAATACAGACAGCCCCCCAGTTACAGACACCCCCCTCAGCTACAGACACCCCTCAGTACAGACACCCCCTCAGTTACAGACACCCCCAAGTTACAGACACCCCCCAGTTACAGACACCCCCACAGTACAGACCCCCCTCAGTTACAGACCCCCCTCAGTACAGACACCCCCTCAATTACGGACACCCCCTCAGTTACAGACACCCCCTCAGTTACAGACCCCCCTCAGTACCAGACCCCCCTCAGTATCAGACCCCCCTCAGTACAGACACCACCTCAGTTACAGACCCCCCTCAGTTACAGACCCCCTCAGTACCAGACTCCCCTCAGTACCAGACCCCCTCAGTACAGACACCCCCTCAGTACCAGACCCCCCTCAGTACAGACACCTACCTTTGGAGCAAACCCCCCCTAGTGCAGACCCCAGCAGCACAGACACCCCCTCCCCCCATCAGTATAGACGCCCCCCACCTTACCTTACAGACCTCAGAACAGAGCAGCAGATACACACAGCAGCGTGTCCCTTGAGCGCGGGCTCCTCCTCCTCTGTGGATGTAAACAGAGAGGAGGCAGAGGGGGCGGCAGCTTCCTTCCGTTCCGCTGAGGGACACAGCCGCGGCGCGAGGCACAGGCAGCGGGCGGGCGCCGGCGGTGTTAGTGTGGTGCTGGCGTGCCGCTACCCACGGGTGTCACCCCTCTGGTGGGCGTCACCCGGGTGCGGCCCGCCCCCCCCCACACCTGGCTAGCAATGCCGCTGGATGTGGGGGAGTGGACAGAGTGTGTAAAGGTGTGGGGGGGCTGAGAGTGTACAGGTGTAGGAATGAATAAAGTGTAAATCTATAAGGTTGGTGAGAGTGGCCAGGTGTGGGAGTGGACAAAGTGTATAAAGGTGTGGGGAGGCTGAAAGTGTACATGTGTGGGAATATACAGTGTGTAAATGTGAGTGGGGGCTGAGAGTGTACAGATGTGGGGGAGTGGACAGAGTGTGTAAATGTGAGTGGGGGCTGAGAGTGTACAGATGTGGGGGAGTGGACAGAGTGTGTAGAGGTGTGGGGGGGCTAAGAGTGTACAGGTGGGGAAATGAACAGAGTGTGTAAAGGTGTAGGGAGGCTGAGAGTGTACAAGTGTGGGGGAGTGGATAGAGTGTGTAAAGGTGTGCAGTAGAGATGGGCCGAATGGCCCCCTGTTCGGTTCGCAGCAGAACTTTCGAACATCGCAAACGTTTGAACCAAATAACAAACCCCATTGAAATCTATAAGACCCAAAGTGGAAAAATCAGTGTCCATTTTGAAGGCTTGTATGCAAGTAATTGGGCATACAATGGTTATGGTTGTCCATGTATCAAGTTTGTAAAAAAACATCATTTTTAGATGAGCATTGATTTACTGATGCTTAAAGTGAAACCAAATTTTTTTTTATTGTTTTTTCTCTCTCCTTCATGTCTAAAAAACACTGTGATAAACAGAGTAGCACTTTAATTGATATAATTGGTCTACAACATATGGGGAAGATTTGATTTGATAAACATAACACAAGGTGGAGAGAAATTAGAGAAAAATTTAAAAGCACCTTAAATAGCACTTTAAAAACACGAAAGAGACACGAAGTGATCACTAAGGAGGGGGGCTGGGAGGGGGAGGTGGACATTTATAAGGGTATAGATGCATGGTAAGTGGGTGAGGAAAGGGGATGTGTGTAGAGTGGAGGTCACAGGTACAGCCCCTAGGGTAGGCCCAGCTGGGCAAAGGGGGAGAGGGAGAGGGTGAGGGTGGGGGAAGAAAGAGAGGGGGAGGGAAGTAAAGGGGGTAGGGGGAGAGAGGGGGGAGAAGTGGGATAAGGGAGGGGGAAGGAATAGGGGGAAGCAGAATAAGGGAGGGGAGGGGAGACACATTACAATCAAAAATCAGGAGATATGATCTTCAATATGACTCACAACTACAAATACAAGCATGGATATATATGTTTTTCAAATGCACTAGATGGTACAAAAATACTATTTGTAAGTTTTTGTGTAACACTGCCAATATTAGGTTAATTTCATATAGGTATATATATTCTGGGTTTGATGGATAATTTTTTTTCTTTATTTTTTATTTTTTCATTTTTTTAGTATTTGCAAAAGTACTACCCCGTTTTTTTTCAATGGCCAAT
This sequence comes from Rana muscosa, assembly GCA_029206835.1. Lineage (NCBI taxonomy): Eukaryota > Metazoa > Chordata > Amphibia > Anura > Ranidae > Rana > Rana muscosa. The sequence continues at coordinate 381,019,645 of CM055123.1, read as the reverse complement.
GTAAATAAAACGGGCATGTGACAGGGGGTCACTCTGGGCACAGGGTGAATGGAAAAACCCCACTATGACCTATGATAGCCACATTCAATGCTGTTTATACATTGTATCTAGATTGGGTGTGTACTGTGGTTGGGGGTTGTGTAATCCTTGCTGTGATGAGGTGTGATTGCATTCTATTGTCTATTATGAATTAAGTCTGCTACTGTGACGATGTGGATTGGAGCTGGTCGACCGTCTGGCTGCATACTATGGGATGTTGAAGTGTCTTCTGTGAGGAGGGGGGGAATCACCCCTCCTGCTAAGACTGTTTACTGAAGGAGAAGTTTGAACACACCTGACCTGTATCACCATTGTCATTGGACAGTTTAACCCGCCCTGTTCCCCAAGGATGGGAGGGAAGGGTTTTGAAGAGAAATGTGTTACCATGTGTTTTGAAAATAAAGTCATTCCCTGTTTTGGAACTTGAAATACAGAGCGTTGTCTCGTATCTCTGGAAGGATTAATCCTATGGGAAGTGGTCGCCTGGCTGTGGAGGGTCAATAGTGGTTGTGTGTTCAGAGAGTGTTCAGAGAGGGAATATTCTAAACTGCGTTAACCCCTTTCATATTGGGGGGTGTCGTTACATTGGTTGGCAGCAGTGGGATATTCCCTCCAGTTACTGGGACACTCCAAACCACCGCAGTGAATGACCAGCTATGCAGCCTGCAGGAAAGCCACGCTGAAAGACTTACTTGAGAGCCGTGGAGGCACCGGTGGGACAAAGAACAAGGCCACCTTGACCAGGGAACTAGCCGAGATGGACCAGAGGGATGGTGATGCAGGACCCCGGTCAGTTGAAGATTTGTTTCAGCAACGAGTTCGAGAGCGCTTGGCATTATATGGTGCTAACCCATCAGAGACCGCCATACAGGAAGCCATTAGAGAAATTGAGCGGCAGGATGAGCGGCAACATGAACAGAGAATGGCGGAAATACGGCAATCAGAGACAACACCTAAAAAAGCAGCACCAACTGAAAGGAGAGGAGAGATACAGATACCAGCCGACATGGAAAAGGAATTCAGAAGGAGGTTGCGAGAGATGCAGATACAGCATAGAGGACCAGTATCAGAGGAGGTCCTGCTGGGATGGTCTGATTCAATCCGCTGCGAACTCTGGAAGAAAGTGCTAGCTCTCGAGCAGCAACACCAGGGAAAAGTTCTCCCCTCCATCCATGTAAGGTACTGGTCGCAGTATGAAGTATGAATGCTGTTATTGGGGGAACAACCGAAGCAGGAGTGGACAGCGGAGTTAAGCAGGCTGATCCGGGCAGAGATGCGGTTGGACGAGAGCTACAGAGCCCTCCGGTGGTATGTAGCCCAAGAGTGCCAGTGGTCAGCGGATGACAGCCCCACGGAAGGCTTTGACTATAATGGCCTGGGATTGTTGTATTGGAGGCTGTCCGAGGACCCTGACTTTGGGAGTGATCAGGAGTGGCATTTGGAGGAAATAATGGAGCACAGAGAGCAAAGACTGAATGTCTCGGAAGGGCACTGGGCACAGGAAGATTTGGAGTTTCTGGCCGTTCAGGAATGGGAGCTGGAGATCGCCTACAGACAGCTGCTAGACTCGGCTCAGCAGCAGGGTGGGGCTCCCTTTGCCTGGGACTTTCAGGAAATACCAGTTGACAACTATGAAATCCTGGCTGAAGAATCAGCAGTGGAAAATCTGAAGATTGCCATCCCTAAAGCCAAAGTGAATGATACGGAGTTCCAGGGAGCTAGCCTGGCTGAAGAATCGGCAGTGGAAAATCTGAAGATTGCCATCCCTAAAGCCGAAGTGAATGATATGGAGTTCCAGGGAGCTAGCCTGGCTGAAGAATCGGCAGTGGAAAATCTGAAGATTGCCATCCCTAAAGCTGAAGTGGATGATATGGAGTTCCAGGGAGCTAGGGCAGTTGACTCATCTTCCCAGCTACAGATTACAGAAGGTATGGACTTAAGGGACTGTTCAGAGGATGTTATGGATTATGCATCGCCTGCCCAAGTACTGGCAATAGGACAGAGTACTGCAGACCCCTGCTCTACACCCGTGGCAGTTTTGGAGGCCCGAGATGAGACGGTGATGGTTCCTCTTTCCCAGGGGATTTCAGAGATGCAGGGGGGAGAAGCAGCCCTTTTCCCTCCCCAACAGTTAGCCAGAGCAGATGGGGTGGAGTCCCCAGCAGAAGTGCTGGCAACAGGGCAGAGTGCTAGCAACCTCTGCCCAGCACCGGAAACAACTGTGGAGTTCAGGGAGCCGGGGCAGTTGGCCCATCTCTCCAGCAACAAGCTGAGGTGGTAAAGCTTTTACCCCCAGCTGAATCACTGGCAGCAGGGCAGAATGCTACTGGCCGCTGCACACAACTGCCACTTGAGCGGATATCGGTGGATGGGACTACGGTCTCCACTCACAGCAACCCAGCGGAAGTGCCGCGGGCCTCTGCTCTTAACTAACAGAAGAGGGAGTTCCTGTGGTACTGGATGGGACTTCGGTCCTCACTGACACAACCCCGGAAAATGGTGTGACACTGAGACAGGAGGATGTCAGCCTTGCTTTGCAAGCACTGGGGGATTTTCACCTACCACAAGGGGATGGGACTTCAGTCTCCACTTGTATACCTCAGGGATGCTGGGCAGTCGGCTCAGATCCCCAACAGCATGACGGACTGAGCCCAGTCACCCTGTCTTCTCCCCAGCGGCGGGTATGTTCTCTGAGAGAGGCAGAGGTTGGCTGGGTAAGTAATGCTCTGTTTGGAGCAATTTATTTGGGGTACTGTGTGGATACCGGCATTAGAAGAATGGACCAGGTGAATGGAAAAACCCCACTATGACCTATGATAGCCACATTCAATGCTGTTTATACATTGTATCTAGATTGGGTGTGTACTGTGGTTGGGGGTTGTGTAATCCTTGCTGTGATGAGGTGTGATTGCATTCTATTGTCTATTATGAATTAAGTCTGCTACTGTGACGATGTGGATTGGAGCTGGTCGATCGTTTGGCTGCATATTATGGGATGTTGAAGTGTCTTCTGTGAGGAGGGGGGGGGGATCACCCCTCCTGCTAAGACTGTTTACTGAAGGAGAAGTTTGAACACACCTGACCTGTATCACCATTGTCATTGGACAGTTTAACCCGCCCTGTTCCCCAAGGATGGGAGGGAAGGGTTTTGAAGAGAAATGTGTTACCATGTGTTTTGAAAATAAAGTCATTCCCTGTTTTGGAACTTGAAATACAGAGCGTTGTCTCGTATCTCTGGAAGGATTAATCCTATGGGAAGTGGTCGCCTGGCTGTGGAGGGTCGATAGTGGTTGTGTGTTCAGAGAGGGAATATTCTAAATGGCGTAAACCCCTTTCATATTGGGGGGTGTCGTTACAGGGCATATTACTTATGACATGGAATGTCAGGGGGTTGGGGGATAAGGTCAAGAGAGATGCAATGTTTAAATACTTCGGTAGATTGCAACCGCAGATAATTTGTCTCCAGGAAACACACATGCGACCTGAATCTTTCTACCTGTTGCGTTCACGAAAATACCCGACGCAATATCATTCTATGCACTCCTCTTATTCCAAGGGAGTCAGCATTCTGGTGTCAGTTAATGTCCCCTTTGAATGCATTCAGCAACAGGTGGACAGAGAGGGCAGATACGTCTTTTTTCTGTGTAAGCTTAATAGGTTACTATGTATTGTTGCTGCGATTTATATTCCTCCGCCATTTTCGGAGGCGCCTCTTAGAAAGTTGGCGCAACTTATGGCACTATTCCCAGAGGCCCCGGTGTTAGCGTTGGGGGATTTTAATAACACCTTAGATCCAGGACTGGATAGAATGCAACCTAGAGGGGTAAGGCCCACAGTCGGTAGGACAGCCTTTGCCTCCTTGCTCTCTGAATTGGGACTACACGATGTCTGGCGGGAGAGACATGATGGGGAAAGATGCTATTCGTGCCATTCTGCTTCACATGGTGGACTCTCCCGGAATGACATGGATTTAGGAAATGAGGTTTTAATGCAGAGGGTAAGGGATTCCGCCTATGAGCCAAGATTACTGTCAGATCACTCCCCATTTTGGGTATGGCTAGATGTTACCGCTACATCGGGCCGCCCACTGTGGAAAGTGAAGCCTTTTTGGCTGACCCTGTTTCCGTCTCCAGATGAGACTGTGGGGGCATTGCAGGAATTTTTACATTTTAATAGGGGATCGGCTAGTGCAGCGGTTGTATGGGACTCACTTAAAGCTTTCTTGAGGGGACATCTCATTAGAGAATTTACAGGCATTAAAAAAGGCTCTAGGGAATGGGAGAACAAAGTACGAGTTGAAATGAAAGCTAGAGAACAGGCACTGGTAGCAGACCCCTCCCAAGCCAATCATGACTCCTGGAATGAGGCGCAATCTTTATACAACTCTGTTCTGTTAACAGCAGCAGAGAAGAAGAGATATTTCCATCAGCAGAGTTATTTTGAGGAAGGGGAAAAAACGGGTCATCTCCTTGCCTTGGTGGCTAGGGAACAGCGGGACTCTTCTAGTATTCAGGCTATAAGAGTGGAGTCCGGGGAAACACACACTCTTGGCTCTGAAATCTTAGATGACTTCCATCAGTTTTATAGGGATTTATATTCCTCTAAAACTAACTATACAGTCAGAACTGGCCCGGTTCTTACAAACTTGCCCTTTCCCCCAGCTGTCAGAGGCAGATAGGGAGATGTTAAACCTCCCTATTACATTGGCAGAATTGAAGGATTCCCTAGATGAAGCCCCGCATCATAAGTCCCAAGGCTCGGATGGATTACCGGCGGAGGTGTACTCCCAGTATGGAGAGATTCTTCTTCCACCCTTACTGGAGGCCATATCAGAGGCACCGGTGACAGGTAGCCTGCCAGATAGTATGCAAGAAGCTATAATAATAGTACTCCCCAAGCCAGGCAAAGACAAGCTCCAGCTAGACTCTTATCGCCCGACCTCTTTATTGAACACGGATGTCAAGCTGTTGGCTAGAGTTCTAGCTACGAGACTATCCAAAGTGATTGACAAGCTGATCCATAGAGATCAGTCTGGATTCATACCAACACGTTCAACGGCAGATAATATACGACGGTTGTACTTGAATTTACAGGTGCCGGTGGATAACCCGGGGGGTAGGGCCATTCTATCACTGGATGCTGCTAAGGCATTTGATAGCGTGGAGTGGCCCTACCTCCTGGAAACCCTGACAAGATTTGGATTGGGGAAGAAATTTATAACATGGGTGAAGGTGCTTTACTCTAAACCGAGAGCCAGACTCCGAATCAATAACAATCTTTCTTCCTCATTTGAGGTATATAGAGGTACCAGGCGGGGGTGTCCTTTATCCCCACTGCTGTTTGCTTTGGCGGTCGAACCCCTGGCTATTTTGATTCGTACTGCGTCGGAGGTGGTCGGATTTCGTAGGGGTCAAAGGAAAGAAAAAATCTCCTTATATGCGGATGACGCACTTATCTATCTGGGAGATACAGCCGCATCGTTGCAAACAGTGATGGGTATCATAGGAGATTTTGGAGGTTTTTCAGGTTTTACTATAAACTGGTCTAAATTAACAATAATGCCCATAGATCCGTTGACAGAACCACTACCAGCTGGCACGGAGCAGATCACCATAACTAAAAACTTTGGATACTTGGGGGTAGTGGTATCCCCGGATCCAGCGGAATACCTTCAGCTGAATCTGGGCCCACTGCTGGAAAGACAGAGAGGGAAATGCAATAGCTGGTGTAAGCTCCCTCTGTCAGTGGTGGGACGGGCGAACCTAATAAAAATGGTATGAGCCCCACAGTTATTATATGTTTTTCACAACTCCCCTATGTGGGTCCCAAATAAATGGTTTAAACGAATAGATACTCTGATGCGGCATTTGATATGGAAAAAAAAGATAGCCAGGATAAGCTTAACCACCCTGCAATATAGTAAGGACAGGGGGGGACTGGCAGTACCCCACCCCAAAATGTATTTCCTGGCCTCACAGTTCCAGCAGTTGGCGGGATGGGGTCGGGAAGAAAAAGAGGATCCTACAAGTATCCTGGTGACTACGGTGGCCCCTACACTAAAGGCAGCCTCTCATCTGGAGATGGACTTACCTAGTATACCACACTCTGCACCTACCGGTATTCTCCTTAAAAAGGTCTGGGGGAAGATCCGGAAGGCTTTGAGGTTAAGGGGCCCACTGCCCTTTACCCCAATATGGCAAAACCCTAGATACCCAGAGCTACAGGACTTAGAGGGCTTCACCTCCTGGAAAGAGAGAGGGATTTGTTTTTTTTCGCAGCTGTATGAGGGAGAAGTGTTAAAAACATATGAACAGATGTGTCAGGAATTCCAGTTAGCCCCAAGGGGCTTTTATCAATATCTTTAGCTTCGGCATTCTCTGCAGGCACAGCAAACGACACAATCCTTAGTAATATCATTGTCACGTCTGCTGATGGAGGTCCTCCAGGTGGATACCCGGAGAGGACTAATATCGAAAACATACGCGGAACTACTATCCTCAATCCAGGACTATGCCTCCCTTAGATGTCGTAGTAAATGGGCAGTAGTGATGAGCCGAACACCCCCGGGTTCGGTTCGCACCAGAACCCGTGAACGGACCGAAAGTTCGTACGAACATTAGAACCCTATTAAATACAATGGATGCGAACGTTCGGATTCTAAAGTGCTAATTATAACAACTATTATGCATGTTATTGTCCTAAAAAGGGTTTGGGAACCCGGGTTCTGCACCAGGGGACATGTATCAATGCAAAAAGAAGTTTTAAAAACAGTCGTTTTTCGGGAGCAGTCATTTTAATGATGCATAAAGTGAAAAAAAAAAATCAAATATTCCTTTAAATATCGTACCTGGGGGGTGTCTAAAGTATGCCTGTGAAGTGCCACGTGTTTCCCGTGTTTAGAACTGTCCCTGCACAAAATGACACTTCTAAAGGGAAAAAAAGCCATTTAAAACTGCTTGCGGCTTTAATGTAATGTCTGGTCCCGGTAATATGGATGAAAATCTTTAAGAAAAATGGCATAGCTACCCCATGACCCCCCCCCCCCTACCCCAGCCCATTACCAGCCCCTTTGGGTCTTGTATGGATATTAAGGGGAACCCCGCACATAAAATAAAAAAGGCCCTATATACTCTGAACAGCCGTATACAGGCGGTGCATACAAGACAGGGACTGTAGGTTTGTTCTTATGTAGAATCTGTTTGTAATTTTGAACAGGTACATTGTTGAAGTGTAGCTCCAGCCCAAAAATCTATTTTTAAACTTTTTGGAAAACATAGGTAAGGGTTATCACCCCTGTAACATTTGTTTTGCTGTCTGTGCCCCTGTTCAGAACATTTCACCTCACTTTCCGTCCCAATGTCAACTGTTTTTGAAATGTGGTGTTTTTCTTGAAACAAGGATTGCTGATAAAGCATCAGTACAGAGGAGACACCTTTCTCCCATATTTATTCTTACAGGAGAGAATTTTCCTTCCTAGGGGTAGATTTCCTCTCACTTCCTGTTGTCTTCTTGCGTTTGCAAGTAGGAGTCGTTTGTAAGTTGGATGTTTGAAAGTAGGGACCTGCCGTATATACTCTGCAGAAATAGGCTCCTTAGTTGTTGGTGTTGGCACAACACTGTAAGCACTCACAGTTACTCTTGGTTGGTGCTGGAACGCCCTGCTGTCAACTATTATATCAGGAATTTTAATTACATATAATTGTTGAACAGTGGTAGTAAAAATTGGGCCTTTGATGGTGGTGCTGGTGCCACAACACTGTAAGCCCTCAGAGTTACTCTTGGTGGGTGCAGGAATGGGCCCTGCTGTGAATTATTAGATCAAGAATTGTAATTACATGCCCCTTTTGAACAGGGGCTGAAAAATTGGGCCTTTCGTGGTGGTGGTGGTGGTGGTGGTGTTGCCACAACACTGTAAGCCCTCAGAGTTACTCTTGGTGGGTGCAGGAATGGGCCCTGCTGTGAATTATTAGATCAAGAATTGTAATTACATGCCCCTTTTGAGCAGGGGCTGAAAAATTGGGCCTTTCGTGGTGGTGGTGGTGGTGGTGGCGTTGCCACAACACTGTAAGCCCTCAGAGTTACTCTTGGTGGGTGCAGCAATGGGCCCTGCTGTGAATTATTAGATCAAGAATTGTAATTGCATGCCCCTGTTGAACAGGGGCTGAAAAATTGGGCCTTAGGCACTGGTGGCACAACACTACAACCCCTCACAGATACGTTACTTGGAGCACAGCAATGAGCCCTGTTGCAAAGTATTGCTTCAAAAATTGTAATGACACGCCCCTGTTAAACAGGGGCTGAAAAATTGGGCCTTAGGCACTGGTGCCACAACACTCCAACCCCTCACAGATACTGTACTTGGAGCACAGCAATGAGCCCTATGGCAAATTATTACTAAAAAAATTGTAATTACACGCCCCTGTAAAACAGGGGCTGAAAAATTGGGCCTTAGCCACTGGTGGCGGCACCCATAAACAAAAATGATCTTCCAAGCTATCATCATCAATCGTATCATTGAGGACTCGGAGGAGGAGGATAGCCAGTCAACATAACAGCACAGGCACTCAGCATCAGCATCAGTCTTGAAGGGATGTGACATGTTAAAATCAATTAGTCTGTTATATCAGCATCAGGTGTGTAGTAGCTGGTGGTGATCCAAGACTGGTTCATCTTGATGAAAGTCAGTCGATCAACCGAGTCGGTGGACAGGCGCACCCTGTGATCCGTGACAAATCCTCCAGCAGCACTAAATGTGCGTTCTGAAAGAACGCTGGATGCAGGACAGGCCAGTAGCTCAATTGCATACTGTGCAAGCTCTGGCCAGTGATCCATCCTCAAGACCCAGTAAGCCAGAGGATTTTCGGTGGGGAAGGTGTCCAAGTCTGACCTTGCCCCTAGATATTCCTGCACCATGTTTATCAGACGCTGGCGATGGTTGCTGGAACCGATCATACTTTGGGGCTGCGGACTAAAGAATTGTCTGAACGCATCGGTCAGACGGCCACCTTCCCCACCGCTCCTTCTTTGACTGGCCGAAGCCTCAGCAACTCGTTGTCCAGGACCAGGAGTTTGTAACCTCCCAGTCTCTGGGAACGCGTTGCACAGACCTTTCTGCAAGGCCTCCCGGAGTTGTCTCATCCTCTGCTCCCTCTGCGAAGGTAACATAAGGTCCGCAACCTTACCCTTGTACCGTGGATCAAGGAGAGTGGCCAGCCAGTAATGGTCCCTCTCCTTGATCCGAAGAATACGAGGATCCTTCCGCAGACTTTGCAGGATCAGGGAGGCCATGCAGCGTAGGTTTGCTGAGGCATTCGCTCCGGAGTCCTCTGGGTCACTAAGGACGACATGATCCGCAGCCACCTCCTCCCAGCCACGTACAAGTCCACTGGTTTCTTGGGACTGTAAATCATCCCTAAAAGACTGCTGCTGATGATGCTGAGCGCCAGCCTCCACCTCCATGCTGACACAATCCTCCTCCTCCTCCTCCTCCTCTTCCTCTTCCTGTGCGATGGGTGGGACAGAAGGAACACTGTCTGGGTAAAGGGGGCCTTGAGAGGCAAGGAAGTCCTCCTCTTCCTGCCTCTGTTCTGCCTCAAGTGCCCTGTCCATTATTCCACGCAGCGTGTGCTCCAACAGGTGGACAAGAGGTACAGTGTCACTGATGCATGCACTGTCACTGCTCACCATCCTCGTGGCCTCCTCAAATGGTGCCAGGACAGTGCATGCATCCCTGATCATGCCCCACTGGCGTGGAGAAAAAAAACCAAGCTCAGTCACACAGGTACTCATTGATGGCCCTCTGCTGCGTGTGCAGCCGCTGCAGCATGGCCAACGTTGAGTTCCACCTGGTGGGCATGTCACATATAAGGCGGTTCTTGGGCAGGTTCAACTCCTTTTGCAGCTCAGCCAGGCGAGCACTGGCATTATAAGATCTGCGGAAATGCACACAGACTTTCCTGGCCTGCCTCAGGACATCCTGTAAGCCCGGGTACCTGCCCAAGAGCCGCTGCACCACCAGGTTAAGGACGTGAGCCACACAGGGCACATGGGTCAGTTGTCCCTGTCGGAGGGCGGAGAGGAGGTTGGTGCCATTGTCGCAAACCACCATTCCTGGCTTAAGCTGGCGTGGCGTCAACCACCTCTCGGCCTGGCCCTGCAGAGCAGACAGGACCTCTGCCCCAGTGTGGCTTCTGTCCCCCAAACACACCAGCGCAAGCACGGCATGGCATCTTTTTGCCTGCGTACTTGCGTAGCCCCGTGAACGGCTACGGAGCACCGCTGGTTCATAGGACAAACCACAGGAAGAGGCCATGGAGGAAGAAGAAGAGGAGGGGGTGGAGGAGAGAGGTGTGTCACAACCAGTAGTAGCATTTTGGAGGCGTGGCGGTGGAACAACCTCCAACACTACTGCACCTTGTCCTGCATCCTTCCCAGCTGCCAAAAGAGTGACCCAATGGGCCGTGAAAGAAAGGTAACGTCCCTGTCCATGCCTGCTGGACCATGAGTCAGCGGTAATATGCACCTTACCGCTGACCGCCCTGTCCAGCGAGGCCAAGACATTGCCTTCCACATGCCGGTAGAGAGCCGGAATAGCCTTCCGTGAGAAAAAGTGGCGTTTGGGAACCTGCCACCGAGGAACCGCACATTGCACAAACTCACGGAAGGGGGCCGAGTCTACCAACTGAAAAGGCAGCAGTTGAAGCGCTAGCAATTTAGCCAAGCTAGCATTCAACCGCTGGGCATGTGGATGGCTGGGAGTGAACTTCTTTCGACGGTCCAGCAGCTGGGGCAGGGAAATTTGCCTGCTAGAATCGGACGTCGGTGTACTGCTAGCAGAGTGGCCGCAAGTACTTGGCTGTGACACACCTAATTCTACACCTTCATTCCTCTCAGTGCATGTTTCAGAGAGGACTGAAGTTATAGTGGGGTTGGAGATCCCAGCTGATGCGGTGCAAGGAGAGGTCCGCTTTGTTCTTTGGTGTGGGTCTTTGAGGTAGGCTTGCCAACGAGCTGCATGGCAGGTCAACATATGTCTGGTCAGGCATGTGGTACCCAAGCGGCTGATGTTTTGGCCACGCGATATACGCTTGAGACATATGTTGCAAACAGCAGCTGTGCGATCTGATGCACTAGCCTCAAAAAAGGCCCACACCAAGGAACTTTTTGAATGACGGGCAGAGGCAGCGCCCTGCACAGGCGGAGCTCTGCGGTGTGATTCCGTCGGTGTACTGCCCTTACGCTGGCCACCAAAGGGCATCCTGCCTCGTTGGAGATGTGCCTCCTCCTCATCCTCCTCCTCTCTCCTATTAGGCACCCACGTGGAGTCAGTGACCTCATCATCCCCTCCCTCCTCATCACTGGAGCCAATCTGGCAGTATGCTGCAGCTGCTGGAACATGACTGCCAGATTGGTGTCCTTCTTGAGCATCCCCTCTGTCTGCTCTCACGCTACTGCCTTCCTGTAGCTGGGTTTCATCATCAGACCCTTCGAAACGCTGGGCATCCTCCTGGAGCATGTACCCAACACTGTGCTCAAACAGTTCGGGGGACTCCTCAGGAGGAGGACATGGTGGGTCTAGGGAAGGAGTGACTGATGATGAGTCTGACATTGATACCAGGGAAGAGGACGCTTTGGCAGCTGCTTTGCCAGTACCCTGAGCCTGGGTGAGAGAGGATGAGGAGGAGGAGGAGGGCTTGGTCATCCACTCTACCAAGTCTTCGGCATGATGTGGCTCAACATGTCCAGCTGCCGAAAAGAAGGACAAGCGTGTCCCATGGCCATGTGCTGATGACAATGCACCGCGTCCACGACCAGCACTGTTGCCCCCAGACACAGAGCCTGCTTGCCCTCTTTTATTGCCTCCTGACTGTCTGCCTCTCCTTGTTTGCCTTCCAGACATTCTAATAGATGGCCTGCAGGGAGATGGGAAAAAAGCAATAAGGGCTACCTTCAGGTGTCCTTCTCTGTCCCTTTACTTAAGGATTTCTAAATATGGTTGAGGATTATTGCTTTTGCACAGAATAGCACAACGACAATTTCCCTGACTGTCCAAAAAACAAGGATTTCAAAGATGGTTGATGAGGAATGCTTTGGCACACTATAGCACAAGGAGAATTCCCCTCACTTTCCTTCTTTGTCCCTAGAAACAAGGACTGGCACAGTGAAAGAAACTGACACTCTCCCTACCTACAGTTTTCTGTCCCTAGAAAAAATGTTTTTTTAAAGCACACTATAGCACAAGGAGAATTCCCCTCACTTTCCTTCTTTGTCCCTAGAAACAAGGACTGGCACAGTGAAAGAAACTGACACTCTCCCTACCTACAGTTTTCTGTCCCTAGAAAAAATGTTTTTTTAAAGCACACTATAGCACAAGGAGAATTCCCCTCACTTTCCTTCTTTGTCCCTAGAAACAAGGACTGGCACAGTGAAAGAAACTGACACTCTCCCTACCTACAGTTTTCTGTCCCTAGAAAAAATGTTTTTTTAAAGCACACTATAGCACAAGGAGAAATCCCCTCACTTTCCTTCTTTGTCCCTAGAAACAAGGACTGGCACAGTGAAAGAAACTGACACTCTCCCTACCTACAGTTTTCTGTCCCTAGAAAAAATGTTTTTTTAAAGCACACTATAGCACAAGGAGAAATCCCCTCACTTTCCTTCTTTGTCCCTAGAAACAAGGACTGGCACAGTGAAAGAAACTGACACTCTCCCTACCTACAGTTTTCTGTCCCTAGAAAAAATGTTTTTTTAAAGCACACTATAGCACAAGGAGAAATCCCCTCACTTTCCTTCTTTGTCCCTAGAAACAAGGACTGGCACAGTGAAAGAAACTGACACTCTCCCTACCTACAGTTTTCTGTCCCTAGAAAAAATGTTTTTTTAAAGCACACTATAGCACAAGGAGAATTCCCCTCACTTTCCTTCTTTGTCCCTAGAAACAAGGACTGGCACAGTGAAAGAAACTGACACTCTCCCTACCTACAGTTTTCTGTCCCTAGAAAAAATGTTTTTTTAAAGCACACTATAGCACAAGGAGAAATCCCCTCACTTTCCTTCTTTGTCCCTAGAAACAAGGACTGGCACAGTGAAAGAAACTGACACTCTCCCTACCTACAGTTTTCTGTCCCTAGAAAAAATGTTTTTTTAAAGCACACTATAGCACAAGGAGAAATCCCCTCACTTTCCTTCTTTGTCCCTAGAAACAAGGACTGGCACAGTGAAAGAAACTGACACTCTCCCTACCTACAGTTTTCTGTCCCTAGAAAAAATGTTTTTTTAAAGCACACTATAGCACAAGGAGAAATCCCCTCACTTTCCTTCTTTGTCCCTAGAAACAAGGACTGGCACAGTGAAAGAAACTGACACTCTCCCTACCTACACTTTTCTGTCCCTAGAAAAAATGTTTTTTTAAAGCACACTATAGCACAAGGAGAAATCCCCTCACTTTCCTTCTTTGTCCCTAGAAACAAGGACTGGCACAGTGAAAGAAACTGACACTCTCCCTACCTACCGTTTTCTGTCCCTAGAAAAAATGTTTTTTTAAAGCACACTATAGCACAAGGAGAATTCCCCTCACTTTCCTTCTTTGTCCCTAGAAACAAGGACTGGCACAGTGAAAGAAACTGACACTCTCCCTACCTACAGTTTTCTGTCCCTAGAAAAAATGTTTTTTTAAAGCACACTATAGCACAAGGAGAAATCCCCTCACTTTCCTTCTTTGTCCCTAGAAACAAGGACTGGCACAGTGAAAGAAACTGACACTCTCCCTACCTACAGTTTTCTGTCCCTAGAAAAAATGTTTTTTTAAAGCACACTATAGCACAAGGAGAATTCCCCTCACTTTCCTTCTTTGTCCCTAGAAACAAGGACTGGCACAGTGAAAGAAACTGACACTCTCCCTACCTACAGTTTTCTGTCCCTAGAAAAAATGTTTTTTTAAAGCACACTATAGCACAAGGAGAATTCCCCTCACTTTCCTTCTTTGTCCCTAGAAACAAGGACTGGCACAGTGAAAGAAACTGACACTCTCCCTACCTACAGTTTTCTGTCCCTAGAAAAAATGTTTTTTTAAAGCACACTATAGCACAAGGAGAAATCCCCTCACTTTCCTTCTTTGTCCCTAGAAACAAGGACTGGCACAGTGAAAGAAACTGACACTCTCCCTACCTACAGTTTTCTGTCCCTAGAAAAAATGTTTTTTTAAAGCACACTATAGCACAAGGAGAAATCCCCTCACTTTCCTTCTTTGTCCCTAGAAACAAGGACTGGCACAGTGAAAGAAACTGACACTCTCCCTACCTACAGTTTTCTGTCCCTAGAAAAAATGTTTTTTTTAAAGCACACTATAGCACAAGGAGAAATCCCCTCACTTTCCTTCTTTGTCCCTAGAAACAAGGACTGGCACAGTGAAAGAAACTGACACTCTCCCTACCTACAGTTTTCTGTCCCTAGAAAAAATGTTTTTTTAAAGCACACTATAGCACAAGGAGAAATCCCCTCACTTTCCTTCTTTGTCCCTAGAAACAAGGACTGGCACAGTGAAAGAAACTGACACTCTCCCTACCTACACTTTTCTGTCCCTAGAAAAAATGTTTTTTTAAAGCACACTATAGCACAAGGAGAAATCCCCTCACTTTCCTTCTTTGTCCCTAGAAACAAGGACTGGCACAGTGAAAGAAACTGACACTCTCCCTACCTACCGTTTTCTGTCCCTAGAAAAAATGTTTTTTTAAAGCACACTATAGCACAAGGAGAATTCCCCTCACTTTCCTTCTTTGTCCCTAGAAACAAGGACTGGCACAGTGAAAGAAACTGACACTCTCCCTACCTACAGTTTTCTGTCCCTAGAAAAAATGTTTTTTTAAAGCACACTATAGCACAAGGAGAAATCCCCTCACTTTCCTTCTTTGTCCCTAGAAACAAGGACTGGCACAGTGAAAGAAACTGACACTCTCCCTACCTACAGTTTTCTGTCCCTAGAAAAAATGTTTTTTTAAAGCACACTATAGCACAAGGAGAAATCCCCTCACTTTCCTTCTTTGTCCCTAGAAACAAGGACTGGCACAGTGAAAGAAACTGACACTCTCCCTACCTACAGTTTTCTGTCCCTAGAAAAAATGTTTTTTTAAAGCACACTATAGCACAAGGAGAAATCCCCTCACTTTCCTTCTTTGTCCCTAGAAACAAGGACTGGCACAGTGAAAGAAACTGACACTCTCCCTACCTACAGTTTTCTGTCCCTAGAAAAAATGTTTTTTTAAAGCACACTATAGCACAAGGAGAAATCCTCTCACTTTCCTTCTTTGTCCCTAGAAACAAGGACTGGCACAGTGAAAGAAACTGACACTCTCCCTACCTACAGTTTTCTGTCCCTAGAAAAAATGTTTTTTTAAAGCACACTATGCACAAGGAGAATTCCCCTCACTTTCCTTCTTTGTCCCTAGAAACAAGGACTGGCACAGTGAAAGAAACTGACACTCTCCCTACCTACAGTTTTCTGTCCCTAGAAAAAATGTTTTTTTAAAGCATACTATAGCACAAGGAGAAATCCCCTCACTTTCCTTCTTTGTCCCTAGAAACAAGGACTGGCACAGTGAAAGAAACTGACACTCTCCCTACCTACAGTTTTCTGTCCCTAGAAAAAATGTTTTTTTAAAGCACACTATAGCACAAGGAGAAATCCCCTCACTTTCCTTCTTTGTCCCTAGAAACAAGGACTGGCACAGTGAAAGAAACTGACACTCTCCCTACCTACAGTTTTCTGTCCCTAGAAAAAATGTTTTTTTAAAGCACACTATAGCACAAGGAGAAATCCCCTCACTTTCCTTCTTTGTCCCTAGAAACAAGGACTGGCACAGTGAAAGAAACTGACACTCTCCCTACCTACAGTTTTCTGTCCCTAGAAAAAATGTTTTTTTAAAGCACACTATAGCACAAGGAGAAATCCCCTCACTTTCCTTCTGTGTCCCTAGAAACAAGGACTGGCACAGTGAAAGAAACTGACACTCTCCCTACCTACAGTTTTCTGTCCCTAGAAAAAATGTTTTTTTAAAGCACACTATAGCACAAGGAGAAATCCCCTCACTTTCCTTCTTTGTCCCTAGAAACAAGGACTGGCACAGTGAAAGAAACTGACACTCTCCCTACCTACAGTTTTCTGTCCCTAGAAAAAATGTTTTTTTAAAGCACACTATAGCACAAGGAGAATTCCCCTCACTTTCCTTCTTTGTCCCTAGAAACAAGGACTGGCACAGTGAAAGAAACTGACACTCTCCCTACCTACAGTTTTCTGTCCCTAGAAAAAATGTTTTTTAAAGCACACTATAGCACAAGGAGAAATCCCTCACTTTCCTTCTTTGTCCCTAGAAACAAGGACTGGCACAGTGAAAGAAACTGACACTCTCCCTACCTACAGTTTTCTGTCCCTAGAAAAAATGTTTTTTTAAAGCACACTATAGCACAAGGAGAAATCCCCTCACTTTCCTTCTTTGTCCCTAGAAACAAGGACTGGCACAGTGAAAGAAACTGACACTCTCCCTACCTACAGTTTTCTGTCCCTAGAAAAAATGTTTTTTTAAAGCACACTATAGCACAAGGAGAAATCCCCTCACTTTCCTTCTTTGTCCCTAGAAACAAGGACTGGCACAGTGAAAGAAACTGACACTCTCCCTACCTACAGTTTTCTGTCCCTAGAAAAAATGTTTTTTTAAAGCACACTATAGCACAAGGAGAAATCCCCTCACTTTCCTTCTTTGTCCCTAGAAACAAGGACTGGCACAGTGAAAGAAACTGACACTCTCCCTACCTACAGTTTTCTGTCCCTAGAAAAAATGTTTTTTTAAAGCACACTATAGCACAAGGAGAAATCCCCTCACTTTCCTTCTTTGTCCCTAGAAACAAGGACTGGCACAGTGAAAGAAACTGACACTCTCCCTACCTACAGTTTTCTGTCCCTAGAAAAAATGTTTTTTTAAAGCACACTATAGCACAAGGAGAAATCCCCTCACTTTCCTTCTTTGTCCCTAGAAACAAGGACTGGCACAGTGAAAGAAACTGACACTCTCCCTACCTACAGTTTTCTGTCCCTAGAAAAAATGTTTTTTTAAAGCACACTATAGCACAAGGAGAATTCCCCTCACTTTCCTTCTTTGTCCCTAGAAACAAGGACTGGCACAGTGAAAGAAACTGACACTCTCCCTACCTACAGTTTTCTGTCCCTAGAAAAAATGTTTTTTTAAAGCACACTATAGCACAAGGAGAAATCCCCTCACTTTCCTTCTTTGTCCCTAGAAACAAGGACTGGCACAGTGAAAGAAACTGACACTCTCCCTACCTACAGTTTTCTGTCCCTAGAAAAAATGTTTTTTTAAAGCACACTATAGCACAAGGAGAAATCCCCTCACTTTCCTTCTTTGTCCCTAGAAACAAGGACTGGCACAGTGAAAGAAACTGACACTCTCCCTACCTACAGTTTTCTGTCCCTAGAAAAAATGTTTTTTTAAAGCACACTATAGCACAAGGAGAAATCCCCTCACTTTCCTTCTTTGTCCCTAGAAACAAGGACTGGCACAGTGAAAGAAACTGACACTCTCCCTACCTACAGTTTTCTGTCCCTAGAAAAAATGTTTTTTTAAAGCACACTATAGCACAAGGAGAATTCCCCTCACTTTCCTTCTTTGTCCCTAGAAACAAGGACTGGCACAGTGAAAAAAACTGACACTCTCCCTACCTACAGTTTTCTGTCCCTAGAAAAAATGTTTTTTTAAAGCACACTATAGCACAAGGAGAAATCCCCTCACTTTCCTTCTTTGTCCCTAGAAACAAGGACTGGCACAGTGAAAGAAACTGACACTCTCCCTACCTACAGTTTTCTGTCCCTAGAAAAAATGTTTTTTTAAAGCACACTATAGCACAAGGAGAATTCCCCTCACTTTCCTTCTTTGTCCCTAGAAACAAGGACTGGCACAGTGAAAGAAACTGACACTCTCCCTACCTACAGTTTTCTGTCCCTAGAAAAAATGTTTTTTTAAAGCACACTATAGCACAAGGAGAAATCCCCTCACTTTCCTTCTTTGTCCCTAGAAACAAGGACTGGCACAGTGAAAGAAACTGACACTCTCCCTACCTACAGTTTTCTGTCCCTAGAAAAAATGTTTTTTTAAAGCACACTATAGCACAAGGAGAAATCCCCTCACTTTCCTTCTTTGTCCCTAGAAACAAGGACTGGCACAGTGAAAGAAACTGACACTCTCCCTACCTACAGTTTTCTGTCCCTAGAAAAAATGTTTTTTTAAAGCACACTATAGCACAAGGAGAATTCCCCTCACTTTCCTTCTTTGTCCCTAGAAACAAGGACTGGCACAGTGAAAGAAACTGACACTCTCCCTACCTACAGTTTTCTGTCCCTAGAAAAAATGTTTTTTTAAAGCACACTATAGCACAAGGAGAATTCCCCTCACTTTCCTTCTTTGTCCCTAGAAACAAGGACTGGCACAGTGAAAGAAACTGACACTCTCCCTACCTACAGTTTTCTGTCCCTAGAAAAAATGTTTTTTAAAGCACACTATAGCACAAGGAGAAATCCCCTCACTTTCCTTCTTTGTCCCTAGAAACAAGGACTGGCACAGTGAAAGAAACTGACACTCTCCCTACCTACAGTTTTCTGTCCCTAGAAAAAATGTTTTTTTAAAGCACACTATAGCACAAGGAGAAATCCCCTCACTTTCCTTCTTTGTCCCTAGAAACAAGGACTGGCACAGTGAAAGAAACTGACACTCTCCCTACCTACAGTTTTCTGTCCCTAGAAAAAATGTTTTTTTAAAGCACACTATAGCACAAGGAGAAATCCCCTCACTTTCCTTCTTTGTCCCTAGAAACAAGGACTGGCACAGTGAAAGAAACTGACACTCTCCCTACCTACAGTTTTCTGTCCCTAGAAAAAATGTTTTTTTAAAGCACACTATAGCACAAGGAGAAATCCCCTCACTTTCCTTCTTTGTCCCTAGAAACAAGGACTGGCACAGTGAAAGAAACTGACACTCTCCCTACCTACAGTTTTCTGTCCCTAGAAAAAATGTTTTTTTAAAGCACACTATAGCACAAGGAGAAATCCCCTCACTTTCCTTCTTTGTCCCTAGAAACAAGGACTGGCACAGTGAAAGAAACTGACACTCTCCCTACCTACAGTTTTCTGTCCCTAGAAAAAATGTTTTTTTAAAGCACACTATAGCACAAGGAGAAATCCCCTCACTTTCCTTCTTTGTCCCTAGAAACAAGGACTGGCACAGTGAAAGAAACTGACACTCTCCCTACCTACAGTTTTCTGTCCCTAGAAAAAATGTTTTTTTAAAGCACACTATAGCACAAGGAGAATTCCCCTCACTTTCCTTCTTTGTCCCTAGAAACAAGGACTGGCACAGTGAAAGAAACTGACACTCTCCCTACCTACAGTTTTCTGTCCCTAGAAAAAATGTTTTTTTAAAGCACACTATAGCACAAGGAGAAATCCCCTCACTTTCCTTCTTTGTCCCTAGAAACAAGGACTGGCACAGTGAAAGAAACTGACACTCTCCCTACCTACAGTTTTCTGTCCCTAGAAAAAATGTTTTTTTAAAGCACACTATAGCACAAGGAGAAATCCCCTCACTTTCCTTCTTTGTCCCTAGAAACAAGGACTGGCACAGTGAAAGAAACTGACACTCTCCCTACCTACAGTTTTCTGTCCCTAGAAAAAATGTTTTTTTTAAAGCACACTATAGCACAAGGAGAAATCCCCTCACTTTCCTTCTTTGTCCCTAGAAACAAGGACTGGCACAGTGAAAGAAACTGACACTCTCCCTACCTACAGTTTTCTGTCCCTAGAAAAAATGTTTTTTTAAAGCACACTATAGCACAAGGAGAATTCCCCTCACTTTCCTTCTTTGTCCCTAGAAACAAGGACTGGCACAGTGAAAAAAACTGACACTCTCCCTACCTACAGTTTTCTGTCCCTAGAAAAAATGTTTTTTTAAAGCACACTATAGCACAAGGAGAAATCCCCTCACTTTCCTTCTTTGTCCCTAGAAACAAGGACTGGCACAGTGAAAGAAACTGACACTCTCCCTACCTACAGTTTTCTGTCCCTAGAAAAAATGTTTTTTTAAAGCACACTATAGCACAAGGAGAATTCCCCTCACTTTCCTTCTTTGTCCCTAGAAACAAGGACTGGCACAGTGAAAGAAACTGACACTCTCCCTACCTACAGTTTTCTGTCCCTAGAAAAAAATTTTTTTAAAGCACACTATAGCACAAGGAGAAATCCCCTCACTTTCCTTCTTTGTCCCTAGAAACAAGGACTGGCACAGTGAAAGAAACTGACACTCTCCCTACCTACAGTTTTCTGTCCCTAGAAAAAATGTTTTTTTAAAGCACACTATAGCACAAGGAGAAATCCCCTCACTTTCCTTCTTTGTCCCTAGAAACAAGGACTGGCACAGTGAAAGAAACTGACACTCTCCCTACCTACAGTTTTCTGTCCCTAGAAAAAATGTTTTTTTAAAGCACACTATAGCACAAGGAGAATTCCCCTCACTTTCCTTCTTTGTCCCTAGAAACAAGGACTGGCACAGTGAAAGAAACTGACACTCTCCCTACCTACAGTTTTCTGTCCCTAGAAAAAATGTTTTTTTAAAGCACACTATAGCACAAGGAGAAATCCCCTCACTTTCCTTCTTTGTCCCTAGAAACAAGGACTGGCACAGTGAAAGAAACTGACACTCTCCCTACCTACAGTTTTCTGTCCCTAGAAAAAATGTTTTTTTAAAGCACACTATAGCACAAGGAGAAATCCCCTCACTTTCCTTCTTTGTCCCTAGAAACAAGGACTGGCACAGTGAAAGAAACTGACACTCTCCCTACCTACAGTTTTCTGTCCCTAGAAAAAATGTTTTTTTAAAGCACACTATAGCACAAGGAGAATTCCCCTCACTTTCCTTCTTTGTCCCTAGAAACAAGGACTGGCACAGTGAAAGAAACTGACACTCTCCCTACCTACAGTTTTCTGTCCCTAGAAAAAATGTTTTTTTAAAGCACACTATAGCACAAGGAGAATTCCCCTCACTTTCCTTCTTTGTCCCTAGAAACAAGGACTGGCACAGTGAAAGAAACTGACACTCTCCCTACCTACAGTTTTCTGTCCCTAGAAAAAATGTTTTTTAAAGCACACTATAGCACAAGGAGAAATCCCCTCACTTTCCTTCTTTGTCCCTAGAAACAAGGACTGGCACAGTGAAAGAAACTGACACTCTCCCTACCTACAGTTTTCTGTCCCTAGAAAAAATGTTTTTTTAAAGCACACTATAGCACAAGGAGAAATCCCCTCACTTTCCTTCTTTGTCCCTAGAAACAAGGACTGGCACAGTGAAAGAAACTGACACTCTCCCTACCTACAGTTTTCTGTCCCTAGAAAAAATGTTTTTTTAAAGCACACTATAGCACAAGGAGAAATCCCCTCACTTTCCTTCTTTGTCCCTAGAAACAAGGACTGGCACAGTGAAAGAAACTGACACTCTCCCTACCTACAGTTTTCTGTCCCTAGAAAAAATGTTTTTTTAAAGCACACTATAGCACAAGGAGAAATCCCCTCACTTTCCTTCTTTGTCCCTAGAAACAAGGACTGGCACAGTGAAAGAAACTGACACTCTCCCTACCTACAGTTTTCTGTCCCTAGAAAAAATGTTTTTTTAAAGCACACTATAGCACAAGGAGAAATCCCCTCACTTTCCTTCTTTGTCCCTAGAAACAAGGACTGGCACAGTGAAAGAAACTGACACTCTCCCTACCTACAGTTTTCTGTCCCTAGAAAAAATGTTTTTTTAAAGCACACTATAGCACAAGGAGAAATCCCCTCACTTTCCTTCTTTGTCCCTAGAAACAAGGACTGGCACAGTGAAAGAAACTGACACTCTCCCTACCTACAGTTTTCTGTCCCTAGAAAAAATGTTTTTTTAAAGCACACTATAGCACAAGGAGAATTCCCCTCACTTTCCTTCTTTGTCCCTAGAAACAAGGACTGGCACAGTGAAAGAAACTGACACTCTCCCTACCTACAGTTTTCTGTCCCTAGAAAAAATGTTTTTTTAAAGCACACTATAGCACAAGGAGAAATCCCCTCACTTTCCTTCTTTGTCCCTAGAAACAAGGACTGGCACAGTGAAAGAAACTGACACTCTCCCTACCTACAGTTTTCTGTCCCTAGAAAAAATGTTTTTTTAAAGCACACTATAGCACAAGGAGAAATCCCCTCACTTTCCTTCTTTGTCCCTAGAAACAAGGACTGGCACAGTGAAAGAAACTGACACTCTCCCTACCTACAGTTTTCTGTCCCTAGAAAAAATGTTTTTTTAAAGCACACTATAGCACAAGGAGAAATCCCCTCACTTTCCTTCTTTGTCCCTAGAAACAAGGACTGGCACAGTGAAAGAAACTGACACTCTCCCTACCTACAGTTTTCTGTCCCTAGAAAAAATGTTTTTTTAAAGCACACTATAGCACAAGGAGAATTCCCCTCACTTTCCTTCTTTGTCCCTAGAAACAAGGACTGGCACAGTGAAAAAAACTGACACTCTCCCTACCTACAGTTTTCTGTCCCTAGAAAAAATGTTTTTTTAAAGCACACTATAGCACAAGGAGAAATCCCCTCACTTTCCTTCTTTGTCCCTAGAAACAAGGACTGGCACAGTGAAAGAAACTGACACTCTCCCTACCTACAGTTTTCTGTCCCTAGAAAAAATGTTTTTTTAAAGCACACTATAGCACAAGGAGAATTCCCCTCACTTTCCTTCTTTGTCCCTAGAAACAAGGACTGGCACAGTGAAAGAAACTGACACTCTCCCTACCTACAGTTTTCTGTCCCTAGAAAAAAATTTTTTTAAAGCACACTATAGCACAAGGAGAAATCCCCTCACTTTCCTTCTTTGTCCCTAGAAACAAGGACTGGCACAGTGAAAGAAACTGACACTCTCCCTACCTACAGTTTTCTGTCCCTAGAAAAAATGTTTTTTTAAAGCACACTATAGCACAAGGAGAAATCCCCTCACTTTCCTTCTTTGTCCCTAGAAACAAGGACTGGCACAGTGAAAGAAACTGACACTCTCCCTACCTACAGTTTTCTGTCCCTAGAAAAAATGTTTTTTTAAAGCACACTATAGCACAAGGAGAAATCCCCTCACTTTCCTTCTTTGTCCCTAGAAACAAGGACTGGCACAGTGAAAGAAACTGACACTCTCCCTACCTACAGTTTTCTGTCCCTAGAAAAAATGTTTTTTTAAAGCACACTATAGCACAAGGAGAATTCCCCTCACTTTCCTTCTTTGTCCCTAGAAACAAGGACTGGCACAGTGAAAGAAACTGACACTCTCCCTACCTACAGTTTTCTGTCCCTAGAAAAAATGTTTTTTTAAAGCACACTATAGCACAAGGAGAAATCCCCTCACTTTCCTTCTTTGTCCCTAGAAACAAGGACTGGCACAGTGAAAGAAACTGACACTCTCCCTACCTACAGTTTTCTGTCCCTAGAAAAAATGTTTTTTTAAAGCACACTATAGCACAAGGAGAATTCCCCTCACTTTCCTTCTTTGTCCCTAGAAACAAGGACTGGCACAGTGAAAGAAACTGACACTCTCCCTACCTACAGTTTTCTGTCCCTAGAAAAAATGTTTTTTTAAAGCACACTATAGCACAAGGAGAAATCCCCTCACTTTCCTTCTTTGTCCCTAGAAACAAGGACTGGCACAGTGAAAGAAACTGACACTCTCCCTACCTACAGTTTTCTGTCCCTAGAAAAAATGTTTTTTTAAAGCACACTATAGCACAAGGAGAATTCCCCTCACTTTCCTTCTTTGTCCCTAGAAACAAGGACTGGCACAGTGAAAGAAACTGACACTCTCCCTACCTACAGTTTTCTGTCCCTAGAAAAAATGTTTTTTTAAAGCACACTATAGCACAAGGAGAAATCCCCTCACTTTCCTTCTTTGTCCCTAGAAACAAGGACTGGCACAGTGAAAGAAACTGACACTCTCCCTACCTACAGTTTTCTGTCCCTAGAAAAAATGTTTTTTTAAAGCACACTATAGCACAAGGAGAAATCCCCTCACTTTCCTTCTTTGTCCCTAGAAACAAGGACTGGCACAGTGAAAGAAACTGACACTCTCCCTACCTACAGTTTTCTGTCCCTAGAAAAAATGTTTTTTTAAAGCACACTATAGCACAAGGAGAAATCCCCTCACTTTCCTTCTTTGTCCCTAGAAACAAGGACTGGCACAGTGAAAGAAACTGACACTCTCCCTACCTACAGTTTTCTGTCCCTAGAAAAAATGTTTTTTTAAAGCACACTATAGCACAAGGAGAAATCCCCTCACTTTCCTTCTTTGTCCCTAGAAACAAGGACTCGCACAGTAAAACACACTGACACTCTCCCTACCTATCCTTCTCTTTCCCTAAACTAAAGGAATCCAGGTTAAGCAAGAAAGAAATAAATGTCACTGTTCCTGCCTATGCTTGTCTTTCCCTGCTCCGGAACACACTACACTAGGCCGCCGTGCTGGCGGCCTTTTATAGTGTGGGGCGTGTACTAAACACCCTCAGCAATAATTGGCCACAGGCATCCTGCCTGTGGCCAATCATTGCTCTCCTCGCTGCCGGCGCTGTGATTGGCCAAGCATGCGGGGTCACAGTGCATGCTTGGCCAATCACAGCGCCTGGATGACACTGCGATGGCGTAGTGCATTGTGGGCCGTTCGCGTCACTCGAATTTGGCGCGAACGGCCCAAATCGTTCGATCTTCGTCGAACGATCGAACAGCCGATGTTCGAGTCGAACGTATGTTCGACTCGAACACGAAGCTCATCCCTAATGGGCAGAAGACATCGGAGATATAGATGAGGACCAGTGGGATATGGCGCTGGACTCTATTCCGGCGGTATCTGTATCAGCGTCCCACAAATTGTCACAATTATTCACCCTGCATAGGGCCTATAGAACACCAGTACAGCTCTACAGGTGGGGAGGAAGGGACTCCCCCTTGTGCCCAAAGTGCAAAGTACAGCAAGGGGACTTTATACATTTAATTTGGAGGTGCCCAAAACTCCACAGATACTGGGAGGAGGTTTCCCAGAACATCCCAAGAGTGGCCCAGGTACCTATACCCTTGGACCCCCTAGTGTACCTGCTTGGGGCGATTGAAGCTGAAAAGTTCCCAAAAAGAAGGTACTATATGATAACAAGACTGATGTATCTGGCTAGAAAGCTAATAGCGCGATATTGGATGGCAGAGACAGTCCCCACAGGGAAGCAGTGGATTACTTATGTTAATTCCTTGCTTCTCAGAGAACGGCTTGCCTACAGTCGTAGGAAGGCAGTGGATAAATTCAATCTTATATGGCAACCATGGCTGGAGGATCCTAGCCTTGTGCCAATACAACTGGTAAAGGATAGGCTTCTGATGTAGAGACCTATGGGGTGGTTGGGAGTGGGAAATTATAATTTAAATGCGCTAATGACAATGAACTAGATCTGGGAGAGTTTGTGAACAGGAGAAAAGACCTAGGTTGTTTAGATTCAAAGGGTTGGGTGGGAGGGGGTAAAAGGGAAAAATTAAAATGTCACTGTTGCACTGTAAACTGATAAGGTTTTTTTATATGGATAGGTATTTTAATATGCTTTTGTTTATATATCAATGTGTAAGACTAAATGCATAAATCACTTGTATTGATTGAGCAAATGAAAAAAAAAGTGAAACCATGAAAATGAGAAATAACAATAAAAAATAAAATACAAATTTAATATAGTGCCTGGGGGGGGGGGTCACCTTAGTCTGCCTGTAATGTGGCACATCTGTACTGCAGATAGAGCCTGCTGCAGCAATAATGACATTCATAAGGCCAAACAGATGACATTTTCCATTCAAGCTTTCTTTATTTTATAAACAATGGCTTGGGGAGCCTGTCTATATGATAATGCCACAATTTTGTGCACTCGGAACAAGATCAGAGATTTTTGGGAAAAATTTGGGTGTCTCTTTCGCAAGACTTTGGATAGAAGTAACAGGTGCGGAAAAAAATTGTCTTTGGGTGTCTGTGGTTTCTTCACACTGTAACCCTATAGAGGTACTCTTGATGAAAGCAAGAATTGGCCTTGCTGTCAAAAATTGAAAAGATATGCACCTGTCAAACAGGTGCAGAAAAATTGGTCCTTGGGTGTTAATTATGCCCATGAAACCTTCATCAAGCTAAGCAGCCTAGACAGTAGGGATGAGCTTTATGTTCGGGTCGAACATGAGTTCGACTCGAACATTGGCTGTTCGCCCGTTTGCCGAATAGCGAACAATTTGGGGTGTTCGGGGCAAATTCGAAAGCCACGGAACACCCTTTAAAAGTCTATGGGAGAAATCAAAAATGCTAATTTTAAAGGTTAATATGCAAGTGTAGCACACCCCCGTAGGAGCTGCTGGTTTAAATTTGGGTATTAACGTACCTCAATATTCGTTGTCTAGGGGAAGAAAGTCTGTAGAAACTCCAATGTCCACACAAGATGTAAAACCTTAAGCTGTTAGGTTTTATTTTTCCTTTGCATAAAACATTTGAAGAATAGTAGAAGGTTGAAGGGAAGGGGTAGGTTCAGGCACACACTACAGATCACTGGGGAAAAATTTCTCAACTATACAGTCATTCACCACTCTTCCTGGAGTGGGTATTGCTCACCCGGATAGGTCCCTCTTACCCGGCCTAGCAGCCGGAATGATGCACGGACAAGATCAGGACCAGCCTCTGCCACAGACTGGCTGTGCACAAAATTGGATAATCCGGGATCCTCTGCCACAGGACTTAACGCCTGAACTTCCAGCCAAACAGTCAAGAGCCTTTAAGCCGACCCGGCAGACTGCAAGGTGAACTTTACTTACGGTGCATCCTCCAATAGAATTACCAGGCCCTCCTCAAGACACCAGCCTTCCGCTCTGTCTTTTCCAGAACAGGTCCTCCCCTGGTTTCCTCCATTGAGTGGCTTCCTCCCGCAGGACGGACAGCACAGGATCACCTTCAAAGTGTAGTCCCAGTCAGCATAACTGGGCCTACTTGGTAGAGTTGCAGCCTCAGGCCAACATGGTCCCGAGGCCAAAAACACACACACACTCCTCGCGCCAGGAGGGCCGCAAGGGGCAAAAGGGGCCACACAACACGTCTGCCCCTTAAGTACCCTTCCCCAGCATGCTCAGCGGGTAGACCACGCCCACTGAACTGTTCCCGGAGGAAGGTACCCAATGCACTCTTGCCCGTCAGTCTTCCACACTGGCCTGAGGTGGTAACACCACCTACAGGCAAACAGTGGGAAGTCTGCCCAACACAGCCATAGCCGGAACAGCATAATTATTTACAGAGTCTGAGCTAACTACTAGCTCAGACACCCTCTAAATTTAACATAGCGCCCAGTCATTAGGAGCAGGGCGCTAGACAAGTTATTGTCATAAAAAGTGTTTGGGGACCTGGGTCCTGCCCCAGGGGACATGTATCAATGCAAAAAAAAAGCTTTAAAAACTGAAGTTTTTTCGGGAGCAGTGATTTTAATAATGCTTAAAGTGAAACAATAAATGTGGCCTGGTACTGTTCAGGAGGGGGGCGCTCTCTCGTCCCCCCTCTTTTCCTGCGGCCTTCCAGGTTGCGTGCTCGGATAAGGTTCTGGTATGGATTTTTGGGGGAACCCCAAGCCATTTTCTTTTTTAATTTTGGTGCGGGATTCCCCTTAATATCCATACCAGACCTGAAGGGCCTGGTAATGGAATTTGGGGGGACCCCAAGCATTTTTTTTTATTTTGGCGCAGGGTTCCCCTTAATATTCATACCAGACCCAAAGGGCCTGGTAATGGACTGCCGTTTTTTTTAATGACTTTTATCTGTATTGCCGGGACCCAACAATTCATTATAGCCGCGAGTAGTTTTAAATTACTTTATTTTCTTTAGAAATTACATTTTGTGCAGGGACAGTTCTAAATACGGGAAACATGCGCTACTTTACATGCATACTATAGACACCCCCCAGGTACGAAATTTAAAGGAACATTTCACTTTAATTGTTTCACTTTAAGCATTATTAAAATCACTGCTCCCGAAAAAACTTTAGTTTTTCAGTTTTTAAAACTTTTTTTTGCATTGATACATGTCCCCTGGGGCAGGACCCGGGTCCCCAAACACTTTTTATGACAATAACTTACATATTAACCTTTAAAATTTGCACTTTTGATTTTTCATGTTCGTGTCCCATAGACTTTAACGATGTTCGCATGTTCAAACAAATTTTTTGCCTGTTCGCATGTTCTGCTGCGAACCGAAACAGGGGGTGTTCGGCTCATCCCTACTAGACAGTCTTTCATAGATTCCAGATCCAGAAAGCACTTAATCAGCGACATAGGCACCAGGGGCTTGATAGCTGCTGCTAATCCAGGACTGATTAATTTTAATAAATGTCGGTCGGGTCCACAGAGTCTGTGGACAGAGGCACTCTCTTATCTGTCACAGAACCTCCAACAGCACTAAATGCCCATTCGGAAACACGCTGGATGCAGGGCAGCCCAGCAGCTCAATTGCATACTGGACAAG
This sequence comes from Rana muscosa, assembly GCA_029206835.1. Lineage (NCBI taxonomy): Eukaryota > Metazoa > Chordata > Amphibia > Anura > Ranidae > Rana > Rana muscosa. The sequence goes on along the minus strand of CM055123.1, from coordinate 380,990,981 downwards.
TTCTTGCCAATGGTCTATTCTCATAACCCTTGCCCGGCCCATGTTGATGGGGACAAGGGCCTCATCCCCACAACCCTTGCCCGGTGGTTGTGGGGGTCTGCGGGTGGGGGGCTTATCGGAATCTGGAAGCCCACTTTAACAAAGGGGACCCCCAGATTCCGCCCCCCCATGTGAATTGGTAATGGGTACATTGTACCCCTACCATTTCACAAAGAAATTGTAAAAAATTGTAAAAAAAACACACAGACACAGTTGGCATAAGTCCTTTATTAAAAGTAAAAAAATAAAAAAATAAAAAAACCAATCCAGCGATGTAATACAGTCTGTCCAGCGTTGTTCTCTATGTCCCGCGGTGATCCGATGTCCAGCGATGCTGCAGTCTCCTCTCCACTCCACACGAAACCCCCATGACGTAAGAGGGGGCGGGGTCACACGCCGACATCATTGGGAATTCCCAGCATGCCGGGGAAAGCCGGGGCTTACCCTATGATTAACAAAGGGGACCCCCAGATTCCGGCCCCCCCTATGTGAATTGGTAAGGGGTATATTGTACCCCTACCATTTCACAAAGAAAGTGTAAAAAAAACAAAAAAAAACACAGCAGGGAATTCCCAATGATGTCGGCGGGTGACCCTGCTCCCTCCTACGTCATGGGGGTTTCGTGTGGAGTGGAGAGGAGACTGCAGCATCGCTGGACATCGGATCACCATGGGACATAGAGAACAACGCTGGACAGACTGTATTACATCGCTGGAATGTTTTTTTTTTAATAAAGGACTTATTCCAACTGTGTTTTTATTTTTTTATTTTTTACAATGTACCCCTTACCAATTCACATGGGGGGCCCGGAATCTGGGGGTCCCCTTTGTTAAAGGTGGCTTCCAGATTCCGATAAGCCCCCCGCCCGCAGACCCCCGCAACCACCGGGCAAGGGTTGTGGGGATGAGGCTCTTGTCCCCATCAACATGGGGACAAATTCCCCATGTTGAGGGCATGTAGCCTGGTACGGTTCAGGATGGGGGGGCGCTCTCTCGTCCCCCCCCCCTCTTTTCCTGCGGCCTGCTAGGTTGCGTGCTCAGATAAGGGTCTGGTATGGATTTTTAGGGGAACACCACGCCATTTTTTTTTATTTTGGCACGGAGTTCCCCTTAATATCCATACCAGACCTGAAGGGCCTGTTAATTGAATTTTGGGGGACCCCCACGCATTTTTTTTTTTTTTTCAATGACTTTCAATTACTTTTCTCTGTATTGCCGGGACCCGACAATTCATTACAGCCGTGAGTAGTTTTAAATGATTTTATTTCCTTCAGAAATGACATTTTGTGCAGAAACAGTTCTAAGCACGAGAAACATGCACTACTTTACAGGCATACTATACACACCCCCCAGGTACAAAATTTAAAGGAATATTTCATTTTTTTACACAATCCCATCATCCCCTACTGACTGTGCCAGGGGAGGGTAGAGCCGATTGCCGGGGGTTGACAGTGAGTGCTACAGGGCCAGAAACAAATCAAACCAGCGGCCCTCTTAGCTGGGGGTATCGCTACACATAGAAACCAATTAGTGTCCAGGTTTTATTGCCAAATCTTAGTTGAACAAGCTGAAGTTTGAAGCTGATTGGCTGCTATGCACAGCTGAACAAGATTCTGAGTGCAACACTTTTAGTAAATCTACTCCTATGAGTCCCTCCTTTGTCTTTATATCTTCTTGAGCATCTTTTGTGGATTGCTTTGGAAACCCTGTTCCTGAGTCCTGGGGTGTGCCATCCATCCCAGTGGGGATTTCTCCCAAAAATTGCAGCCAGATCTCTCTTTGAGGTCTTACCTGATGGTAAGTAGACTTGTGCACAACGGAAAAATTTGTTTAGTTTAGTTTCTTTTCAGTCCTGTTGATTCGTAATCATTCGTAATTTTGCTAAACGGGATTTTTTGTGTTCAGACTAATTCGTATTTTCGCAAGCGCCATTTTTCGTTGAATCGAAAGGTTTCGAATTAATGTAAGCCTTTTTTTTTGTTGATTTATACTTCGTACTTTTGTTAGAGTCAATTGTTTTTCGTTGATTCTGGACACAACTCCTACTTTCGTAACTTTTTTTTGGTTAGTTGATTCGTAATTTTCTGTGTCTCTCTCACAATGGCGCTGCCTAATGTGCTTCGAATGGATTCGTACATTCGTAACTTTTTTTTATTCGTAATTTTCCGTGTCTCTCACAATGGCGCTACCTAACGTGCTTCGAATAGATTCGTACTTTTCTAAATACATTGCGGTTATTTGTAACGATTCGAAATCTCGTATTTTACTTTTGTTTTTGACATGCGGCTATAGCCTCCGCCCCTGTACACCATTTTGAGAGGAAGTTCAGCACGGTGAGGGAGGAGCAGAGTGTTATTGTGCTTCGAATGGATTCGTACATTCATAACTTTTTTTTGGTTCGTTGATTCGTAATTTTTCGTGACGGATCACAACAAGTCGACTTGCTGTTGCATTAGGCCGCATTAACGCAACAACGAATTATGCCGAAGGCATTGGGGCATTCGCTATTTGTGATATAATTTATTTTGGATTCGCTTTTATTCGTAATTGCTTTGTTCGGAAATTCGAATGCTTTTGAACGTCCGAAAGTTTCTAAATTTGTACGAATTTTGATTCTTTACGAAACGAATTGCACAAGCCTATTGGTAAGCGGCTTTTGAGTGGAGTGTGCACTCGGGTGTGAAGTGATGTACGTTTACACAGGATTGTCAAATTGGGGCGACACATACATTAATGTTATGAACTGTTTGCACTGAGCATTTTTTGTTTCTGAACTGTGCACTTTGCTAATGTATTTTTTTGGGATATTTATAAATTAATTCATCCTCACATGTTGGCATTTATCATATTTATTTAACCACTTGTCTACTGGCACTTTCACCCCCTTCCTGCCCAGGTCAATTTTCAACTTTTAGCGCTGTCACTAGGCATTGGCTGGGTGTTCGAGTCAAATGTAAGGTCGGCTCGAACATCGTCTGTTCATTTGTTGGTAGAACAAACAAACAAAAGGGGCACTCATGGGAAGTTTGCCCGCTTCTGAGTGCCCCATAATACACTTCGAGATCACAGTGTATTGATAGCTGCTGATTGGCCAAAGCATGCACATGACATGTATGCTTCGGCCAATCACAGCGCAATGTTCTGTAAGAGCCATGATTGCCCAAAGGCAGGGTGCTAACTCCTCTCCCCTCCCCTAACTCCTCTCCCCACACTATATAAGGATGCTGCTTACACGGCGGCCATATATAGTGAATGAATGGAGATTAGGCAGGTAGAGTAGTGTGCAGTCAGTGAGTGTAGTGTATACAGTATGTAGCGATACCTTCACTTAAGATGGCCGCAGATTTAGTTTGGGCCCTGAAGACAGCTCCGCCAACCCCCGGCAATATACTCGACCCCCTACTGACACAGCTAGTTCTGACAGCAATATGTATGTCTTATACTGTATGAGTAATTCAACATCAAGACAATAATAGTATAAAATGGGAATAAGAGTTACTTAAGCTTTTGATAAGAAAAAGGGGGGGAAGTTAACATTTATCACAGTTCACAAAATATATATAATGCAGAGCCCTGCAACATTAACACACTATGAATATGGAGTTAACAGCAACAAGTGCGCCACGTGGGCGACCGTTAGCTAGGCGTCCTGTGGCGCAGTAACCAAACAAATTAGAAAACTGACCAGGCCTGGTTCTGATATCTACAACTTAGTCTATAGGGGATGATGTTCTTTTCTTCACCGGCAGGTCTTTAACGGTGGTGCACATTAACAGAGTATAATTTGTAATCCAATGGGAAAAGTAAAGATGGGGTAAACACTTTTCTATGCGAACTGAGTTCAGCTCTGATAAGGTTCTTCAGTGAAAGTATCAGGAACAACTTGTGGGCCACGGCAGTCTATAGGCCTATTAGCAGTAACAGTATATGGTTTGGGCATACGCCCTCTCACCCGCCCGGACTGCGGTCCCAGTCCGGGGACTTCCACCAACCGTGTCACACACACACACAGTGTCTCCCGCGATCTGGCCCCCGATCCAACGGATGCTGTAGTTAAGCGAAGTCAGATGCCACCCCGGCTCGCAGAGGGGTGGAAGGCTCTTTGGTGCTGCGCAAGACCTCAGGCTTCAGGCCTTGCACTCCGACACATCCGCACAGGAGGATCAGTCTCTGAAGTCTCATGTCCCAAAGAGACCGAGCCCAGCCTCGCCTCCTCCTTTTATAACCCCTCCCATGAGTCTCTGCGGTGGAAACATTGCCGAACGGGGTTCTGGGTAATGTTGTCTCTCTGCATTAAAGGGGAACACCCCGCTACACACTCCCCCCACTTAAACTCTTTGGTCCCCAAAGATAAACCTTAACAAAGACTATGTACAACTCTAGTTAATTCTGCAAACGATGTTGGCATAGGGAATTCCCACCAAAACTGAGGGGTAGAATTCCCTTGCCCACAGGTCACATTATCATGGGTGGCCTGCCTAGCTGTGCCAGAGAGTGAGTTGGGGTTGCCCTCCACTAAATGGACAGTGGAGGGATCCGGATTTTCAGCATTCCTCCTAGCGGTAACTACAGAGTCCTCTGAGCTATTCCCCATTTGTGGGTATGTCAGCTTCCTAGGAGGCCGGATGACTCTTCGAGCCCTTTGCTCTCTTGGGATTTCTGGCTCTGGTGCCACAGGCTCCTCCTTCCTCTGAGAAACTATCATGGGCATCTTCCCAGTAATCTGCTGAAGGACTAGATGGGATGAACTCTGTGGCTTCTGGGTTCAGTGTTCCATCTGGAGTGTCTTCAGTGGTTGGAAGATCTATAGTAGAAGTTCCCGGAGTTGGGGAAGGCCACAGCCAATCAAGTTCTCTTTCTTCACTTTCACTAAGTTGAGAGGCCTCTCCATCTTCGGTTCGGGAGGTCTGCGACCGAGTGTTCGGCCTAGGAGTATCCAGGATAGAGACCGGTTCAGGGGAGTCTCTCACGGGAGGTATCCTGACTGCCTCAGCAAGTGGGAGCAGGTGGTTTCGATGCCACGTCTTCAGTGGTCCTACCTTTCCTTCTGGCTTCAACTTGTAGACAGGTAGGCCCGTCAGCTTCCTGCAGATGACATAGGGTTCAGATCTCCATCTGTCTGCAAGTTTATGTTTTCCAGGGACCCCCAGATTGCGTAGCAGTACTCGGTCCCCGGGCTGTAAGTCCTGCACCCGGACCTTCAAGTCGAAGTTTCTTTTGTTTCGAGCTCCCCTTTGGTCTGAGGCCGCTTGAGCTTGTTCATAGGCTACTTTCAGGCTGTGTCTGAGCCTGTCCACATATCCTTTGTGAGATGTGGCTGAGGAATGGTCCAGAGAGGTGCCAAAGGCCAAGTCTACAGGTAGTCTCGCCTCTCTCCCAAATATGAGTCGATATGGGGAGTAGCCTGTCGCATCACTAATGGTGCAGTTGTAAGCATGTACTAGGGCTGCTATGTGTTTGCTCCAATGTTGCTTTTTCTCACTTTCCAGAGTCCCCAACATGTTAAGCAAGGTTCGGTTAAACCTTTCCGGCTGAGCATCTCCCTGTGGGTGGTAAGGTGTAGTTCGAGTCTTCTTGATTCCCAACGAATCCAGGAGTTTCCGGATCAGTTTACTTTCAAAGTCCCTTCCTTGATCTGAATGAAGTCGCTGGGGAAGCCCATAATGGACAAAGTACTTCTCCATAAGTACCTTGGCTACGGTGGAGGCCTTCTGATCTTTGGTTGGGAAAGCTTGGGCATACCAGGTGAAATGGTCAGTTATCACCAGAACATTTCCTAGTCCACTCAGGTCGGGTTCAAGGCAGAGAAAATCAATGCATACCAGATCCATTGGGCCTTGACTTTGTAGATGGCCCATTGGGGCAGCTTGATGGGGTAAAGTCTTCCTCTGGATGCATCGTGCACATGAGTGGCAGTACTCTTCTACCTCTGCCCTCATGCAGAGCCAATAGAACCGACTTCTGACAAGTTGAAAGGTCCTTTCAGCCCCTAGGTGGCCATGATTGTCATGCAGGGCAACCAGAACAGTCTCTCAATGCTTCTCTGGAAGGAACAGTTGCCACTTATCTTCTGAGTCATCAGAGGGGCCCCTTCGGTAGACCACTCCCTGATGTACCTGCAACCTGTCCCATTCTTTCCTCAACAGGTGAGCTTCCTTTGAGGGATGACGCAGGAGTCTGTTTGGATCCTGATTCTCCAGGGCCTCCAGGACCAATCTCCCCATGGGGTCTTCCAATTGGTCACACCTCAACTCCTTCTTGGACAGTCTCGGCAGGTTGTCTTCTCCCAGTTGAGTCACTCCACAGTAGTGTTTGGGGACTCCCACCATGGTAACTCCTATTTCCTCTGCTCTGGAGCCTCCTCTGGCTTGGAATTCAGCTCCTTGACAAAGGGCCCGCACCCCGTCCGGTGCCACTTGGGTCCAATCTTCTACGTCACTGGTGGGGGCATGAGACCTTCTGGACAGAGCGTCTGCGTCTCGATTCCCAGCCCCTGGCCTGTACTTTAGGCTGAAGTTGAACCCAGACAGTGTGGCCAGCCACCTGTGTCCAGTGGCATCCAGTTTGGCCGTGGTGAAAAGGTAGGTAAGGGGGTTGTTATCAGTCTTCACAGTGAACTCTGCCCCATACAGGTAGTCTTTGAGCTTGTCTACTACCGCCCACTTGAGGGCCAGGAACTCCAGCTTGTGGGTGGGGTAGTTCTTCTCAGAGGGGGTCAGGCTCCTACTCACGTAGGCAACAGGCCGCAGTTGTCCTTCGTGTTCTTGATAAAGTACTCCTCCCAGACCGTCATGACTAGCATCTACGTGTAGTTCATAGGGTTTGGTTGGGTCTGCGTAGGCCAAGACTGGAGCAGTGGTCAGGCTCTTCTTCAATGCCTGGAAGGCCTCTTCACACTTCTGATTCCACTGATCTCTGATGGACTCTCCCGGCTTCCTGGGCCCTGAGTCATCCTCTTCTCCCTCAGTCTTGAGCAGTTCATTCAATGGTCTAGCAATTCGGGCGAATCCCTCCACAAACCTCCTGTAATAGGAGCAGAACCCCAAGAAGGATCTGAGTTCTGTTACTGTGGTGGGTCGTTGCCAGGAGGTAACTGCCTCCAATTTCTCGGGGTCTGTGGCCACCCCTTCTTCAGACACTATGTGCCCCAGGTAGTTCACAGAAGACTGGTAGAACCGACACTTCTCAGGCGAAAGTTTGAGTCCCTCCTCACTGAGTCTCCTCAAGACTTTTTCCAGCCTCTCCTCGTGCTCCTCCAGGGTTCTTCCAAAGACAATGACATTGTCCAGGTATACAAGGACTTCAATAAGGTTCATGTCTCCTACAGTCTTTTCCATGAGACGTTGGAAGGTAGCTGGGGCTCCAGACAGACCTTGGGGCATCCGGTCGAATTCAAAGAACCCCACTGGGGTTATGAAAGCCGTCTCCTCTTTGTCTTGTGGGTGCATAGGGATCTGAAAGTTCCCGCTCTTGAGATCCATAACGCTGAACCACTTGGCTCCAGACAAGCTCTGTAGGGCATCCTCTATCCTTGGAGTGGTATACTGGTCGGGTATGGTTCTCCTGTTGAGAGACCTGTAGTCGATACAGAGCCTCAATGACCCATTCTTCTTCCTGACCACCACTATCGGGGAGGCATAGGGGCTTCTAGATTCCCGTATCACACCAGTCCTCTTGAGTTCTGAAAGTTGTTACCTTAGATCTTCCAGATCTGCTAGTGGGACCCGCCTGACCCTCTCTCTGAAGGGCTTATCTTCCTGGAGGCGGATCCGATGGGTGACACCCCTTGCACACCCCACATCAAACTCATCTTTAGAGAAGATCTTCTCCCATCTGTTCAACTGGGCCTTGGCTCTCTCTTTCCAAGCCCTGGGCAGATTCGGGTTTTCCATGGATATCTTCTCCCAAGCATCTCCTCCTTCGCCCACCTCTGACAGGTTGACAGGGGCAGCAGGGCTCACCTGGCCCAGCAGCATCCTGGCTGGGATTTCCATGGGGCCATCTGTATTGTTCCTAACACTCACTGGGACTCTACAATGGGCCTTCTTTAGGGCCTTCAGCGGAATCACTTCTGGTATCACTTCCAGACCGTGGGACCCTTCCCTTGGGTCAGATTCCAACATGACAAAGGGTCCGGGCTGCTCCCAAGTAGGGATGAGCTCGGTGTTCGAGTCGAACATAGGTTCGACTCGAACATCGGCTGTTCGCGCGTTCGGCGAACAACGAACGATTTGGGCCGTTCGCGCCAAATTCGAGTGACGCGAAAGGCCCACAATACACTGCGCCATCGCAGTGTAATCCCGGCGCTGTGATTGGCCAAGCATGCACTGTGACCCTGCATGCTTGGCCAATCACAGTGCCAGCAGCGAGGAGAGCAATGATTGGCCACAGGCAGGATGCCTGTGGCCAATTATAGCTGAGGGGGTTTAGTATACGCCCCACACTGTAAAAGGCCGCCAGCGCGGCGGCCTTGTGTAGTGTGTTCCGGAGCAGGGAAAGTGAAGGATAGGCAGGGACAGTGTCAAATCTTGTCAAATCTATTCTTTGCTAAACCTTGTGTGTAGGGACAGAGAAGGATAGGCAGGGAGAGTGTCAGTGTCATATTCTTTGCTAAACCTTGTGTGTAGGGAGAGAGAAGGATAGGCAGGGAGAGTGTCAGTGTCATATACTTTGATAAACCTTGTGTGCAGGGAGAGAGAAGGATAGGCAGGGGACAGTGTCAGTGTCATATTCTTTGCTAAACCTTGTGTGCAGGGAGAGAGAAGGATAGGCAGGGAGAGTGTCAGTGTCATATACTTTGATAAACCTTGTGTGCAGGGAGAGAGAAGGATAGGCAGGGGACAGTGTCAGTGTCATTGTTGCTAAGCCTCCTGCACATTATACACCTGAAGTTAGCCCATATTGCTGCTTTTTCCTGGTGTGTTACACCAACAGGATTTTGCGGCACTTACAGCGGGCGGAGTGTACCTCCTGACCATATTACACCTGAACTTAGCCTGTATTGCTGCTTTTTCCTGGTGTGTTACACCAACAGGATTTTGCGGCACTTACAGCGGGCGTAGTGTACCTCCTGACCATATTACACCTTAACTTAGCCTGTATTGCTGCTTTTTCCTGGTGTGTTACACCAACAGGATTTTGTGGCACTTACAGCGGGCGGAGTGTGCCTCCTAACCATATTACACCTTAACTTAGCCTGTATTGCTGCTTTTTCCTGGTGTGTTACACCAACAGGATTTTGCGGCACTTACAGCGGGCGGAGTGTACCTCCTGACCATATTACACCTTAACTTAGCCTGTATTGCTGCTTTTTCCTGGTGTGTTACACAAACAGGATTTTGCGGCACTTACAGCGGGCGGATTGTGCCTCCTGACCATATTACACCTTAACTTAGCCTGTATTGCTGCTTTTTCCTGGTGTGTTACACCAACAGGATTTTGCGGCACTTACAGCGGGCGGAGTGTGCCTCCTGACCATATTACACCTTAACTTAGCCTGTATTGCTGCTTTTCCCATTTCCCTGCAGGCCATTAGAATGTCTGGAAGGCAAACAAGGAGAGGCAGACAGTCAGGAGCCAAAAAAAGAGGGCAAGCAGGCTCTGTGTCTAGAGACAACAGTGCTGGTCGTGGACGCGGTGCATCGCCATCAGCACGTGGCCATGGGACACGCTTGTCCTTCTTTTCGGCAGCTGGACGTGTTGAGCCGCATCATGCCGAAGACTTGGTAGAGTGGATGACCAAGCCCTCCTCATCCTCCTCATCCTCTCTCACCCAGGCTCAGGGTACTGGCAAAGCAGCTGCCAAAGCGTCCTCTTCCCTGGTATCAATGTCATCATCAGTCACTCCTTCCCTAGACCAACCATGTCCTCCTGAGGAGTCCCCCGAACTGTTTGAGCACAGTGTTGGGTACATGCTCCAGGAGGATGTCCAGCGTTTTGAAGGGTCTGATGATGATACCCAGCTAGAGGAAGGCAGTAGCGTGAGAGCAGAGAGAGGGGATGCTCAAGAAGGACACCAATCTGGCAGTCATGTTCCAGCAGCTGCAGCATACTGCCAGATTGGCTCCAGTGATGAGGAGGGAGGGGATGATGAGGTCACTGACTTCACGTGGGTGCCTAATAGGAGAGAGGAGGAGGATGAGGAGGAGGCACATCTCCAACGAGGCAGGATGCCCTCGGCGGGCCAGCGTAAGGGCAGCACACCAACGGAATCACACCGCAGAGCTCCGCCTGTGCAGGGCGCTGCCTCTGCCCGTTATTCAAAAAGTTCTTTGGTGTGGGCCTTTTTTGAGTCGAGTGCATCAGATCGCACAGCTGCTGTTTGCAACATATGTCTCAAGCATATATCGCGTGGCCAAAACATCACCCGCTTGGGCACCACATGCTTGACCAGACATATGTTGACCTGCCATGCAGCTCATTGGCAAGCCTACCTTAAAGACCCACACCAAAGAACAAAGCTGACCTCTTCTTGCACCGCATCAGCTGGAATCTCCAACCCCACTATACCTTCAGTCCTCTCTGAAACCTGCTCTGAGAGGAATGAAGGTGTAGAATTAGGTGTGTCACAGCCAAGTACTTGCGGGCACTCTGCTAGCAGTACACCAACGTCCGATTCTAGCAGGCAAATTTCCCTGCCCCAGCTGCTGGACCATCGAAAGAAGTTCACTCCCAGCCATCCACATGCCCAGCGGTTGAATGCTAGCTTGGCTAAATTGCTAGCGCTTCAACTGCTGCCTTTTCAGTTGGTAGACTCGGCCCTCTTTCGTGAGTTTGTGCAATGTGCGGTTCCTCAGTGGCAGGTTCCCAAACGCCACTTTTTCTCATGGAATGCGATTCCGGCTCTCTACCGGCATGTGGAAGGCAATGTCTTGGCCTCGCTGGACAGGGCGGTCAGCGGTAAGGTGCATATTACCGCTGACTCATGGTCCAGCAGGCATGGACAGGGACGTTACCTTTCTTTCACGGCCCATTGGGTCACTCTTTTGGCAGCTGGGAAGGATGCAGGACAAGGTGCAGTAGTGTTGGAGGTTGTTCCACCGCCACGCCTCCAAAATGCTACTACTGGTTGTGACACACCTCTGTCCTCCACCCCCTCCTCTTCTTCTTCCTCCGTGGCCTCTTCCTGTGCTTTGTCCTCGGAACCAGCGGTGCTCCGTAGGCGTTCAAGGGGCTACGCATGTACGCAGGCAAAAAGATGCCATGCCGTGCTTGCGCTGGTGTGTTTGGGGGACAGGAGCCACACTGGGGCAGAGGTTCTGTCTGCTCTGCAGGGGCAGGCCGAGAGGTGGTTGACGCCACGCCAGCTTAAGCCAGGAATGGTAGTTTGCGACAATGGCACCAACCTCCTCTCCGCTCTCCGACATGGACAACTGACCCATGTGCCCTGTGTGGCTCACGTCCTTAACCTGGTGGTGCAGCGGTACTTGGGCAGGTACCCGGGCTTACAGGATGTCCTGAGGCAGGCCAGGAAAGTCTGTGTGCATTTCCGCAGATCTTATAATGCCAGTGCTCGCCTGGCTGAGCTGCAAAGGGAGTTGAACCTGCCCAAGAACCGCCTTATATGTGACATGCCCACCAGGTGGAACTCAACGTTGGCCATGCTGCAGCGGCTGCACACGCAGCAGAGGGCCATCAATGAGTACCTGTGTGACTACGGCACCAGGACAGGGTCAGGGGAGCTCGGGTTTTTTTCACCACGCCAGTGGGGCATGATCAGGGATGCATGCACTGTCCTGGCACCATTTGAGGAGGCCACGAGGATGGTGAGCAGTGACAGTGCATGCATCAGTGACACTGTACCTCTTGTCCACCTGTTGGAACATACGCTGCATGGAATAATGGACAGGGCACTTGAGGCAGAACAGAGGCAGGAAGAGGAGGACTTCCTTGCCTCTCAAGGCCCCCTTTACCCAGACAGTGTTCCTTCTGTCCCACCCATCGCACAGGAAGAAGAGGAGGAGGAGGAGGAGGAGGATTGTGTCAGCATGTAGGTGGAGCCTGGCACTCAGCATCATCAGCAGCAGTCTTTTAGGGATGGTTTACAGTCCCAAGAAACCAGTGGACTTGTACGTGGCTGGGAGGAGGTGGCTGCGGATCATGTCGTCCTTAGTGACCCAGAGGACTCCGGACTGAATGCCTCAGCTAACCTACGCTGCATGGCCTCCCTGATCCTGCAAAGTCTGCGGAAGGATCCTCGTATTCTTCGGATCAAGGAGAGGGACCATTACTGGCTGGCCACTCTCCTTGATCCATGGTACAAGGGTAAGGTTGCGGACCTTATCTTACCGTCGCAGAGGGAGCAGAGGATGAGACAACTCCGGGAGGCCTTGCAGAAAGGTCTGTGCAACGCGTTCCCAGAGACTGGGAGGTTACAAACTCCTGGTCCTGGACAACGAGTTGCTGAGGCTTCGGTCAGTCAAAGAAGGAGCGGTGGGGAAGGTGGCCGTCTGACCGAAGCGTTCAGACAATTCTTTAGTCCGCAGCCCCAAGGTATGATCGGTTCCAGCAACCATCGCCAGCGTCTGATATACATGGTGCAGGAATACCTAGGGGCAAGGTCAGACTTGGACACCTTCCCCACCGAAAATCCTCTGGCTTACTGGGTCTTGAGGATGGATCACTGGCCAGAGCTTGCACAGTATGCAATTGAGCTACTGGCCTGTCCTGCATCCAGCGTTCTTTCAGAACGCACATTCAGTGCTGCTGGAGGATTTGTCACGGATCACAGGGTGCGCCTGTCCACCGACTCTGTTGATCGACTGACCTTCATAAAGATGAACCAGTCTTGGATCACCACCAGCTACCAAACACCTGAAGCTGATATAACGGACTAATATATTTTCAAATGTCACATCCCTTCAAGACTGATGCTGATGCTGAGAGACTGTCCTGTTATGTTGACTGACTATCCTCCTCCTCCTCAATGATCCGATTGACGATGATAGCTTGGAAGAACATTTTTGTTTCTGGGTGCCGCCACCAGTGGCTAAGGCCCAATTTTTCAGCCCCTGTTTAACAGGGGTGTGTTATTACAATTTTTTATGCAATGCTTTGCAGCAGGGCTCATTCCTGCACTCCAACTACAGTATCTGGGAGTGGTTCCAGTGTCGTGGCACCAGCACCAGTGGCTAAGGCCCAATTTTTCAGCCCCTGTTTAACAGGGGCGTGTAATTACAATTTTTGATGCAATACTTTGCAACAGGGCTCATTGCTGTGCTCCAAGTACAGTATCTGTGAAGAGTTGCAGTGTTGTGACACCAGTGCCTAAGGCTCAATTTTTCTGCCCCTGTTTAACAGGGGCATGTAATTACAATTCTTGATCTAATAATTCACAGCAGGGCCCATTCCTGCGCCCACCAAGACTAACTGTGAGGCCTTACAGTGTTGTGTCAACACCACCACCACCACCAAAGGCCCAATTTTTAAGCCCCTGTTCAACAGGGGCATGCAATTACAATTCTTGATCTAATAATTCACAGCAGGGCCCATTCATGCGCCCACCAAGAGTAACTGTGAGGGCTCAAAGTGTTGTGGCAACACCAACATGTAAGGGGTAAATTTCAGCTGAGTATATACGGCAGGCCCCTACTTTCAAACATCCAACTTACAAACGACTCCTCCTTGCAAACGGAAGGATACAACAGGAAGTGAGAGGAAATCTACCCCTAGGAAGGCAAATTCTCTCCTGTAAGAGTTAATATGGGAAAAAAAGTGTCTCCTCTCCACTGATTCTTTATCACCAATTCTTGTTTCAATAAAAAACCCAAATTTTCAAAAAACATTTGTCATTAGGACGGAAAGTGAGGTGAACTGTTCTGAACAGGTGCACACTGCACAGACAGCAAAACAAATGTTACAGGGGCGATAACCCTTCCCTATGTTTTCCAAAAAGCTTAAAAATATATTTTTTGGCTGGAGCTACACTTAAACAATGTACCTGTTCAAAATTACAAACAGATTCTACATCAGAACAAACCTACAGTCCCTGTCTTGTATGCACCGCCTGTATACGGCTGTTCAGAGTATATAGGGCCTTTTTTATTTTGTGTGCGGGGTTCCCCTTAATATCCATACAAGACCCAAAGGGGCTGGTAATGGGCTGGGGTGGGGGGGGGGGGGTGTGTGATGGGGTAGCTATGCCATTTTTCTTAAAGATTTTCATCCATATTACCGGGACCAGACATTACATTAAAGCCGCAAGCAGTTTTAAATGGCTTTTTTTCCTTTAGAAATGTAATTTTGTGCAGGGACAGTTCTAAACACGGGAAACACGTGGCACTTCACAGGCATACTTTAGACACCCCCCAGGTACGATATTTAATGGAACATTTGACTTTTTCTTTTTCACTTTATGCATCATTAAAATGACTGCTCCAGAAAAACGGCCGTTTTTAAAACTTATTTTTGCATTGATACATGTCCCCTGGTGCAGAACCCGGGTTCCCAAACCCTTTTTAGGACAATAACATGCATAATAGTCGTTATAATTAGCACTTTAGATTTCAAACGTTCGCATCCATTGTATTTAATAGGGTTCTAAAGTTCGTGCGAACTTTCGGTCCGTTCGCGGGTTCTGGTGCGAACCGAACCCAGGGGTGTTCGGCTCATCACTACTCCCAAGTAAGCTTCACAGTGGCTCTGAGACAGGTTACTTCACCGGGCTGCAACACTATCCCTCCTCTTCCAAGTCTCCACACCTTCCCTATCCCCTCTCCTGGGGTCTTTTGTTCTAAGACCAGCCGTTGGTAAGCCGTCTTCAGCATAGGGTGGATCTTGGTGGCCGCTTCCCCTTCTTCTTTCACTATAGGGGTCAGAAGTCTTCGGACCAGATCCGTGTTCATCCCTATTATAAGGGAACTCGTGTTGGCTCCCCGCGGCCGAGGGCACACAACCGCCAGGGTGTCAAACACTTCGGCTTTTCCAGCCACAGATGGGTCAAAGATCATCCTGACAGGCAGATAGCCATCGTAGGGGAAGTTCTGGGTTCCAATCCCACATATCTCTAGTCCCTCTATCTTCCGGATGGGTAAGTGACTCAAGTGCTTATCGTAGAAATCTCTGTATAGCAGGGTCACTTGCGCCCCAGTATCCAAGATTGCTCTGGTGTAAACTCCCTCCACTTGAATGGATACTATAGGAGATGGGCCTACCAGCTTCTCCGGATATGGCCCGGCAGGGGTCGCCTTCTTCAGACTTTTTCTCTTTGAACCCGTTCTCGTCCAATCCCTTTTGGACTTCAATCTTTCTTGAGTCTGGTATGCATTGACTTCCCTCCTTTTACTGGGTGTAGGGACCCGCTGAGGGATATTATTATTTTTCTTAGGTGTGCACCCCCTCTGGGGAGTGCTGTGCCTCTTCTGAGGGGTCTTGCCCCCTTTCTCTGGGGTGTATCTCTGTTGAGGAATGTTGTGTTTCCCCCGAGGCGTTTTACCTCCTGTTATTTTCTGCTTTGCTTTCAGCTTGGAGCTCACTGAAGGTGATGGGCACCCGGTTGACTCCTTCACCGGGGCCCTCTGAAGTTTTCCACCGGCTTGCGGTTGTCTATTTTCTTCTTCTTGGGACTGGAGCATGTAGCCGCAATATGTCCAATTCCTCCACAGTTAAAGCAGACTATATCTCCCCATTCTTGTAAAGATACGGGTGCTGAGGCGATTGGGAATAATTCCTTCCTTGGTACTTCTCTCTTGGGACCCTCTCTCTCTTTTTCCATCAGAGAGGTCAACATCTCTAACACCTTGGACATTTGAGTTTTTAGGGTGTCTATCTCCGAATCTCTTTCAGGGGTCATCACTGGATTGACTAACACCTGTGCGGGTACAACATTTGTCTTAATCATCTGCTGGTCCTGTTGCAGCGCCTCCTCATCTCTGATGATTTTTATCAAGTCAGCATAAGTCAGCAACGTTCCTCCTCCTGAGGTTTTCAGGTGCAGCCAGACTGGATCCGAGCGTAGCGCTCCCTTTAAGACTTGCTTCATTCTTGCCGCATCTGTATCTTGGGGCTTCATCCCCTTCTTCAACACAATCTTGCAAAGCAACTTGTTCAGTCTTCTAACATACTCGGAAAGTTTCTCCTCTGGTTGTTGGAAAGTATGTTCAAATTGGTAGACCATCTCTGTCACCTTTTCCAATTGACCAAACTCTTCTTGCAGCATGGCTAGACAGTCTTGAGCCGTGCAATCTGCATTCCCAAACCGAAAACTTTTCACTGCTTCTGCTGCTGCGCCTTTAAGGCTTTCCATCACTCGTTGCCTCTTCTGTGCTTCAGGCACCTCCCATGCCTCTACTGCCTGCAATGCCTGCTCCACCCAGGTGTCAAAATCTTCTTCCCCTGCGGGGACAGGGAGCTTCCCTGAGAATGTCTTTAGTCTCCGGTAGCTAGTCTCTACATGCACCATGCTTGCCTTCTGACACTTGGTTAGCAGATCCCCTATTGCACCTATCAGTTCTGGTGATATAGCAGTGACAGGTGCAGGCGCCACCGGAGGCGTCGCCCTATCTCCTTTTTCCGGTGGGGTACGGGCCGCAGCCTGCTGTGATCCCGTTGGTAATGGCTCCTTTTTTTCAGTTACTGCGTGCGCCAACCTATAGGTTCTGTTGTCTGGCGTCCGCACACACTTGCGTTACAGGCCTCTGGCATCCCGTCCCAGTACTCCACTAATGCATACTGATATGAGATGTCTGGGTCTGACTTTATCTCCGTCACCCACGGTGTGTGATCTGGGGACACTGACTTCATTAACTCCTCTACCTTCTCAGTCGACCATTCCTCCCCTGGGAGGCTGATGACTATCGACTGGTTTGGCTCTGCGTTAGAGGCTTTGCACCATGCTTCTACTGTTTGTGGGTCCATGCCGGCACTTCTGGCGTTCACCTGCTGCATCAGGATCCCGGACGAGCCCCCACGTGTAGCGATACCTTCACTTAAGAAGGCCGCAGATTTAGTTTGGGCCCTGAAGACAGCTCCGCCAACCCCCGGCAATGTACTCGACCCCCTACTGGCACAGCTAGTTCTGGCAGCAATATGTATGTCTTATACTGTATGAGTAATTAAACATCAAGACAATAATAGTATAAAATGGGAATAAGATTTACTTAAGCTTTTGATAAGAAAAAGGGGGGGAAGTTAACATTTATCACAGTTCACAAAATATATATAATGCAGAGCCCTGCAACATTAACACACTATGAATATGGAGTTAACAGCAACAAGTCTCAGGCTTCAGGCCTTGCACTCCGACACATCCGCACAGGAGGATCAGTCTCTGAAGTCTCGTGTCCCAAAGAGACCGAGCCCAGCCTCGCCTCCTCCTTTTATAACCCCTCCCATGAGTCTCTGCGGTGGAAACATTGCCGAACGGGGTTCTGGGTAATGTTGTCTCTCTGCATTAAAGGGGAACACCCCGCTACAAGTATATGATACAGTTCAGAGTATATAGTGCAGTCCTTGTAGTATATATAATACAGTTCAGAGTATATAGTGCAGTCCATGTAGTATATGTAATACAGTTCAGAGCATATAGTGCAATCTGTGTAGTATATGTGTAGCGGCACCCCCTTTACCTGCTTCTCCCTCTTTCTCTCTTTGCGGCTGGCTAACTTGTCTAGGGGTACCAGGGAGAAGAATGGGGGGGGGACGCACCACCAGCTTGTGCCCTCTGATGTGTGTTATGCAGAGGTGTGAGCTAAACCTTTTACCTTCGGGTCTGTGTTCACGTCCGGAGCTTCAGCTTCTCTTGTGGAGGATGATTGCCACTGTTGCAGGCAGGGCACTTAGCTCCCAGTAACTTGAGTTCCACACCAAATAAAGTCCAACACTTATTTATTCTGTTTGAGCAGCAAATAGTCCTAGAAGAGTAGACTGGTTGAACTTGAAGAACAGACAGGTGTGGGAAGGAGAAGGTCCAGGCACAATCAAAGAATTAAAGTTCTCTCCTGTTCCGTATAGCGCAAACAGGCTTGGCGCACAGTTGCTGCCACCGACTGTGAATTTGGTTTCTGCCACAAACCTTGGTGAAAGTAGAGGTCTCTGCCACAGACCTTGATGATAGGTCTCTGCCACCGACCTGGTTCAGTTGGATCCCTGCCACTGCAGTGTCATCTTAAGAGCATTATAGGCCCCCGGGCAATACAGTGCACTGGGGCCCTGTCTACACAATCACGCACAAGAATTTTTTACTGACAAAAATCATGACATTTACTGGCAGAACCACATTTTTTACTGACACTGCACCTAAAATTACAGTTTTCAGTGCCAAACAGTGCAAATGTCAGTATTTAAACTATAACCATATAGATCGTGCTATTAGCAATGTGTTTAAGTTAAACAAAAGTAAAAAAAAAACATTTCTTCATTGACATGAAGGTTAGGTTACTATAACCCAACCAGCACAGAGTTTCCTCTTACATCAGAGTCTGCAGGATTCCCCCTTACAGTGAAAGGGAACTCTTATGTAAAGGGGAACGCTGATGTAAGGGGGGCTCTGGTGACCAGAGACCACCTTATATCAGAGTCCACTGCTTTCTCTTTACATCAGAGTTCCCACTTACATCAGAGCAACAGATCACCCCCCGATCTCTTTGTGCAAGCTACACAGTCAGCCAGACAGCCACTCACCGTACGACACCGACCAGGGCACTCCGTGTCTGTACTGGCTGGTGGCTGGGCAGGTTACAGGCTCACGAAAACCGGCACTGCCGACAGGTGTCCGACTCTGCCACACTCTGCTTCAAGCCTGCTGTGCTGTCTGCTCTGACCACTCTACTCCGTCCATTCACCCTCAGCTCCTCCTGCTTTTTTTTTTAAGTCTGGCGGGTGTGGCTAACGTCATCATCGGCGGACAGACAGAGGCAGCACTCGTGGAGGATCGTATCTTCTCTGCGATTTCCGCAAACTGCGCATGCACAGTTCTGACCTGCCGCTTCCCACCATTTTTTACTGGGGTCGCTGGGCAGCCGGTGGGGCCCCCCAGGCAAGTGTGGCCCCCGGGCAACTGCCCAGCGTGCCCAATGGAAAAGATGGCCCTGCGCCACTGACCATAAGAACATAGAATACCTCCGTTAGGATAAATGGCCCCTGTCAGGGAAAGACATCCATCTGGACGGTCTCCAGAGGCCCACACCGTCACCGGCATTATGCTGTACCAGCTCTTCGGGAGGGTCACATCTCTGGTCCCTTACGTCCTGGATTCGGGCATCCAATTCCGGGGGCACCCTAGGAATACTTCATCCCTTACGGGACCCAGTGGAAGGTACTGGGCCCCAGGCCTTCTTGCAAAGTACCTCACCCCAGGCCTAAGGTGCAGGTTCCCCCCCGCTGTACTACTGCCGCGAGAGGACAAAAAGGGCACGGCCCTACAATGGTGGTTCAACCCCAGCCCAAGGCAACAGCGACACCCAGGGGGCGCAGGGAACTGGACACCATTGATATCTTCCACAAACCAAAACGACCATAAAACCCTCGTAATTAGTGCATCTGGGCCGCCCAGACACTTCCCTTAAATATTGATACCCGCTACATATGTAATATAGTTCATTACTACAATAAAAGGGGCCCGTGGTCCCTTCCTGCAAAAGGCAGTTGCTAAGGCCTGGCTGAGCCAGTGTTAGGCCTAACTATTCTGTGCTAGCTGTGCCTGGGAGCTCAAGCAAGTAGAGTGCTGGAGGAGCTGAGGAGTAATGGTCTGCTGTAATGCCGCGTACACACGACCATTTTTCTCGTTGGGAAAAATTAAATGTTTTCTCTTTGACGAGAAAAACGACCGTGTGTGGGCTTTTGGTCATTTTTACCGACGAGGAAAACGGCATTAATCACGACGAGAAAAATTAGAACATGCTCTAATTTTTCTTGTCGTGATTCATGGCATTTTTTCCCGCGGCAGTTTTCCCATAGGGAAACACTGCCTGGGGAGCCCACACACGGTTGTTTTTCTCGACCAAGAGAAAAAATGACGGGAAAAACGGCCGTGTGTAGGGAAACAAGCCGTTCCTCGTTTTTCCCGTCGATTTTCTCGACGGTGTTTTCACCGTCGAGAAAATCGATCGTGTGTACGCGGCATAAGAGTTGTGCTGGAGTAAGAGAGATCTGTATATACCGGAGTGTGTATATAAGTTGTTCCAATTCTTTGTTCTAAAACACGTCCCAATTGATTGTTCTAAAATTCACTGGGCATCCCATACTTCCTATACCCTATCCAAGTTCAATGCCCTCAATAAAAAAATAAAAAAAAACAAAGCTAATGGACTGTTCATTGCCTTGGAGTGACTGAGGACTTGAATGCTGGGCCACAACACTTAGCAGCCCTTACGGGGGTACCGCTAATTATATAATACAGTTCAGAGTATATAGTGCAGTCAGTGTAGTAAATATAATACAGTTCAGAGCATGTAGTATATTCAGTGTAGTATATACAGTATAATACAGTGGAGAGTATATAGTGCCATCAGTGTAGTATATATAATACATTGCAGAGTATGTAGTGCAGTCAGTGTAGTATATATAATACAGTGGAGAATATATAGTGCAGGCAGTGTAGTATATATAATAAAGTGCAGGGTATATAGTGCAGTGCAGAGTATATAATAAAGTGTATTAAGGTGGTTAAGGGGAACCCCATGACAGAATTAAGAAAACAATGGCGTGGGGTCCCCCCAAAATCCATACCAGGCCCTTTGGGTCTGGTATAGCTTTTAAGGGGAACTCCATGCTAAATAAAAAAAAATAAAAAATAAAAACTGCATATTTCTTAGCAAAGATCTTCTTTAAAATTACACCAGTGATGTTTATTATTCTCACATATACTTTGTATCTGAAGTCATGTCTTTCTTAAGACCACATGTGATTTCAGCCTGACGCATAATAAGCTGCTTTTGTTTGTCCAAACATTTGCTTAAAGCTGTGAGTGTTGACACGTAATCAAAGCCTGAAAAAATGTTGATAACATTTAATCCCAGTATGAAAAAAATTATCTATCTCCATATCCCCTATCAGAGGATGAATTGTGTGTTTTACGACTGTCCTCATCTGTTTGTCTTGACCAGAATTCAGATAAATTCAAATAGATCAAAGACCACCCGTTATTCAAATCCTTAACAATTCCCCTTTGGCCAATGTCAGGCCGCGTACACACGACCGGTTTTCTCGGCAAAAAACAACAAGAAAACTGCCGGGAGAGCTTTCTTGCCGAGAAAACCGGCTGTGCGTACGCGGGTTTCAGTTTTCTCGTCAAGAAAACTGCCCAGATTCCCCAAAGAGAAAAAAGACGACCTGCGGTCTTTTTTCTCGTCAATAATCTCGTCGGCCTGTTTCTCGATGAGAAACCCGAGCGTGTGTACACTTACCTGTCGCCGTGGAAACCCGCGCATGCTCGAAATGACTTAGACGCATGCGCGGTAGCTTCCTAGGCATAGGGTGTAGCAAGATGGTGGCAACGGTATCGAATGTGATGAGCGCACGCTCGTCGTAGTCGATGACGTCACCGCGTTCGTGCCATTCAAAAGAACGGTGGTTCTTTTGAATCGTACGTGTGTACACTCGGCCGGGACAAGTTTCTTGTCAAGATTCTCGTCAGGAAAAACGACGTTTTTTTCCTGACGAGAATCTCGGCCGTGTGTACGAGGCTTTACTCTAGAGGATTTATGAGCATTGCGAGATTTAATGGACCTTTGTGAGGACAGTAATCCTGGCAAAGAAACTACAATTAAATTTAGGCTTGTCTGAACTATTGGCCTTGAGTAATGTTACTAACACGCAGCAAACTCCTGTAGCGGTCTCACCCGCTCTCTCCATTCTTCTTTTCGGCTGGTTTACTCATCTAGGGGAACCAAGGGGGGAGGAGTGAGATGCTGCCACCAGCTCGCCCCTCTTAGGTGTGTAGAGGTTTGAGCTATGATCTTTACCTTCGGGTCTGTGTCCCTGTCCAGAGATTCCACTTCAAAAATGACCAGTAGATAGGTTAATGTAGAACACTTTGCTCCCAGAAAAGTAAGCCCACACCAGGTGACAGACAGTACAACATCTATATTTATTTCCGCAGAGATAAATATGCCTCTTTGCAAGCAGACAGGTTGAAACAAACACAAACTTGGTGGGGTGAGGGTTCAGGCACAATCCTTTCGGATCAGAGAAGCTGCTAGGAACTCACAACAACTTTTGGCGCATGGTCGCTGCCACCGACCGTGAGGTTGGTCCCTGCCACAGACCGGTGTGAACGATGAGGTCTCTGCCACAGACATTAAAATAGGCCTCTGCCACCGACCTGATGTAGCTGGGTCTCTGCAAAGACCATAGAACATGAACTACCTTCTAATGACGACCCCTGTTAGGGAGATGATCCATCCCGGACGGTCCCCAGAGGCCTGCACTGTCACAAGCCAATGTTGTGCTGGATCTTCAGGCCAGGTCACCTCCCTGGTTCTCCTCGCCCGAGACTCAGGTCCCCTCACTCGGTGGGCCCCCTAGGTATCTTCTCCCATGTGGGACCCAGTCGAAGGTACTGGGCCCCAGGCCTCGGATAGTACCTCACCCCAGGCCTAAGGTGTCTGGGATGGAACTCGAATTCCCTCGCACCCAGGCCGAGGGCACCTGGGCGCGGACGACAGAACAGCAGCCCCAAGGCTGAAGGTGCCTGGGGTTCGGACCTCATGCGCAAGATGTCCGCCCCCTTTATACCCTCTTCCAGCAGGCACAGCGGGTTCCCCGGCCCGCTGTACTACTGCCGCGAGAGGAGACAAAGGGCACGGCCCTACAATGATGGTTCAACCCCAGCCCAAGGCGACAGCGCCACCCAGAGGCCGCAGGAAACTGAACACCATTATATCCTCCACGAATCAAATTGGCCATAGATTTCTAACAATTAGTGTATCTGGGCCATGCTACCACCCAGATACTCCCCCTAAATGTTAACCCCCGCTACACACACCCCCGTGTCTGGAACAAGCCATGCTCCAAAGGGAGCCAACATAGACTCGATCCAGAGACTAACTTCTCAAAAACACCATCAAAAATAATTAGAAAAAACTTGGGAGTTGTGCCTGAACCCAACAGGGAAAAAGAAAAGGTGAACATGAGGGAAACACTCATTGTAAATACACATCACATTACACACAAATGGCATTCTCCCCTCCCACATCACTAACTAAGACCCGCCCATTCTCAGCAGTCTTGACCGATGTTCTCCTGCAGAGGGAAGAAGAAAAAAAAAAGAAACAACACACAATTCCTAACACATCTGTGAGTGTTGGAGTGAAACAGATTTCTCCGAAAAGAAACTTCCTTTCAAGAAGTGTGCAATGCAGTGTGATGAACGGTGCACAACACTGCCACCTGGTGACAGCGCTGCTGTAAAAGCACTTGTGAAATCCAGATTCTTCTCTGTACTGTGGCCCTGACTACACCCCAAAGTCCTGATCATCTTTGCGGTGGGAGGCAGAGGGAGACCAACATAAAACACAACTGCTCCCATGCCTCCAAAGAGTAGAATACCCCTAGACAGGGTACAGTTCCAGAGTACCGGAATGTTCAGTAATGAAAAACACAAACAGGAGTCTTTCCTCCTTCAAGTAAAACCTTGGATGCGGCAGCACAAGAGGTTTTAAATATCGATCAAAGGTTTCCATATGATACTCCACATCTTCCCCATCTTTACGACAGATAACGACCCGGTCAGCATGGATATGCTGACCCAACATCCACTCTGCCTTGCAGTCCTTAAACCGCTTTGAAGCTGTGGGTGAACATGCGAGGTAGCGACGGGCATGGGGCACCTTAATGTGTGTCTATACAAAGTCATTGTACCACCGCTGCTGGCAGGCCTCCACCTCGTACAACAACTCCTTGGACAAATACGGGTACTCCCACCCGTATTCACTGGCAACCTTTTGGCAGAAAAGTCTCTTTAGCCTGGACAAGGGTGGCATCGTGGAGCGGTCTCCCTCACCAGGCAGAACAATTGACTCTGGGTGCCGAGGTGCCTTGACCACCTCCAAACTGGGCGCAGGTGCCCGCAGCGGCACTCTCTTCACCTGAGCAGATGGCGCAGGTAACTCTGGGGGCGGAAGGGCAAGCAGGGGACTGGATCCCTCCTCAGGCACCGAGGCCTCCACCCGGGGTGTACTATCCCCTGTAGACATGGGTGAGTCCCTAGGTGCACGGGACAAGGCCAGGGGTACTTTGTCCCAACCCTTCCGTTGAAATAGTTCATCTATTTTCATCTCCTGCATCAGGGACCGACTCTAGGTCGGAGGTGTCATACTCTTCTGCGGGTAGGTAATTTCCTGTAGATGTGGAATCACGTCCTCCCACGGGCTCCAATAACTGCGGATCCCCGACACCTCCAACAAAACACCAAGTCCCGTTCCCTGGCTTACCTCGGCCGATACTTGAACATAGAGGTCCGGGAATTTTCCCACTGGATCCATCCGGGCCAGGCAAGCGCAGGGGTTATCCTCCATCTCGGCCGCTGGAAGCTTTTGTGAAACCGACCTTCCTTTTGGGCGCTGGGAGTAGGAAATCTGTGGTGACCGAAGCAGCATCTTTGGCTTTAAAATCCTCCGTCCATTTGTTTGCAGCTTCCACGGAAGTCTCTGCAGTGCGCGGGGGAATGGCTGTGCAAGCTCTGACTTCTCCTTGTAGAGTGGTGGCGCCTGTTAGGCAGTTGAGGTGGAAGGCTCTCGGCCTTTCTATTGGTTGCTCCACTTCAAAAATGAACTCGCCACAGGCCTCGCAGCGACCGAAGAGCTTTAGCTGTACCACCAGTCCCGAACAGCCGGGACAAATCATACCCAGGGCTTCAACGTCCTTGCATGTGTACAGGGTGAATCGTCCCCGGGGCTTGAGCCAAATCCCTGTATCCATAGCGGAGACAGCAACGGGGGTTGCCCTTGTAGTAGATGCGGTGGGGACCCATGATGCGGTAGAAAGCATGCTGACCGTTGACTTCTCCATCGCGCACTGAAGAACTGGCGCCAAAGTCTCCACGTGTATCTCCACACATGGCCAGACTCCTCCCCTTTGGTGCAACACTTTGCGGGCTTTTTCCTCATCACGCCCACGAACTGAGCATGGAGGGTGTGCCTCGTGGCGTGCCGGACAACATGGCCGACCTCCTCTGAACTTTTCTGGGAGGTAAAAGTCAAGTTCTGACAGTTTCAGCTCCATTGACACGGAACACAAATCCCGGACCCAGAGCCCCCACATGTAGCGGTCCCACCTGCTCTCTCCCTTCTTCTTCTCGGTTGGTTTTCTCGTCTAGGGGAACCAGGGGGAGGGGTGAGATGCTGCCACCAGCTCGCCCCTCTTATGTGTGTAGAGGTTTGAGCTATGATCTTTACCTTCGGGTCTGTGTCCCTGTCCAGAGATTCCACTTCAAAAATGACCAGTAGATAGGCGAATGTAGAACACTTTGCTCCCAGAAAAATAGGCCCACACCAGGTGACAGTACAACATCTATATTTATTTCCGCAGAGATAAATATGCCTCTTTGCAAGCAGACAGGTTGATACAAACACAAACTTGGTGGGGTGAGGGTTCAGGCACAATCCTTTCGGATCAGAGAAGCTGCTAGGAACTCACAACAACTTTTGCCGCACGGTCGCTGCCACCGACCGTGAGGTTGGTCCCTGCCACAGGCCTGGTGAACGATGGGGTCTCTGCCACAGACCTTATAATAGGCCTCTGCCCCTGACCTGATGTAGCTGGATCTCTGCAAAGACCATAGAACATGAACTACCTTCTAATGACGACCCCTGTTAGGGAGATGATCCATCCCGGACGGTCCCCAAAGGCCTGCACTGTCACCAGCCAAGGCTGCGCTGGGTCTTCAGGCCAGGTCACCTCCCTGGTTCTCCTCGCCCGAGACTCGGGTCCCCTCACTCGGTGGGCCCCCTAGGCATCTTCTCCCATGCGGGACCCAGTCGAAGGTACTGGGCCCCGGGTCTTTGCTAGTACCTCACCCCAGGCCTAAGATGCCTGGGATGGAACTCGAACTCCCTCGCACTCAGGCCGAGGGCACCTGGGCACGGACGACAGAACAGCAGCCCCCAGGCTGAAGGTGCCTGCGGCTCGGACCTCGTGCGCAAGATGTCCGCCCCCTTTATACCCTCTCCCAGCAGGCACAGCGGGTTCCCCGCCCCGCCGTACTACTGCCGCGAGAGGACACAAAGGGCACGGCCCTACAATGATGGTTCAACCCCAGCCCAAGGCGACAGCGCCACCCAGAGGCCGCAGGGAACTGAACACCATTATATCCTCCACGAATCAAATTGGCCATAGATTCCTAACAATTAGTGTATCTGGGCCATGCTACCACCCAGATACTCCCCCTAAATGTTAACCCCCGCAACATGTGCATACCTGCCAAATGGCGCTCCTCAGACCCTCCAACCATAAAAGATTGGGTCAGACACACAAAAAAACCTCTGCTATGGAAGAACTCATCCATCAAGCGAATGATACCCCTTCCAAAGTCAGGAAAATATGGGCCTGCTGGGAAGATTTTATCACTACTGATGAATATTCCAAATTTATGGCTTAACCTTTCACAAAATAGACCAACAGGCATATAATCGTGCATCCTGGGCCTATTATCTTCTCTTCCTCCTCCTCCTTACGATGACTACTAAGGAAATCACCTACCTCCTTAAAACCTACTGCAACCACTACCACCACTCTCCTTTATCGCCGGTGATACAACCCTGATAAAGAATATGAGCAAATGTATATACATTCAGAAGACCTGTATAAAGACATCAACTACCACATCCACAAACAGGGCTTTTTTTCAGCAGGAATGCGGGGGGAACGCAGTTCCGGCACCTCCTGAACTGAATGTGTGTAATGGAAAGAGGTGCTGGGGTGTGCTGGAGAGTCTATTGATGCTAGCTGCTGGGGGACATATTGTTGCTGGAGGGGATCTATTTTTGCGAAGGAAGGGGGTTTATTGTTGCTGGGGAGATCTTCTGTTGCTCGTGGGGGATCTGTTGTTGCTGGGGGGGTCAGTCGTTGCTAGGAGGGATGTACTGTTGAGGGAGGGGTCTTTGATGCTGGCTGCTGGAGGGTCTATTGATGCTGGCTACATGGGGAATCTATTGTTGCTGGAGGGGATCTATTTTTGCAGAGGGGTCTATTGTTGCTGGTGGGGGGATCTATTGTTGCTGGGGTGGGTCTTATGTTGCAGGGGGTCAATTGTTGCTGTGAGGGATCTGATGGCTTCTGGAGGGTATCTTGATGCTGACTGTTGGGAGTCCATTGTTGCTGGGGCGGATCTATTGTTGCTGGGGTGTCCATTTTTGCCAGATCTATTTTACTGCCTTTCTTGTTATCATTAACAAATTCCATACAAAATACTTAGCATCACAAATTTATACTTGTTTCTTTATTCTCTAAAAGGGGTGTTACTGGGAGGTGGGTAAGGGGTGGAACCAAGGAACGGTGCTCGGAGGTGGATAGGGGGTGGAGTCAAGGGTGGCTTGGAAGGGAGGAGTTCCTGCACCTTTTCTCTGAGAAAAAAAGCCCTGTCCACAAACGAGTTGAGGCAAACATAACTGCTACAACCAACCAATTTTAGTTCTTTCTTGGATGTTTACGTTTTGTTTTTTTTGTTTGACAAGCTCCAATAAGGAGTAAACCTAAAACTAGGCATACTGCCTATACTTTATTTACACCAACATACTGGCTGATATTATACAGGGCAGCCATCAGGAATTTTGGGGCCCCTTACACAGCTCCAGGCATGGGCCCCCTGGAGCCGAGGAGAATAACTGGGGGGGGGGGGTGCTGCCGTCGCGAATTGAGAAGCGGAAGGGGGGGCTGACGCAAATTCAGAAGCGGGGGGGTGCCACAAATTGAGAAGCAGGGGGTTTGGGTGCTGATGAACACAAAAAAATACAGAAGAACAAAAAAACAAAAAAAAGGGGGGTTGCCATCCTGGGCCCCTTACAAAAAAAAATTATTAAAAAAAGGGAGGTTTTCATCCGGGGCCCTGGGGACATCTGAGCCTCTGGGGACTTCTGGGCCCCTTACAAAAAAATAAATAAAATTAAATTAAATTAAAAAAAAATAATAATAATAATATTTTTTTTTATAAAAAATAAATAAAAAAATAAATAAGGGAGGGTTCCATCGGGGGCCCTGGGGACCTCTGGACCCCTTACAAAATAAATAAATAAATAAATTAAATTAAAAAAAAAAAAATGAATAATAAAAAAAATTATAAAAAAATAAATAAAAAAGGGGGGTTGACATTCGGGGCCCTGGGGACCTCCGAGCCTCTTGGGACCTCTGGGCCCCTTACAAAAAAATGAATAAATAAATAAATTAAATTAAATAAATAAATAAAAAAAACAAATTAAATAAAAAAATGAATAATAAAAAAAATTTATAAAAAAATAAATAAAAAAGGGGGGTTGACATGCCCCTTACAAAAAAAGGGGGCCATCCAGGCCCCTGGGGACCTCCGGGCCCCTTACAGGTGTACTGCCTGTACCCCCCTGATGACGGCCCTGCTGATATATACGTGTGACAAGCTCCGTACCTAGCCACAACCTGTTTTATGTTGTTCCTTTCCTCTGTTAATATAGCGGCTGTGCCCGCAAAACTGTGATTTTTCATATGTACCCTTTATAAGTAATAAATAGTTTTTGCTAAAAAAATAAAAATAAAGTGCCAGTCAGGTGTCCAATTTTTCTGCCGCAATATCGCAGTCCCGCTATAAGTCGCTGATTGCCGCCATTACTAGGAAGAAAAAAAATGACGGTCTTTTGTTTATAGCGCAAAAAATAAGAACTGCAGAGGTGATCAAATACCACCAAAAGAAAGCCCTTTTTGCGGGGGGGGGGGGGGAAGGACATAAATTTTATTTGGATACAATGTCGCACGAACGCGCAGTTGTCAAGTACAGTAATGCAGTGCCGTATCACAAAAAATTGCCTGGTCAGGAAGGGGGGGTAAATCTTCCAGAGCTGAAGTGGCTAAAAACTGTCATTTTCGGTTTTGGTTTCAGTTTTCAGCCATAAGTGTATCCTGCATTTTCGGTTTCGGCACCAAAATTTCCATTCGGATGCACCTCTAGTTCCAGCCCGGTGGTCGCTTCAGCACACACACTTATACACACAAGCCATTTCTACAGGAACGTGTGCTTTGGGAATATTGTGTTAAATGCGTCTAAATGAGCGTTTAATGCTGGAGCGTTAATTCACTTCAATGAGCAGAATACATTTTAATAACCCTACTATACCTGGGTGACACGCAGGGCTCCTTGACTACTGTTATGCATTGCATTAAGATCTTTGGTGCATTGTCTGGCTTCTCCATTAATTGGAATAAGTCAGTGCTAATGCCTTTGGATCCCCCTGGTGGTTGCCCCTTCCGGACTGTGCATCGATGGTACAAATTGTGTCCTCCTTCCGCTATCTGGGGGTGCAGGTGTCCCCGGACGTCTCTCAATACATTCCTCTCAATCTTGCTCCGTTACTTGCTAAATTTCGAGACAAGTGTAGCGCCTGGTGTAAATTACCCTTATCGGTGGTTGGGAGGGTGAACCTCATAAAAATGGTGTGGGCTCCTCAATTATTATACATAAGTCATAATTCCCCAGTGTGGATTCCACGCTATTGGTTTGATAGGATTGACTCCCAATTTAGAGAACTGATTTGGCGCAAGAAGACGGCGAGAATTAGACTCTCTATCTTACAATATAACAAGGATGAGGGGGGATTAGCGGTTCCACATGCCAGGGCCTATTTTCTAGCTGCTCAATTGCAGCAGCTGGGGGGTTGGGGCTTGGAGAATACATCAGACCCTATCCGCAGACTTCTGGCCACTCCGACAGACGAGGCCCCCGGCGTTGTCTGGCTTGGAGGCTGGCCATGCACATCTATTGGGTAGGACCCCCTCACTGCTTCGACTAAAAACTCTATGGACTTCTGTTAAAAGGTTACTGGTATTAGGGGATTCCTACTGCTCACCCCCATCTGGCGTAATCTTCATTATAAAGAATTATACAAACTTACAGGATTTAGACAATGGGAAGCTGCAGGACTAAGATTCTTAGCACAATTATACAATGGCGGATCCTCAAATCCTTTTTGGAACTCCAGGCTGAGTTTGATATACCTCGCTCTAACTTCTTTAAGTACCTTGCAGTTGCGTCATGCACTGCAGGTACAATCCAGGCACTTAGGCTAACTGACCACGCCATAATCCAGGGAACTTTCATGGAAGGAGAAAAAAAAGGGTATGATTTCAAGGGGCTACCATATTTTGCTCAACGCGCTCCAAGATCCAGCTAGTCTACCATGCAGGGATAAGTGGGAGGAGGATGTGGGGCCTATTGATGGGGAGACGTGGATTGCCTGTCTGACAGCGGCTCCTGTGGTTTCGGTGTCTCCGTCCCAGAGGCTGTCACATCTATACCTGCTGCCAGGGCCGATCCTAGGGTCACATGCGCCTGGGTGCAGAAATATTTCTGGCGCCCCTACAAGGGCGTGGTCACCTTACTAACTCCTCCCCCTTTACAAATGTTTCTATGGCAAGGACTCAAACACTGAGATGCTCCCCTAAGGAGTCATTGTTACCCTGGGATCCTCCCACAATCTCTTAACAATAAAACAAAATACAGGAAGAGAAGCAGATTACTCTAATTGGACCTGGAGGGGGGTCTCTCTAAGTGACACAGAGAGGGCCTCTGTTAGAGAGTTTGCTTAGAAAGAGCCCCCCATAATACAAGAGATGGTCAGAGACTGCAGACATAATACAGGAGATGGTCAGAGACTGCAGACATAATACAGGAGATGGTCAGAGACTGCAGATATAATACAGGAGATTGTCAGAGACTGCAAACATAATACAGGAGATGGTCAGAGACTGCAGACATACTACAGGAGATGATCAGAGACTGCAGATGTGACGGACTGGGGTTTATATGGTCACAAAACAGACACCCCAAAGCAAAGTACATACTAATTTTTTTTAATTTTATTTCTAGCAAAGAAATACCTTCCTGCTATTCTAGCAAGAACCAGTAGATGGCAGAGAAGTTACACAAACAGAGTTTATATAAGGCCACCCACCATGTGACTGGAGTCAAACGATTTCCAGCCATAAAACCCAGTGGTCCTGTCTTATGCTGTTGTGTGATTCTTTGCAGGTATGTACTCTAAATCGTTCCTAATCTGCATTAAACTATAATAGAAAGATTCTTAAACATCTGTAGCAGATGCAGGGAAAGTTACAGCAGACTGTATGTTATAGTTTTACTGCTATTAGAAGTTAGAACAGCATGTGTGAGAAACAAGTGAAAAGGGCATAAAAACATGAAAATACTGCATTAGTCAGAATAAATGTCTATTAGAAGCACTAAACCGTTCTAAATAAGTATATTGAAACTTGGTTTATACAAGTTCCATAAAGTTAGAAGAGCACATGTTGAAAACTGATATTCTTAAGAAAAACCTATATGTAAAGCTATGCATTGCTTCATGTGCACCATCTAGTGGTTAAAAAAGAGAACTACCGAAATAATGTTTGTATTAAAGCATTATTGCACAGTTAAAGTGTACATCATCATCCATAACACGGAATAACATGAATATATATGTTATTAAAATATAACAATGTTTTTTTGTGTAACTACGGTTTAAAATACTTCAGTTAAAATCTGTATTATATATTGTTAATAGTTATAAACATGTGATTATAAAAATGTAAAAGATGTATTGTTATGTAAAAGTAAAACGATTTCCAGCCATAAAACCCAGTGGTCCTGTCTTATGCTGTTGTGTGATTCTTTGCAGTCCACGCCAAGCTGATCACCTTATCTCATCACGTCTACAATTATCGGCTCTCTTAATTCACATTTTGAGGCCGGTAACACAGACATAGTACAAAAGATGGTCAGAGACTGCAGACATGGTAAAAGAGATCAATGCAGCCTCACCAGTGCCCATCAAATGCAGCTCATCAGTGCCCACCAAATACAGCCTACTAGTGCCCACCAAATACAGCCTACTAGTGCCCACAAAATGCAGCCTACCATTGCTCACCAATTATAGCCTACCAGTTCCCACAAAATGCAGCCTACTAGTGCCCACAAAATGCAGCCTACTAGTGCCCACAAAATGCAGCCTACTAGTGCCCACAAAATGCAGCCTACTAGTGCCCACAAAATGCAGCCTACCAGTGCCTATCAAATGCAGACTCATCAGTGCCCACCAAATGCAGCCTACTAGTGCTCATCAAAACGCAGCCTCACTGTGCCCATTAATTAGCGTCACTGTGCCCATCATAAAGAAGCCTCACTGTGCCCATCATAAAGCAGCCACTGTGCCTAATAATCAGCATCACTGTGCCCCTCCGAAAGCATCACTGTGCCCATAAAAATGCAGCCACTGTGCCATTAATCAGTGTCACTGTGCCCATTGGAGGAGGAGGAGGAGGATGAAAAGAGAAGAGAGGGGGGAGGAGGAGATGAGAGGGGAGGAGAAGAGAAGAGAGGGGGAGGAGAAGAGAAGAGAGGAAGAGGGGGAGAGAAGAGAGGGATAGGGGGATGAGAAGAGAGGGAGAGGGGGATGAGAAGAGAGGGAGAGGGGGGATTAGAAGAGAGGGAGAGGGGGATGAGAAGAGAGGGAGAGGGCGAGTGTGAGAAGAGAGTGATAGGGGGAGAAGAGAGTGAGAGGGGGAGAAGAGAGTGAGTGTGAGAGGGGAGAAAAGAGTGAGAGTGAGAGGGGGAGAAGAGAGGGAGAGGAGGAGGAGAAGAGAGTGAGAGGAGGAGGAGAGGGAGAGAAGAGAGGGAGAGTGTGAGAAGAGAGTGAGAGGGGGAGAAAAGAGTGAGAGGAGGAGAAGAGAGTGAGAGGGAGAGAAGAGAAGAGAGTGAAAGATGAGAAGAGAGTGAGAGAAGAGAAGAGAGGGAGAGAAGAGAAGAGAGGGAGAGAAGAGAAGAGAGGAAGAGAAGGGAAGAGAGGGAGAGAAGAGAGGAAGAGAAGAGAGGGAGAGAAGAGAGAGAAGAGAGAGAAGAGAAGAGAGGGAGAGAAGAGAGGAGAGAAGAGAGGGAGAGAAGAGAAGAGAGGAGAGAGAGAAGAAAAGAGAGGGAGAAAAAGAGAAGAGAGGGAGAGAGA